>JACWFT010000023.1:0-600000 GCA_019775415.1 Penicillium sp. VS I D KN | reverse complement strand
ACCACTGTTTCGACGTTCGAACCTTTGAACCCGCTTTTTTTCTTTCGCTTCGCCGATTCTAGATCCAGCGCTTTGATTTTACGCCTTTTTTGAATTGAAGGATCCGGTTCCAGGCCTTCTTTCTCGGATACGACAGAAACTGATCCGTAATGCCACAGCTCCGGCATTTTGACCCATTCGGCTTTTTTTATTCCTCTTCCCTTTTCCTTTTTTCATTGCACATGGTTTTCAAAACAAAAATGGCGGGCCAGCCTCGAGCTTTGCAGTCTTTTTGATTGATCTTTCTTGTAAATTACAAAAGCATGGGCGGTTCTCGTCGTTTTGCTCTTTTCGATTTGCGTCTGCTCTTCAGACTGGTTTGATTCCCTGGGATTTTTTTTTCTGGTAGCATTTCAACATTTCTATCTTTTTTCTTTTGGGATCTAGATGCAAGGGAGGTTTTATGATTGCTGTTGAATAATCTCTAATCCAACTGAATTATGCGCATGATCTGGTATCAAATTTGGAAGACTATATCGGGACTTTCCTGAGCTTGGTGTCATCGTACATATATCTCGATCATAGCGCCTACCATAAGGGACTGAACACGTGGATTGGCCACCACGATGTAGAGACTTTGAGAAATCGCCTTATCCCTCTGTGGTATGGAATGATGATAATCAATACTTTCTAAAGGTACACTGGAACAACGAATTAATGTCATCATGATATATACGTACACAAAAGTTAACATAACTCTGATGCAATACTGCAGTAGCTTCGCCCGAATGCCATGGAAATCACCTAATCATTAAACTCAATGCGAAAGATCGACATTGCTGAAAAGAGCAGATATCATACAGCTTTGGTAGAAGTACAAAAGTGGCTATGTATTATGTGTAAGCAAGCGCGGACCAGGAACAATCGGGCCGAGACTCGAAAAAGTTCCTCCGCAACTTCTTCCCCGGAGCTCAACCCTTGTCTTCTCCAAGAATTTCCAGCATGGCTTCTATTCGTGCTGCGCTTCCGCAGCTTTCCTCCGCCGTGCGACGCAATGCTGCGCGCCAATTCCACTCTTCCCCCTTCCGCGCCGCCGTTCCGCACCCGATCACTGCCCACGGTCCCCCGCCCAAAGCTCCGGCACCATCAGCAGAATTCAAGAGCAAAGCCCGCCAACCGGAAAACGAATCATCTTCAGGAGAGGAATTGCCATCAAAATTAACTAAGCCTTCCCCGTTGAAATCGCGATTCTGGAAAGATGTCCACGTTCATGGCAAGGCCGGTATGTTTGGACTCGGCCTCACTGGAGCGGAAGATAGCCTGGAACTGATGGAATGGTCTATGTAGGAGAATACCAAGTACTGCTCGATAAACGCCCCGTGAGAACTCCGAACAAGGACATTCTCTCAATACCCCCAACCAAGCCTCAACTGGCACACGCGATCGCCCTCGAGTGGGATGTGATGACATCTGCTCAACAAGCTCTCAAAAGCCATTTAATCCCCTTGACCTCCCTAGCAGCTCGTGCTGAAGATATCGTTCGTGAAGATGCCCGGGGTGAAAGTACCACCCGAAACCAGATCGTCAACACCGCCATGCGATACCTGGAAACGGATACGCTGCTCTGCTGGGAGCCGGAGCGACAAGCTGGATTGTTTGGACGAATGGAGGCAAATGGGGAAAATACCGAGACTCTGCGCGAGATTCAGATCCGCGTTTCTAAGGATATCATGAGCTTCCTCTCCACCAAGGTCTGGCCTGGGTTGGAGATCAAGCCTATCCTCGACGCGGACAGCATCCTCCCCGTTTCGCAGCCACCTACCACCAAGGATACTATTAAGGGCTGGGTGTCGCAGCTGGCACCCCATGATCTGGCTGGCTTGGAGCGAGGCATTCTGGCTTCGAAGAGTCTGCTGGTAGCTGTGCGCCTGCTGGTGGAATGGAGTGAAAACTTCCGCCACATCCAGCGGTCTCAAGAGAAGAAGTTCGGTTTGGACGAGGCGGCCGAGGCCTCAAGCTTGGAGGTCAAGTGGCAGACGGACATGTGGGGCGAAGTTGAAGACACTCACGATGTGGCTAAGGAGGACATGAAGCGACAACTGGGCAGTGTTGTCATTTTGGTCAGTGGCGAGACTCGATAGATGATGAGAAATCTGTACTATATTTGTTCCATTATATAGCAATCTATGTAACCTGTATATTCTTTGATGATTCAATGGTTGGGATGATAAAATATAGATTTCTAGTATCTACGAGGGCGCCAAGCGCCGTGATCGACCCCTTCCCCCCCCCAAAACAAAGCCTCGTTTAATACCCCCTAATTTCCCACTTGTTCGCATTACATTCTCCATGTTTTTGTCCTGATCATAGTACCCCACGTACCCGACGGGGCATCTAAATATGTCTGAAAGACCTGAAGGGTGAGTTTCGTTTATTTGCCCTTTTCCTCAAGTTGTCAACCACTAGGACCCATGGTTCCAAGGTTCCAAAGCGGTTGCCCATGACCTGGCGGGGGTTCTAGGTGTCGCTTGTTGTTGCAAGAGAAAGATACATTTCAGAGGAAAAAGAACTGGAGAGATTAGAACCGCACAGATCGCTGAAAGAGCGATATAAACAGCAATATTTGCTCCTTCTTGGGCACTTTCATGTGACTGACCCCATGTTGTCCCGCAGGCATAAGCGCTCTCGCAGCTCCATAGCGCTTTCTCTTCTACACCGCGATAAATCCCGCGGCGAGGACAAAAGCCAAGACGACGACACCAACTCAACTGGCACTTCGACGAATGGCTCCTCCCCATTGACCCACGCCCGCAGCCTGAGCCGTCACAGCCGCCGTAAGCCTGCTTTCGACCCGAGTCCTTCCCCCGCAAATCCAGCCATCCTCGAAGATACCCCTCTCAACCAGAGCTCGCAGGACATCGACGCAATGGAGAGCGTGACCTCCGCGCCTCAGGCGGAGAGCACTAGCATGTCTCTGGATCAGTCCGTACGGACATTTCGTTTGTTTGAGGTTCTGCGCGGTGGAGATACCAATGCGATCGCCAAAGCCATCGAGGAGGCCAAGGATCCCCAGGTGGCCAACAATCTGTATGGAACCACCATTCTTCATCTGGCTCTGCAATGCGCCGAGCCCCAGGTGGTGGAGTTTGTGTTGTCCACCGGCACTGGGTTGGACATCAACGCGCGCGATCGCGAAGGCAACACCCCGCTTCATCTGGCCGCTCAGCTGGGACGGGTCTCGTTAGTACGTGACCTGTTGAGCAGACCCGAGGTCAACGACGCAATCGTCAACTACCGGGGCCAAACTCCGCTCGATGCCGCACGCACCCCGGAGATCTTCCAGCAACTGCAGCTCGCCCGGTCCCTCTTTATCGATAGCAAGATTCAGGAAATACAAGCCCTGATCAGCAAAAGGGAATATGATAATCTGGAGAAATTATTAGAAGAGCCCCGCGCAGAGGGACTCTTGGATGTAAACAGCCAGGAATTGGTAACCGATCGCGCCACTGTGCAATCGGGCGGCACGTTGTTGCATGAGGGTGCTCGCAATAAAGATGCGCAGCTCATTGAGATTCTCCTCACTCATGGAGCCGACCCCTTCCGTCGCGATAAAAAGGGCAAGCTGCCCCAGGATGTCACCAAGGACGACAAGACCCGGGCACTTTTGAAAAAGTCTCCTGCGGCTGCAATTGCGCAGCGTGGTATTCAGGAGAAGGCCATTCTCGGGAACAACAACGCTCAGGGCCTGTCTGGCCGTGCCTCTACTGGGGAGGCACCTTTGGCCGGTAAGGACGCGCGTGAGATGAGAGGTTATCTCAAGAAATGGACCAACTACACAAGTGGATACAAGCTGCGATGGTTTGTGCTCGAAGACGGTGTATTGAGCTATTATAAGCATCAAGGTATGTTTTATTTCTCTCAAAGATGATATTGTTGCCGATCTGCTATAATTAAGCATGACAGATATCTGATTGATTCTTGCAGATGATGCTGGCTCCGCTTGTCGTGGAGCGATCAACATGAGGATTGCTAGACTCAACATGGACGCCCAGGACAAGACCCGGTTCGAAATTCATGGCAAGTCGTCGGTCAAGTACCACTTGAAGGCGAACCATGTCGTGGAAGCCAAGCGTTGGTTCTGGTCCCTAAACAACGCAATCCAGTGGGCCAAAGATGAAGCCAAGGAGGAAGAGCGACAGCGATCCAAGACCGCTGAGGTGCTTCGCCTGGCCAAGATAGATCAGTCTGGAGAAACTCCCTCCGAGTCTGGTCTTAGCCGCAGAACCAGCGGCAGGGGCCCTCCTTCCTCGTCCCTTGGAGTTCCTGGTGGCAGCTTTGCCAGACTTAGTACCCAGGTGTCGCGCACGACACTTGAAACCTCACCCGCAGAGGAAGAAGAATCGGCTTACGGGTCAGTGGATCAGGGTACTGGTCCCAATGAAGTGAACCGAGTGCTGAGCCGCGTAACCACTGCGCCCGATGCGGATGACGACGACGATTTCAACGACTATGCTTCCAGCCATGACGATATGCCCGCAAATGATAAGGATGCCCTCAACATTACTGCGCAATCCGCGAAACTCCAACTGGATCTTCTTGCAAATGTCTCCGCTTCTCTGCAGGCCGAGCGGACTAAGAACCCCGAAATGTCAATTGGGGATCCAGCCATCGAGCAGGCTCTCACTGCCTATGAGGGTGCTGTCAGTAGTCTCAAGGGCTTAGTTCAGAATCTTCTCAAGATCTCAAGGGATCGCGACTCCTACTGGCAGTATCGCTTGAACCGCGAGGAACATCTTCGTCGCATGTGGGAGGAGAGCATGGCTCGCGTTGCTCAGGAGCACGAGGAGCTGCAATCCAAGATGGGCGAGTCTGAAGAAAAACGCAAGCGTACGAAGCGAGCTTTGAAGGAGGCGCTAGAAAATGCTGCTGGCAGCAGTCGCTCCATCAGCGGCGCACCGTCGCGTATGCAAACGGGGCCCTCTAGCATCATGGAGACGAGCCAGTCAGAGATTCGTGACTCCGAGCCTGCTTCTCAAGAGGACCAGTCAACTCAGCTCGCAGCAGCGCCTATACCTCTCACCCGCAAACGCTCCGGGCTTTCTCACATCAGCAGTCTGTATGATTCCGAGTCAGACGGCGACGAATTCTTTGATGCCATTGATGCTGGTGAAATTGAAGTGGAGGCCTTCAGCCAAGCCACTGAGACCCAAGAGCCGGAGGCGCCGGAGGATGAAAGCGCTCTGGCCCGGAAAGAGAAGGCCTCTGTGATCAAGTCCTCTTACAGGGGTTACGAAGACCCCGTTCGAACTAGACTGGCTATGGATAGTGATGACCGGCCTAAAATCTCGCTCTGGGGAATTCTGAAATCTATGATTGGTAAAGACATGACAAAGATGACTTTGCCCGTGTCCTTCAACGAACCCACTTCATTACTTCAGCGAATTGCGGAGGATTTAGAGTACACCGATCTTCTCGATATTGCCGCGGACCGATCCGACTCCATGGAGCGCCTTTTATATGTGGCCTCCTACGCTGCTAGTGAATATGCCTCAACTATTGGACGTGTGGCTAAGCCATTCAACCCTCTGCTCGGTGAAACTTTTGAGTATGTGCGTCCTGACAAGGGCTACCGGTTCTTCGTTGAGCAGGTCAGCCATCACCCTCCAATCGGTGCGGCATGGGCAGAGTCTCCCAAGTGGGACTACTGGGTAAGTTCTTTTTGCAAACCTTCAATTTTTTATGTCAAGGTCAAGCTAACGAAGTATTCGCATGCAGGGTGAGTCCTCCCTCAAGTCCAAGTTCTACGGCAAGTCATTCGATATCAATCTTCTGGGTACCTGGTTCTGCAAGCTGCGACCGTGCACCGGAGGAGAAGAGCTGTATACCTGGAAGAAGGTCACATCTTCAGTGATTGGCATTATTACTGGTAATCCCACCGTGGACAATTATGGTCTGATGGAAATCAAGAATTGGGCTACAGGCGAGGTCTGCTACCTTGACTTTAAGCCTCGTGGATGGAAAGCATCCTCAGCTTATCAGGTCAGCGGTAAGGTGGTTGACCGTAACGGTTCTCCGAAGTGGAGTATTGGTGGCCGATGGAATGACAAGATCTACGCTCGCCATACCCCAGGGTTCGAAGCACCGGTCTCTGGCCAGGATCCCGAGTCGGCGAAGACGTTATTGGTTTGGCAAGCTCATGAGCGTCCAAAGGGTGTGCCATTTAACTTGACTCCATTTGTCCTCACTCTGAACGCCATTCCCGACAACCTGCGGCCTTGGTTGCCTCCTACAGACACCCGATTACGTCCTGACCAGCGTGCTATGGAGGACGGCCAGTATGACTTTGCCGCTGATGAGAAGCATCGTGTTGAGGAAAAGCAGCGTGCCAAGCGCAGGGAACGTGAAGCCGAGGGCAAGGCTTACTCTCCTCAGTACTTCACTCGGGCCACATGCCCTATCACTGGCGAGGAGTACTGGTCCCACAATGGTAAATATTGGTCCAGCAGAGATGCCCAGGACTGGAGTCTTGCCGAAGATATCTTCTAATCTGGAAAACAAATTTACCAAATACAAGGGCTCCGGGAGACTCTACTCCCTTTTCGTATCACCAGGCATGAACGCACAAGTGAGGGTTCCGTGTCGTCCTTTCAAGTACTTGATTTTCGAGGTGGACTGTAACCGTGTTATGTACAAGACTTGTTTGCGTTGTCCACGAATAAACGATTAGGCTTAGGCTGTATTTTAGTCAATTGATGTCGATTGCAAATTTTAACAAGTAAAACGTAGCATAAAGTGCCGTTTCTGTAACACAAGCCATATAAATTCAGATATGAAGCTCCATCAACATGCCTGATCTACATGATCCCGAACTCCACTTCCTGTCACGTGCACGGGATCATTCGAGGAAAAACGATCAGTCTAACCATCAGCCCACGACTTCCCTCTGAATCACCCCACAACTCACAATGGCAGGTGGTTACACTTGTGTCCAATGCCTTCAGGTGCTCCGCCAGGGAGTCCGCGCCCCTACGCCCTCGGCTCGCCTGCAGACCCTCGCCCATTCGCGTCGGAGATATGCTGCGTCTCCGTGGATTCGCAGCTTTGGCTCGGGACGTCACAACCGTCCATTGGATAAATCACCAGAATTGAGTCAAGGAGCTGGCAAGTCTGCCTCCGCGATCAAGCCTGCCTCTTCCCCGTCGCTTGCACACCGAGCAGCCTCCACGGCCTCCGGATCCTCTATCGATTCATCAACTATTTTGCAACCGGATAACCTCTTCCATTCGTTCTCCAACTCTCCCTCGCCCGCTATCCGCAAACGCGCTGCGTACATTAAGGAACATGCCTATTGTCCTCACCCCGATCACCAACAGACTCGTGCCCCCATGTCGCCGCATGACCCGGAAGCACGAAAGACAGAAGCCAGCTTGCCTCCGGCCCACTCGCATTTTGAATGCCCTGACTGTGGTGTTCCTGTTTACTGCTCTGAGGGTCACTGGATGGACGACTTCGAGGCTCACTTGGAGGTCTGCGATACTCTCCGCCAGATCAACGAGGACGACCATGACCTACACTCCGGCCGCTTCTTCCCTGAATTCAATTACCCCGGTGTTCAGGATGAGAACTTCGTCATTAACATGACGAACTGGGATACTTTCATGTACACGCGCGAATTTGAGGCGGTCAATTCCGATCGGTCGATGCGTCAGGTCACCCGAATGCTCACCTACCCGCAGACCATTGCTAGTGTTCTACATGAGCTCAGTCCGTATAACGTCCGAAGCAAGAATCAGTTGACACCGGAGGGATTGAAGAGTTTGAGTGGTACGTTTCAATTCCAAAGACTGCGCCCTGATTATTGTCTCTATACTAACGGAAGGGTTTCCCATGTTTAGCTCTCCGATACTCTTTGCACCCTCCCCGTACCGGTGAAGATGTTGACGTGAAAGGCCTGCGCCTGAAGGCCCCTCCTGTCCGACTCTTTATCCTGGGTGCCCGTGCGGAGTCTTCTCTGCCCCGCGAAGTGTGGCTGCAGCTCCAGTACATGTTCCCCCGCTCTCTGCTGCACCTGATTTTCATCGGTCCCGAGAGCATGACCAACCGCGACGCCGAATACCCGTTGCCAGAGCGGACACCCTCGAATCCCTTCGGTGGCATTGTTGAGGACCGCCTGGGTGGCCAGATGAAGATCACCACTTACGTTGACTACTTCCACACCATGTACAAGGCTAACTACTTCCAACCCTTCGATCCCTACCTTGATTGCTTCATGCTCTTCCACCCTGGTCTGGGCCACCCCGCCAGCTCTGCTGAGTGGCAGGAAACCCTCCCACAGCTGCTTGAGACCAAGGTCCCCATTCTTTGCACTGGATACACGCAATGGGATATGGAGCGCGATATCAAGTGGGTCAATGAGAAGTGTGCCGGCGAGTTCGATATGCTTCTCGAGCCTGGTGAGAACATCTTCCGCAGTCTGCGTTGGGATCTGAATGACCAGGACCCGCATGATGTTTCATGCGGTAACTGGGGTCTGTGGGGATTCCGAGGCAAGAGGTATGTTATCACCCTTCCGGAGTTTTAGACGGCTTTGCTAACTCTGATATAGATACGAGGCCACTTTCAAGAGCGAATAAGTAGCGCCGCTTCCTGTATGATAATACTTGGTTCTTTTCATTCTGGAGTCTCCAATTGAGTTGGAGACTGTGTAGTAGATAGACATCCCTAGTCCCCTCTGAAATATGTACTATGTTTTGCGAATCACGTGTTCGAGCTCCGATCTGATGTAAGATACGTATAGGGACTAGTGACCGTTGGAGCTCGTATTTCGAATATTATACCAAACAAAGCAGGTGATATCGGAAATAAGGACCCACTAGGCAAGTAAGGGATAAGCTTTACACTATTGCATCCCCTCCATTACTATAAACCTTGAAGGTACTGAAACAGAATTTATATCGGAACAGAATGACATCCAAGCCAGCAAAGATGATTCCATCAAAGCCGTAAAAAGGGCTGATTAATTCCCGATCAATCCAATCGCTAAAATTATAAAAACATGGATGACATAAAGTGGTTGGCGGAAGTTTAAAAAAAGGGTATAGGCATGAAGAATTCGGAGAACACATCACAGCAGCCGTGTACATCAACGGATGCAGAAATAAAAATATGTATGACTCAAGGTGGGCAAACCAAGAAAGAAAGAACAAAAAGCCCTATGTAGAAGAAATAAGAAATGTAGTGACCATCCTAGATGGTATGTGATCCGCAAGCATAAGCCGCGGGAATCTGCGAAGCAGGTGGGTTGGGTTGATCTTAAGATCGTACGCGTCAAACGCGCATTTTCAGAAAGGTTGGGTGGATCTCAATTAGACCATCAGCAGACCGGCGACAGCGAGCACACCCGCAGCAACGGCACCCGGGAGCTGGCGCGAGGCGGCACCGGTAGCAGGGGATGAAGCGGCGGCCGAAGCGGCAGCGGTCTGGGAAGCCTCGGTGGAGCCAGCCTGGGTAGGCTCAGCAGCCTCGACGGGGGCGGAAGTAGCCTTGATCAGAGGGGTGGAGCTGGGCTTAACGCTGAAGCTGAAGCTAGGGGTAGCGCTGGGACTCGGGGTGTAAGGAGTGCTAGTGCGCAGAGGAGTAGAGGTCGAAGTCGAGGTCAAGGTCGAAGTGGGGCAAGGAGTCGAGGTGTAGCCCGAGGGAACCAGGGTCATAGTCTTGGTGACAGTGACGGCTGGCGCGGTGACAGTCTCCGCAGCAAGTGCGATGGGAGCAAGGAGCAGAACGATAGTCTTGAAGAAGTGCATGATTGCGATGTTTGTTATAGATTGAGGTGGGTTTTGGGTGTTTGAGATTGATTGATCTGGTAGTCCGATTGTAAAAAGAGTGAATGGAGCTGGGAGAAAAGAATGCGACAGCCCGTGTGCTTGGAGAGATCAAAAAACGAATGGCACTGAGATCAGTGAAGAAGGAAAGAAGAGAAGTCTGTTTTGCTAAGGGGCGGAAAGCGGGAAATGAAGCCCAATCTTAGGGGAGTACACTTATCTGTGTTGGGTTTAGCGGCAGACGTAACCGCCCCAGCGACCACTGGAATGTGCCATTACTCCGATGATGATAACAGAATTCGCTTAATAAAAGGAGGTATAGTATGATATTTCATTGATCAGTAGAGGAAAAATGCAGCAATGATTCCACCGGGGTATTTGAGGCAAAAAAGCGTAAGAAGATCAGCCAAGCCCATCAGGACTGTACAAGCAAGCAGTCGTCAAAACTCATTAAAGAACGTTAGGGGGCTTGGCAGCATGCGCAATCCTAGCAGAGCTAGCAGAGCTAGGCATTACAAAGCGCAAGCCCAGAAAAAACAAAGGAGAAAGAGAAAAAGAGAAAAAGGAAAAAAAGGCGTGCATGAAGCCTCGTGCGCTTTTCATCGGGGCCCCTTTAGCCCCCCTCCTCGGTTCATTAAATACTCCACACCGTAGCAAGCACTACAGCCGCTGTCGCCCAATACCCACTGGCCTGCAACATAGTCGCCATGGCCCCTGAGGCGGCAGAACTGTCAGCAGCAGTGGTTCCGTTGGCTAGGGTGCCGTTGATGTAAATTTTCTCAGTGCCATTGACCGTGGCCACTCTCACCACGCTGTTATTCGTGGGCTGGGTGCCGTTGAACAAAGACTCGTAGTAAGTGCTGTTGTTATTATCCTCACAACCACACTCCTGGTACTCCTCACACAGACATGACACTGGCAACGACGTGTTCTTGTTGGTGTCCTCATTGGTGTAGTTGTAGTTGTGGTTGTAATTGTAAGCGTAGACGGGATGATACCAGAGTCCGGGAAAGAAAGCCACGGCGGCCACTGGTAACAGGAATGGAGTGATTCCCAGTGCCGAAGAGCCTGCTCGATAAGGTGTAGTTGCGCCTCCCGCATAATATCTGTTTGCACCGTAAGTTCTGTGTTTTGAAAGTCTCGGGAAACTGGTCCCTGCGTAGGACGAGCCGGACCCGTATCCTCCATAGGACGAGCCAGACCCGTATCTGTTGCGAGTGGAGCCATATGTATCATATTAAGAATTATCGTACCTTCCGCCGCCATAAGATGCTGCTGTGCCTGAACCCTTGCTGGTACTACCGCCAGTATTGCTGGAAGAACTGGTTTTGCCTGTCGAACCACTTGAAGAACTCGATGAACCCGACCCCGAACTTCCGCTGCCACTGCTGCTACTGCTGCTGCCGGTCCGACCTCCGCTGCTTCCACCGCTGCTACTGCTCCCGCTGCTGTGGCCACCTCCGCCACCACGACGCTTCTCTAGTTCCACATCATGATCCCCAGGAACTTCAAGGACCGCGAGGCCTTGAGAGTCTGTCGGTAAGGACGTGACCCCAGTGGAGCACAAAAGAAAAAGCGCGGTCGTCAAAGCCAACTTCATGACAGGTGAATATTCCGAGGAAGTTTGGATGTGTTGAGAGGAAATGGAGTGGCAAGAAGAACAGAAAGAAGAAAAGCAAGACAAAGAAAGGACACTAAAAGCAAGCTTTCGGCTCTAAAAAGGAAAGAACCAAGTTTGGGGTTGCTTTGGGAGCGGAGACCCTGACGATCCTAACGAATACGAGGGCCCTGCACCGCCACTCTATTAACCTACTGTAGCATGGTAGCAACCAAAGGCAATGTTCCATTGGTCACCTGTCAGCCTCTACAAGGCGCAGTACAATAGTACAACTATGACATATGTATGGTATCAATGCTCATGTGCTGCGCCTGCATGAGAGCCAATCAGCTTATAAGACATGGGGACCCGTGGACATCCATGGTTAGGCTTATGTTCATAATCGCCGTGAAAGACTGCATTTATCTATTCAGCCTCATGTCGTATCCACGCCAGACAGAATACATGTAGAAGATTATAGGAGTCAACTGAATTCGTTCCAAATAATCCTCAGAACCATGATTTCTTATTCAGCGTAAAAACAGCTAGTAAATTCAATAGCGCCTAAATCCTAGGGCAGTTATTGGCGGTCGGGGATTAGGTACTGATCAACCCAATCACTCAGGGACCTTGGGGATCACCTCTTCTTCCTCTCAACACCCTTGTTCTCACTTTCTCCATGCGTTCTAGAGGGCTCTCTGCCGCCTCTTCTGTCTCCTCGGTTCCTGATCAGGATCAGGTAATTACCGTTCCTCTGTCCCCCTGAGACCCCTATCTGACCATTCTCTAGGAACTGGGGAGCATGTACGATTACCTAGCCAAGGTAATCCTCCTAGGACCCAGTGGTGCGGGGAAGTAAGTGTCACCAGGAAGTTCAAAGAAAAGCAGAGAAACGGCGATTTCTGACCGTTCGGGTCTAAACTCAGATCCTGTGTGCTACACCGATTCGTCAAGAATGAATGTACGACCACCACGAGACCTTCCCGATCGGATCTAGCTAACCCTTCTCCCTAGGGCGAGTACTATCATCACAGACCATCGGTGTCGAATTCTCTTCCCGCATCATCAAGCTAGGTACGGGTTCACGACGGAAACGCATAAAGCTTCAGCTTTGGGACACGGCTGGCACGGAACGATTCCGATCCGTATCTCGATCCTACTATCGCGGTGCAGCCGGTGCCATTCTCATCTACGATGTCGCCTCCTACCCTTCATTCGCTGCCCTCCCGACCTTCTTGATGGATGCGCGAGCTTTAGCCTCCCCGAATTTGACTGTCCTGCTAGCGGGGAACAAGGCTGATCTCGCCGATCATTCCTCCGAGGTACCCGACGAGTCCATGCGAGCCCCGCCATCGTCGAGTAGCTCCAGTAAACAGTCCTCGCTGCCCTTCGATGCCAATAGCTCTATGCGCTCGACAAATTACCTGGGCGCGGGAACACGCATGACGGCGACATACGCCGAGGATCGGGAGGTGAGTCGGGAGGACACGGCTCGTTGGGCCGCGCAATCGAATATCCCTGTCGCTGTGGAGATCTCCGCACTGACCGGAGAAGGTGTGGAGGAGGTCTTTCATCGACTTGCGCGGATCATCCTCACGAAGATTGAGTTGGGTGAGATTGACCCGGATGATCCCCAGAGTGGCATTCAGTATGGAGATGGAGGACTCTATGGCCACGGCACTAGCGACGCCTCAAGCATTCGGAGCAGAGCCACATTAGAAGAGAATGCCCTGCCACTTCATCGATCACGGCGACGAGGCAACAGGCCTGACTCGGCGGGCTGGAAGGGTGGCATGAGAGAATGGGAAGATGTGTTTCGCTTGGGTGGCACTCAGTCCCGGCGAAACAAAGGCTGTTGCTGATACTATAGGGCGACCTCTTTTATTTTCATTACACTTGTTTTGACATGTCTTGCGTTGAAACCCTGCACGATACCCCTCTTTCGACGTTCATTTACAGATGCTTATTTATCACAGCCTACTGGAATTGGGAGTTTGTCTTTTGACCCCAAGATATCGAGGGCGGTGGACTTCTCCTAGTGGTTTAATGGACAAACTAATCGCAATACTTATTCTGGATTTCATTTCTCATTTTTAATCTCATGAACCACAGCCGTATGAACCAGGATTCACAACATCCATTACGCATCAATGCCGGCAATGAGGGTCTTAATACCCTTTCCAGCCTTGACTCCCACGAAAGCCTCCTCGGCCTCCTCGAACTTGACAGTCCCTGTGATCAAACTCTTCACATCCACCCTGCCCGATGAGACCAGATCGACTGCTAGCTTGTAGTCACCGCTGCCGTAGCGGAAGCTTCCCCGGAGGGTCAGCTCCTTAGAGCAGGCGGCCATGATGGGGAACTGAATCTCGCTCCGACCCATACCACCCTGCACGTAGGTGCCACCGTTACGGAGGACATGGATACCAGTGTGCACCGACGGCTCCGCTCCAGAAGCATCAATAGCCACATCAGCACCAGCGCCCAGGTCATTCTCCTTATTTAACCGCTCGGCATTCTCCTGTGCGGCCACCTTGCCAGGCAAGAAAGTGGAAGTGGTTGCGTATTTCTGAGCGAAGTCCAGACGAGGCTGCTGGATATCAACGGCAATGACCTTGGATGCTCCAAAAGCGGTTGCGACAGCGCAGCACAGCAGACCAACGGGACCGGCACCAAACACGACCACGGATTGGCCGGGGCTAACCTGAGCCTGTCGAACAATGTGAACCGCAACAGCCAACGGCTCCATGAGGGCGCCCTCCTGTAGGGACATGCTCTCTGGGAGCTTGTAGCAGAAATCCTCGGGGAGAACATAGTACTTGGCTAGGGTACCATCGTATGGGGGAGTCGCCGCGAATCTCATGTCCTCGCATAGGTTGTACTTTCCCCTCTTGCAGGGCTCACACCGACGACAGCAGGTACCAGGCTCCATGGCGACGCGGTCGCCCACCTTCAATGTGCTGACCGCCGATCCAACCTGGGTAATAATACCCGCGGACTCGTGGCCCAACACCATTGGGTCCTTAACCACGAATTGACCGATCGAACCGTGCTCCCAGTAGTGGACCTAGCGATCGCGACACGTCCCAGTCAGCTATCATCTCCTGTCACACCGTGTTGCGCTACCCCGCATCGAACCTATTGCACTTACATCACTACCACAGATACCGGTGTACTTGACATTGATCAACACATCGTGCGGGTTCTTAAGCTCTGGAACGGGACGGTCTTCGAATTTGACCTGGTGAATTCCTTGCAGGACAAAGGAGAGGTTCTACGAACTCTCGCCACATTAGCCAAGTTCAATCCGGGGGAGGGCGGTGTATGTCATCGATTCCTACTTACCTGAGCGGTGGAAGTCATTGTGTCGAATAGGGGATGTGTTGGATGAGTGAAAGAGGAAAAAGCAGCAAGTCTATGGAAATAAATATCCAATACCGGCAAAATGTGGAATGAACCGAGCTGGTGCTCCCCGCAAGTAGCGGATGACCTGCCCCGAGTGGATCCAATTGGGATTTTACCCGCGGGGGACTTTTACCCGATTCTGCCTATGTCACCTTAACGCCACAGTTGATCACGAGGAGCTGTTAGTTTTTACAGTTGTGCATTTGAGCTTTAGCGCGGTTATATTTGAACTATTACTATCAATTGAAAATCATTCTCAAGAAACAAGAAATAGACTGATATAGCTGTGGAACAGCTATCCAACGGACCATATAGCCAGCATAAATGATGCAAAATCCCAATACATATATCGCAAAAAAGACCACAGATACTGGCATAGGGATATGATACTTCACATATGATCTAAACACAAGCTTATAGCTTATAGCTATACATAGTTGCTGTTGCGTAGGTCTGGGCCCGTGCGCGCCAAGCCCGGTGCGGAGAATCGAATCTCGTGCTTCCGCCTCTTCACTTCGTCACCGTTTGGATGCTTAGAGCTTCGCATTGCTCGTACATCCTCTAGCCATGGTGCACCCACATTCCATTGCCCTCCGAGGGGCATTGCGCAGCCTTCGAGCTCGTCCAACCATCCCACAACAAAGATTCTTCGGCGTATCGGCCCGATACCAGGCCGAGAAGCCGCAGCAGGCATCCTTCAAGAGCCAGCTCTACGAAAGCACCCAAGCACGTCTGAAGCGTGAGCGGGCCGAGCAAGAACGTTTTGCGCAGTACCAGACCCAGTCTCCCGGTGGCCGGTATGCCGCCCTACTCTTCGGTAGGCAACTCCGTCGCTCCCGAACGCACCGTCGCTAATTCTGCGCAGCTTTGGTCTTCTTCTCCACCGGCTCTTACTATCTCGGATCGCTTAAGCCCGCTGCCCTTCCTACTTCGTCTACAAGTCCACTTGTGGATCTAGAACCAGCTCAGCACAATGTCTCCCCGTCCAACCTCCAGGCTGCTTGGTCTGATTTCGTGGAGATTCTGGGAAAGGACAATGTCTCGACTACTCCCGGTGACTTGGACTCACACGCCGGCTCGGACTGGTCTTCATACTCGCTGAAGGCAAACGAGAAGCCTTTCTTGATTCTCTACCCCTCGACCACTGAGGAGGTGTCTAAGATTATGAAGGTCTGCCACACGCGCATCATCCCGGTTACCCCGTACTCTGGCGGCACAAGTCTGGAGGGTCATTTCGCTCCGACTCGTGGCGGTGTCTGCATCGACTTCCGTCGCATGGACCGTATCCTGCAGCTGAACAAGAATGACCTCGATGTTGTGGTCCAGCCGGCACTGGGATGGGAGGAGCTGAACGAGGAGCTAACCAAGGATGGACTTTTCTTCCCCCCGGACCCAGGCCCCGGTGCTATGATCGGTGGCATGGTCGGAACAGGCTGCTCAGGAACTAATGCGTACCGCTACGGAACGATGCGCGAGTGGGTTCTGTCCCTGACCGTTGTCCTGGCCGATGGAACAGTAATTAAGACCCGTCAGCGCCCACGCAAGTCCAGTGCTGGGTATGACTTGACCCGGGTCTTCATTGGTAGCGAGGGTACTCTGGGTCTCGTAACCGAGGCCACCTTGAAACTGACCGTCCGCCCCCAGAGTGAGAACGTGGCCGTTGCCAGTTTCGCTAGCATTCAGAATGCCGCTGAGTGTGTCACTAAAGTCGTTGAGGCCGGTATCCCGGTCGCAGGAGTGGAAATTCTTGATGACGTGCAGATGAAGTGCATCAATGCTAGCCAGACTACTAGCCGCCAGTGGAAGGAGTCCCCTACCATCTTCTTCAAGTTCACCGGAACCCCATCGGCCGTTAAGGAACAGATTAGCATGGTTCAAAAACTCGCTGCTAATGCTTCGGGCAAGTCCTTTGAGTTTGCCCGTGGTGCGGAAGAGATGAAAGAACTCTGGAGTGCCCGTAAACAGGCTCTGTGGAGTGTGATGGCCATGCGCAGAGGACCCGAAGATCGCGTCTGGACGACCGACGTGGCTGTTCCCATGAGCAGACTGCCCGATATCATCGACGCGACCAAGGAGGATATGACCAAGAGTGGTTTGTTGGCTGGAATTTGCGGCCATGTCGGAGATGGAAACTTCCACGGTAGGCATTCTTGTTGAATATCAGACAAGCAAAACATACTGATCAAAAAACAGCAATTATCCTCTTCAATGAGAGCGAGAAGAAGGTGGCCGAGGGAGTGATCCACCGCATGGTCAAGCGTGCCGTCGAGATGGAGGGTACCGTGACAGGAGAACACGGTGTTGGTCTCGTTAAGCGGGATTATCTCGCCCACGAGCTGGGCGAGACTACAGTAGATGCCATGCGCCGGGTAAGTTTTTACAAATTCATTTCCATCTACTCTAATCCAAACTAACATCTATTGCAGTTGAAATTGGCTTTTGATCCCTTGCGTTTACTCAACTGCGACAAGGTTATCCGAACAGAGCAGCCAGCTCCTGGTGAGATCAAGGAGTGGTAGTGTTATTGTAGATATTTCACAAAATATACCTAATCTGAACCTGAACCAGAATGCTCATGGTGGTGATGGTGATGGTGTCGGCGATGTCGGCGAGAATGTTCCTCATCGCTCCCACTTCGGGATCCTGAGCGATCCCTAGGTGACTCCTCTCGAGGACGCCGTTCCACGTACTCTACTCTCTCCTCGAATCTTTCGCCGTAGCCTTCTTGAGAGGGGTAACTAGGTCTCTCAAACTCATCGAAACCACCACGAGGTGGTGGTGGTCGGCCATAACCGGGTTGATGGCCTCTGTATTAGATTTGATCAGCAACTGACTTCATCAATTCACACACCAATCGTATAAAGACTTACTGCTCGAATCCTCCACCGTATCCGGGCTGCTTCATGGGTGGGAAGGCAGGACGCGGGGGTCCGTAGTCGTAGCGCGACTCGGTCTGCACATCTTCCGTTTGACTACTTTCATAATACTCCTCTCGTCGCTCCTGTCGTTGATAATAGCCTCCATCCTCTTGTTGGTACTGCTGGAATTCCTCGCGGCGATAGCCTTGCATAGGAGGAGGGTGCATGGGGGGATTCGGTGGGTACTCAGGGCGAGCATAGCCACTGGCATATTGATCGGTACGCTGTACATACCCATCACCAGCATATTGGTCGGTACGCTGAACATATCCATCACCGACATATTGGTCCGTACGTTGAACATACCCATCGCCGGCATATTGGTCGGTACGCTGCACATATCCATTACCAGAGTGGTATTCCTCGTGGGAATGAGATGGGAATTCGCCATCGGTCGACTCGTCTTCACGACGACTGTGGTGCCGGCGACGACGGGAGTCATCATCACTATCATCACTTCGCCTCTCGGGGCTTTGTAGACCATTGCCATCGTTCAAGACCATAGATCCCATACCACCAACAATACCACCAACCAGTCCACCGAGTGCTCCTCCTCCCAATGCTTGCGAGGCAATGTTCTCGATTCCAGTGGACTGAGACTCTCCACCAAAGTTGTTGTTGACCTTGGGTAGAGCGAGAGGCTTTCCACAGCCATGCCCACAGTCCTGAACACCTTCCTTGTGGTTCTTGCCCTCGAGAACACCATCTCGGCTCAGCTGTTCGCGGAGAGAATCTTGTGCCTCACTACCCTTCTCATTCCACCACTCCTCAACAGTATTGAACATGATAGCACGAATCTCGTTCGCACCATCATCGCCATACTCGCGGAGAGCGGGGTGGTGGAAAACACCAGTAATGATTCTGGTCAGTGTTCGATCGATATCAGCATCTTCGTCATCCCAGCACTGCATCAGCTGAGGGACTGTCCACTTGACGACGCTAGAAGCAATGCGTCCAGCTGGCTCGTTTAGGATATTTGAGAAGTGATCTTTAGAGAGCATTGAATGGGTAGGGTTTGATGACGAGTCATCATTGAAGACGATATGCTGTTGTTGCTGGCTACTCTGGATAACCTCCGAGGAACCAGTCTCCAGCTCGGATTTGACCTGCCGAATAATGGGGAGAACATAGGGAGCGATGACGGAAAAGACGAAGATCGTAACCTCGCTTTGGATTTGCTCAATCAACTCCGGCAACACGGGAATTTTCTCGATTGCCTCGTTGATTCCTTTCAGCAATTTGTCATGCCATTCCAGGACGGGGTAGATCTGTTTCTGAACATCGTCCAGATAGCGAGTCCATTCCTCAGGCTCCCGTGGAGAGACATCAGGGGTGTTATGCTTAGCTTCATCAGCCTTTGCCTTAAAGTCATCCATCTGGCTTGCGTCGGCACCGCTGTCGCCAAAAAGTCCGCTAGGAATCTTGCTCAACAGCCCCTGCAGGACGCTCTCTGAAGAGCTGTCATTTTCGGATTCAGCGATAACACCCTCCAATGATTGCATTTCCGATTGCGCGGCTTTATCGGTGAATTCACCTAGAACTGAGTGAAAGAAATCAACCCCACCAAAGGTTCCGGTCACAATGGGATAGACCATGTCGCGTGCACCCTGGACTTCCAGCATGGTGTCGCGCCCAACATGCGGGAAGACATCCGTCTCTCCAAGTTCAATCAGACTCAGCTCGGTATAGTTTGAATGGGCGGCATAGTCCTCCAAGCAGTGCAAGCCTGTTCCCAGCAGTCGAAGGGCCTCGTATAGATCGTCCTTGTTGCCGGAACGAGCATAACGACGACCGTACTTAATCGAACGACCGAGGACATTGCGGATCAGATTCGCCGAGGTGTCGATTCCCACATCTTCGGATGCAATGTAGTATTTCAGACCTGTGCGTGGGTCGATGGAGAGCTCCCGCTCCTCATCGACTGGCCCTCGCAGTCGTGTGTCGTAGTTGCGAGCATCGTCCCCCTCCGCATATCCCTGAGGGTTATCAATATGCTCCGTAGGCTGATAGCATCCGAGTCGTTCCGTGGTAACCTCGAACTCGCCGGTTCCGTAGCTGTAATCCTGGTTTAGCTATTTTCCAGGTTCCCGAAGCTAGAAAACTCACCCAAAGCTCATGAATCCAAGCACCCAAATCAAGATGCGGATAGCCTCCGCACTGACATATTTTACCGTCCCAACATCAACAGCTTGACTGTAATCACGCAGCCAGTTGCCAAAGTAAACGCGCTTCACATCCAACTTGCTGAATTTCTGTCCACCCGCTCCACGGGCCAGGAACAGGTTCAAGAGCGCATCTTCGATATCACCGTGGCGCCAATTCTGACCTTCGATCGAGGAAAGTGATGCGATATTCCCCGCACCGAAGCCATATGCCTGGCCGGAGATGGCGAGGATAATGAAGAGCGAGAAACACAGGCTCTGTATAGATGTACCCATGGTAGATTCGGAAGGTTGTGTTATGGTTAGGTGGGGTAGAGGAGGGAAGAAGTGATCATGTTTGACGATCACAGGATAGGAAAAGTCTGCCCAACGCCGAGAGTGTACCCATTTGTTTGGCGGGGAACGCGATTGATACGATTCTTGGCTGCAGTCCGTGTGACATTTAGCCCCATGTGAAGGCTTGGCGCGGGCTGAATTGGAAACTGGGCCGCGAGTACAAGGGAAGGAAGTAACTACCAGGTACATAGAGTATCTTTGGATGTAGTAATTCTACCCTTTAGGGCTCTAGCATTTAGATCGCCGAGATAATAAGCTTCGGGAAGTCTATCTGAGCTATTTATACTGTGAAGCTACTTGGGGGAATCACTTGGCTACATTGGGCATGGGCTCATGGGTACTTCGGCAGGTACTGTAGCTTAGCCACTGGC
The DNA here is from genome assembly GCA_019775415.1 of Penicillium sp. VS I D KN. Taxonomy (NCBI): domain Eukaryota; kingdom Fungi; phylum Ascomycota; class Eurotiomycetes; order Eurotiales; family Aspergillaceae; genus Penicillium; species Penicillium sp. VS I D KN. The sequence goes on along the minus strand of JACWFT010000023.1, from coordinate 579,411 downwards.
TCAAGCAGTTAATCTTTCATAGGTTAGACTCATGCTCGATTCGATTCTGGTCAGTAACGATTAAGCCCATCTGAGCCGTGAACGAGCGGAACTATAACTTTATATGACGCCAAGATTTGTTCCTCGCTTACTCATTGAGTAGCCTTCGCCGGATGAATGGGCAAATCACTGAAGATTATACGAGACATCCTTGAGAGAGACACTGTGCTAAGTTTGTAAATTCAAGACTGAAACAGCTTTCAAAGTAGACCTAGATTTCTCTTCAAAAGCGTGTTAAGTGGGTGAAACTCGTCCATACATAACAATGCCGAGGTCTTGGCGACATGGGTGGCTTGGCGCGTGTACTCATGCGCCAAGACGCAGGAAACCTGGCCAATGGAGCTGCAGATCTTGAATAATTAGCAGGACATCAATCTGACTTGCATAACATGAATCTCTTTCGATTTGAGTACTCCCCCCTCGCCGCTTTTGCTAAGTAAAATTGATCATGGAAAATATATGACGACCATGACATTGAGTCTCAAGTCTCGTTTCTCACAGTTTCTCCCTCTGTCTCTTTTTGACTACAACCACTTTTTTTCGCAAACAGTCTATATCTTGATTGTATATACATAAGATCATGTCACAAGGAAAAAAATGAAAAACAGTCCTAGTTGAGTATGATGGAAGATCGCTTTGTGCCTCTTCGTAAATTCCTGGTATTGAAAAAAGCGCCGGAATGCTTCTTGAAATTGCAGTATTGACAATTGTGGATATTTGCCGATTTACGAGAACTGGTTTGAACACAATGAAATGTGACGGATTTACAAGCTAAAAACATTCTCCCCAAATGGTGGAGAAATAACAAGAGCTCAAATGAAGCTTGTCACCCAAGCATCTCAACGGCAGGAAAGAAGAACTGATCTACAGCTCATCCTTGATATCTGGCAATGAATCCTTGACCGCAAAGTGTGAGGCGCAAGTATAGCTCTCGGCCAGATTAGGATTGCCTTGACCATCGTACAAAGAAACCAAGGGGAACTGGCAGAGATTTCGAGATACAGTCGCACCATTCGCATTTGTCGTCTGTGCGGGCATTGTGTCTGGGGCCTTGCCTTCCTCCACCCAGGCAACAAGCTGACTTAACGGATCCACGGGAACAGGCCCAGCACCTCCTTCACAGTGTCCAACACCAGGCGCCAGGAATAAGCGATAGAAATCACCAACATCCACCCCAGACATAGTGTCCTTCACACGGTTATAGTAGTCGGTTGTTCCTTCAGGGAATATGACAGTATCACCCACGCCGTGCCAGGTAAGGAGCTTCCCACCTCTTTGACGAAAGGCAGCAAGATCCGGGTTATCAGTTCCGATAATATCATGATACTGAGCGGCCGAGTACGCAAAGAGATCTTCATAGTCAGCGTATGTCAAAGTCGAGATGTTGAATGTGGGATCACGCTTGATGAAGAACCTGGTCCAGTTTTCTGTGATTGGGAAGGGAATTCCAACACGCGTCCCATTGATCTCCGCATTCATGGCAAGGCCAAGATGTTGAGTTTCATCATAGTATGTTCCATACGCAAGCCCGTACCAGAGGAAGCTTCCATCTGCCGAGCGAGGGCCTTGGTGGAGCTTTTCAATCAATGCAGCCATAGGCTCAGTGATGGTAGAGCTCATCCCGTCACAAACGGCTTCACTACCCACCAAGCTAAATGGGTCAAATTTGCAGTCATCTTGGTTTTCAATGACACCATCAACCACTCCATCGAGACCATCACAAGCAGCAAGACTCGCATTGACAAAAGCACTATATTCGCATCTCGTAGGGAAGACCTGTTCTTGGTTCATGACAACCTGGCCCCAAATCTCAGCAGGGAGAAACTTATGCCAGTTGATAGCAGGGGCATTTGCCATGATGCCATCAAAGTCTTCGGGATGCTTCTGAGCTTCCATGTACCCTTGTCTGCCACCAGTAGAGCAACCGTTCCAGTAAGAATGTTGAGGCGGCTTACCATAGAAAGAGGTCGAGACAGATTTACCAACAAGCGCCAGGTCATGAAGTGAGCGAGAGGCAAAATTAAGAAATAGGGACCAATTGATATTTCCCTCGCTGTCAAGTGCCCATGTCTCTGGTGACATGGCGTTTGGAATGAACCCTCCATCTGTATGCGCTGCCGCATAACCCTGGGAAACAGCAGCATGGATACCTTGCTCTCCTTGTCTCATGGCAAATCCTCCACCGCCGAGGGCTTGGAATCGACCGTTCCATCCTGTCAACGGAAGTGATACGTAAACATTGACTTCATCATTTTCACCCAAATGCGACAAAGTTACGGTCACTTCACAGACATCCGGTGTAGTAATTTCACCACTGATGGGGTCTGAGTCTCCCAGTCGCTCTTCGGCTGTTGTCGATATAACTAAAGCACCGGGGACGTATGGCGCGAGCCCAGAGGAACATCGGGATCCAACCGCATGGACCCCAGATGCCAGTGAAACTAAGGCAAGAGCCAGCAGAGGGAGTGACTCTCTTTTGCTCAACATTTCGATATTTCACCCCGGATATGATAAACTTGAGCGGGATGGTGAAACAAGAGTGGCGTGCGATCGGAAAGACGATAAAATGAAAATCAAGTTACCAGACAGAGTTACATACTAATATCAAGGGCCACAAGAAAGGGATAATGCAGCGACACTGTACATGCTGCCCTGCATGTATTTATTAGGGCGATTTGAGGGGTAAACCCCTGTATCTCCGGGGGGCAGACGCCATGTGGGGCCCCGGAATCTCGATTCGGCATCAGTTACGTAGCTCGGCTTTTCCTTTTTCGTTCTTCTTAAGACCTCATGCAATTGATCATTGACACGCAATCGCTATCATGGCAATCAAGGACGGCAGATGTATCAGGTATAACATTCCCATTGGGTCAGTCGTGATTGAGAGACCCCATCTTCCATTACTCTATCATCTAGTTCAATGTTTCTTTTCTACCGCCCATTGGTCACACAATCTATGTCTTGATAAAAGCCACCCATTCATCTAGAGTGAAAGCATTCGCCCATGGTGTATAGCCAGGGACGTTAAGCTCAGAACTGGCCATTTCTAGAACAACGATAGAAAATAGCATAAGGCGGATAAGGGCGATAGAATATTAGAAAGGCTTTACGCATCAAGTAGTTAGCACTTGAGCAGTGATCTTAGGTCCGGGGTTCTGCTTGTGGAGGCGTGCAGCGGCAACGATCTTCATAACAACAATGCTCCTCAAGTACTTCCGCAGCACACGTCGGCGCCAAGGAATTAGCTCCCTGCGTACAGCCCGCTGGCTGACTCCTGGAATGATAGATTCTGATCTGGGGCATAGTAGGCCCACTCGTTCATAAAAGCGAGATAGCCCTTTAAAGTAGTAACATTGGCTCTCATTTGGTTCAACGTTTCCACATAGATCACCAAAGTCCGTATAGTCTGGGTAACATTCATCATGGCGCATGATCATGAAAGCTTGGTTGACCTCGCATCCATCGGAAGTGCTTCTATCCACACCATATGCGTTACGGTCTGAGTGAGGGGCGAGAGAGTTCATGTATTTGAGAATATTGTATCCAACATGGAAAGTCTGTGAGAACTGCTTCTCGTACTTGATTGAATTACTATTCTAGATTAATATCCAATAATGTGCCTACACAATGCCGTCAATACGTTGTTCAATCAAATGGCCCCTTCTCTCTCATCCTTATAAGCCGCATTAATGTAGATACATGTGCCATGTACTAGACTAACCAGCGTAGTTTGCACGCGGGAGAACATGCACTGACTAAGCATCCAATGAATGGTGGGTTAGTCATTCCCACGTGACAAGGCTGAGCGTGCTGACGATTACCCAGTGCTCTGTAAGCCTACATAACTGTAAGCGCCCTCATAAAGCGGCGGTGGCCTGGTTAGGAAGGCCCCACCCGGTAGACATTGCCCAGTCTATTAGGTGCATATTGACTGCAAATCAAATCCGTTCATATGTCACGCGTGGTGCTCTGCATATAGATAAGAAGATCTAGACCAGATCTTTTGCCTTCCAACTTTGACTTTCGATCAGTGGTCAGTAGGCTGAACTTAATAGAAGACAAGGTAATTACAAGAACTCTGTTGGCCAATGATAAAATCATGGACACGAATTATGGAGAGAATGTAGGATTTGAACTCGGTTTAGTTGCTGAATCAAACCTTGGAACTCGTTGCGACTCTCCGTGCTCCGTCTCCGCATGCGGGAGTCTTCGGCTTCACCGCTCCCTATTTCTCCTCTTTTTACTCCGTACCTTACGATCATCCCCTTGGAGTCTTTTCTCGCTCCTTTTCCTCATTGATCCATTTTCCTCCACCACTTGGGTTAACTTGTGTGTCACCCAGCTCTCCAAAATAGTGACTGGGGTTCACTGTGTGCCTTATCGCACATGCGCCAGTCGAACACACGGTCCTCAGCTTTGTGATCTTCACCTTGCGCCCCCGCGCTTACGCTCCACACCCATTTCCTTGATGCTCGCGCCCCAGTCCTCGTGCGCTGCATACATATCGTTCTCTAGACCCGGTTTCACCGACCGGTGATCTTAACGTCAAATTTTCACTTAACCTCCTATTTCCTGGGCGCCGACACCACCATGCGCCGAGCGACTCGCTTCTGAAATTCTCATTCGTGAAGAGTTGGGGAAACGGGCTAACGTCATGGCTCGTACTGATTATCATTGTGGTGGTGAGCCGGTGGTTCCGGCTTCAAAAGGACGACTTTCCAGCGACTCCCTGATACGATCTTTGACTAAGAAGGATGCCCGCTCCATGTCGAGGGCTGGCACGGAGGCCTCCTGGACCTCTAAAGGTGTCCCATCTCATTCAGATCTAGAGGGCGTTTTTGCGCCGGCTCCATTTCCTGAATACTCCGACGCCCAGTCTTCTGGGTACAGGGACCATGACTCGACCACTTCAACCAAAGTTCCCTCCAACGTGACGCCTAGCGAACCATGGAGCTTGACCCCCAGCGAATCGTCCGAAGCGCTAGATTATCGCTCTAAGAGCAAGCACATCAAACCCAAAGTTCATATCAAACCGATACTCCGCAAAATGTCGCGTGATGATGCGCCGTCCACATCCATTGATCTGTCCCGCTCCTCAACTGAGCAGGAAGGGCTGGGCATCTACATGAGTATGGAGCGGGATCGGCGCCGAAGTGAATCGCTGACCGGCCCAACATACCGGCGGGCGTCCGGTCTTCATAATCGATCCACGAGCGGAACTTCTCAATTTTCAACTGGAACCGGGTCCAGCGGAGGTAGAACAGGATCGCAATACGTCTATCCCATGCGCCCAACCCCCAAAGTATATACACCACCATTAAGCCAATCTTATCAAACATCGGGGAACGACAGCGATGAGATAGACGAGGGCAGTTCTGAGTCCGAATCCAGAGCCCCGCCCGCGTCAGATACTCCCCGTTTTGTTCGTGCTTCTTCGGGACCGGTTCCACGCTTGTCGTTGCAAATTGAAGATGACTCGTTCATTCACCTCCCGGAGGTTTCGTCCACACATCTTCCCAGCCGACCTTCCTTCGGCTACTCGAGAGATAACGGGAGTACACTAGATACCGCATCGCCGATTTCTAGGCCCTCTCTTGACTACGTGTTTCGCTCACGAACTCGCACCAGTACGGATCCGGTCTCCAGAGCAGCCACCGTCCAGGCTGCCCGGCAGGCGTTCGAAGAAAAGGAAGCTGCTAAGGCTCGCCGGCTCGAGAAACAGCAGATGAAGTCTGAAGAAAGACGTCGCCGGGTGAAGCACAACTTGCTGGGAGGCCATGAGTCTCCAGCAGTGCAATCTAACGAGAATGTTTCTGAGAAACCCTCTCAGCCGCATGGCTCACAGGGAGTTGAGGCGGATAGGCAACCATCGGCTTCATGGAAATCCCAATCCAAAAGCACTTGGGTACTCTTCATGACCTGGCTCCGAACCCGGGTGTTCAAATTTCGACGAAAGCTGCGAAAGATGAATTGATTCCATCCTGCCTTCCCCCCCCCCGCCTTATACTTGTTCTTTTTATCCGCCCATCTCTGTTTATAACCCAATTATCGAGCGTTTTCATTTTTGGTTTTTATGCTGGGCATCTTTGCAGCTCTAGGGCTTCCACTCCACATGATTTAGGAGTCCAAGGAACACAGGCGTTTTTAAATAGGGATCTTTGCTGGCCGTCAAAGGCGAAATTCTTGGTTATTCTTGATCTCATTTAGCAAATATGAAACATTCTTTTACAATGCCATCCCCATACTCATAGACCGACCAGGTAGTTCAGTGAAGATCGGAATGTGGGGTATCACGTGATAAAACTGCGCAAGTGTGACCTCTGCGTCGCCAGCCTTTTCCCTTCCCAAACACTACGGCGTACAGCAGCGACAACAAGCGTCTGATAAGAGCTCCGTTGCTTCATCGCGTTGTTGTTTCCTCCCTAGGCGCACCTCCACCAGGAGGAAAGCGTCTCAAAAATGGTGTACGACTGGGCAGGGAAGCGGGACATCTGCTTCCAGATGTACATCCAGGATAAGAAGGGTCTGGAGGAGATCATGGAGTTCATGAGGACCGCTTATCAGTTTTCCCCGAGGTAAGCGATCGCGCCTTCTATTGTACATGTCATGTATTTTCCACAGAGCTAACCACGATCGGCAAACAGTAAGCGTGCCTTCCAGACCCAGTTCAAACGATGGGGTTTCCCGTCGAAGCAAAACCCAGCCCATAAGAATGTCGAACTTGTCGCTCGAGTCCAACAGCTATGGGAGCAGAATACCAACCAGCGTGACATGCTTCGAATTTTGAATGATGAGGGCTTCGTGATCAAAGAACGGGAGTTAATGCGCGTGCGTGCGAAAAACCGGTGGCTTCTTCGAGTTCCAAACGGCATGAAATCCCAAGCGCACAACCCTACCTTGCACGAGACACAACCAGAGGACGAAGGCTTGCTGGCTCTGCAGCAAGAGGTATACAAACAAGACTCGATTTTGGATGGTGCCGATCCTCCACCTGCGGAAGCGTCTACATTACTCGAGGGATTTCCCACGTCCCCGAGTCTGTCACCAGAGATCATAGCAAAACGCAAGGCAAGGCTGGACCGCCTCAAGTCGGAGAGTGCAGAACGATGGGCATCCAGAAAGCGCCGGCGCCGCACTCGTGGCTGGGCTGGACTTCCAGCAGATCCTCCAGGGCCTCCACGATTCCCCTCGGAGACCACAATCGACGAGAGTAAACAGTATCTCAGCCTGGACAACGTCATGTACCGCCAACTCCGTGATAGGTTTCAAAGGATCTGCGAGGAGGCTGGGTTCATAAAAAAAACAATTGCAGGCCCGGAGAAATGGCAAGCAGCGAAAGACAAACTGATTCAGGAAACCCCACACCTTCAGCAGGTTTTCAATACAGAACCCAACGAGCGTGATGCGAAAGTACTCGCGTTAGATGTTGTTTGCACAGATGTCACCAAACGAATGAGAACATTAGAGCGAAGGATGACAATTGCCGAGGCAAAGAATGCCTTGGGTGTCAACCCTGAGGAAAGCCGTCAGATTCGGAATGCTTTCTATGACACTCTCAAAATGGACCATTTCACAAGCAAACTGGAAGCAGGGGACGAGCACTGGAAGGAGTTGAAAGCACAGTGGATTCGTGAAACACCTCTTCTACAGCGGATCTTAGAGCCCGGAGAAGCTGACCCCCACCACACGACCAAACTGAAAGCCATGGAGGTGCTATGTCGCGACGTGATGAAAAGATTGCGTGATGACCAGACCAAGCGGGACCCTGCCCGGAAGAGATCGCGCGCCGCATCCCGCGCTGAATCGCAGCAGAACACCACGCGGAGCAGCGCCACGCCTGTGAACAATATCCTTGAGAATGAAATCAGCAATGGAATCAGCACACTGGCATCGCAAGCTCTCGCAAGTGCCCCGATTACCGCCAGTGAGATTGGAGATATGCAAATCGACCCTTCACTGCTCCAGGCAGCGAATGATCCCTCGTCTTATTCATCCAATGCCCAACACGAGGCCGGCACCCCCTTTGAATACATGGATCCTATACTACACTCCTCGTTGCTCAACACTGATGTCATTCTCCAAATTCGTCCGCAGAATAATCTCCCTCCGAACTCCACAAGGACCTGGCCCGAAAAACTAAACGATCGGAGTCTCGAGGAAATCCGCCAATTAGTAGCCAATCGGTATCCATACTCGATCGTCAGCAAGATCGAGGGAGTTGGTAAGGATGAACATGGGAATGACACTTACTTTGCTATTGACCAAGATCATGAATTGGATGCCTACTTGACGCATGTACACGAAAGAAAGCCTTTGCTCATCTTGACGCTGGCGCAGATATAAGTCTGTCCTTGTCGAGTCTCTCTTTACTTCGGTTTCTTCTGTCCGAATCGCTATCAAAGAAGAATAGGGCTACAGAGCCAAAACTCCATATTATTAATGAATCCAATGAACAAAATACACGGTGTGCAATTCAAACAAGTTATTCTCATTCTACCTCTGCCTATTGTATTTCTGGATATAATTAGCCCTCTCTGAAGGACATGACCCTATCTATCAAGGTCGGTTACAAGGAATATGCAGCGATAAGAAATTGAACGTCTTCCAGTTTGTAAGAGGATGACAGGACCGGAAGTCATTTATAGGTACATGGACAGAAACGCTGATATCCCACATTTACATAACAATATCCTTCTCAGGGAGGCTTCTAATAGTTCAAGATCTAACTGCTACCCAGTGTTTGAACAACATTCCTGAATAAAACACCAAGAGAAGGCAGCGAGAACGAAGGAGTATCACCAAATACGCTAGCCAGCCCCTTATTTTGAGCAGCAGAACCATCTCCCTCAATAGCCAAAGGAGCTCTCTCGGGGCCTTGACTGAAGATAGTAGCCAGTCCCGAAGTGAGTTGGCTTGTGACCTCGATCGGCTGGACAGTCTTCTGTGAAGCCTTATCCAAACATCCGACACGCTGCACACTGGAGCCTGCATCAACGATGATATAATCGCCAGAGTATACATCTGCCAGAAGTGCAAGTGGACAGCTTCCAAGGGTTTCTTGGAACACAACGTTCAGGGAGGAAATGTCGTAAATGCGGATCTGGAATCGAGACTGGCGACGCTTCTTTTGTGTGCTTGAGTTCTCGAGCTCGTGACTAGCGATGGCGAATGTCTGGGTTCGGGGGTTGACTGCAACAAGGGGTTGACTTGCTGCGTTGGCTGCGTTGGAGGATTCAGGTAGTTGGGCGGGCTTGACGACATCATCAACGGTGTCCCAGACGACTACTGATCCTGCGGATGCAACGACCAGATATCTTCCGAGGAACTTGGCGGAGTAAGGAGTGCCGAGGAAGACGCCAGTTCGTCGGTAGTGGACTGTGCAGTTATGGACATCAATCAAGAGCACAAGGCCGTCGTTTGCTCCAGACTCGGATGGCAAGCAGACAGCGAGAACTGAGCCGTCCTCGGAGAAGCTCATGCAGGCCTGTTTCAAGGATGCACCTGCATCGCTGAGACGGCCGGTCAAGTCAACTGTGTTCCGGCATTTCCATGTATCCAATTGCTTCTCAGAATCGGTCTTGAGGCCACTGCGGTGGCGAGCAGTTGGGCACCAGAAACGAAGGACTGCATCTGCGCCAAGGGTTGCAAACTCGTGAGACTGGGGACGAGCAACCAAGCCAAGCACCTCCGCGTGGTGGTTGTCATTGAAATGAGGGCCATCGATACGAGACACAAGTTCCCACGTACTAGAGGATGCGCTCCATTTCCAGAACTTGAGGAAGATTTCGGGTCGCAATAAAACGTTGTCTCGGCGGGAAGCAGCGCCAGCAAGAGCCTCGACATCCCGGGGGTGGGGGGTCCAACTATCGACAGTCGCCATCCATTTTCCGTCATTAACAATGTCCATGTTCCGAATATCAGGTGTAGCTATTGTGGAGCCTTCAGGACCGACATTCAATGTTGTTGCGTTGGTTCGCGCAAGAGCCTGGCGGGAAATATGGGAATTGGATCTGATATCGAATGTTTGCAGCATGGCAGCATTGGAGCGCTGGGCCTTCTGGGTGGTTTGGTGCGAGGCAGGGACAGCGACAAGTAGCTGCTCTGGGTGTTGCGGGTGAAGGGTTGCAACAGCGTTCAAGGACTTTTTGGAGGCAGAGTCCTTGGTGTTACCTCCCTCCGAGCTAAGTTGTAGACCAGTCACGGTGGCAGTGGGCAACAGCTCTCTCGCAGAGAGAACCATGACAGAGTTATCAGCCAGATGCACCACATAAGAAGTGCCTTGCGGCGAAACGGTGATGTTGAGAATCGGGGATGACAGATGGGGCAGGAATTGCTTGCGGCCGGAATCCAATTGCCATAGAACGATGACGGACTCATTTCCACCCGAGAGGATGTAATTACCTAGACAGGTTTGTTAGGCCGCATATCCTCGAGCAAAATATAATGGACGTGAACTTACCGTCTCTCGACCACTTCACAGTATTAACAGAGCCACGGTGCCAGTGTAATCTTTGTGGGGATGATTTCTTCTCTGCATTGCGTCCAAATAGAGTGTTGAACACGTCTTGGTAGACCAAGATGGATCCAGTAGCTTCGCCTACCACCAAGTCAACAGCCTCTGAACCTTTGGCAGACTTGGATTCTGTGCCCTTGCTCTTTGCGGATAGACTCTGACGCAGATGGAAACAAGTGGCAGAGGATGGGAGCGTCGCTTCTCTCCAGTTATATTGTACAGACTCGGGGTTCTCGAGATCGAGGGTTGTGGTGGTACCCATGAAGATATGAGGGCCATCACAGGCAATGATGACTCGTCCCCCACAGATGACTTGGATATTGTTAATCTGCTCTTCGGTGGTAAGAGCGACGATGCTAGCCGACTTTTTGTCGGTCAAAGCATTGATCAAAATCTGTCTCTTTCCGTCTTTTTGGAGTCCAATGGAGTATGCGGCCAATTGGTTCTGGTTCTCGACCTGGGGCACATCCACTGCAACGGCTCGTGACCCAGTTCCCCACTTAGCAAGTCGCTTTCCAGAATCCCAGTGCCATTTGGTGACAAAGCTAGAAGTGAAGATGTAGAGGATCTCCTGGTCAACGGGGCAGATCTTATATCCAATCACATTTTGTCCAGCCTCCATCTGCAAGGTTCGCACCAGACGAGATGTCGAAGTCGCAAAGACTTGGACAGCCGTATCGAGCCCAATGAAGAGATGACTACATGATATCAAAATAAGTCCGGAAAATGGAAGGGCGCAAATATGAGCCACTTACGCTTCATCAAGAGTCATCACGGTGTTCACATTTCTGTAACGACCGCCGACTGGGCGTGAGAATGACCATGGTGCACTACTCTTGTGTTTCTCGACTGCCAATGACGGGGCATCGCCCACCGGGGCCTCTTGTGCAGCGCTCGGGCCCTTTGTCTTTTTCTGGCTCTGAGGATTGTTGACATCCGAAGTCCGGCGCCGTTTCCGCTCCTCGATCGGTTGCGATGGTTTATCGGCGGCGTCGCTGGCTCGAGATCGTTTTTGGTGTCGTGCTGACATGTTTGCAGGTGTTGCAAAGGTCTGTTGATTTTAAACCAACAGGATTGGTAATAAATGCAGGTCGTGAATCAATCAGTCATGCCTCAGTGTCATTCGTGGTGACAATTAAGGTAGACAGATACCGCAATACTCTCTTAGTGATGCGCAACTTTTTTTTTTCTCGGGAACAAAAAGATAAGGCGGAGGCGACTGGCAGAAAACTGTCCCTCCGCTGACCGCCAACCGCCCATCGGCGGAAAAGTTTGAGTGAGCTTCACATCACTCTTTGAATCTCGAATCCTTGTCTCGCCACGATGATTATCCCTGTGCGCTGTTTCTCTTGTGGAAAGGTTAGTGACAATCGTGCAATTCCCCGAAATTCCTTCCCTAACCATGTCTTTAGGTCGTCGGCGACCTGTGGGAACGGTACTTGCAGCTGCTCGATGATGGTGTCGCTGATGGGTAAGCACTTTTATTCCACCTTCTTTACCCCAGCTTTCTCAGCTCTAATACACCGATAGTGATGCTATGGACCAGTTGGGTTGCCGCCGGTACTGCTGCCGTCGAATGATCATGACCCACGTGGATCTCATTGAGAAGCTCCTCCGGTATGTCCTGAAGCTTAAGAGACAAAATTGACTTCCACTGACAACCTATCTTCTTTAGTTACAACTCCGCCGAGAAGGACCGCACCAAGGCTCAAATGTAAATCAGGCCAACGGATTCCTTTGTTATAACACAATATGTTTTATGTGCAAGCCCGCAAGACCCATCGCGCGGGCATCAATCATCCTCGGCACAATAGCGGCGCCGGTTTCCAATACCCTCCACCATCAGCGATAGCTTCCTGCATCTGCAGAAGTTGAAGGAGGACAGGGTTTTCGAATCTATACCCCCGGCCCTCGCTCGCAATTTACTCTTTTCCCCGCTTTTTTTTTATGTCTTGTGTTTAGCTATGGCGGGGCTTGAGAACTATCGAACCTACTCCAAGAGCTGTTCGACAAAAGCTGGATCTGGTCTTTTTCTCCGATAGAATGTATCATTCTCGCCATCATGCATTTTGGAGAGGCGTTGCACACATCACGGGATTTGGCGTCTATGGAGGAATTCATTAGAAAATTCACAAGCGATTCATAAAACACCGGATTTCAATTTCCCAGTACAGCAGGAGTATATCGATTGACAGGTTCGAGCGAAGTGTATTGTAATCGAATTGTCTTACATGTGAACAATGCAAGCGCCTTACAACCCGAAACAGACTAGTTTGGGGGCGTCTGAGTGGGGAACGGACAAGCCTATGCATGCCTCATCACGCCCCAGGCGCCTAGTCCAGTGTGCTTGCTCGGCTTGTCTGCTTTTCTCACTTTTTCCCTGCTTTGACTTTCTGTTGGATTTCTGATCCTCTCGGAGATCTCAGCCTGATTGGAATAGGAGAATACGAATACCCGGTGACCAGGCTGATGGGTTGTCTTGCGGCCTGAGCTCCTCTGGTGCGCGGGGATTGCGCTCGACTTCTCTTCTCTCTTCCTTCAACTCCTGTCCATACAATTCTAACCTTTCTTCAATCAGCTCGGCCATGATGGCCGTCAGGTCGCCGCTGCCCATTATATCGTATCACGACACATCCGGCCCGTATGCTGGATCAGACTCTATGTAAGCCTTCGCATTGTTGCAGAATCCCATAGATGCGCCCGGTTGCTTATGCATTGCCATACAGGTCTTTTGAAAGTTCCTCAGCTAGTGTGAGGAATTCAATTTCTTCTGCTTCAGACGAAAATTCGGTTGACGAAACAAATGTTATACCTGCCGCTCCCACATCAGATGGAACGGAGCTAGATACGGGCAGTGATGATGAGGGCTCTGTCGAGGCGACACCAGTTCAGGAATCAGCACCATCTATACAGCCGGGACTGACGGTATGCGTGAAATCGAAAAGGCCATGTCCCTTTCACGGTCAGCATACTGATGTGAACAGATCCAAACTTCACACTCCTATAATATTGGCTACAATACAAGATCAGACGACGATGAGCCACCACAGTCCGTCATACATGCTCCGCCGGGATTCGGGGATTTTGTAAGAAATGGTTCAATGATTTCATTGGCTACATTGGTGCTTGCTGCTAATGTTTAATGAAGACTCAGGGAGAGACACAGGAACAAGAGGCATGCAATGACGAATCTTTGCCTGGTTCGCAGCATGCCCAGCTGGCCATTGTGCCAGGAAAAGCCAGGAAGGTACTTTCGCAAATAGCCTTTATCGCAATTACGGAATTCACTGACAATGAGATGTCGATCCAAAGATTGGCAATAGTCCCATATCCCCACCACCATTGACGACCACGGTCGCACCTCCACAGGACTGGTCGGAAAGAGCAACTCCTCGGGCACAGACAAGACATGAGTTCGAGGGATCAGGGCGGCGGACACGTTCTAGCAGTTTAGAAGGTGAAAATCCATTTATTATCTCCTGTGATACGTCAATCTATACATCGGCTCACACTTGGATAGATATTCCTGAAGGTACACAAGGTCCACAGCCGATGAGCAAAGTCCTCGCTCCCTTTACAACCTGAAACTTGAACACTGACATGGTAGTAGGAAATTTCTCCAGCAAAGATATAGAGATCAATGCTCTGCGAACAGCCCTGGCTGAATGTTGGACACTATGTAATACGCTGGCTAGTCTTAGTTATATCAATCGAGAACGGATCTTAGGAACCATTCAAGATGGGATGGAAGAGGATGCCTGGAGATCCTGCTGGCGACTTTGCCAGAAGTTATACGATACGCGAGAGGATGATTTCTCCTTGCAGGTCAACCCGACACTTGACCTTTGTCGAGAATTTTGCCAGGCCTTATTTGAAGTTCGAAGCTGCGATAATGACCTGACAGACTCGGTGCTCCGCGTGAGCTTTGAGCTTAATAACCACCTTTATAACACGCACGATCGCAACCTACCAGACGCCTTCCGAGAGCGAACATTGGACTTTTATATTACCTTATGCCACCGCCTCATGAAGCAACGCACCCGCCTGACCGCAACGGACGCGCTCCTCAGCGCATGCTGGACATTGGCTGAAATGCTTTTCAGCATTCGACAGAGTAAACGAGAAGGGAAAAGATTGGACGAGGAGTTATTGGGATCGGCCGTGCAGGCTTGTTGGGAGCTTTGTGACATCTTCCGCGAGGGCTGGACGCTACACAGTATGCGTAATTCGGACAGAGGCACACCACGGCCCAGCCAGACGACATTTGCTCAAGCCTTCCAGCAGGCAGCACAGCAGTCTGAGGTCGACTTTGTCGACGACTCGATGCAGCTTGGGAATCCGGAGACCCCAACCACTATCTTTGAGGATACGGCAACGGTCTCCCCCGATGAAGCATCTGTGCCCAATATCCTCGTTCTCGGTCACGGTCATGGCCACAGCAATGGACACGGCCATAGTTCTCACCCCAAGTGGCCCTCTGGTGCGTCTAGCATCTCGGAGAATTCTCGGTCTTCTGGGCACACCGCATCATCAGCTAATACAGTGACCACCGTGTCCGAGGATCCAAACTTCACCCGACTCAAGGTGTTGGTCACCAAAGCGGCCATCAACAGTGGGTATCAACGGGGCAATTCTCAGAACTTGTCGTCTTTTGTGAAGTCTCTCCCCTCGGATGCATTCGGTTCAGCACCCTGGCAGACCTCGTTGTTGAAGCATTATCGGAAGCTGGTCGCGTTTGATCCCGCCTTTCGCAGCGTTGGGTCCCCGGCCCGCGTAAGTGCAGTTGAAGTTGCTCGTGCCTGTCAAGCAATGCTTCAGAGCGGACAGTATTCTTGGTTACGTGATCTCTACCGACTTGTCTTCGGGTTCCATATGGAAGAAGCGATGGGCCGAAAGGGAGTCACAATCCAGACTTGAAGATCAATATTCATACTTGAAACAGATCGTATTTCGGGTCCCAAGGTTATTGTGGGAGGATATGAAACGGGGGGCAATCTCTTTTCCTCGTTCTAGGAAGCGAGAATCGTGTTTGGTACGGTGTACGGAGTACAGCGACGTCGAAAATGAAAGTGGAGACAGTATCCACTGGGCATTTTCCATTTTCCTTATAATGTAACGAATTGGCACCAGAACGTGGTGATGTAGTTGAATTGAACCATTTGCCCGGAGTAAAGAATAACCATTCAACCGCTGATTCCCCCCCGGTTGGAGTTGAGATCTCCTGGTCTCACGCGTCTCTCGCTGATCCTTCCCCGTTCGGAAATGGCCCGAGTACCCTATTTAGCGGTCCACATTATCTACTGCCGGTTCTGGGGCCGAAGCAACCTCGCGTACCGTCCAATATTAAATCCGTCAAGGTAGATTGTTTTTCCCTCGCCAACAAATCAATCCTCCTGTGCTAAGTGGAGAGTAAGAAAAAGCCCGGGGGCCAAAGTGGAGCCCAGGATCTCGAAAAGTCGGAATTGAGATGTCTACTGAATGCATTGAGAATTCTGCTTGACCGATTTTGGAATTTTTGTGAGGCCATGCATGGAACTCTCTTGGAAGAATCTCCTTCCCTCTTGAGCCCCTTGTGGGACGGCGAGGACATGGGTGTTTCCAATCGGTCTAGTCGAGGCGTCTACCATCTCCATTCCCCCGCATATAAGCCCAGCTGGGGAAGATTCCGACTCGGTTGCAGTTTGAACGCCGCTGACGCGCAGGATCAGAAGGCTGAAAGTGGAGGTGCAATTTACCAAGACGGGATCAAATGATGTGGGGATTTAGGCCGACATCTCGGCGTCCGAGTGCCACGGGGAACAGGGATCGGATGGGTCATTCGGAATAAGTCGGCCCCGAGTCTCTTTTACTGCGTCGGGATTTGCCGTTGAAGCGATTCGTGGAAACCGAAATCAGTCATTTTAGCCTGAATCTGGTTTGGGCCGACAATCTTACAAGATAATCAGATCCTAAGATGACGGAGAAATTGCATCTAGTTCCTTTATAGAGGCGTATCGGTTCCGTTGTTGGAATCAAGTTATCTATGGAGGAACTACGCAATGGATACCATCATTTAAAAAAGCCACAGGGACTCTTTCCCTCTTTCTTCGCTTTCTCCCCGTTCCCATAGAGTGGATCTATGGTAGTAGCGTCGAACGCCCGGTGGAGCCTGGTGCCTGCTAGTAATATTTTAGTTAATGGGACAAACATTCGAATGCAATGACTGATAGCATCAATCCACTGCGATAAGATGGAACCTTGCACTACAACTCCCATGTCTATGCTTCATATCTATAAACATGCTAATTGAAATCTGTACGGCGTATTAACTATCCAGATCTCATTTTTTGGACCGCCAAGCCATAGATTGGGTTACTTGTTTAGCTTAATTAGTCTTGGCTCTCGGGCCAATCACGTCAATCAACGCTGATCCGCAACTCGAATGACGCGGAGCATCTGGTGCATTTGGTGCCACAGACATTTTATCGCGTGTTGAGTGGAGTGATGGCGTTTCAGGTGGATCCTGGAGAGGCAGAGACGGGGAAGCCGGAGTAAGAGGCGCCTGGAGAAGAAAAAGAAAAAAAAAAAAAGAAAAAAAAAAAGTATAAGAAAGGTATAAGAAGGGTTGATTTATCCCCCTTGTCCTGTTCCAGTCTATACATAATTCTTATTTTTATTTTTCTATTGGTTTCCAGTACTGGTAATCATTCATCATGTCCGACGTTCCAAGGTACGCCGGCTTGTCTGGCAAGAAGCTGTCACGAACAGTCACTGCCACCGCAACTATGGGTTTCCTGCTCTTCGGTTACGATCGTATGTACTCATCTATTCATTGCCTTATTAGAGACTAATAGGGGCTTGCAGAGGGTGTTATGAGTAGTATTATCGACTCCACTGCGTTCTTCAAGCTTCTTCCCCAGTTGGATGGAAACTCGACCTTGCAAGGCACAGTCACCGCTCTTTACGAAATTGGTATGTCCAAGCCAAGTTGACCAAAGCCTCATAACTGTATAGCTAATTTTTTTCTAGGATGTCTCATCGGCGCTGTCTTCATGCTTATCTTTGGTGACTGGCTGGGCCGTCGCAAGGCTATCATTGCTGGTGCCTTTATCATGATCATTGGTGTCATTATCCAAGTGACTTCGTACCACAGACATGACCCCATGGTTCAATTTATCATTGGTCGTATTGTCACCGGTGTTGGAAACGGAATGAACACATCTACCATCCCCACCTACCAAGCCGAGTGTTCTCGTACCTCGAACCGAGGTCTGCTCATCTGTATCGAGGGTGGTACCATTGCCTTCGGTACCTTGATTGCTTACTGGATTGACTTCGGTGCCTCTTATGGCCCTACTGACCTGGTGTGGCGTTTCCCTATCGCTTTCCAGTGTATCTTCGGAGTCTTCATTATTGTCGGAATGACCTTCCTGCCCGAATCTCCTCGCTGGTTGTTGACTCGCGAGCGACACGAGGAGGGAGAGAGAGTCATTGCTGCTCTGCAGGGCCAGCCTATCGGTTCTCACGAAGTGAATTTGCAGAAGAACATCATTTTGGATTCTATCCGGGCGTAAGTCCATTAATCCCCAGCATAATCGGATTGGAGTCGATCTAACATATAAATCTAGTTCCGGTCAGGTCAGCAAGAACACACCCTTCTCCGCTGTCTTCACCGGTGGAAAGACCCAGCACTTCCGCCGTATGTTGCTCGGTGCCTCGTCCCAGCTTATGCAGCAGATTGGTGGTTGCAACGCCGTCATCTACTACCTGCCCATTCTTTTCAGGGATTCAGTCGGTCTCACCGGCAGGATGCCCACTATTCTTGGTGGTGTGAACATGGTTGTCTACGCCATCTTCGCAACTCTATCCTGGTTCTTGATTGAGCGTGTTGGTCGCCGCAAGCTCTTCCTTTACGGAACCGTTGGTCAAATGGTCTCCATGATCATCGTCTTTGCTTGTTTGATTCCAGGCACCACAGAGGCTGCTAAGGGAGCGGCTGTGGGTCTGTTCACTTATATTGCTAGCTTCGGTGCTACATGGCTTCCCCTGCCATGGTTGTACCCAGCAGAGATCTCCCCTATCAAGACTCGTGCTAAGGCCAACGCCCTCTCTACCTGCTCCAACTGGCTGTTCAACTTCTTGATTGTTATGGTCACCCCGATCATGATTTCCCACATTTCCTGGGGTACCTACCTTTTCTTCGCTGTCGTCAATGCCTGCTTCTTGCCCATCATCTACTTCTTCTACCCCGAGACTGCCCGTCGCTCCCTGGAGGAGATTGATCTTATCTTCGCCAAGGGTTACTCTGAGAACATGAGCTATGTTCGTGCGGCGAAGGAGCTGCCCTACCTTAGCGATGAGGATGTTGAGCGAGTCGCCATGCAATATGGATTTGGTCCCGCTGATGTCCACGAGGCTGATTACGAGGCTAAGGCCAGCAGTGCTAGCGACAGCGCGCCTGAGCACGCCATTGCTGAGCCTAAGGTGCAGACTGTTTAATTTCAGTCGTCATGAAGAACTTCCTTTAAAATGAAGGAAGACGACCGGTTCTCGTTGCAGATTTTCTGCAGTGCCGGATGCAATACAATGATGCATGGGCTCGATAATGTTTAAACGAGTGACCTTGTTCTTGATACCCATGAAAGAGACTGATCTACGGAGGATTGTTAGTCCTGCCATTTTGGCATTCTTTATTAGATTTGAGTTCGAATTTTAGATGGGAATGGGATGAACCCATCTCGCCGATTATTGGAAATGAAATTGATATACCCCTTCCATCTTTATTGTCGCTCCTAATTGTCTCTCTTGTACCTTGCTGAACGACCATGCTTTCACAGGTGGGCTAAATATGAACGGCCAATAGCTCTTGTTGGTCTGGTAAATCAAGTAAGCAAGCCTGAAGCCATAAACCAGATTACATAGTGTTCAGAGTCTAGTCCCACTCCCGAGGCCACTTTTTTTCACTCCCCACATACCAGACAATATATATCTTGGGATCACTTACGCACTGCACCACGCCACCGTATTATGCCTCACTAGTTCAGGTAAAAAGTAGGAGTAAGCTTAACGGGAAGAAAGTTTAAGTATAAGAACCTTAAAAGACTCGGATAGAGCATGTGCATCCTCAGGCCAGCAAGGGTAACCTTGTTAACTCCCAACAACCTTCAGGGCTAGGAAAGGAGAGGTGACTGGAGGCAGCA
Source organism: Penicillium sp. VS I D KN (assembly GCA_019775415.1). NCBI lineage: Eukaryota > Fungi > Ascomycota > Eurotiomycetes > Eurotiales > Aspergillaceae > Penicillium > Penicillium sp. VS I D KN. Next base: position 559,680 of record JACWFT010000023.1, on the reverse strand, counting down.
CCCTACTTTCCATAGGCTTGGAATGAAACGGTCATACCAAGGTACAACCTGCAGTTATAGGTCCACCTGAAAGTAGGTACGAGAGGCCTTGGATGCGTGTCTTTTTTGATATTTGATTTTTATTGATATATGGATCTTCATGGTGATGCATATTTTATGATTGGATGAATGGAAGTTCACCGTAATATTAGTAAGGTACATTAAAACGTTGATAAGCCATCTCTATACAGAGCCGTCACAGCAATGCTGTCTAAAACCGATTGAACACCCGTAAAAGAGATTCACAGTAAGGCAAAATGGGTGGGGAAAGAAAAGAACCAGTCAGCTCTAACCGAGCGAACTCGAAAGCCAAATATGCAAAGGTCCCACATGCTCATTGAGCTTTCTTTGCCTCCCGGCGCTTCTTCAGAGCATCCGGGCTGTACTCAGTGCTGAGAAGGTAGTCCCACCAGCGGAAGCTGCTCGCGTAGTTGCCAATGAACTTCTCGTGGTGCAAATCGTGGTGATCAGCACCGGCCCAGAAGGGCAGGAAATGGTGCAGACTCCAAGGGAACTCATAACCGGAGTGGGCATCGATGGCCTGGAACAGGCGCAGCACAATCCAGATGTACATGGTAAGGATGTGCAAATCACCGGTGAAGGCACACCAGACAATCGGGCAACCAACAGTTCCGAAACCCAAGATCATAACCTCAATAGGAGAAGCATATTCGGCAGCCAATCCGAAGGGAGCCGAGTACTGGTGGTGAATCTTGTGGATGGCCTTGTAGAGCGGGCCCCAGTGGAGAGCGCGGTGTGAGAAATAATGCCAAGCGTCCTCCATCACAAAGAAAATCGCGATCTGGTAGGCCATGGTCCAAAGGGAGGGGAAGGGAATCGAGGTAGAGAGACCGAAGAACTGAGCCATGGGGTGGAAAAGCCTATGAATTGATTAACCTACTGGCATCGCACATGGAAATTTCATGTGGAAAACTTACCAAATTTGAGGTAACTCGACGGTGAAGTGACTCAAGAGCACAAACTTGGCGCAATCCCACTGTTCCCGCAGCGAAGGAATTTTGTGCTGTCATTTTGTTAGTCTCAGTCTCGTCCGGTATTATGGGCTAGTGCTACTCACGTTCTGGATTTTGTATCGGTTGAAAAGACCCGTGCTATCGATGAAGATCCATGGCAGCGATCGGCCGAAGTAAACCATCTCGTGCATGACGAAGGACATGATACCGGTGGCCAGCACATCATTTTGCATCCAGGCATACCATGCTGCCCAGAGTCGCTCCGGGACATTCAAACTGGGGTTATATTGGCCAATCTCTTCAAATTGACCCCAGTAGGTGATCGGTCCCACAGTGGAATTCCTGCAAATAGGGTATTAGTGAAATTCAAGCAGAATAAAAGGATTGTGTATATGATTGAGGCGAGGGCAAAGAAGGGGGGATAACGAACATTGTGGTTCACAAAAAAAAAAAAAAAAAAAAAAAAAAAAGAAAGGGAAAGGAAGAAAAGACGAGGGCCCAGAAATTGGACCTGTAGACACTGGAGGCGAAATAAGTACGCGAACCAGTGATTCTTATCAAGGTGTTGAGAGGTGGTTGAAAAAGATTACAAGATAAGGGGGGGGAAAGAAAAGAGTGGGAGTGAACGCTGATATAATTTGTCGGGGGAGGGAAGGACAAGCCATTCCCGAAGTGGCGAGACCACTTTATCGTCAGGGGAAAACCGGCATTTGGCCAGTCATCGTGCAGGAAAAGGGGGCCGCCTAGGTAAGGCCACTGGTGAGCCGATCACCATCCGAAGCCCCGTTTGCCCCACCCCGGCATAACAGGCATAATGCCTATTTACCCCCTTCTGTTTGGTGGAAGGCCTGGGATTCCAGATCAGGCCATCTGGGGTTCGTCCTTTCCAGGGTTGTCTGATCATGACGCTAAGCAGATCCTGTCATCCTCTAAATCGTAGTCGGAAGTAGCATACACAAAATTCCGGTGGTCCACTGTAAGAGTTTAGTCAAATGTTCTCATGAACCATCTGCTTATGTAATCTAACCATAAAGCACGTGAGCGCACGGTACTCATCGTACACAGTACTCCCAAGTACGGTGTTTGTATCTTGTTTGTTTGATTTGTCCACTTTGTATCTAATGACGACATCCACTCTCACATAGGTCCTTTTCTCTTGTCATGTTTTGACCGCACGCGCCATGTCGATTGTCCAGGAGTAAGATCGTACGATCCATTTAATTCCGGTGCCTAGCTAATTCTATTTTTCTTTTTTACTCTGCGAATAGGAATGCGCATGGTCTGAATATCCAGCTAGACCGTCTCCAACAACAAATAATTCTTCCCGAACGATTCGATGCGGTCGAGGCTCCCAGTCACCATGTCCACCGGCTCCAGAATGTGATCGATTCTATTTCTGTGACATCCAAGACGCAGTCTCTCCTTCCAGCCACCCAATTAGTGGAACTGCTTTCGGATCCTACCCTCTCCCACCTTCTGCTTCCCGGGGTCACCGAGCCCAAACCCGAGAAGCATGTGTCGGACTATCTATGGCTGGTAGTTGCTAAAGCAGCGGTCCAGGCGTCGGGATTGGTCATGCATACCTTGCTAGACCAAACGATACATCTCCAGGAAGAGATCTATTATTGGGATGAGGTGCTAGGCTCGATGTGGTCCAGTGGTCTCTATGCGGCGCAGACCTCCCCTGTTCGACTTTGGCACTGGTCTGTAGATATCTATACTGAACATAGATCACACGGGACTTTCCCTGCTTCCGTCTCGAGATCTCTTGCTGTAAGGTGGGGACAATTCTATCAAGTTGCTCGACAGAGCTTGCGTGGAATGTCTGAGCACCCTAGCGCATTGAATTGGTCTTCACCTATCCGGTCTTGCCGAGCGGAGATTAGACAGAAGAGAGATCGTCTGATCGCAATGAAGGATGCTCATACGAGCAGCCTGGGCCTTCTCATGGATCAGTGGCATGCTTTTCAATCCGAGGACCTTGCCAGCAAGGGACTTGCCTCACCGGAGCAGTGGCAGGAAACTGTCTCAAAAACGGTGCATCTTACAGAGGCAATTCTCGACCATGTGTTGAAGCAGTCTAGCACTGCGGCATTTGAGCAATATGTCGTCCAAGCCGTTGAAAAGGACATGGCTACTGTGCAGACGCGAAATTATGCCTCATCGTCCACCCAGCCTACTGATTTGATCCAGCGCCTAATCCATGTTCTCCGCGAGCAATTGCCTACCCATACAACCTCTATCTCTACATCGATTGGAAACCACGGGCGTCCCTCAAGGATTGTCCGGTATTGGCTTCCGTTATCGGTGGCACTGCTTTCGAGTAGCGTCTCTTTGAAGGTGCTGATCCGTCGTCAGGACGAGATCATCGAGTGGATCAGAAACATCGGCTCCACTATCATCGACTTCGGGAGCAACTGGGTGGTACAGCCTATCCACAAGCTCATTGGAACCATTAGACACGACGAGAAAAGCGAAATTGCCATAATGAGTAAAAATAGCTTAATGGCCGATCGCGCCAGCTTGGAGCGGATGGTCATTGATTTTGTTCGTGATCGACCAGACACGAGCCAGGGGAAGCCAGCCATAGAGGACACGGCAGCCATCGCTAATGCAGTTAGAGAGGGGGACCTGACACCTGTCTTGAAGGCCTACGAAAGGGATTTGCGGTCACCATTTACTGGAACCGTTCGAGGCGACTTGGTTCGAGCTCTTTTGATTCAGATTCAGAAGACGAAGGTCGACGTGGAAGTTGCAATCAGCGGAATTAACTCCTTGCTGAAGAGTCAAGAGCTTGTTTTTGGGTAAGTAGCCACTAATGCTCTGATTCGATTCAATCATTTCGAGTCTCGTCACTGATGCTTCGCAGCTTTATTGGCCTCACGCCGGGGATTTTGGTCTCGTATACTTCTCTGCAGTGGGTGGCAGGGCTCTTTAGTAACCGACGAGGCTTACGACAGGGCAAGAAGCGTTATCAGGTCAAGCGAGGACTACGGTAAGCTATGCTTCTCAAGAAATCATCGGATTGTCTGTAGTCGATATGCTAATATAGGGCCCCAGAAACGTTACACGTATCCTCACCTCCGCTTCCTTGACCACCAACGAGGTGATTTCCTACAAGGACTCGGGACGACTAATCTGTGAAGCCGAGGCACTACTTCAGCATGTCAAAATAGTGCTCGGAGGTCTGGAATATCGGGAATTCCGAGAAGACGTTGAAGATCTTTTGGATATCCAGGGGGGAGTCACTAAGCAGCTCCGGGTAGTTGAGAGGATCCGATGGACCTACTTTCACTAGAGTATTGAAACACGGTATACCCCAACAGTGAATAAAGAATGAAATATAGAGAAAAAAACCAATTCTTGATACTTTTTCGGACTTGGCAGTAATCCCAAACTCTTCGTACATAGAATATAAACCCCGAGTATTAAGGTTGAGACAAGAAAGATACTAAGTCAAACGGGGGAGACCAGCGGATTATGTAACCCGGGGGACATCGACCGTACCGTCATCACTCCACCTGAGTGTTGACCACATTTCACATTTCCCCCTCTTCTAACGGCCGACTTAAGGCTGTCTGCTCTGATCTATTAACTTTGCCTGGAATTTTCTTGCCCTCAGAAGTCTTTGTTTTGCTCCTTCCGATCTTGTTGGTGACCGATCTGCACTTTTCACCCGACGCTCCTGATATTGTCCCTGGAATCCTGGAAACACGAAATCCCGCCCACCACTTAGCCACCTAACGATACCTGCTTCACATTGCGAACCTCCTTACAATACGCGGTGCCGAATTCCCTTGATCCAAGTCTATACCTTCAGTCCTAAAATTGGTGGTTCCCACTGCCAATCCGACCGTCTCCTATCTTAGAATATCGACTCTCGCCGGTTCTAGCGAACACAAAACACAGCCAACATGGCCGGTACAAGAAACTATGACTTTCTCGTACGTGTTTCCCTGAGACTTTTTTAAGCGCACCGGCTAACTTGGACCTATCATGTAGATCAAACTTTTGTTGATCGGAGACTCCGGCGTAGGCAAGTCCTGCTGTCTCCTCCGTTTCAGCGAAGACTCCTTCACTCCTTCCTTCATTACCACCATCGGTATCGATTTCAAGATCCGTACGATTGAGCTGGATGGCAAGAGAGTGAAGCTGCAGATCTGGGATACCGCAGGACAGGAACGTTTCCGTACCATCACCACGGCTTACTACCGCGGTGCTATGGGTATCCTCCTCGTCTACGACGTGACCGATGAGCGGTCTTTCCAAAGTATGTGCTTCTTTCTCTTCCAAGATCATGAACGCTCGAGACTAATTTCCTTTTTTTTTTCCAACCAAAAGACATCCGCACCTGGTTTTCCAACGTTGAGCAACATGCCAGTGAAGGAGTACACAAGATTCTCATTGGAAACAAATGCGATTGGGAGGAGAAGAGAGCTGTCTCTACCGAGCAGGGACAACAGCTGGCTGATGAGCTTGGTATCCCCTTCCTCGAAGTCTCCGCAAAGAACAACATCAACATCGAGAAGGCTTTCTATAGCCTCGCATCGGATATCAAGAAGGGCATGGACACCTCGAAGACTGAACAATCTGGCTCTCAGGGTGTCAGTATAGACCAGCAGGGATCTGGCCTGAACGGCAGCGGTGGCGGAAAATGCTGCTAAACCCTGTACCATCATCTTTCTTTCTCCATCTTCCTCTACCTCCCCCACCCCCTATCTCTCTACCTCCCTCACCTGCCTATTTACTCCCTTTTCCCCCCTCCTATTTTCCTATTTTCATTTTTTCCTTTGGTGTTTAACTCTCTCGCTTCGGAACTTGCGCGTGTATGTGTGTTTTTTGTTCTCTCGTATCCGCAAGTCGTTTCCTGCGCAACCTGCCACATATCCTTTTGCCTGCAATTTCACGTGCTAAGATCTGAATGTCCTGTTTCTATGGAGATTTGGCCCCTGTTCCCCAGTATCATAAACACCTGTCCATAGCCCGTGGCACCTTGTTTCGTTACTTTATGTCCGGTTGAACTGCGCTGGAGATAGATGCCGTAACTCTTGTTTTCTACATTTTTAGTAAATTGACATTGAAACATATGATACATTGCACCTTTTAAAGTTAAGACTTGATTCCTGCAGCCTTTACTGCGACCCACTTTTTGGGGGGTTTATCAACCCACTGATAAGCTCCCCACCAGAATTTCAATTTCTCAATTCGATTTGGTCTCAGCCTTATACCTCGAGGCTCTTGGGCTTCTATTTCACTGAGTCTCCATATTTACTTGCAACTTCCTGTTGCATCGGATTGCAGAGTCTCCAATCCACACAGCCCCGCAGAGAAACATTGAGTACCACCCCCAGTGTGTACGATATCTGCGTTTGAGTGCGAACCACCACCTCTCAAATCTACGCGCCGAAACATTCAGGAATACATGGATTGTTTCTGATAGCTTTCTTTTCGACTAAATCTCGCTCCCAACTCGACCGCTTCCTTGATTTGAGCAGCGAAGCACGATGGCCGACGTTCGCAGCTTCACTGTCCGGCCAGTGTCGAAACAGGCAAGAGCTGATTACAAAGACGCATTCCGCATATATTTATCTTCCTCGTCGCTGGCTTCCCTCAGACTTCGTGCCGATGATCTTTGCGACATATCGTTCGCAGAAGGGCCTCCGAAAACCGCGATTGCTTGGACGGCGACCGAAAATATACAGAGTACAGTGGTGCAAACATCAAAGGCTCTCCAGGATTGCTACGGAATCAAGGTTGGAGGAAAAATAAACATCACTAGGATTGATGGTCCATTAGAGGAGCTTAAATCGGTCGTTGTGATTGACTGTTCCGAACCTGAGAAGACAGAGAGGTTCGGCCAAATTTCGGCAGAAGAGAGATGCCACTGGGAATGGGCATTGGAGTTCCCACTCTTAAGATGTGAGGTGATTGCCAAGGGCTTAATCTTCGAGCTTGAGCTCAGAGGTCAACGCCGAAACTTCCAGGTTGTGAACATGCATTCCGAATCCCCGAGTTCTAGTCGTACGATCTTTCGCTTCACAAGTGCCACCAAGATCTCTATCGGCACGGAAGTAGAGACGCCTTCTGAGACCCTCCATGAAATCTCAGTCGATGCTGATGGGTTGGGTGGTCTTTCACGACAGATTGATGACATCAATGAGAGCCTGTCGGACTTCAATATCGATCTGCTCAAACCTACAATGCCCTCTTTCTATGAACATAGTCGCGGAATCCTTCTCTATGGGCCCAAAGGAACAGGAAAGACATCTCTTCTCCAGCAGATCGAGAAGGCTGGCTGGCGACAGGTATTCAAGATTGGAACTGCTACTCTTGGACGGAGCACAGGCGAGGCCGAGAAAAAATTACGCACTACATTCCAGGATGCCGCTCGCTCCAAGCCCAGTGTGATCATCATTGATCAGCTAGACTTTATCGCTCCTAAACGGACTTCCCTGGAATCTTCGTCGCTCGCCTCGGTCCTATGTGAGAACCTAGATGCAATGAGGAGCGCGTCAGTTCTGGTGATCGCTGCCACTCGACACCCCAACAACGTCGATGATGCACTCAGGACTCCCCATCGTTTTGGTACAGAGATCGAGATCCAGGTCCCCACGGCACATGACCGAGCCGAAATCCTACGTGCCATTCGTGGACCAGCATCTGCAGGGCTCACCGATGCCATGGTTGACTTGCTTGCCGAGAAGACCCACGGATACGTCGGAGCGGATCTGTTTGCCTTACTCCAGCTCATTTGCCGAAAAGCACGCCAACGGCAGATGCTCGAACAAAAATCTGCCTCTCCTTCTAGGAGCCAGTCTGTACCAGCATCTGATATCATGGATGCTACTAGCGATGCTGAGGAAAATGGACCTGTCACTGTGGATCTAGCGATTCAGGAATCTGATATTTGGTCCTCGTTGCAGGAAATCCGCCCTACTGCTATGCGAGAGGTGTTCTTGGAGACACCTAAGGTGAGGTGGTCCGACATCGGTGGGCAGCATGATATCAAAAAGCGCCTGCAACAGGCCGTCGAGAGACCGCTCAAGGTAAGCTACCCGCTCATTCTAACCTAACTACGAAGCTCACCATCTATCATAGTTCCCCGAACGTATGAAGCGTCTCAATGTTAAGAGCAAAAAGGGCGTTCTCCTATACGGTCCGCCGGGATGTTCCAAGACCCTCACCGTCAAGGCTCTGGCCACGGAGGCAGGCTTGAACTTCCTGGCCGTTAAAGGTGCAGAAATCCTAAGCATGTACGTCGGTGAGTCCGAACGATCACTGCGAGAGATCTTCCGCAAAGCCCGCGCGGCCCGACCAAGCATCATCTTCTTTGATGAGATCGATGCCATTGCTGCACGACGCAGTAGTACCTCCTCAGGAGGCGTTAACGTCCTGACAACTCTACTCAATGAAATGGACGGCATCGAGGAGCTGCGAAATGTGTTGGTTGTCGCGGCTACCAACAAACCGGATGTCCTTGACCCGGCACTCATGCGTCCAGGTCGTCTGGACAACATTCTCTACATCGGACCTCCAGACTTCGAGGCTAGGAAGGAAATCTTGCGCATCTGGGCGAGCAAATCTGTTATTCACCCGGACGTTGATCTTGACGAGCTGGCCGCTCATACCGAGGGCTACTCCGGTGCAGAGATTGTCAGCATTTGCGAGACCGCTGGTGATGCCGCATTGGACGAGGAAGAAGAGACACAACAAGAGCTGGAAGTGCAATTGAAGCATTTCGAGTATGCCTTGGGCCAGGTTCATCGGCAGATCACGGACAGTGTAATTCGAGAATATGAGCAATGGCGAGATGGCCAGAAATAGAGGCCCATCTTCCAAAAACTCATAATAAAAATATACATCCTTGAGATGAGACGATTTGCTAGACTATACATCTCATCATCTCCAATCTTCTACTCCCGTGAGCTTTTATTCCTTAGATCACCCGGAAAAATCTACATTTGCACCGACAAACCATAACGTTGTAATATTCAGTGTACATCCATATAATTAGACAACCCCCTCAAGTACTGGTGCTGATCAATCTGTCCCTAATATAATCCACCTACCCAGATCAAACATCGAAAATAATATAGAAGCACGAACCTCGAAAGCCATTGCCACTCAAGAGACCTGACACTTCAACGAGCGCCAAGTCATATAGTAGTGCGGATGATACATCGTCGACTCCTGACAACCAGTAGACTGATCGTATAGGTCCACAATATTCGAACCGGAATTGCTGCAGCTTTTTTCAAAAGCTACACAACTGCCCCCTGATATGCTCCACGACCAGATTCCCAGCTCTGGGCTCGAGTCGCAATCGGCGTAAGTGGAGCCCCCGTCGGTGTAATACCCACAGGAGACGCCGTCCGTCATCTCCAAGCTAAGACCGCCATGGAGGTCGAGGCATTCAGTGTCTGTTAAGCTGGTCCCCGTTAGCACGTAGTAGTCGCCGTTGCAGGTTTCTCCGGTGTAGGCGGCAAGGGTCCAGAGGCCTGTTCCTGTTGCGGCTGCTGCTGTGGTTTTAGTGCTTGTCGAGGATGTGTGCTCAGTCGTACTCGTCGATCCTTCAGTGGAGGTGCTCTTAGTCGAGGAGGTACTGCTGGTGCTCTTCGTTGAAGATGTAGTACTGGTGCTAGCCGATGTGGTATCACAGCCGGAGATGCACTGACTCGTCCTACACAAGTCCGAGTCACCATCTTCTGCTGAAGCACATCCACCTGTGATGATGCACTAGATGTAAGAGTAATGTTAACAACTGTATCACTTTGGAAGGTGCAGGTACAAAGCTTAAAGGCACTTACACAGCCAGTAGCACATGGATTCAGTGAAGATAGCTCGGCGTAGTTCTTCGGTCTAGCTGTGCCCGGAACCTGGGGACCACATGTGGCTAAAGGGAGGGCCATGGGCATAGGAGGCTCACCGGAGCTAAGACAGATGATGTCCCCTTGGTAGATACCGGAACAGCCTGTCCAGCCCCAAGTGTCGCTGTTATACTTCTCAATCAAGGCTTTAGTAATACCATATTCTGAAGCAATGCTTTGGCAAGTATCGGAGTACTGAACGATATAGTTATAACAAAGGCCATCACCGTCTTTCCCTGGCACACTTGATGTAGCTCGCACACTTGGGGATAGGGCTGTTGTTGTCTCGAAAAGCCCCAGAATCCCGCAGAGTATCAAAAGAATCTTCATTTTGATTATAATTGAAAGGTGATCTCCCATGTTGTAATCCAAAAGATAAGTCCCATTGGTAGGAGTTTCAGTCTTCTTATATGCACTGAGAATCAGGGTTTCATAATCACCTGCGTTCATCTTACCGGACCCTTGAGGGTGGGAAAGAAAGAAGTATACATGACTAGTATCAATTCGCATCAACAATGATTCTCGTTAATATTGTTCCGACCGGGGAGCCGACTCATTAATATTGTCCTCCGTGGCAAATTCGTGTCTTTTGCCGCTAACCAAAGAAAACAATCAAAGAGAAAGAGCATAATAAATTTAGAGCCTCCAGACCGAATGTAAAACACCATGTGATGTCAAGGTGAAAGAAGTACTTGGCAACCTTTGATCTAATACTTTACTTCTTCTAGTTTGGGACTGATGTTTCTCTATGTAGTGTATAGCATCATTTCTGGCTCACTCTTCGATGGATTAAGACCCAATAGATTTGGTATCACTGGTATGCTACTACCACAAAGTTGAATGGGGTATAGAGTGTGTATAGGTAAGCATCAAGGCGGTGTGCGCCGACCTTGGAAGGTTATTACCTAACATGGCTTAGTGCCGTGCAGCGCGCAACCTGAAGCTTCCATTTCCATCATACATCTTGTGTCAATTAGGCGCCGTGAGTTCCTTTCAATCTTCGATCACCTCAAACCGGAAGCGCAAATATGTCATCACGACCCCGTAGTCGTTCACCCTTCCCCTCCAACGATCGCCCTGTGTCGCGTGCTTCGCGCTCGAGAACTCGCGACTCGCGACCTCGCAGTATCACTCGCACTCCATCTCCCGATACAGGTCGCCATGACCGACGATCAAGAAGCCGAACCCGCTCAAGGTCCATTTCTCGTACCCCTATCAAAGGTGGCCGACGTTACCGTAGCCGCAGCTACAGCCGCTCGCGTTCGCCTAGCCGAGATCGGAGCCCACCCCGGAGCGCAAAGGTCAGTTCCATGATTAGCTCTCACTATCACCGAGATCAATCAGGTCACTAACAAAGAGAGGCAGATTGTGGTAGAGAAATTGACCAAGAATGTGACCGAGCCTCACCTCCGAGAAATATTTGGCGAATTTGGTGATATCGAAAAGCTCGAGCTCCCAATGAACCCAGCTTGTAAGCTGCCCGCCAGTGGTCCCATAGCGGTGCATCGCTGACTCTAAGTTCTAGTTATGACCAATCGCGGTACCGCCTACATCCTCTACTATGACCCCGCAGATGCTGAGGCGGCGATTGCCCATATGCATGAAGCCCAACTTGATGGTACAAACCTAAATGTTTCCATTGTTCTTCCCCGGCGCAACTTTTCACGATCGCCACCCCCGTCTACTCGAGGGAATGGTCGGCGCAATGGTCCATATGCAAAATCTCCCCCAAGAAGACAGGGTCGCGCACGGCCTACTGAGCGGCACGATACGTACCGACCACCATCGCTATCACGCTCGCGTTCACGTTCACGTTCACGTTCGCGATCGCGATCGCCATTACCACGACGAGGCAGCACTCGTCCGGAAAGCCCCCGTCAGCACCGACGACGAAGCCCTAGTTACAGTAGCTACAGTGACCGGAGTCGGAGTCGGAGCCTTGATAGGAGCCGAAGCCGGAACCGCCATTAAAGCAGACTCAGTCGTTCGACACGCGGTGTTGAAAGCAAATTGACTCAGTTTTTATATCCTAACTGAGTTCGAGTCTTGATATCAAGAAGATCTCATTACATGACGCCTTAAATCTCTTGACATCGCTAGGTCCAAAAATATTGCAAATAATGAGAATTCAAATTCAAGTACCGAAATTCACCACCCACCACCTTTCCTATGCCGTTGACGCCTTTCATGTGGGGAAAATTTCAACCCTGTCGTTTCGGCGTTTCTTTTCTCGTGGATCTAGACCATGGGCCATGAAGAGGATTGATCGCTCAAAAGAAGGCGCACCATCCAATGTACATGGCCGCCAGATTCTTCTTATCAGTTGCCTGCATGATCAGCTCATCCACTTGTCCGTCCACAGACAGGGCAATGGGCTGCTTAGACATGAAACCCCGAAGCTTGTTGCGAACATCTTCCAACACGCCGGCCGGAGTGTCAGGAACGTTCGCGTGATTACGGCGCTAGGAAGCGCAGTTAGTGAGGGCGCTTTGAACTAATGGGTGGCCAAGACTCACTCTTTTTCCGATGAAGTCGGTGGTTGGGTCATGGAGGAAAGTTTCCAGGATGGTCATCAATGAATCCTCATTCTGTCGTAGAAGACTAAGAGTGATTTCACAGGTGCGTCGGAAGGGTCCTATGTATGGTCATATTAGCAATCAATTCATCATGTAATCGGCCCATGAAATAACGAACCGTTATACCCATATGCCCCAAAGGCATCAATCATATTGTTTGTCAATCTGAAAGGGACCACTTCTGGTTTCTCAAATGTTTGGCCCTGGAAATTCCATCAGTACTGTACTGTAGCAAATACCGGAGAGTCGAATGACCTACCTTGTCGAATAGACAATTGAAATCAACATGCAGGATTCCTCCTGTGCCTTCTTCGAATGACAAATTCTCTCCATGCCGATCACCAAGGCTGAAAGTAATAAAACACATCAGTATGATAAATTTTGGCTTCGATAAAACTTGGTATCACGTACCCTAGGACGTATCCAACCATAGACATCACTGCCGCAGATCTTGTGTATCGCAATCTTGCCGAAAACCAGGCTTCTGTCTCCGGGAACATCTCAATGAACCACTCATGGAGCACGGGAGGAAGCCTATATTGTTGTCAGAATTCTAAACTGATATTGAAGAGGGTAGGAGCATCGCACTTGGCCAGAATCTTGGTCGTAAACAAATGAACTTTGGAACGTGACCGATCTGCACAGATCTCGTTGAGATGTTGCTTGATTTCGCCGTACTATTTTCTCATCAGTTGCCATCAGGGGTGTTCAAAGCCTCCATAAACTTACATTGGGTGAGATTCCTCGCTCGCGGAGAAGCTTGACTATAATGTCCCTCAGTGTGCGCAGATTGTCAACCCATTCGATGAGACCGCACTCTTCATTCAATGGGGTAACTGCGTAGGTTTTGATGTCTTTTCCTGAATTAGCCCCAGCCATTGAAAAAAAATTCGAGATGATTACGGAAGAAACTCACACATCCTCCGTTTGCTGGCCTCAACGTCCCGTTTCAAAAATCTGTTGATCATGTTATTGAATTCCATGAGACGTTGGTCCTTTCGGAGATCATCTTTAGGTTTGCAAAGTGCATTGTAGATCTTCCCGTCGGAACCTCGAATACTGATCTTGCGAGGCTTTTGAAGCGAGTTGAGAATTGTGGCCTCGTCCAGAACGGCTAGAACAAGTAGGTTAGCCAGTATCCACAAAAGCCTGGATAGGTTCAAAAACCTTCTATTGTCGTCGGATCCCGCGGGAAGGCTCTGAACCCTTTCAGATAGTCCGCATCATGGGATGCAGGGAGACTGGGAATCAACATGGCCTGGAAAGGCACGACCAATCGACAAGGCGCAACCTTGTGGTTAAATCCCAGACCGCGTGCAAGCGAGACCTTGGTGGCTCTATCCTCGACAGGTGCGAGGCATAGCTGAAGCAGTTCCTCGGAGACCTTTTGACCGGATGTTATCATGCGACGAATGTCAGGAGATGAAATGTCCGTCTTGTGCTTTGTGGTGAACTCCTATAGATATTGTCTTAGTGCTGTTTCACTCTGTTATCAGCTTCTTCACATACCGTGATCTTCTGAAGACAGTTGTAACCCTTCGATGCTCGATCTTTATTCGAAGATTTGACCACAGCGAGAACTGTCCATAAACCCTGCTGGGGAAAGTAGTGGACAGCCTTGGTAACAATTCTAGTCAACAGATCATAGACCGTACTGTTTGGGTGACAAATACGGGCCACCACCTGGGGCAGAATTGTAAACAGCTATTACAGTTAGCTTCCTATAGAGTAGTAGCAGCAGAGTTTTAATTACCAAAGCAGGCTGAAGACGAGACGAGATGTACTTCTTCAGCTGGGCATGCATTTCGTCCAGGCTTTTTTGTCGTTGCGCCTTGGTGTGTCGTTGGAACTCCCTGGTAATTTTGGATCTCCAAATCAGCTTGCTGGGCATTTCACATAGGAATAATCACTCACTCATTGTCTCCCCTTTTGGGGTCAATGGGCTGACCCACGATGGAAGCATGTTCCAACCAAAGTGTGAGAAGCTTTGGTAGGGTCTGAAAAACGTATTTACTGCCATATGTTAGGGAACGAAGGTAGTTGTCGATAACCAATTTGGTAGCCTCTCCACTCAGACTGATGAAGGTGTTAGTCCCGGAGCGTCAACAGTATCAAAAGCTTATGAGCTTACTATATCTGAGCCTCTTTTCCCATAGGCTTCGCCTTCTCAGAATCAAGGATCTTGTTGTAGTGCTTCCCAAGGTAGTAATGGGCTTTCTCCCACCTGTGTGCTTTTGTTAGAACAATTCCCCCAAAAATAATTACACAAGACTGACCGTGGGTATAGCTTGATGGCTTCTCGATATCGTTGAACAATAGCCTGGGAGTGGGTCTGACCAGCTCTATCTGTCCATTTTGCTAGCATGAGATGGGCCTGATAAAATTTAGCGGTTTGACATTCAGATTTTTTCATCAGAGAAGACATACCCTGGCAGGAACATCATTTTGCTTCTGTCCACGACTGGAGACAAAAGAGGCTGCCTCGGATTCAACTGGATTGGATGCTGCTGGGGTGTTTTCGTTCATGGATATGGCCCCTTCCAGAGTCTGGATCGCCTTCCGATGATGTCCATCTTGCCAGAGCAGTTTTGCATGTTCAATAGTGGCCGATCGGTCTTTTAGCCTAGCTGCATTGAGCATTGAATGATATGCTTGGCTGGTGAATTTGCCCTTGCGCGAGAGGTGGGCACTTGTAAGCCAAGCAGCAGAGATGTCCGAATCCGCAAAACCGCCTCTGGAGCATGAGAAAAGAAAAAGTTAGCGAGCCCGTAGAAAACAAAGAGAATAATTGTGTCAACCCACGCTAGCTCCATGGCCGCTCGTCTGATACCCAATAGGTACTGTTTCTCAGCGATGTAACCTCCCAGGACATCCAAACGCCGTTTAAGGGCGGCAGACAAGTCTGGATACGAGGGGTTTCCAGTTCTTGCATTGGCTATCGCCTCCACATCTGCCAAGGCATGCAGTCGGAGCATATCGTCATGGCATGATTGTAATGAAGCGACAGAATTTGCCGTCAAGGACTTCGCAACATTGAGCCTAAGCTGGTTTATGGTTTTTGTAAAGGCTTCTGACTTCTCCGCCAACAAAGCGTCATTGTTTTCATGCCGCCCTTGAAGAGTGCAAAGAGCCGAGCCAATGCCCACGTTGAAGTTGCCAGTTCCCTGCTCAGCACATAATTCCAGATAGCCTTTGAGCTTAGACCATCTACTTGTGATCCAAGATGCTTCGACTGCGAATGGTAGGAATCGCGACGTTGCGGCATCTTCATCTTTGAGAGCTTCGAAGCGAGTGAGAATGGCATCTAAGAGAAGTTAGCCGAGGATGGAGAGTAAAGGTCTTTGTCAGAACATATATACCTTGTTGACCCGATTCCTTGAGGCAAGTGATAAGATTCCACTGGGCCTCCAGATTGTCAGGTTCCTTTTCGAGCTGAAGCTCATACCAACTCTGTGCAGTGGCCCACCTGCCAGCCTTTCGGTGTTCCAAAACCTGTTGTTCAATGTTAAGCCCGGACAAATGGCTTGATATACCTTCTATCCCGTCTGGCTCATCAATCTGGCTGTAGATGTCTTGCAGCCTTTGGTAAAGCAGCTCTGAGTCTGAACCTTCCGTAGATGCTGGTTGCGAGTTGCATCGCCGAATATACTGCTCCCAATGAAACAAAGCCCGAGAGAACGATTTACATTCCACAGCACGCTTGGAAATTATCTCGGGGGGGATTGCAGCCAGAACAGCCTCAACGGATTTGATCTGAGCTGAGAATTTGTCGAAAAGTAATTCTCTACCGGTATCTCGAGAACGGCTCGACTGGTTGGGTTGATGGCCTATGCTATTAAGCTGCTTCTTCTTTCCCTGAAGCCATCGGGACAAGTAGTCCAGGACATCGAAAACACTCTGAAATATTGGGTCTTCTTTAGTAATCCTTATGCGTCAAAGCGGCCGGAAAAATCTTACCTGACTGCAGCATACGATTGTTTCACGGGCGTTGTTATTCGTATCAGGAAGAGGATGTGAGAGAACCTTGATTAGTTCGAGCTGAATGTCTTGCTGTTCTTGCGTTGTGCCACCGACGATGCGGTAAAGCACCGCGAATGGCAGGAGGAAGGAAGAGATGGAAATGTCTTGACCTTTCACCACACGACTGCAGAATGCAAAAACGAGCTTTGCATTGTCATCCTTTTGGATTGACAGCAAGTCCTGCACTAAAGTTCGAAGCCACTCGCTATGGGTCATGTCTGGGGAGAATAGGGGATACTCAATCTCGGGGTTCTTCGCAACGATGGTAACGGTGTACGTCGATGTAAGAAATGGAGTCAAAGTATTTCGGATCCCTTCGGGGAGTTCCATCCACCGTTGGTATTTCTCATCGCCCTGGACATTATACGACCGCTGAGAAACAACCGATTGCAGATTGGAGATTCTGAGAAGGCCCTGCATGGCATATGCCAAAAACCCCTGGGCTCTGGTGTTAGAGGCCGACAAGAATGCGTCGACAAGCACATGCTGGAGAAAGAAAAGGACAAATTCTACAATTTCCTCTGTTCGATCGAAATTTGAGAGAACAAGGATGTCCTTCTTCTCTTTGACTGTCTCCACTCGATTTGGATCCAAACAGCCAATAAGTCCCAAACATCGCGCAGACAGTAATGTGATGCTGTCTGAACTAGTATTGAATTTAACACAACAATCCAATAATGCTCTCGTGAGCTGTGCAATAACAGGATCAGGCTGTTCGCTGAGAGCAGAGACATGCAAGAACTCCTCATTTTTGGACAGAAATGGAAGCAATTCGGCCAAGGCTTGCTCAACAACTGTCCCATTTTCACTCTGGCAGCGGCGGATCAAAGCGAGCAACCGACTTCGGACGTCCATCTCTGCCCGCAATTCGTTGATTTGAGCCTCGAATGGGGCCATCTCGGGAATGGATGCTAGAGACGGCATCGTATCGAAAGTATCTCGCACGAGGTTTGGATGATTTGTCAATATGTGATCGATTAACTGATGCGCATGTTTTCTGCTTCGGTCAGTCAACCTGTCCCAATATCTAATTACAATTGCAAATGTCTGGTCGATGAGAGGCTCGATGTCTTCTGCACTGAGGGAGCTGATCAATGTCGTCCAAGCCGAGAATGCTTGACCACATAATTCCTTCATGTCCAGCGCAGAGCGAAGGCAAGCACAGACCTGAGGCAATGCATTACTGACATGGCCCTGGGCAATACTGATCATTTCTTCGATTGCCTTCAGATTCCGTCTCTTCTCCGCCAATGTTTGACGCACTTGAAAGTCATTGATTGCGTTTGAAAACTGTGTGATGATTCCGAGAACATGTTCTTCGATGAAGTGACTCAGCAAGTCCGCCTTTTTGGAGGAACCTCCATGTGAAGCAGATTTCCTTGGAACGAATGAGGCTAGGCGACGAAGTGCTTGGTGAAACTATACGGGTTTGATTTAGCTGGACACTCCAATCTCTTCCTAGTGGTCATATACTCACTCTTTCCTTATTTTGTTCACCGGCATCTCCGAGGCTTTTCAATAAATCACAAGCAATCAGGATTGGCTCGATTCGGACCAACTCGGCCAGGGTCCGTCCTTTAAAAGCGGGGTCTATCTCTGCCAGTAGAGACATGATCATGGCTTCTGGGTTGCTAGATTCTTGAGCTAGCAGAAAAGCGAGAATTGCCGCAAGATTGTTCTTCTCAGAACATACGTCGAAAGGCGATTCCACTTCATCGCGACTTGCCCCGATTCTGCAAATGATGTCTCTTTTTCTTGTCAGAACCAAATAAGGTAGAACATGGACCTCTGTTAATCGCAAAAAGCTGTCAACTTTCATGCCAAGTAGTTCGCATAGCTGTTCGGCCATGTATGGGCGAGTTTGAAGATTCTTAACGACTGCCACTGACAGTGTTCTCCAATATGGCCGAAATAAGCCAGCAGGTGTCAAAGTAAATTGAAAAGCAAGTTTGGACAACTAGATCAATCCTTCAGTTCCGGATTTCCAATTGAATGGGTAGATAGGATGATGCGGCCGAAGGAGGCGATTCAAGTCCAGTAATTCTTACCTGGTCATATGCTACTGCACATATGTATGGATTTGGGTGACCGAGATACTCCACAAGGCGCAGAAGAATGATGTTTTTCTCTTCCTCATCAGAGAACCTATGTATTAAATGAGACAATGAGCGGGAATTCCAGGAATACGACAACTGGGACATACTTGGCAAGACAACAGAGTGTCAAAACACATGCCTCCTGTAAAGGGATGTCGTTCTTCTCGGAAATGTTCTTAAGCCATTCGAGTACGACGACAAAGTTGGCTCGACGGACGTCTGGCTGCAGACTGGGGTGCACAAATGCTACGACAGAATGACTAAATACCAGTCAGTAGAAGCTCGATTGAGTGTGAAGCTGCCAAACGAACCTGGTCGCCACACGAAGTTCTCTGATAGAGCTTCGGAGGGCGTGGAGGCAAAATTCCCCCGATGCAGACGATGACAAGTGCATCTGATCTAGACAAGGGGAGTGCATCAGTATTCTTCTTAGAGCTACCATAGCTGCTATGCGTGGACCGGGTGTGCGTGTCAGTTTTGGTAGAATGGAATTGAACATTATCCACAGTTCATCGAACTCAGCTTTTTCTTTTTCAGTGCCGGTCCCAGGTTTGGCTTCTTCGAAATCACACGTTTGACAGAAGACTGTATCTCGCCCTACAACATCTGAAAGTTTTTGCCCAAGGTGCCCTGTAATGGCGCAGGAGAGTTGTCCGATTATGGCTAGTATGTCTGATCTTTCAGGGTCAGAAAGCTCCTCATACGAGTTTCTGGATTCCATTCTTAGCTCAATTTATTACAGGGCACAGATGATCATAAGACACTCACATTAGTGCAGTGCGCAGGTCTGCCAATCCTCCGTACTTGTCACAGTTTAACAGCGCCGACAGCTTCTCTGTAAGCACATGCAGTAAGCCTTGATTCGAGGGCTCAACAGGCAGACACATGCGCTTTGGAGCTCGCGTATCGTCATCCAAGTCCATTTCATGGGTGGAAATGCCGGGCTTCTGAACATCAGCCAAACCCGCAGCTGCTGGAGGGGCAGGCAAACTCTTGGAGTGATACTCGGCGAGTCGCGAAACATCAAGTAGCACCACTTCAAGAGATTTAATTGAGGCCTGGCACAAAATTAGCTCACACTTCGACCAACGATACCAATCTGACTGAATATATGGCTGATCATTACCAATAGGCCTGGCTCCATAGGCAAGAAATTACCATCCTTGTCCTTAAATTGCGCAAACACAGACAAAAATGATTCCCTCAAGTATTCTGCGAAAACGTTCGAATCAATTGCCGCTTGTAGCGCTTCCTCCAAGAAATGAATCAGTCCCGTCTGAAGGACAGGTAATGGACTGGAGATACTGGGCGGGAGTATGTCACTTAGGCATTGAGCCCAGGTCGAGGCCAGGCATACGTCCGAGCGCAGGGCTGATCCAGACGTGTCAGATACACAAAATCTATGTATATAAGCCATGACTTCTAATGTGTCCTGTTCCTCTTCTGGAGTAAGTGTTGGCCCGGCTTTCTGTACCCACTTAGCCGCCACTTGACGGAGGCGGTTGTACCCATTCAAGACCCACGGAAGATTCTGACGGAGGTTGAAGCTTCGCCGATTCGAAATAATACCCTCTATTGCGGCCTGAGGGCTAAAGGAATCTAACAAAAGAGACACAAGGATGATTGCTTGAGAGAAAGAACCCAAGTCTATCCTTTCCCGTATGAGACCGCGGGGAAGAGCCAGGTTATCAAGATCGACACCGAGTGACCCATTTGTCGCGGGTATGAACAGATTTTTAGAGAGAGGTTCTCGCAAGTTGATACTCAGCGATGTTTCCAAGGTGCACAAAATGTCTGTTGCGATGTCAGTCGAGCTTTCACGATAATTTTTTCAAAAGTATACGACAGACCTGATGTACACGCACGAAGAAATGCCGAAATGCCGTAGCATAAAGGTGACGAGCGAGCTTGTTTGGATTGAAGGCTGGCCATGCTGCTGAATATTAGATGCGTTCTATGGTGGATGAACTCGGAGGACCAAGCGCCAGCCAATCTAATCAATCGTAGGATCAACCAGGCGAATAAAGGCGCTTGAATGTCCTCACCCATAATCAGCGGATCTGAAATCTCCCATAATGCTTGGGGGGCTTTCTCGATGCTTGCTTGGATGATGTCCAGACAGTCGATAATTTGGCCCAGCAAGTCTTCTGTCGGTTCAGTACTAGTTAGATCCACTTCCAGGCCGGCTTTGAGAACAATGCATATGAGTTTATTAATGTCTGTGATGCCTTCATCGACGCGCATTTGACTCTGTATTTCCCCTAAAAGTTCTTGGCGAAGCTGTGAGAAAGTCTCCCGCGGAAGCCGACGTCCTTTTTGCCCTTGCGGTGCCAGAGGGGCGAAATGAGCCGCAAGGATGGATGAGGCTGGCTCCATGGGCGGCTGTCGATTGCCTTGCGCGAAGCCATCATTGTTTCTCTCAGGTGCCATACTGAGTGAACATGGCTAGCAGATCAAGATCAAGATTTTGGGTATTTGGTGGTGAACCACACGCGTTGCAAAATGATGAAATGCACGCGGAGTTGATATTGACACGGACACCTGAGGCACTAACTCCCCACCACGAGTTTTAAACTACTGGGTATAGTGATATAATAGTCGCTGCCAAGGGTAGAATAATTATCATAACCTCCAATATGAGATTTAGTATCTTTTTATCTGAAAAGATAAAAAGTCAGGATGCTGGCTACATACATCAAGATGAGTCGGCGATTACACACAAAGTAAAGTATCTGGATCTCTCCCGTGGAAAATCTTACAATTGAATAGTTCACTTCGACGCTCACTCTCTTCTCAACCCACCACAACCAGCAGATGAAAATAACTTGACCCCTCGTGCCTCTCAAGACATTGATCAGAACATAACACAATAAGAATGGATTCATCCACTGAGGCAACCCCCCTTACTCCGCCGGTCCCAGCGGAGGATTCTCGACATGCCTTTTTTATGAAGCAAGCGCTGTTGATGGTGAGTGCTTTCCTTTCACCATGAAAATACTTTTCAAACTCCATATCTAAAGAAACGAAATTTAAGGGCGAAAAAGCACTGGAGTGCGGGGAGACCCCCGTGGGTTGTGTTCTGGTCCACAACGATCAGATCGTGGGATATGGAATGAACGATACCAATCGTTCAATGAATGTCAGTGCTCTCATCACGATAGACGGTCCAGCGCAGCAGGATGACTGATGAGCTACAGGGAACCCGACATGCGGAATTTATTGCCATCGCAGAGGTGCTTCAAACATATCCCAAGTCAATCCTTAAATCCACGGATCTTTACGTGACTGTTGAGCCATGCGTCATGTGTGCCTCGGCCCTCAAGCAGTATCGCATTCGGAGTGTTTATTATGGATGTGCCAATGATCGATTTGGAGGTACTGGCGGTGTTTTGTCGCTCCATTCAGAGTCAGTGAATCCTTCGTAGTTCCAGGCTTTGAATTTCTAGCTGACTTATGACAGCCCCTCCATCGACCCCACATATCCAGTGTATGGTGGGCTTTTCCAACAGGAGGCTATTATGCTACTTCGTCGATTCTACATCCAAGAAAATGAGAAAGGTCAGATCTGGAATTAGAGATCCAAACAACCCATACTAACGTTTTCCCAGCGCCAAATCCTCGGCCAAAGAAGAACCGTGAACTGAACACCAAGTTTGAGAATACAGAGGACCAGGCATCGGGTTCGTGGGAATAATTCTATTGAATTAACTTCCATGCACTGGCCAGTGCATGGGACCCAGTCGGGCACGGACGTTTGATACCCAAAACATAGATTGCGGAGGTACTTGGGCGAATCCTTTAGCAGAACATAAGTTTGTATTGTTAATTGCAAATTGCGCCTTTAAAAAACACACGAAAAATGGATATGTGTACAAAAATTTTGCAACTCCAGGGGATCAACTCAGGAGACGAATAGTTCAAAGAGCTCATGGAATTAATCTAGGCGGTTCGCTCAGCTTCCAATTCACGCTCCGCTTGTTGGTAGTACTTGGCAGTGTCGACACCGTGCTAAATCGAAACATAATAAGTCAACGGGTGATCTATACAAGGGGGGAGGGGGGTTCGAGTTCGAGGAAGACTAACCTGATCGTGGTTGACAATGTTGATCCACGGAAGGACGTGGATGAAGAGCTCGGAGTACCGGGAGTTACGGGCAGCAATACCCTGAATATAATCGGACACCTTAGAGACACCGTACAAGGGCTCACCCTTCTTCACCTTGTCGACCATCTCGCGCATGTCCCTCTCAACCTCCCGGGAGTTCTCGGTGAAGCCGTAGAAACGTCCTGTCAACATGTAAGTATCGCGGTAAGAACCTAATTGATAGGCACACATACTGCAGGATCTCTGGTAAAGCACGTGGAGGCCACCGAGAATGCCGACGGCACTGGCGAGGCGCATGACGGGGGCAAAGCCACCACGGCCGACATGCGACGGGCTAACCCGCTCCATGATCCAGAATGCAATGGGGGAGACGGTAGCCATGCCACCAGCCACAGCATAATCGGAAGGCCGAGCGTATCCGAACACGCGGCGCAGATGCCTAGAGCCATTGTAAGTGTCGAGCTAAACATGGGGGAAGGGTTCGGGGAAGATCGTACGGGTCGGAGTCAATGAGCTGCAGAAAGCGGTTAGCAATGAGCGTATAAATGCAATAGGGTATACATACGGGGTAGTCGGTATTGGCCCGCTTAGGGGGCACAATGGCCGTGGTGGAAGAAGCCATGATGAAGATTGATATGGTGGGATACGGGCGTTGTGCAGAGTTGAAGTTCGGAAGTTGGAGGTGGTAGCAACACTAGCCTTTTTGGGTTTAGCGTACGTCGGCGGCCAGCACTCACTTGAACCAATGATAATGCTGCTGACTAGGCGCGTCCAGAACGCGTTGACTGGATAGATGGTATCGGGGCTTAATTGATATGAACATTCCGTGTGAAGGTTCCTTTCTACAATCCACATTGAATTACATCACACTCCTCCACCCACTATGGAGACCTCAGCAGAGCGAGCCAGCTCTCCCACCAATATCAATGATCTATTCGACTATGACGTGGGACTAGACGAGATCTTTCAAGGGAATAACGACGCGTCAAACAATGATCCCCCGAAGGCACCGGGAGATCCCTCCTCTCTCGGGCTTGGACTGGATGAGGAGGTCAAAATCACCAAAAAGCGACAACCGATTGCCAAACTAGACGAGGCACGGTAAATAGCATTCCTCCTTCTCAATGGGCACATATTCTGACAAAAGGTCCCTCCAAGTCTGCTTTCGCAACCAGGAATCCCCAAGCTCCGACGCACAGCTAAGGATAAACTTCGATTCAAAGGCAAAGGACATGAGGTCAGTCAATATATTTATGTGTCAGAGACGCAGGACTAACAGGAGGGGATGAGTAGTTTTCGGATGCCGCCCGCCTATTGAACTTCTATCAACTTTGGCTTGATGACCTTTACCCACGCGCAAAATTCACAGATGGCTTGGCTATGATTGAGAAACTAGGCCATACCAAACGCATCCAGACTATGCGGAAAGAATGGATTGATGACGAGAAACGTAAAGTCTTCGAAAATTACACTGACACAAGAGACCTCCCCACACGGCTTTCTTCAGATCAGAACGGTGGCGCAACAAAGGAGATGCCGATTTCAACAACATTACAAGCAGCGGCAGATGGATCAGGCTCTCCAGATGACTTGTTCATGCCAGACCCTGATGGGACTATCCGGCAGTCCGTTAGCCATCCCGCACCCGACGACGATGATCTGGAAGATCTATTGAGAGAGCAATATGAGGACATGCCAGGGGAACCACAAGCAGCGAAGCAGATGCCGAACAGTGGACTTGATGACGATGATCTGGACGATCTATTGAGAGAGCAAGATGAAGACATGTTAAAGGAGCCACAGTCAGCGAAGCAGGTGCCAAATAGCGGACATGATGACTTCGATGCCGAATATGAGGCTATGAATGAGATGGGACTGTAGTGGTAGATAGAATATTTTAATGACAGCCATGAATTCATTAATTTGATCTTATCTTGTCCGTCAGCCAATGGACTAGAACTGCCCTCCCTTGCCAAGTTTTGGAAACTCAGCTACCTCTCAAATTGTATATTGAACCAATCAAGACCATGAATTCAATGGACATGACTCAAATAATAATATTAGAGAACTGAAGCTAATGTTATATGGCTGCATCGACCACTGGAAACATTTGAGAGGAAATGATTTATCATCAAGATGGGATCGCAAAAATTAAATGGCAGAATGAGGAGAACGCCGGAACAATAAGATGGTAGAAGACAGTAGAAGACTCGAACTAAAGGTCGGCGGGCATCGTGAACACAGAGAATTGACCACCGGCACCGGCCCAGTTCAATTGCTTGCCACGGACGGCAGTGTTGTCGATGACAGTAGCAACCTCAATGTCATCCTGAGTACCCTGTCCAGTCTGGTAGGTGGCAGAGAATCCCCACGACCAAGCACGGCCATCAGCATCAATGGCGAGTGAGTGGTCCGAAGCAGCGGCAACAACCTTGGCATTGATGCCAGGTACGACAGTCGGTTCAATCAGGATACGGGGACGTTCACGCTCATCCTTAATGACTGCATCGTCGCTAAGAGCGTCCACCTTCAGGCCGCTCTGGAAGCCATCCAGACGACCCCATACCAGACACTCGCCATCAGCAGTGCAAGCAATGGAGTGGTGAGAGCCACCACAGATCTGGGTGATGTTGCGATCCGAGAGCGACTTCACAACAAGAGGGTGCACAATGGCGGCTTCATCGTCACCAGCGCCCTCGCGAATGGCTGTAGCACCAAAACTGTTCAAACCCCATGCGTAGACTTTGCCAGATGTGTGGACTGCGAAAGAGTGGTAGGATCCACTTCCGATATGCACAATTTCCTTGGGAAGTCCGAATTCGCGTGGCTGCAAACCGTGCAGCTTGTTGCGCTCAACGATGCGACGGCCGAGCTGATTCTGCTGGCCAGAACCCCAGGAGTACACAGCGCCCTTGCTGTTCAAGGCAAGTACATGGTTAGCACCACAAGCCAGGTGCTTAATATTCTTCAAATCTGGGAGAAGGATTGGCGTGTTCTGCACGCGGTTGTTTGCGTCGAATCCGAGAATTCCATCATTGCTCTAGAAGAACCGTAGTTAGTATGGCGCGAAGATTATGTGTCAAGCGATTTTGTTGTCTTACTCGGAAAGTCCCCCAGCCGTAAACAAGACCATCATCAGTCAAAGCAAAGCTTGCGCTGTCGGCAGCGGCGACTTCAACAAAAACGGTTCCTTCCGGAAAAGAGCTCGCAGGGATTGCGGTGGGTGTGGACTCCTTGGGGTTCAAACCGCTATCTTCATCCTCGGAATCCGAGTCGCTGTTATCGTCCATGTCCTTGTATCCACCATCCCAGGTAGTATCGCGTCCCAAGGAGCCCTGGTCGTTCACACCCCAGGTGAAGAGCTGGTTGTCGTGGGTCAAAGCAACGCAGTGCATACCACCGACGGCTACCTGTACGACACCGACTTTGTCGGCGGCCAGGAGCTGATTAAGACGAGGGCGTTTGACGTCAATGACATTCTTGGCCGTACCCAAACCAAGCTCACCAGAGCTTCCCTCACCACAGACAAATACATTCAGCCGAGTCTTGGGAGCCTCATTGATGACAACCTTGGGCTTGACGGCCTTGGGCTTGGCAGCCTTAGGCTTTGTCGCACGCGGCTGAGCAATGACACGAGGTTTTTTGGGCTCACGAGGCTTCTCCTCCTCTTCATCAGCCTTGCGCTTCTTCGACGCGGTGGAGTTGGTAGTAGCAGTAGTCTTTGTTTTGCGCGCCGTCTCAGTGGTTCCTTTCTTCGCGGTAGTCTTGGTAGTGACTTCAGTAGACATCTTCTTTGGGCGCCCCCGACCGGCACTAGTAGGTTTTGCGGCGGTCTTGACGGTCTTTGTCTTGGTCTCAGCGGCCTTGGGTGCCTCAGCGGTCTTATTTGCGGCGGCGGTCTTCGCGGCCCTCGCGGCGGGCTTCTTGGTGGCAGCTGTAGCCTTTTTAGGAGGCATTTTTGCTGTGGAATGTGGAATTGAAGAAAAGAAGGAAAGGGAGGGAGTGGGGAAGGAAGAGGAAGAAGAAAATGTGGAAGGGCAAAAAAGACGCGTTAAGGCACTGATTAAAGGTGGAAAAAAAAGTGAATGATGCCAAGGCACGGACGTAAATAACACGGCATTCCCAGTGTTCCCGCCCCCCCATATTCGATCATCTTATGATCATCGTTTTACTCGACTCTTTGACAATTATATTAATTAATTTTTTTCATTCATCAAGTCATCTTCTAAGCGTGTAAATTCTATGTGGATATTATAAAAAGCAAAAAAAAAAAAAAAAGAAATTCCCATTAAGGGGGAGCACCGGCTCTCATATCCTGTAGGCGGATTTTACCACACATGATCACGTTTTGCCCTAATGGTGTCCATTTGACGTCGCGTGGATTTAAGGCAGCATTGGGATTACCTTGAGGATCCAGTTTAGATTCAGGACTAACCCCAACACCTCCGTGACCAAGATAGGTAGGAGCTACTGTCACAATGATTGAGTCGATAAAGTTGGTGTACTCGGGATTTAACAGCTCGTTCAAAACGGTCCCACCTCCTTCAATCATGACGCTCTTGATTCCTTCAGAGGCGAGAGCCCGGAGAATAGCTTCCCAGCGTAAGCGCCAGTCTCGATTGTACTCCACGATTCGCAGAAAGTCGCCCCCATAGCCCTTAAGCATCATGAGTCGGTCAGAATTGATTGGAGCTCCTGGCGAGACTACCACCCAGGGGGCCCTGCCTTTTCCTTCGACGGCAGTGCGGAGCATCCGGTCATCTGGGTGGATTGGCCATCGTCCTGTGGGGTCAATGACTACTGGGCGAGGTTGCCACATCCTTCCCAGGCCTCCGAAACCTCCAGCGCCTTCGAGTCGACAGTTCAAGCCTGGATTGTCTGCTAGCACGGTACCAACCCCGATGAGTATTGCATCGTGGCGCGATCGGAGATAGTGGGTCATCACCTTGGCCTCGGGTCCGGAAAGCACAGTCTGCATTCCGGCACGAAGAGAGATCTTTGAATCCATTGACGTCGCATAGGACAAGGTGACATGGGGAAATTCACTTTTCTCAGAGTGGTGGGTAGGTAAGGTAGGCAGATATGGCTCGAGGAATTCTAGGGAGAATTGGGGGAAGGCGAGGGTATCTGGCGGTAATTGAAGCGATGGGGCTGGAAGAGCAGGTTGCATTTGGGATGGTAATTGCGGTTGCGGCTGCGGTTGCGATGTCTCATTGATGCCATTGGCTGTTGCAGACTTGATAATGCCCTGGCCTTTCTGATACTCGTAGCCCTCGTGGGGAACAAGCTGGACTTCTGGGTTTTGTATGCGCCATTTAGCCGCAACATTGCGCACATCGGTTACCGTGAGCGAGCGGCCTCCGGCTTCATTGAGCTTGTCGGGCTCTTCTTGAAACTTGGCGTAGATCGATGAGGGAAGATACCCTTTCACCGACTCCCTCCGTACAAATTCCATCACCCCGGAATTACGCTTCACGCGGTCGCTATAGTCAAGATCGTGGGTGTGAGTACTGTCACTTCCCGGGGTCCTCGAAATGGTGACGGCTGAATATGCGCCTTCAAACCGAACAACCTTGATTTGGAAGTTGCAGGTGCCTCCTTCTCGCGAGCGTTTCTTTCGGGGACGTTTGCCCTCCGGTAATGGTGGTCGAGTCTCTGATGGACGATGCGTGGGGCGCCTTAATCGACACATGTAGTAGTCAGAAGTACAGAGCCCTTCCTTGCTAGCATTTGATCTTTGCTTAACCCAGACATTATCAATGAATGGCCAGTATGTATCAAACTCCTCCTGTGTGATCTCAATCGGGTCATTGCATTCGAACAGGAGCCTACGGATTCTCGATAGATTCGGCGGGATATCGAACAGGCTATCCGCAGGCTTTCGACCCGGGGGTCTTGGCTCGATGCCGCTGGTATTATTGGCTGGGCTATGAGGTCGTGGCAGATCATCTGCATCGCCCCGCTGCGCTTGCTTTTCCAACGCGCCGGTCAGATCCACAGGGGTTGAGGTATCCTCGGATTGTGGAGGGTCTTCCGGGGGGTCTTCGTCCATTACATCTTCTCGAGGACTCGGTATGGGTTTGGGCTTTGCGTCTGTACTTTTCGCTTCGTCTCGAGTCTGTGTTTCTTTATTTTGCAGTGACGCCGAACCGCTTCCAGACGTCATCGCTTGTAAGCCCGCGTCTGACGCGTGGGAGGCATGGTCCATCTTGTGTGGGACCCAGGGACGACGACGATTCGCAGGCAGGGTGTAGATCAGTGAAATCCCAGGCGGTGATGACGATGGAGCATCTGGGCGGTTGAAGTGGCTCCATCAGCAAAGTGGGACTGGACTTGCCGAATGGTGTATGTACAGTGTGAGTCGCAGAGGAATTGTCCCGTAGGCTTGGCATTTCTAGAGATAAACTTTACTTTTGAGGTACTATCTACAAGCATATGTACCACAATACATCATCCATGACTTATAAATCAAAATCAATTTGGAAGTAGAAATTAATGATCTCTATATATCAATCTATCTCTGTTTATTGCTTTTGGGACTCACAGAGTACTCTGAATACAACCAGAAAAGGAAAGAGAAAAAACAAAAGAAAAAAAAAAAAAAAAACATTAAACGTTCCGTGGTTTACGTCACTTGTGCATGACTGTTATCTAAGTAATTCTAACTAAACGAAACTACACAAGCTTGGAAGCGAAGATCAGGAAGAATACGAAAAGCTAGTCTCGGTGTACCTTGGAATTAACTTGAATTCTAGGAGCGCCCTTATTTGTAACAATTGATCAAATACCACATTATTGAGTAGACTCCACAGCCTAGATACAAAAATATCCTCAGAAGGCTCCAATATCGGATCCCGCCCGAGCCAATGCCTCGTAGACCTTAGGCGGCAGTTTGTATTTCACCATACCGGAGAAGACCATGAGATCCTTGGCCATGACCATAAGACGCTCCGCGAATCCTTGGTGCATATCGGTCTCATAGGGACCCGAGGTCTGGCGGTGGCGCTCATGGCCAATGCATGCAATGCACCACATAATCACATGGCCAATGTTGCGGGAGATGATCTCTGGGAGAGCCGAGAAAGACTGTGCTGTGCTCCGAATAAACTGCATTGAGCCTCGAGCTTGCAAAGGAAGAATGTTAAGCTTGTCAATAGCCTGCATAAAATTGTTAGTCTGGGGAGGAATATGACAATATAATATTCTCCACTTACATCGAGTGCTGGAGCCCACCTGCCAGCTTCCACTTCAATCTTTGCCTCCATCATGCAGAGAAGGAGTCCACAGGCGTCACGGCTGACGGGGCGAATCTTATCGTAGTACATTGGCTTGGAGTTATAAAGAAGGATCATATTCTTGCCCAAAACAACTGGGTCATCGACAGTGGTCAGGCTCAGACTGCTTCCAGGCGCTGACTGATCTTTGGACTGGCCGTCTTGATCCTGCTCGACTCGTGGACGGAGAGGTTGCAACTTAGGCATGATACCGCCCAGCTCAACAGCAATTGATTCTGACAAAGCGCGGTTGATTATATCGATCACGCGATCATAATTCTCCGCCAAGTGATAGAGCAGGACTGCATCAGTGATCAGACCCTTGTCATCTGCCACACCTGCTGCCTGTACCGTAATGTTTTTCAGGAAATCATCTTGATCCGTCAAATTGATCAGCTCGATACGTTGCTCAATGATACCCGTAATTCTAGTCCCGTCAGCCCGGATGTCACCCAGCAATTTGGCAAAGTCACGAGTCTCAAGAATGAACTCGCGCAAGGCCTCATGACAGACCGCTGCCTGGGATTTGCCAAGTGAGCCTGGAAGGTCCGCGTTAAGACAGATCAACGAAAAGTAATCAATGGCGGCCTCGACATATCCAGTGCGGAACTCTCGCGTGTATTGAGTGATGAGA
This sequence comes from Penicillium sp. VS I D KN, assembly GCA_019775415.1. Taxonomy (NCBI): domain Eukaryota; kingdom Fungi; phylum Ascomycota; class Eurotiomycetes; order Eurotiales; family Aspergillaceae; genus Penicillium; species Penicillium sp. VS I D KN. The sequence continues at coordinate 529,096 of JACWFT010000023.1, read as the reverse complement.
TAACCGAAGTTAATCTGTGGATACTGCTTCACAGTGAAAGAAACTAAAAGAACCCAGGGAATAAAAGGTTAGCAAGACCAGCGATACGGATGGCTTAGCGTAGTTGGACTGGGGGCTTTGCTTACGGATTTCTTCCCCAGAAGCATAGAAATCAGAGACACGCAGGAGACCGTAGTATGCCAGCGCGATAGCAAAGTGCACCGCAGTAACAGGCGAGTAACTGCCCAGATACGCCACAGCCTGCTCAAACATGCCTCCCAGGATTTGGAGAAGGAAGAATGTTCCATAACCACCAGGCGCATCCTGACCTTTAGTGAAGACTCGTTGACCGATCTCCGTAATATCTGTCTGAATGTCCTCCAGTCCAAAGACGTCACCTGCGACTTCCTCGGCTCGATCATCCTCCCTAGCGAGGCTGAATTGCAGCCACATCCAGTCCTCAACGGTCTGGTTCACGCCATCCAAACGACGCCGGGAAAGATCACAACGACCGATGATCTTATAGCATGCCATTCGGTAGGGATCAACAGTATTGTCAGGAGCATTCCGCGAGCGTTGCTGGTACTCTCCATTGATTTTCTGCTGCATTTCTCGACTGAGACGTGAATCTTGAGCGTAAGTGGTCATATAAGTCACGAATTTGTGATCCAGAGACCGAAACCCAGGGTCCTGGCTGACATATTCAGCGGCCTCCTTAACGAAACCACATCGTAGAAGATAGAAGATCAGAATCCAACAGTAATCCTGTCCATTCATCTGCAGTTCGGTTCCATCAGGTGCCAGATCTTTTCTGGCAGCACGAAGGCGGATGTACGCCCGGATCTTGTTGGTCACAGTCGGGATTCCACCCAGTTGAGCCTCACGTGGGTTCTTTGTTATGAGGTTTTCCACCTCAGTATAGAACATGCGCTCCAGGAATCCCCTGGACCCTTCCAGAATTTTCTTCTTGAGATTGATGGCTTTGCGGGAGTGGCTCGATTCCTCCAGATAATCTGTGGCGTACTGACGTTCTTTCACCGCATCGCGGTCCTCGGCGCCGGTAATGTTGGGACTCTCACCAACGATGCTCACCAAAGCTTGATAAGCGTCAAATAGTTGTCGAGGGGCCTAAGAGGGGAATGTTAGCTCTGCAAAAAGGGTAATTCGATTTCCAAAACATACATCACCGCCGGTGTGCATTTCAACTTCAGAAAACTGGTGAAGCACTGGGTATGTCCGCCCTTGGAGACGAACAAGATTCAACTGCTGGACCTTCTCGGCATAGTGTCCCATCTTCTCTCGCAAGAACCGAAGATCTGGAGATGGCGCCGCAAGGCCTTCACTGCGCTCTGCTGGGTCCTCGAACAGCTGGCGACTTGCGAGGCCCGCACCAGGAGTCCCAATGACAGATTTGTCAAGACCAGAACGGCCAAACACACTTCTCCGGGATGCAGCAGGGCCACCTTGTTTGGATTGTCTCGCTGATCGACCAAAGGCACCACCCCGCATTGTGGGTTTCAGGCTTGCGCCGTGGGAGCTGTCTTTTTGCGCGAGGCCAAAATGTTGGAAGATATTCTGCCGCTGCTCTTCCCAGTCCATGTCCACCTTCTCCTCCAAGAAGGAATCGAAATCCCTTTGAGCGCGCGAAAGACTCTCTGCAATCATCACCTGCCGGCCACGCTGTTGAATGTTTCTGAGATATCTCTGGTTGTCAGGGTCGAAGGTGTCCGATTCTCTCGTCGCAGCCAGAGACGCCTGGGGGTCTAGAGAGCGAAGGTCTCGGAGTGTCCGTCCGGGCGCAATACCAGAGGATGCAAGAAGGTAATGACTATTAACATTGTTCATTAAGTTAGCGACAAGCGCTGAGTCAGTCTCCAGGGTGGGGGAAGAGGGTCAAGACCTACGCCTTCGTCGTCGCGCCATTCTGCTGGGAGTCTTTCCCCCCCGATGTGCCCAGCTCTCGCGCCTTTCTGCGAATATCATCTAGGCCTAATTGAAGACTGGGCACATCCTCGAAGTTTCCATTCTGGGTAGTACCTGATAGTGGTCGCTTTTTCCCGCGCTCCAGAAGGCTGTTAAAAAACGCTGGTTTGGTTGCTTGGGTCGACATTTGCGTTTGCTCTTGAGGATTCTTGGCCGGTTGCTGGGTCTGCCCTAGGATGCAAGACTGGGCGGGCGGCTGTGGCTGCTGCTGCTGAGCTTGGGATTGACCAAAAAGAGAAGAAGTTTGAGCGGGCTGAGCAGGTGCAGCTGTCGTATTGCCAAAGGCACTGGTCGTATTAGTAGACCCAAAAAGGCTAGGCTTGGGGGTTGTTGTGGCCCCAAGACCACCGCCTCCGAACAAAGAACCCATGTTGAAAAGTATGAATCTTGTGGCGTTGACTGAACCGGAAACGAAGCGATTGAGACTCAATGACTGAGTTAAAGGTTAGAAGCTGTAAATTGGGGACTGATGGCAGAAGCTGTGGCCGAAAGGAAGCAGAGAAAAGCAAGTGAAGCTGGCCAGCTCTACCTTGGTCGTACCTTTTAGTCGGGAGAAAGTCTAAAAGTCTTTCCAGATTCCACCACATGCAATGTCGCGATGATCCCGGAAATAGTCTTTTAGCAATGCTTATTCACTACCAGATCCCAAAGGCCAAGTAACGGGAGGGTAGATGAGCTTTATGCTCTTGTCGCGCCTAAACAAAAGTTATCCCGTTGTCGGACAATCGATTTTCCGACATCGGGTTGACTCCGATTTAACATTGAACCATCATGCCATTAATGAACCTCACATTGACATTGCAACTATGCCTGCTTTTCAGTCCAAAACCTTTCGCCGCACAACAAGTGCTTCATCCACACTCGGTGAGAAGTTTGGAGCTTTGTATCGTGCGCGACTTCCTCGGCACCCTTTTCTTCTCTTCGGGCTTCCGTTTATCACCGTCATTGTGGCTGCTTCCTTTGCCCTGACCCCTGCAGCAGCCTTGCGCTATGAGCGTTATGACCGTAAAGTTCAGCAAATGAGCAAGGAAGAAGCTTTCAATCTGGGACTCAAAGGCCCCGATGGCGAAGAGGGAATCAAGCGCAATCCTCGCAGGAGAGTTATCGGTGATGAAAGAGAGGAATACTATGTAAGACGCCCAAAAACCTAACGCATGTTGATTTGCAGAATTCTGATCGTAATCTTCAACCCTCCAGAGACTCATGGCCAAGGATCTCGACGACTGGGAACAAAAACGGGTAAAGAGATTCGAGGGTGAACCCGATGGGAGAATATAATTGCATAAACAGCCATGGAATTCACCGAAAAGGAGTACGCTATGCCTACCAAACCCCCTCACATTGAGGCTTGAAGCTCAATCGATGCTGGTCCGGACATGCCATCGGGACCGAGAGTTGTTCCAACCCGGTCATGATGTTGCCAACACCGATCCTGGTCTGGGCCCATATATATAGAACATGCCTTTTGGCAACCGGACCTTGACCATCATCCCTGCTCTTTCTGCCTGTGGTTGGATTGCTTAATCTGATATATTCCAGTGCCATCTCTGCTGTTTTCTTCCTTCACGAACCATTCCAATGCGCCACCGTGGAGGGAGTGGGGACGTTTACTTGATTGGGGATCCAGCTACCTGGTTTCGTGGATGCCATTAAGACCCTAATCCCAACACGGATGGGCTGACACATGATCAACATCGGCATGACGATGAACCTGAAGTGCTCTCCGAAAGCGCCCGGCCAGTGAAGATTGAATATGTACAATAGTAATAACGTATGAAATACAGGGAGTTCATCCTTCTCCGCCAAATGCTTTGTCAAGAACCCATTGACCTGAGGTCCCCTTGAATTATTTATACACTACGATGAACCACATTGTAGATCCGATTACAGTGACGCTTTCCTCCAATCAATTCTCAATAAAGTACATGGTGTATGTGGCAGACGATATACAAGAAACCAACTGAACCGAGGGTTTGACGGGAACCCGTGATCCCCACACATAACGTCATACCTCAAGGATTCTGGAAGCCCAGAAGACCTTCACCACTTCTCTTTTCCTCCCGAATTGAACCTAATTTAATTCCTACTCTACCCCTCACAGCACTTATTAATCATGTTTTATGACATTTCCCTCTGATAACAGGTTCTTTTCCTCGCTTCCATTGGCCTAACTTGTGCTCGTTCTGGCTGGACCCTTTTCGCCTCAGCCCCCCTCGAACGCCATCCAACTTATCTTACGTCAGTTTTTTTCTACGACTTCCATTCTCTCTTCTTTACCACCACGACATACTCTTTTCACCAAGCATCTTTGTGATAGATCTTTTCGTGAACTAGGAGTGAAGGAAGAAAGTAGAGGAACGGAAAAAAACATTTCCCCCACCATCGTCATCACCAGTTCCTCTGAGTCAGCGAGACACCCGGCGGTCTTCTTTGAATTTCGATCTTATAAACTCGGACTCGCATCTACAATTGCACACCAAAGTCGGGCTGATGATATAAGTGCTCCTGTCGTTCTGATAAACTTCCGGGTCCCAAGCACTGGGAGCAAAACCAGCTACCATGACGGGTCCCGGCCGATCACCATCTTCACCGTGGGTGCAGCCAGTGCAGGGAGGTTCCCGGGAAATTAGAAGCCCACAGTCTTTTCATCCCACCCTGTCACCTTCAGCACCTGGTATGCGTTCGAATGGTTCCATCACGGAGACATCCAGTCCCAACTACTTCGGCATGACAGCCGAACATCGCTCAAGCAATCCACCAACTTCAAACCCCGGGCCACACGTACAGAAGAACTGGGGCTCAGGTCCATTTCCCAACCCCCAGCCGTCTCTCCCCAGCCCGACCAAGCTGCAACTATTCTCGCAAGAGTCGGTATCTGAAGGCCTAGTCAATCTTCTGAGATCGGAATCAGAAACTGACAAAGGCCGACGGGAATCGGCTCTCCAAGGTTATCCCCCCAATGGTGATCGATCATTAGGCTGGTCCCAAGGAAGCTCGAGCGGCTATGCTCCGGATTATAGGAAACCTTCGCTCGGTAAGTGACCGCAATGTCTGCAAACCGCCTATTTGCCCAATCCAACCCAAAAAAATTACGATGTCACTCACTAAACTTCTAAATATAGTCTCCGTTCCTGAAACCTCTCAGTGGATCACAGCTGACCGCTGCGCTGAGATTATCCGGTCCTCTCAACAGGGACTCCTGCTTTTGGATGTTCGGCCCTTTGCTCATTATTCCAAATCCAATATCCGAGGATCTTTGAATCTTTGTATTCCCACTACATTGCTTAAACGCCGGTCATTCGATACCCAAAAACTGGAAGGTACATTTACAAGTGACAATGACAAACGACGCTTTTCTCAGTGGAGAGAATGCTCCACTATCATTGTTTACGACAACGCCACTTCCGAGGCGAAAGATGTGGCTGCCCTGATGAGTGTCATCAACAAATTCCAGGCAGAGGGCTGGAGCGGGGAAGGATTGATCTTGCAAGATGGCTTCAAGGGCTTTTCCGGCCGATTTCCAGACTTGTTGCAACGGCCGCAAGCGCAGACGGCAGGCCCGTCAGCCAAGAAGCGGTCTCCCATGAGCATCGATCTTCCATCCGTGGCCCCTGTCGCTGGGGGTTGTGCTCTTCCCGCTTCATCATCAGCCATGAATCCCTTTTTTGGTAATATTCGGCAAAATATGGATCTGATGGGTGGAGTCGGGCAGATTCCTCTGAAACTACCTGGTGGTCTGACAGAGTCTAATCGACAGGCACTTCCTCTTTGGCTTCAAAATGTCTCGGACCCGAAAGATGAAGGCCATATAGCCTCTGAGAGATTTCTGGATCTGGAAAAGATAGAGTTGCAACGTATGAAGCAGGCGTTGTCATACGAAGGCCCCTCAGCTTCGACTGGAGGAGCTTCCAAGAAGTACCGCGTCGCAGGTATCGAAAAAGGCACCAAAAATCGCTACAATGATATCTACCCCTTTGAACATTCTCGTGTCCGGCTTGAGGGAATCCCCCTGGGAGACTGTGACTACGTGAATGCGAATCATATCCAAGCCGAGCTCAGTAATCGCCGATACATCGCGACACAAGCACCTGTTCCAGATACATATAACGTTAGTACACCTCTCCCCATCTTCACATGTTGTCTGCTTCTGTTCAGGCTGACAATATCTTAATAGGACTTTTGGCGAGTAGTTTGGGAGCAAGATGTCAGGGTCCTTGTCTCATTGACGGCTGAGATGGAGCGAGGACAGGTGAAATGCCACCCATTCTGGAAAACTGGGAATTACGGGCCGTTCAAAGTCAAGGCTTATTCCGAAAAATCGATCCACGTTGAGTCTCTTGGCCGATCAGCGACCCCCAGCCAGTCTCCAGACGGAACCAACGAAAACCCTGTCATCATCGTGCGGCATTTCAGCCTTTATCATACGGCGTTGCCGTTCCAACCACTTCGAGATATTACACAGCTCCAATACCCCTACTGGCCTGACTTCGGGACGACTTCACAACCCACTCATTTGCTCAATCTGATTGAGCAATGCAACAAGGCTGTTCGCTCCACTAGTCTGGCCGGGTTCACTAGCGAAGAGGCTGAACCGACTGGCCAGCGACCCATCCTGGTACACTGTAGCGCCGGATGTGGCCGCACCGGGACTTTCTGTACGGTTGATAGTGTGTTAGACATGCTAAAACGGCAACGGTCGCCGGGCGCGCAATCTTCAGGGTCACCTGGGCCACCCGGATGGACCCGGGATTCCCATCTCGACCTGGTCCAGAAAACGGTAGAAGACTTTCGGACTCAGCGGCCGAGCATGGTGCAAAATCTTAGTCAGTATGTGCTCTGCTATGAAAGCGTGCTCGAATGGCTTGTCTCTCGAATGAACGAGCAGTCTTGATGTTTGAAAACCTTGAACGATTGGAGATACCCATTTTCTTTTCGGACTTTGCATTGCTGAGGTGTTTTATGATGGGCCTGGGAGTTTCTGATAGAAATGATGAGTACATGAAAGCAGTATCGCTTCTTTGATTTGAAGCGATGAATACACGAATGCCTTTTAAGGTCATGTCATCTTTCCTCATTTCTCCTTGTGCCAGGGTGTTGAATACCCATGTCCTATACATAAATAGTTTTTTGACGATAAAAAATGCATAGATACACGAAAGCATCTCACTGCCTCTTCCAATCAACTTCATTTCTATTTTACTTGGGAGATTCGGAACCTTCCTATGTAATTTATGTAACTCGAAAATATTGATAGTTCGACACCCAAAATTAATATTTTGACACTATGATAAGCTACTCCTAGCGCAGAAAAGGCAAATCAGACCAAATTCTACATTATGACAGCTAATTCCACAAGCGACAAGGAAGAAAGATTCCAGTCATATGGCGTCGCTTAGCGTTACAAGTTCTGGGCGCTCACATTCCTAGCCATAAGTAGAGGCTCGTTGACCTGGAGCTGAGGGTCGATTGAAGCGTTGTCTAGTACGTTGACTTTCTTCAAGCCAGAGTCGTGCCTTCGCCTGGCCATATATATAATCTCTGGTCCCGATATATACCATGGGAGTCTGGTCCCAAGGTTGAACGGGCCGATCCCAACACTTAAAATTAGGGGGGAAACAATGCTACACCTGCTGAAGCGGAACCTTCCCCCGCCAACGATGGAAATTTGTTTTTTGATTAAGTTGGGTTAAACTAATTTAGGGTTCATGCTTGCGACAAAGTCAGAGAATCCACACTTGCCAAGGTTGTCCCCGCCTAGTGTTAAAGTAACTTCAAGGCAACAGGCGCCGGCGCCTAAATATCCTCTTTCCCCGACTCGCTTTGAATATATATAGAAAAGCCAGCCCCCACTAGGGTACGAAGCCATAATTTACTCTCACCCTCACCTCTCTTTCCTTCCATTACACACTTGGATGGCACTGGATCTCACCCCAAACAACACAATGCTGCTTTCACTCCCCGCTGAACTGATCCAGCTCATCTTACGAAGTTGTGACAGTCCATCGTTTCAACAGACGGCCTTTACTTCCCGCACCCTACTAGAGCTTGCCACCACTAGCCGCGAACTTGTTCAACACCAGCTCTCCCAGACTCCCGGAAAGTCCGACTACTCGGCGTCCCTCACTACTCGCCAGTTGTTCAAGTTGCTCCTACATCGATCCATTGATCAATTGTTGTTTGGAATTGAGAACCATTTCGAACGCAGAGCCTTTACCTTCAGTACTACATTCGGTGGGAAAGTGATCGACAGCCGTGCTTCTTCCCTCCTTTCCTTGACAAACGACGCAGGTACCCGCACACAAGTATTGTTGGTATTCCAAAACGACTCCACAGTCTATCTCTTCGGCATCCTGAATGGGCGTTTGACCCTTCAGCAACGATGCGACGTTCCTGCGAAACGGTATGGAAATGTCCAGGTTCTCCATACGGCACTTGAAAACGAACAGATCTATGTGCTGCATCGCTTCAAGCCTTTTATTGCCGATGGTCCTGATAGTGACCGCCCTTTCGTCAAACAAGCACAACAGTCCAACCCCCATGGAAACATCTTCCTAGCCACTTTCCAACTTGGTCACCCAACCGCCGGTATCTGCATTCATGGATTCCCGGATGAGAGCGACTATGAGCCGCTGAGCTTTGCAGTGGAGGATGAGCAGTTTGCTATTTCCTGGCAACATATTCAGCACGCCCACGATCATCGAGTGGTGCTCTACAAAATGGAGCAATATGGTGAGATGGAGGCTTTCTCAGACCACGGGCCTGACCTCCGTGGGCTTGACCCCCTTGGCTTTGGTCGGCATGATCATGGTATACTCCAGACAGATACGAGACCCCTTCCTCTAATCCTAGGTTTGTTCCAGCCCATTCTACACACGCTCGGCAGAAACGTGAGTGCTAATGCATGACAGCCTCAAAATATACATCGTTTGTTCTCGCAGAACACCACGAAGGTGATGGTGATGGTGAGCCGACAGTCAAACTGGCGTTCAACGACCAAGGCCAGCAATTGTTACACTACAGCCGAGGCCAGACTCTATATAGCTCCTTCCAGAAGATCGATTGGGTGTCTTCACCCGGCCAGTGGAAGCCAACAGCCAATCTGAACGGTTGTAATGTCACATTCACAAGCTCGCTCTCCCTCAGTTTCTCAATTGGAATTCCCTTTTACGGCACTCACCAACAAGGCGACCGATCTCACGGGTCTCGTTGTCATTGGCAATACCTCGCTCTTGGTATTGCGATTCATCGAGTAGAGCACTGGTCGGTGGCCTGTTTACTCCGATCAGAGGCATCCCCTTTGGCTCTTAATTGCACACATGAGCAGAACATTGACCGAGGAAGGCGATTCAAGACCTGGAAGATCATGGCCCAGCTCGGAGGATTCCAAGAGTCAAACACCTCGACAGGATCTCTGATTGCAACCTCACCCCAGAAGACCCGAATCGCGATGGCTAGCTGGAAGACCGTGACCATCTGGGCCTTGGAGCCGACTGTCTTACTCAATGGCGAGGATGGCTTTTATCCTGAATCGTGGCAAACAGAAGGAGGATATCCAGAGCTCAGGCCTGCTGTGATCCAGTTGGATGCTGTGTGCTGCCAATTACGATTCACCGAGAAAGAAAATGAACTGGTGGCCATCACCGATCGAGGGTTGATGCTCCTGCGTCTCAAGCCCGAGGAGCGAGGAATTGGATTTGTTAATAGCAGTAGGAATCGAATTTCCGAGGAAGAAGTGGACATCTCAAAGCTGGCGGCATATACCCCATAGCTGGCGGCATTATCCCTTTCGTTCTATTGATATTGCGTGCTTTCTGTCGTCATGAGATCCATCTCAATTGCATAGCGTTTTTTGCTTGGCCCTGTTTGAAGGGCCTTTAGCCATGGTTATAATCAAGGAAACCGAGCCGAGGATTCAGAATAATCTCGTAAAAACAATATGATATTCTCATGTCTATATCCACTCTATTGTCCTTCCCCACCACCACCACCGCCGGACATAGTCAAGAATGTGACAATCAAGAGCACCCACCAGTACCTATCGTTGAATACATTAGCGATGAGACTTATCAGAAATAGGAGCATTCCTTGACTTACTTTTGGAAAAAGGTTTTCTCTGGGACTTCCTCGGGATTTGACCCGTCGGGGCTTACGACGACCGGTCGGTTCAGATGCGGCTGGGTGCCTGGTGCATTGGGTACCAGCTCCACCTTGGAGCCAGAGGAAGATGAAGCGGCGAGAGAAATGTGGTACGGCTCGTTGGCAGGTCCGAGGTGAAGGCGAATTGTGGGCTGGTCATCTCCGGTCAAGGCGGACAAGGATACCAAGCTGCCAGACCATTGCTTGGGATTGGAGGTAGTAATGGTGTATAGGCCAATTCGAACGAGGTCATTTGGAGAGTTGGCCGGAGGGTGGTACGACAACAGCTCGGACTCTAGTGTCGCAGGATCATAGGCGACGCGTGCCAGGAGAGAGGGTTGCGGCGATCCGACGGGCCAGTAGAAAATATCGGAGGACTCGGCCACGACGGTGGCGATCAAGAGCGAGATAGCTCCTAGCAGGTATAGGAGATACATGATGTGGGGTTGGGTTGGAGGATAGAGTAGAGGGGAAAGGGGAAAAAGTGAAGCTACTTGCTACATCGGTATCGGGGCGGTCGGGCCGCGCGATAAGTACTGTACATCGGACCAGGTACATTACCCCACAAAAGCTGATGCTGTCATATCTATGATACTTTTGTCAACAAACCTGGAACTTTCGCCTTCATTGACTTTTATTGTGAGCTCTGGTGAGGCTTGATCTTTTCTCTTTTCACACACTTTCACGACCTAGCCGTATTATCTATACTCTATATAGTGTGAAGCTTTCCCCTCCCCCACATTTCGATTTTGATCCCAGAGCTACATACCAATCCATTGCACCATGGCATTGCCTTATCGCCGTCCCTCCCGCCAGGGCTCTCGCCAAGCATCCCTGGACCCTCGAAATGAGCTAGCAGTGCATCTAGATCATTTCATTGGCATCGACGTGGGAACAGGCAGTGCTCGAGCGTGTATCATCGACGCGAAGGGCGACATCGTGGGCCTGGCCTCAGAGAATATTGGACTCTGGCAGCCAGAACATGGCTACTATGTATGGTCCCCACCCAAAAGCTTGATACCAACAACCCCCCGGTCATGGACTGATGGGGCGTACGTGACTAGGAACAATCTACCACGGACATCTGGCGTTGTATCTGCACAGCCGTGCAACGGGCTATTAGCCAGCACAATATCAACCCAGAGACCGTCCGGGGTATCGGTTTCGATGCCACGTGCTCTTTGTCCGTGTTCAACAATGAGACCGGCGAACCCGTCTCCGTGACGGGACCGAATTTCGACTCGGAACGTAATGTGATCTTGTGGCTGGACCACCGTCCGGTGGATGAGGCAGCCAAGATCAATGCGACAAACCATAATCTACTTCGCTATGTGGGAGGCACGATGTCCGTTGAGATGGAGATTCCGAAAGTTCTCTGGTTGAAGAATAACATGCCCAAGGAGCTGTTTGACAAATGTAAATTCTTCGACTTGGCAGACGCACTTACCCACATAGCGACCGGTAACGAGAAGCGCAGCTTCTGCAGCGTGGTCTGTAAGCAGGGATATGTACCTGTTGGAGTTGACGGGAGTGTGAAGGGATGGCAGGAAGATTTTCTAAACGAGATTGGCCTGGGTGATCTGACGACAGACAATTTCAAGCGCATGGGCGGTGTTGACGGGGTGGTGAGCCCTCCCTGAGTTATGACAAGAGACGGTTGGCTAACCTTTTTTGATTTAGAATGGTGACTACTTGAGTGCTGGTGAACTTGTCGGCCACCTGTGTGAAAAGGCTGCTACAGAACTGGGCTTACCCGCTGGAATTGCCATCGGCAGTGGCGTAATCGACGCATATGCTGGCTGGATCGGCACTGTTGGTGCTAAGGTCAACCTGGGCCCTGATCAGCTGAATGAAGAGGTCGCCAAAAATGATATGGCACAGGCTTTCTCTCGTCTTGCAGCAGTGGCTGGTACATCAACTTGCCATCTGGCCATGTCCCCGGATCCTGTCTTCGTCGATGGTGTCTGGGGTCCTTACAGGGATACCATTCTTCCAGGCTACTGGATGGCTGAGGGTGGACAATCTGCCACGGGAGAATTGCTTAAGCATGTCATTGAAACACACCCGGCCTTCAACCAAGCCACCTCGATCGCCGAATCTTATCATGCCAACATATACGAGTACTTGAATGAGCATCTCAAGGAAATGGTGCAAGACCAACAAGCTCCGTCTGTGTCTTACCTAGGTCGCCATTTCTTCTTCTATGGCGATCTTTGGGGTAATCGGTCTCCCATCGCCGATCCTAACATGACCGGGTCTATCTTCGGGTTGACGAGCGATAAGACCGTCGACGGCCTTGCCATTTATTACTATGCTACCTTGGAGTTCATTGCTCTCCAGACTAAGCAGATCGTGGACACAATGAATAAAGCTGGTCACAACATTACTTCAATCTTTATGTCGGGCTCGCAATGCCAGAACGATATATTGGTCAACCTCATCGCATCGGCTTGTGACATGCCGGTGGTGATTCCTCGTTACATCCATGCGGCTGTGTGTCACGGTGCTGCCATGCTAGGAGCAAAGGCTGCCAGTACCGATCAAGATGGGAAGACGGAAAGCCTGTGGGTTATAATGGACCGTATGAGCAAGCCTGGCAAGAAGGTGATGCCCACAGTGGACGAAAAGGAGAAGGCTCTGCTGCAGGCCAAGTACCAGGTATTCCTCGAACAGTGCTTCAAGCAGCAGAAGTACCGCCAGATGGTCGACGACGCTGTGGGTGATTGGAAGGCCTGAGTACTCTAGGCTTTGCGGTGACAGTTGTTATCAAACCTGGCTTAGATGAACTTCTTGAGGATATTAGCGATTTAATGAAGTTGATATATACGATATTGGTATTTGTACGTTATCATCAAAGGAAAAGCGATAAGTCTAGCAATGTTCATCTTGAGATTGAAAGCATCTCAGATGGGCAGTCTTCGGGGAAACAGAGACCATGGAATACATGAAGTGTGTCTCCTCTGTCCAGCAAGGAGCCGATGATTAGGTCAGACGGACGGGGAGAAAGGGACAAAGAGCCATTCAACCCATGAACGAGCCATGCAAAATGTGGTAGCTATGAGACAGAATGGCATGGCCCACGAAATAGGACATGAGCGATGCCTGGGCATTGTGACGAGCTAGATATGTTCAGTTTAATATGCCACCCCGGAGCGAGTACGACCGATAGTATAGAACTTCTCGGGGGGGATGGAGCCAAGGGCGAGCTTGTCGAATCGATCTACACCCATGCCGTCCAGGTTGCTGTATCCTGATAGGTAGAATCCGAGGATGACAACCAAGTAGGTCAAGACAAGCACAGAGCCCTTAAAGTAGTTGCTTTTCCCCTCGCCGTACACGTACGACAATAGGAAGACGCACAGGATGACAGTGATCATATCCCACTGAGGGAAGAGAAGGCTACGAGTCATATCGCGTAAGCAGAGGGGCCCGATGGAGCCTTGAGATATGAAAAGGGATGGACATACTTGAAAGAGTGCTGCGCGAGTTCTGCAGGGTCGATAGAGCGGGTATATAGAGCACTGAAAAAGACCAGAGCAGGCACCTGCAATAGACAGACTTGCAAAGCATAGGCGGAACCAATCTCCATTGACAATGCAATGTTGCCGTTCATGGCAAACGATATGGCATTCTGTGAGGAAAGTTAATGATCCTTCTTAGGTCTTCAGACTTGGGGGATAGATGAATAGGCTCCAACATACAAGGAACTCGGTGGTGTTGGGCACCAGGGCAAATAGCGTGATTCCGAGGAATTTTTCATCAATTTCCACACTCTCTAATACCACATCCACGGTATTGACAAGGAGCTCTGCAACTATAGCATAGAGAATAGTTGCACCAAGGAGAATTACGGAACTCTTTGTTCGACTCCAATTTGGAGCATCGTGACCTCCGCCAGCGTGCGCATCAGCGGTAATGCCAACATCCTCGGCCTCCTCAAGAGGCGGTTTGATTTGATCGGCCATGGCACGCCCAGCCTGACGCCCAGCAGTGTGTTGACCTTGGGGTTTCCGATTTCGAGCCGCATCGCGAGCCGCCACTGCAGCAGCCGTGGCCGCCATTTCGGTAACCTCGCGGACAAGCCTCTCGTTGTCCTCCCCACTCAACCCACGAATGGATTTGGGAATCTGCCGATCCTCGATGCCCCCAGCTGGTGGGGGTACCAGATAAGGCGGGTTGCTCCGATGTTCCACCGCCGAGCTGCCGTCAGTGGTTTCCCAGCCTCCATCCTCGAGGCCAACCTGCCTGAGTGATTGGCCCAGGATCCGCTTGTACAACGGAGATTCACGAATGGAGTCTTTGTGGCTAGTGAGAGCACCGGAAGCCTCAGGAGATCCCGAGAATACATGCCTGGGTTCATAAGACAGCGAATCCTGAATAGGGTGAGAAGCCTTTTTCTCTTTCTCTTCAACCTCCCAAATCAGAGCAGCGTGCGTCCGAAGGGTAAACCAAAGGCCAATTACGTATGACAGAAAAAGGAAGACAGCGGCAGCCCAAGCATAGGGCTGGACTGCTTTCTCAAAGAACGCATCCTGCACAGATGCCAGCTGGGAGAAATAGCATTGGCGGCAGTCGTCCTGGATCACCATGCCGGCCGGTGCAACACATGGATGGCAATTGAGTTCGTGCTACAGTATGAAAGTTAGCCTGTAGCTTGTTTGCAGGTGAATGAACAGGATCACTTACACTGCCATAAACCTGGTAGAATAGGGTGGGACCAAAAGCAGCGATCATAGCAAACAAAAGCATCGTCGAGGTCACACCTGCAGATTTCACATTGAACCGTTGAGTCTTGCGCTTGATGGCGCCAAAACACATAGAGAGACCAGGTAGAAATAGAATTCCCGCGAAGATACTTCCAATAATACTTCCCTCAACCAGCCGAGCCTTGCCCTCTGTCAAGGCAATGCAGTAGAGGTATACCTCTACAATAGTTGAGAAAAAAGCGTTGATCGCGGCACCTAGACCCATTGAGGACTGAGCCGAGATCGAAGCGACTGCCTGACCGATGAAGTAGGCTAGCGGGATGATTGAAAGCAGAGCGAGGGTGAAGATTAATCCCGGGTGCGTTAGCCATGACTGTATGCCCAAGGATTGACTCAATACATAGTAGTCAAATATGACGAAAAAGACCACACTTAGCAGGTTGATGAAAAAGATGTTTGTGCCGTCGATAGTGTATTTCCAGTACCTGGTACCTGCAGCACGGTACGTGCATAGTAGAATAGAAGGCGAGGAAGACCCGGAGCTGAGCCTTGCATATGAAGTATCGGAATGAAAAGACAAGGCGAGAGGATGTCTTCGTAGATGGCTCACCAGAATGAGTGTTACACGACCCATTGGAATAGCAAAGACCAGCAGCCAGCAGATTAATGACACCAAAAGCATCAAGGGTCCTACCAAGAAATAGAAGAACACAAAGAACACCACTCGGCCTGAATTCCATTCACCGCGGCCAAATAGGCGACGCTTGGCCTGAGGGAGTTGTGAATCCGAAAGTTGTCCTCGCTGAGGCCGGCCCAGCAGACTGTCT
Source organism: Penicillium sp. VS I D KN (assembly GCA_019775415.1). Lineage (NCBI taxonomy): Eukaryota > Fungi > Ascomycota > Eurotiomycetes > Eurotiales > Aspergillaceae > Penicillium > Penicillium sp. VS I D KN. The sequence goes on along the minus strand of JACWFT010000023.1, from coordinate 513,465 downwards.
TGTTCGCCAGCAGAATCTACACTGTTCCGTCGGCGTCCCACAAGTGATCGGTCCCTGCGAGGGCCAAAGAACAGTCGACCATGCTCCAAGTCCCCGTTCTGCCATTGCTCATATTCGCTGATACTGCGGCCCTCCCCTTCGTCTTCCTCTGCATAGAGCTCATCAGTCTGTAGGAGAACAAACGATCCAAATGGGTAGAGTAGGTAGCGCGAAAGCCCCGAGAATACTCTTCCATAAGCCACGGCGCTGGATGAGTAGGCGAAGCAAAAGCAAGCTACCGCCGCTAACAAGGCAATTAGGGCAAGCCACCATCCAAAGAATAAAGACCACAGGAGGTTGGATAGGAATAGCATAGGGCTGACACGACCCCCCGGTGACGAATGAATATCACCCTCGGCGGTTTTTTCCACTGACCGACTCTTCTTGTACACAGCCGGCTTCCAGATTCGGATTCCGAAAGGATGGGTTTCGTTAATGGCTTGCTGCCGATCCTTGAGGGTGAAACTCTCTGCATCACTGCTTGCTCCTTCATCCTCATGGTCGTCGTCTTCATGGACATTTTCGTCATCATCGCCAGGGGAGTCGTCACCGCTGTCCAGGTCACTCCCTCCATCTGATTGTCGTAGGGATGGAAGCTCTCTCGAGTCGTCCAAGCTAGGTTCTGGTAAGGCTGAGTCGTCCCCGGTAAGATTATCCGATTCAGCTCGTGTTAGCGGACTGGGACGAGCGCTGGGGCGTCGTCTCAGGGTGCTTGGTGCGCGCAATGGACGAATCCTCGGGGATGGTTGGGACGTGGAGGCCTGATGCAAGGCAATGTCTTCCTCAATCTCTTTGATATCATCGTCTGTCGAGAACTCTTGTCCCTTATGGGGGATTTGACGTTTGGACGACATGCGGCGGGTTACTGGTGGCTTTTTAGGCCTGTCAGGAGCCGTAGAGGACGATGTGTAGGCGCGGCTCGCGAAATCCTCGTAGCTTTCTTCGTCGCGCATTTCGGACGTCGCTTCAGTGGGGAAAGTATCCAGGCTTCCTATTCGCGCATGTCATTAGCACCATTTTTATCCACTCATCTCTCTTCCCGTCCTGTTCGGTTACACGAAAGTTGCAGCCTTACCATAATTTCTTCGCACAGAAGGCGTAGATCTCGGAGCCGGATTCGATGACCCCGGAGGATACTCATTCCCCGTTAATCCCGTGGGCCGGTTTGACTCCGAATTTTCGAAGTCATTTGCGCTGCCCGCCATTTCAGGGTGGACCGAAAGATAACGGGTTTAGGAAATCAAGGTAACTCTAAAAGAAAGAACAATAAACGGGAAAAGCAAAATAGGAACAACAATCCCCAGAAATGCAGGAATCGACTGTGATTAGGAAGAAGCCGATCAAGCCGTTACATGGCGGGGAGCAAGTGAAATCAGACGTTAATCATCGCATCAGCTGAGATGCGAATAATGTACAATCAACGTGGAGAGCTCGAGCCTAATGACCCATGGTTCACTCCCAATCAGAGAGTGGATGACTCATCACGTGGGGAGCTATCGTTTGTGCTGTTTGTTTTCCCTTGTTGGCCTTACGGGGCCCTTGTTGCCTGAGTTATTGGGTGCCAAGATCATGTGTCGGTTCCCGCAGCTTCGTGAGAGAGCTGGTCCAGCTCCAACTGAGGAATCTCATCCCAATCATCATCGCGTTCTTGCCTCCCACCTCCCACCAAATCCACTTTGGTTGCATCTTCCGCTACATTTCTCTGGGCTAAACTAAGAGCACCTCTTCAACGAATCCCATCCCTCTGTGGAAGTCAGCAGCCCGTGACCTCTCCTCGCTCCGATAGCGTCATCTCGTCAACATGGCGCTCGACAATTATTACCGCAATAAGATCGAGGATATGAAGCTCGAGATTATTCAGGGTCAAGCAGTCCTACGACGGTTAGAAGCACAGCGTAATGACTACAACTCCCGAGTGCGGCTTTTGCGAGAGGAGCTTGGTCTCTTGCAGCAACCCGGCTCTTACGTCGGCGAGGTCGTCAAGGTGATGAGCACCAAGAAGGTCCTGGTCAAGGTACACCCGGAAGGAAAATATGGTATGTTCATAAATCTATAATGCGGCTTGCAGTTGGCTTGCTCTTGATGGCGCTCGATTCTAACGAGGTTCATTCTTCAGTGGTGGATATCGCAGATGGTGTTGATATTGCCAAGCTCACCGTGGGCAAGCGAGTGGCGCTTCTCTCGGACTCTTACAAGCTGGAGAAGATGCTCCCATCTTCCGTCGACCCCCTCGTCTCGCTCATGATGGTGGAGAAGGTTCCGGATAGTACATACGACATGATCGGTGGATTGGATCAGCAGATCAAGGAGATCAAGGAGGTCATCGAACTCGGTCTGAAGCACCCCGAGCTATTTGAGTCGCTGGGTATTGCACAGCCAAAGGGTGTCCTACTGTACGGTCCTCCCGGTACCGGTAAGACACTTTTGGCTCGTGCCGTGGCTCATCACACCGACTGTCGATTCATCCGTGTCAGCGGCTCAGAACTCGTGCAGAAATACATTGGTGAGGGAAGTCGCATGGTGCGTGAGCTGTTCGTCATGGCTCGTGAGCACGCGCCGAGTATCATCTTCATGGACGAGATCGACAGTATTGGTTCTAGCCGTATAGACTCAGCAGGAGGCGGTGACTCGGAAGTGCAACGGACCATGCTTGAATTGCTGAATCAACTGGACGGTTTCGAGCCAACTAAGAACATCAAGATCATTATGGCAACCAATCGATTGGACATTCTGGATCCGGCCTTGCTGCGGCCCGGTCGTATTGACAGGAAGATTGAATTCCCCCCACCATCGTCAGTTCCCCCTCTTCTCCCACTGATCAACTACATCCTAACCAGTATCTTTTCGATGCAGGGTCGAGGCGCGTGCCGATATTCTACGGATCCACTCTCGGTCAATGAACTTGACTCGTGGCATCAACCTGACCAAGATTGCCGAGAAAATGAATGGGTGTTCGGGAGCAGAACTCAAGGGTGTCTGTACCGAAGCAGGTATGTATGCGCTGCGCGAGCGGCGTGTGCACGTTACACAGGAGGACTTCGATCTGGCCACTGCCAAGATTCTCAACAAACACGACGACAAGGAAGTCGCCGTGTCCAAGTTGTGGAAGTAGAGTGGCGGGATGATCGACCTGTATCACTAGTTCTAATCTTACCCTTGGCCTTTCTTCTTCTCCCTAGATTGCGTATTGGTGGTATGACGATCAATGATGATTGTTTCTGGCGACTTTGCCCTTTCCATCTTGGCACCGCCCACTCGAGGATCTATGTACTGTACGGAGCCCAGATAGTTTTTGGGCATAGAGATGCGTAAGTCATTTGCTACACATCGGACCGTGGCTTGAATAGCATTATTCACCATACCCGGTAGCCTATATAGGTCTAGGTTAGTGATTCGTGTCTCCACTGTTCGCAGAGTGACTGCCAGATGATATTACATCCGTTAATGACTCTGGGGTATGGCTACACCAATCTGTAGTGTTGGCAGCAGAGAGCCCGGTCAGCATGCAGACGAATATGACCCATTAGGGTACTGTAGATGCAAGATGCAATCACCGTCCACCTAACCATCGGACAATCATCGGACTGCGCGGTATGGCGCAAAAAAAGGGCCATCACTCCCTGTGTTGCCGAGTTTCGGGCGGAAAATATGCAGGCTGAGAAACCTATTTGCTTGGCCGTCATCCCTTGAGGTCTTGGCCCATTGAAGCTATCACCAATTTTGACTTGTGCAGTGGGGAGCATGCCGCGGTATCCCTGGAGCGGAGTCCGGAGTAAACTAATGGGTAAACTACTGTTTTCAGCACCGCCCCCAGGGGACATCATACTTGGCTTCGGGCTGGATGTACTGTATTTGATAGGAGAATGTCGGATCGACCGCTTGGCGCGGATCATCCAGCGCCCTGGAGACTTATTGTCTTGGCAGTCTGGGATCGAACTGTTGCAGTGCTCCGTATCAGCATGATGTCTTCTGTACGTTGCACACTATCGGTATGCCAAGGGCCAAGAGATTCTTGGAATTCCGCTTCTTAGACATTATTGTCTTTCTTCCTTCCCTGTGTGTGTCTTTGTTCGTCATTCTGATGATCACCCTATTGTGGCCACCTATGACGAGTTTGTCTTTGTTCTCAACCTGCTGTAACGTCTTTTGAGTGAGTCGATTGGACCACGATTGTTCTTTCTCGAATGGCAAAGAGAAGAAAGTGGAGACTCGCACTGACGCGGCCTAAAAAGCGCGTGACTAGCGGATCAGTGGGGGCAATTGACAGCCATAATGTACTGAGAGTGGGACCTTTGATCAGTACCGGGTGTACCGGGTACTTCGCTCTCCCCAGGGTCCACTAGTTTCCCCAGCACAAAACCCCATACTTGGATGTACTGGGTACTTTTGGCCCCCTTACTGCACCCCAAAAACATGCCATATCGTATCATTGGTCCAAGTTTCCTTTCTTTTTCTTTGATCATGTATTTTGATTTTAAATGTTTTTTTTTTCTTCATGTCTTATCTTGGTGGATTTACATGCACTCCGTACTCAGTACATGTAGCTTTCCAAGGTTAGGAATGTGAGATCTCCCTTATACTCCGAGCACATATAGAGTGTGAAGAGATTCAGATATGAATCGCCCGAATGAACACATAAATAGGCCATATCCACATCAAGTCCATAAGGTTTTTTAAAGTACACTTCCTTAAACTAATACACTGCTGTATACAAGTCCCCGGACTTGCTGCATTCGGTGCATCCGCAACGCTGACCGACTCTCATCATTACTCAATCGAATAATCCAATTTCACTCCACACTCGGATCTCCAATTCCGTCCCCACCGGAGCTTGAGTGGCACTATTCTCTTTCATCGTCCCGGTGAAGCATTCCGTATCTTTGGTACTGGATGATCTGATCTATTTCAACCGTATTTATCCCCGAGTCCCTGATTCCCCACCCAGTTCATGGTGGAACCGCCCCTTCTCTCATAACTATATAAAGAAAGATTATGTCCGACTTGTGGTCCGCTCTTGTTTCTGCCATTGACTCCGACTTCGACGCCATGCCTGCCGTCCTACAATCTACCATTAACCTTTTGGAAACGGAGCTCATTAAAGCCCGGGCCGCTCTCCAAGAAATTCAACCTGCGCCGATCTTGCGCATCGGAGATGAGGTCGCCGTCGGCGCTATGATCGCCTATCGTCAAAATCTCATCAGCCGCGCCCCCGATTTCTATGGCTCTCGTCGCCTCACTGCAAAAGAACTGGGCCTTGAACCTATCATCCGCGAAATTCCTCAGAAGATTACCCCAAATGTAATCTCTATGCCAGAGCCCACACCCTCTCCGCGCCGAGCGCCCATCGAAGAGGCCCTAACCAATAGTTTGATCCTGGATCATGTCGCGCCTTATCTCGCAGCGCCATCCTTGCTAGCTCTGGCATCGACATCGCGACTTATGTACAGCATGATTACACAAACTCCCTATATTTTCCGACACCTTGATCTGACTCGCTGCCGGGGTGCTCAGCTTCCTAAAAAATCGCAGCGCCAGGATGACTTGCAGACAGAGGATGAAGTATACTCTGCGCCGCTGCGGTGCATTTTCGCCAGCTTGGAGAAGAGATCAGTGCTACAGGATGTGCGCACCCTGGTTTTGGATGGCTTACCAGTACCGGCCAATCTAGTCGCCGATATTATCCTGACAGATCGATTTAATGTTAGCATCCTCTCGATCCGCGAGTGTCTCCACCTCAATGAGCGAAAGCTCATGCAGGTCATTCAACATGCCGTTCGGCCTACACGCCCAGAGGGCACTCCCCGGATCAAGGGTATCTATCACTTTTCACCCAGAACCAAGGCACCTCGGGGTGTAGTGCGACGCCGATATCGTGATTGGTGGGGCTCTCGCATTGGCTCCCGGAGTCCTAGTCAGAGCTCGAGTTCATCCTCATCGAGCGCTTCCTCGGATGACGAGGAAGATGTCCCCAGGACACCGGCAGAGCAAAATGAATGGTACAGCTCCTCAGGGAGATTGTTCAAACACACCTTGGACGAAGGCTGGGCACAAACCTTGCAGAAATGTGAGGGCATCATTGCATTTGATGCGGTGCTCTGTCGTGGACCGCGCCATGATGTCAATCTGTATTCTGCAGATGAAGGCAAGATGGCTCCAGAAGCTCCTATGCTAGGACCAGCGGTGGCTACTGTGGCACTGGGTCCGCGTGGATGTGATGGATGTCATAGCTCTCCAGAAGGACCAGCGATCTGGGGGCAATCCCCAGATCTACAGTTTCCACTACTGAACCCAATGCCCTTACACGTATCCAGCGTCACCGCAGCGAAGCGCCCTGAACATATTCCTGGGCAGCATCCATGCCTGATTGCACGATGTGCCGACTGCTTGACTGATCGCTGGTGTCATCGGTGTAATAAGTGGTTTTGCTCCAACTGTCTGCCCAATCCTCAACATGCTCAAGTGAATTTGTCGCCACACCAGACAGCGGTTCGCCCCCCTCAGGGATCGCTAACAGGACCTGTTAGGCCAGGAGAGCGAGAGGTATGTAACAGCGGATCTTCGATGTTACATTGCGACTGTTTTTAACATTGCCTTAGGATTCTGTACCAGGAGTGAGCAAGGATTGCTGGGAGTGTGGGCCGACCGTGAGTGACCACCCGCTGATTCCATATACCGATATTCTAACCCTCTTGTTATAGTGTGCATCGTGTAAACTGGATTGTCAGCATACCTGCCAGAGCTGCCAAGGCGACTACTGTATTGACCACAACGAAGGATGTTCCGCCACAATGGTAAGCTTCCATCTGCGACGTTGAAATTACAAAGTTGACATTTTCCAGTGTGATTGGTGCAATACAAGTGCTCGCCACCGTATGCGCAGTTTTCGTTAAATAATAATGAAGAATTTGGATTTCTAAGCGGGCGTTTTCATGTTTATTATACCATATCCGGCGGCCGCGGAGTCTTCCAGAACTTCTAAGCTTTCGGTGTTCCCCACCTTAAATTATCGCAATGCCACTCTTCTCTTCTTCGTGCTCCATATCATGGATAATAATATTCTAACTTGGTCGGCTCAGCTGGCTGTAACTGCTCCTCAGCAAACGCCCCGTCTACCGGGAGATAAGATTACACTTCCTCAGTCCGCCCTCGAACAGCTTCTTGCCGCCGCGCCCCTCCAAGCTGTCCCTCCGAACCCTCGTGTGCACACCACTTCCTTTGACCCCTTCAACCCACACACATTCGCTGCAGAGTCCCGAGCCCGGCAACAAGTCGAAAATCGTCAGCACCAGCTTCCTCATCCGCTCACGTTCCGCGTCGTAAACCCCCAGAATGGTCGCTTCGTATACGCGGGGATCAGAGAGTTCTCCGCTGCGGAGAATGAAGTTGCACTGAGCGCTTTGCTCCGAGAGTCACTTGGAATCGAAGATACCGAATTTGAATCACACGCGAACGGCGTGACACAGGATTCAGATAACAGAGAAGCACAAGAGCAATCCTCATCAAGCCCAGCGGTGACAGTGCATGCGAAACAGCTACCCAAAGGCACATATGTGCGACTTCGCCCGCTCGAGGCTGGCTATGACCCCGAAGACTGGAAGGCCTTGTTGGAGCGGCACCTACGGGACAATTTCACAACTTTGACCGTTAACGAGATACTGAATGTTCCGGGGACGCGCAATGAGGCTTTCCGGTTTTTGGTTGACAAAGTGTACCCGGAGGGTGATGGAATCTGTGTCGTAGACACAGATCTGGAGGTTGATATTGTCGCGCTGTCGGAGGAGCAAGCCCGGGAGACTCTACGGAAACGATTAGAACGGGCAGCGCGGGCACCAGGTACAACGAGTGGCAGCTCAGTTGGTGGCGTTCTCGCCCTCGGAGAGGCTGTGACGGCCCAAGTCTTACCGGGAGAATATGTTGATTATGAGCTTCGAGAATGGAATCGTGAAGACACGCTCGAAGTGGAGCTTGTGACAGAGGATCCCAACCTCTGTCTTTTTGTTAGTCCCCTTGGTGCGCGTCAACAAAGTCGCCCTCGGGCTGATATGCATGTTTGGGGAGACTTCTCGAGCCAGTCTCTGAAGCGAGTGAAGATTCGATCGACAAATGTGGCTCTTGAGGGAGCAGAAGCTCTGTATATCTCAGCCCACGCCAATTCTATCGACTCCGATGCTGCACCTACACAGCAGTCTCCGGCGCAATATCATCTACGAATAGCCGCAAATGAATTAGAGGGGGAAACGGAGACCGAAGAGGCCCATGAGCCCGGGGACGTACAGTGTCAGAATTGTCGACAATGGGTGCCGCAGCGGACATTGATCCTCCATGAGAACTTCTGTCTCCGAAATAACGTTCTATGTTCTCAATGCAACAATGTTTTCCAAAAACGGTCGCCAGAATGGGAGAATCACTGGCATTGCCCTCATGATTCAGCCCATGGCAATGATGCCTCCAGCAAGCTCAGCCACGATTCCATCTTCCATAGCGCCCACAGCTGTCCTGATTGTGCCGCTCAATTCGAAGGGCTTCCAGCACTAGCACAGCATCGCACTACCGAGTGTCCTGGCAAGTTGATTCTTTGTCAATTCTGCCACCTACTCGTACCCCAGAAAGGCGAGGCAGACCCCGATCTCAACGATCCCGAGGTCATGCTCTCCGGCTTAACACCACACGAGCTATCAGACGGTGGCCGAACAACAGAATGCCACCTATGCAATAAGATTATCCGACTTCGCGATATGAAAACCCATCTCAGACATCATGATCTAGAGCGTGTTTCGCGTCCAGCTCCTCGCATCTGTTTGAACCAGAATTGTGGCCGCACCCTCAGCAGTGCAAGCAATACGTCCCTCGGTCTATGCAGTATATGCTACGGACCTCTGTACGTCGATACTTATGACCCAGAAGGGAAAGCGCTCCGACGCCGCATTGAACGACGCTATTTATCCCAAATGATGACCGGTTGCGGCAAGCCGTGGTGTCAAAACGAGTACTGCAAGACTGGAAAACAGAACAGCAGATCTGCGGATTCTCCTACGCCGGTGGGCGTCGCTGATATCATTAAGATCACGCGCCCGCTCGTGGATGCTATCAATTTCAAACCCGAAATGCCCAATTCATCGCCATTGTACTTCTGTACGGACGAGACAGGGCAGATTCGCCGTAATTTGGCTGAGATGCTCTCTGCTGAGGGGTCCGATGGCAAATCCTATGCGCTTGAATGGTGTGTTGCTGGCGCCGAGGCGTCTGGTGGTGATCTGGAGAAAACCAGAGAATGGCTAGCCAAGTGGGCACCGACGCAGAGTGAAACGAGTAGATAAGGCGGCTTACTTGCCTTCTTACTTTGTCTTTTGGGTTTTGAACACGGACAATTTTTGCATCATACAAGGTCTATACGGAAGAATTGGATAGAGGGGCATTGACGAATCTAATGGTATAATGATATATAACACATTTAGAACCTCATGATATTCATAAATTAGATGTAAGGAACAACAGGCGAGTTTCCCAATGTCCCCGTTCTTTTACCGGAGAGCCTCCGCAGAAATAAGAATGGGTAGCATGTTTATGCCACCATGAGACTACAAAACTCATTTGACTGAAACAGTCTCCTTTAAAGAATCAAAACCATCGAGCCTCTAAGCAGCGCCCGTTTTCGCAGCCAGAGTACCTGTGCCTCGTGACGAGAAGATACCCATGATACCGAAGACGACGTAGAACAAAGCCAAAGGATATGCCACCAAGCCGCGCATACCACTCATGCGCGCCACAGCACAGAACATGCCAGACGAGCTGTAGGTGCACCAGCCCACGGCGGCGGTGGTCAAGAGATAGCCGAACATGGTGTCCATAGGGAGCAAAATACCGATGAGAGCGGTCAACACAAGTGGAAGGAAACAGTATCCCAGAACACTGGCCGAGCGGGGGAACGTCAAAGTTGCAGAGAAATGGCCAGCAGCGGAAACGCCAGACATAGAGGGCTTGTGGTGTGGGTTGTAGTTGGTGGGGTCGGCGGCGTTGGGAGTTGGAGCTCCGTCGAGAATTGGCGACATGAGACTCAGGATGAGGTGTAAGGAGACGGTGCCAAAAACCGCAACACCATAAATGTAGCCATAGAACACCTTGCCGGACAGGAGAAGGAAAAGGCCGTATAGGAAGACGTAAAGCAGGGCACCGTAAAGGTCACTGTCGTCCATTAAATGGTTATCGATGGATGCGAATGGGTTTAGCACAGTCAGAGTCTGCAACCGCAAATTATTAGCATATCTTGAATCAAGTGAGATATCATATACAGGAGAAGCATGGAAATCGTGCTGTCCGAACTAGGTTCGTAGATCCATCCAATGCTACTTCACACCTAGAAGCAAATACACCCCTTACAACGACTTACCTTGGTTTTAATGTGACCAAGATTTATTCCCAATTCTTCCTGTAAAGACGGTTCTCCTTCATATCCCTCGGCTCCAAACGCGGCTAACCAGCCTGTCCGCAAGCCACTCTGCTCGCCCATCCTGCCGCTCACACCAGCGGCCGGAGACCCAAAGCCTCCATATCCACCCCCCGGATAAGCTTGTGCAGAGGGATTAGGAGCGCCACCAAATCCAGCACCGTATGAAGCCTGTGAGGGGGTTGTGTGGCCGGATACTGAGGAATAGGACGTGGGGAAGAACTGGAGGTTCTGTGCGGAGCCTTGAGGGGCATAGCCCGGCTGCTGTTGTTGGGGGTAGTACTGAGCCATTGCCGTGGAGCGGCGATCAGACAGATTTCTATTGGCAATGAGCAAGAATAAGGTGGAAAGTAAGTGGTGTGGGAGCTCGTGAAGCTCGAAGTGTCCAACTTGCGGTTTGTCCTGACGCCTGCTGACTCAGCCCCGCGTGGAGCCCCGGGAGCCGAAGTATAGAACCAATACAACAAGATAACATCAACAGAATTCAGGACTAAAAAAGGTATGAAGTGAGGTATAATTCGACTCCGCTAAGCTCTAATAATAGGAAACATGTTTCTACAGGAAGTTGATGCCGATTCCAAGCTGCAGGCCCTTGCGACCCTCCTCGCCCTTACGAAGGACGAGCGGCAGAGAGAAATTAAGCTCGAACCGCGCCACGGGAAGGGCGTACACGATGCCAACACCGGCTGAGATACTAGGCAAGCCATTCTGCAGATCAGAGATGGTTGAGATCATGGCATCCTGCACCTCTCCGCTGCTTGAAGGAGCAGTCTTCTGCGAAGTGCGCAGTGGCAACAGGCGACCACCGTTCAAGAAGGCTTGCAATCGCAAAGGCTTCTCGGCTCCCACTCTGGGAAGAGGGAAGAGCAAGTTTGCGCTTCCAGCAGCGTAAACGTCACCGCCAAGGGAATCAGGACCCTCACGAGGACCCAGGCCGCAAAGACGGAAGCCACGGACGTCAGTAGGACCACCAAGCAGGAAGCGATCATTCACGCGAGAAAGCTGGGGCCGCGAGTTTGACTCCAGTCCCAAGGGGTAAAGGAGGCCTGCACGGAAGCCAGTGGTGAGGCTAATGCCACTATCACCCTTAACGCCCGGAATAGGGATCGGGATACTACCCTGGGTCTCGATCTCCGACTTCCAGAATGATACATCTCCCTTCAAGGGGCCCCACCCAGCAACTTCATTGAAAACCTTGGCGTAGTAACCACGAGAAGGCAACATGGCGTTGTCCCGCTGATCATTGACCCAGCTGTGGAAGATGCTGCTCTTGACACTATCACCAGCGTCGGCTCGGACAGTCGGGGAGGCGTTCTCTGCAAGGCTGGTAACCTGTCTCCAGAATCCGTTGTAGCCCAGTTCATGGCGATGGCCGGACTGGGAGAGCCATCGAAGCTTGCTCCAGCCACCCTTGACTACCTCCTCATGGCTAGCCCAGGACTTCTGGGTGGAGCTTGCGATACCACCAACTTCCAGGCGGAAGTCAGGATCACAGAAAATCGGGGTCTCGAATGCAGCCTGGTAGGCAGATCGTGTGCGCGTACCCAAAGAGGCGTTCAGGTTCAAAGTCTCAGCCCCTCCAAACACATTGCGCCATAGGAGGTTACCGTATGCCGAGCCCTCTGCATTTCCAAGGTCGGTTCCAGTCTTCAAAAGCACACGGGATTTCTCCCGGGTAGCAAGGATAACATCGATGTTGCGCAATCCGGTGGTGGGATCTGGAGTCGATTCATCCAGGTGAACGGCGATAGGCTGTTGGAAGAGATCTAACATATGTGTTAGTAGAGGGGAATATAAAGTCATTATGCGACGTTGAGGTTCACTAACCAAACCGTCCAAGTTTGTCTGCCGCAGCCGAAACTTCCCGCAAGGCCTCGGAAAGAGTGTAGGGATGATCGCGGTTCGCACCAAGAAGCGGGTTGACGATGTGCTCAAGGAAGCTTCGGCGAGTGTGGGGTGCGCTCTGGAACTGGACCGACGAGATCCTGCAGGGCAAGGTTGAGTTTTGGTCAAGCTTTATAGATATCAAGGTTAGCCGGAGGTTCCTCAAGGCCACCAGTAGGCCTGGTGATCAATAACCCAAAAGTTGGAGAAGGCGAGAGTCATACCAATTCCCCAAGACGAGATTGGGCTTTTTGAAGAATTGCCTGCATCCGCTCATTCACGGCCTGCTGCTGCTCTTCCAGGACCTGCGGGTCCTTGCGCTGTTGCAAGCGCTCGAAGATCTATGGATAGTAAGATGATCAGTTCAGCACGAACTTATATAATATAGCTCCAAGCTGCATAGGTATGAGACATACATCTTCATCTCCGGCAGATAGAGGGGAGGACATCGTGACGGCTACAATGGGCTAAGATCGAGGAACAGCATCATGTTGGTGATCGCGTGGGAAAACGGTGCGCACGTGACTCCGGGGACGCTCGTTGCGCAACCGTTTCGCCTTTGACCTTTCACTCCATCGACTCTCTTTGGTCTAGATTTCCTTTTGTCTCACTTCTGTCTCTTCCCAGATTATATCTCTTCTTACCAGTTACACATTATTCTCTAGCAAAATCTGTCCTGCAAGATGGCGACCAAGGCAGCCTTGAAACGGGTGGGTAACCGAGACACTCATTTCCAAGCAACCGGGAGTCGCTAACAAACTATACAGCTCACTCGGGAATACCAAACTATCCAGAAGAATCCCCCTCCATTCATTATTGCCCATCCATCTGAAAGCAATATTCTTGAGTGAGTGTGACCTCTAAGCTCTCCGGAAGAAACTCATGGACTAATCAGACCAGATGGCACTATATCCTCACGGGTCCTCCGGGCACCCCATACGAGAATGGACAATACTGGGGTACCCTTATGTTTCCTCCTGAATATCCTTTTGCGCCCCCAGCCATTCGCATGCATACTCCCAGTGGTCGATTCCAGCCGTCTACTCGCCTCTGCCTAAGCATCAGCGACTTCCACCCCAAGTCTTTCAATCCTGCCTGGGAAGTTTCGACCATTCTGATCGGATTATTGTCTTTTATGACCAGTGAAGAGATGACTACCGGAAGTGTCAGCGCATCGGAAGCGGAGCGTCGAGTGTTTGCTGTTCGGTCACGATGGTGGAACTCAACCGGGGGCGGTTCGCACCTTAACGCCACGCCGGGTGTGACTCGAACATCCAAAGGAATCAATAACGTCAAAGCAGGAGATGGAGGGTTGAAGTTCCGGACTGAGTGGCCTGAATTAGACCAGGAAAATTGGGCCTGGATGAAAGAACATCGCATCGATACCAACACCGGCCAGATTCTTCCAGACCCCAACGCCCCTACCAGATGTTCCCCAGAGACTAGCGCCTTACGTCGACGACCGAACGGGAGTGCTCCGGGGATTGGAGCGGTTGTGGAGGGAGGTCATGTGGCTCGGGAAGCCGGTCAGGGATGGGCACGACGAAACCGTCTTTGGATCGGCTTGGCGGTGCTTTTTGGTTACGCATTGATCTCTAGACTCATGAGTGACATGCAGGGGTAAATGAGGTCAACGGCATATGCTCGAGATTGCTATGTATGAGGGAAGAGGTTATGTGTATTCTTTTGATCGTTAGCGGGTTGCGTTGTTACTTGTGCTTGGCAGCATCTTCGGGCGCATTATACAGGACCTTCTTTTCTTCTGGATGGTTTCCCTTTATCTACTCTCTATATACCATGTCACTATGTATAGAAATGGTTACACAGTCCTATCATATCACCGGATCATCACTGGGTGGATTTCTCCGCTTGGACTAACTTTTAAACTGAATTTGGCTGGTGCTCTATCTCTCCCCGCATTGACATATTGGCAACGTAACTACTCTTTTTCTTTTCTTCTAAATCCGTCTTCCCAACCCCCCTTCATATTGACTTCATTGGTTTGTGACTTGTCCTCTCGCTTTGCGCTGGCCTTCGGGCCCAAGATGGATCATTTGCAGTCGTTTACGTTACCAGGTGCTCGACCTTCCAATTCAGGTTGGTGCTCGATTGTACCTTTTCTAGCCTTCCCCCCCATTTCCCGGAGAGACCCACCGATCTACCCCATTCGTGGATCTGTGCGCCACGATATGACCCTGGAGGCTTGTTATGGTCTCCGTAGCAAACGAATCCTACAGTTCCTATTTGCCTAGAAAATTCAGCTCCATCCTGGTTGCTCTAGCAGGGAGGACATCGCAAAAATCGGTACCTGTACTAACAGCTTTTATCCAGAACCCAGTTCAAGAGCCGCTCCACCGCTTGATCGGCCGTCGTTCACCTTCATCGACCACGACGATGATTTGACCTCGAAACGAATCAAAGATGTTAAAGCCCGCAAAGCGATCCGCTCACATGTTATGCGAGATGTACGCCGACGAGAGAGGCTAGCGGGAACCAAACGAACCTCGAGGCGAGAGAACCGGGAACAGACAGCTACAAAGTCCCGACGGAAGGTCGTTGAGGAGTCTGAGGGCCAACAACTGGTTTCGAGGGCTGTATCCCAGACCTCTGTCTCATCGGTAGTGGATACGGACTTCGAGAGTAGTTGTTCTGATTCAAGACCTCATCGAGCACGCCCGCCACGATGGCTGGCTGGCTATCCATTACCTTGTCATTTGAGCCTCAACCCACGGACTTTACCTGCATCATGGTTCTACGATCCTTTCTGTTCGTTGCCTGGAACGGGCGAGCTCCCTTCTATGGTTGCACATTTGGTTTATTACTGTACGTCATGCTTATCCTGTAGAGTATTCCTGGGCTAACACAATCAAGGGAAATCTGTCTTTGTTCCCATGACCTTTCCGAGCGGGATCAAAGGCTCGGAAATTTCCGAGCTAGAGTTGATGGTCCGATCTTCCTTCTCTGACCCAGGAAGTTTTTTCGGTCTCATGAGCATGTGTGCTGCGCACCGAGCCGCCTTGGCCATGAATCGCCGTGACCCTTTCAGCACGATCGATGACCCTGATCGGGTCATCAACGATTCTGACTACTGTATCATGAAAGCCAAATCAATACACGAGATGAATACCAAAGTACGAGACCCCAGACTAGCACTCAGCAACGAGGCATTCGATACGATTGTCAATCTCCTCACTGGATCAGTAAGATTTCGCGTCAAAGCAATTACCCGAAATCCTTCTCACATATTTCACGATAGTTAATCGCAGGGTTGTTTGACGAAGCTCGGGTTCACCTGACTGGCCTAAGGCGTATGGTGGAGCTTCGTGGTGGTATCACGGATAAGAGCATCAGCTCATCTTCAATGTTGTCGGCGATTCTTACGTACGTGACAGACCTCACTCTTAATTACTTAGACTTATGATCCAGCAGAAGCGATGTGAAGGCCGGTACAGGGCTGTTAGCTAAACCGGTATTCCCACTGACTTGGGACACACAACCCATACCTCTCGATATACAGCACCGGATTCGACCTCCCCCTTCATCACCAATCCGACGACTTGGCTCTGGGTTCTGGGCGAACACACTTCTCAGCCCGCCATTACTACGCATCTTGAACGTGATACGAGACATGATCTTTTACAGTGTCACTGTCCAGGTTGCGCCCCAGGCCATCCACTTCAGCGACCATGATTTTTTCCGAGTGCTCAATTGCGAAACCGAGCATCAACTGCTCAGTTATATCTACACTGAAGGCTCCAGGTCCGAGAGAATCCACCCGATTGAAGCAGTCACCCGTGTAACTTCGATCTGCTTTCTGAACTACTTCCTCATTGTGTCTCCTCCTTCCTCGGGCCTTGGTCGGGCTCTCACAAAACATCTCATGAAGGTAGTGAACAATTTTAGACTCACTCTTCTGTTCGAGCTACCCAAAGAGAACTTTGGTTTGTTTGCCTGGGCTTTGTTCACTGGAGCTCAAGGCTCACTCGGTCAGCCCGAGCGACCGTGGTTTGTAGAGCGGCTGGCTCGAGTCGCAATGCTATGTGAATGGCAAAGCTGGGAGCAGGTATCTCGTGTCTTAACCGACTACTTCTTCATTGCGGCTGTCCAAGGATCCAGGTGGCGGGCCATTTGGGACGAGGCGATGGCCGGGTTTGTAATTTCTGCGAATGATGTGTGCAACATTTAGCCTGTTGCTTCATCAAAGGTTTCCTGATATCGTTGTGTATATTGAATATTTGAAGTTAATATTAATGATAATGGGTAAAAAATATATTAGATTGGATAGTCAAAAACATGGTCCCAGAGGGGGTCGAACCCTCGACTTTCACGTTATTAGCATGACACTCTAACCAACTGAGTTATGGAACCGGTTGAAGACAGGTCGAGATTTATGGCTACATAGCTCAGCCAGAATACTGTTACTATTATTACTGCGTTGGTGCCTCAGCCAGACGGCATCCACTAGCCGCCACAGCCTATATCTTCGTCGTCTTCGTCGTCTTCTACTTCATTTTCTTCTTCTTCCCCTCCTCTTTAATCTGCTTACTTTCGTTATTACCACCACATATTCACCTGTGCATGGTGTCGTACCTAAGCTCCTTACTCCAATTTCTGTTGCTCGAAGCCCTGAGTATCGAAGTGGTGTGCCCTGATACAGGCTACCCTGGTAAGCTGCGCGCAAGAGACCAGTAGTTGACCCTCTGTCAGCTTCACCTTACAACAAGAGATCGTGTAAGCTATGTGAGTATAAATACTATGTGTATATTGTCACTAGCCGCGATAGAGTTTATCTCTATCACCTCTTTCGAAAATTCGCCTCACCTTTAACATAGATCTTGACCTTGATCAGCTCCATGCTACACTTGAAGAATTCCAGTCATGTTATCAGGAGCAGTAAGTGCAAAACGACCTTCTCTGCACACATTGTCAGCTTCTTGTTTAAGCATAACCTCAACCATCTTAGTATCTGAAACCTCTGCTTCCAGATCTGGAAGGTTCACCAGGACTTCAGTCCTTGATCAACACCCCTCGCCAGGAGCAGCAAGTGCAATTCAATTCGCCCCAGGCTCAAATCCAGTCTATAGGAGCAGCAAGTGCAAGCTAATCTGCTCTATACTTATTCTTAATGCTCTCACTACAATTTAATCAACAATCAAACCTCCCTTGTATCTACACCGAGTTCATTCGGACCGTTCAACAGCTCGTGAGCTATACCGGCGGCAATCACTCTGGCCATTATAATTCGACCAAGCCCCACAGCGGCAGCGGCAATAATCATACTGGTGGTGTTAGGATAGATATTGGTTCTGAAGCATCAGTATGCTACCTCTTTTGTGGGAGGGGATGATATAACGAACCAGATGGCTGTTACTATGTAACGGGAGCTAAGGTATCAGCTAGCACTGATTGGTCAGGTAAGAAGTAGAGAAAGAGCCTGGGTTTCGATTGAATAACAGAGACTGATTCTTGAAGGCCCTTCACAGAATCGAGGGCTTAATGCCTGCTTTACAGAACAAATAGGTCCACGCTTCGACAGGGATTCGGATATAATTCCCGATCGATGATATCCTGATATCATCCCGTTCCATCCGATTACATGCCCGGGGGTCATTTCCGTCAGACCTTCTTTGCAAGCATGCAGATTGAGGGAGCAGGGGAATCGGGTATCAATCAGATATCCCGTGACATACTATTGTTACTATGTTGGTGCCTTAGCTGGATAACATCCACCAGGCACCACTGCCTGTATCATGTCCTTCAGTCTCCTCTCCTCCTCTTCAATCTGATTACTTTTGTTATTGCTAACACATGTTCACCTGTATGTGCTACTATACCTAAGCTTCTTAAAATATCAAAGAAGCGGAGTAGTAGGCTTGAAAAAAAAATTCACAGCCGGAGCAGATTAAGGCAAAAAAGTATGGTCCCAGAGGGGGTCGAACCCTCGACTTTCACGTTATTAGCATGACACTCTAACCAACTGAGTTATGGAACCGCCTATAGTAAGTCTCATAGAATTAACTCTCCATGAACTAACTAACTTAAACTAACACAGAAAAAGGTTAATTAAAAACATATTAGATTGTATAGTCAAAAACATGGTCCCAGAGGGGGTCGAACCCTCGACTTTCACGTTATTAGCATGACACTCTAACCAACTGAGTTATGGAACCAGTCTATAGTGTAACTCAGGCAAATTCCTTTCCTATGTACTAAACATAGAAAGGGGAGCGTCTACGTTAGCAATGCGGAGGATATACCAAGCTGTGGCTATGCCATAGATGCTCTATGGCGTGTCATGGAGGTAGAAGTGAGGCGGAAGCGAGGGCAGAGTAAGAAGAAGAGGACATGGTGGTGCGAGGGGTGTTAGAAGTGGGAAGTGGGAGATGCGGCGAAACCGCGGAGGTGTGCGGGGCGGAAAATTAGAGTTACGGGCGCAGCAGGCGCAATAATCTCAAAAGGGGTTTGGCAGACACAGCAGGCCTCCCAGTTAAGCTGCAAACGAGCTAGATGCTGGTGGCTGTGTCACTGATGCGGAGACTGACTTCCCTTTACGTTCTTTTCTCTGTATTTAATTTCTTGGCGGCGGGCAACTGGGGGCAAGTGGGCAAGCCCTAACTTCAACTCTAAGCACGCTTACCCGGGTGCAGAGCACCATTACCTCGCTGCCGGGTCTTGCCCGGCAGCCCCCACATAGCGGCCAGTACTAGAGGCAAGCTAGATCGGGCGACTGAATTCTACTACTACTCTACTACTACTACTACTACTAACATAGAAAAGTATTAAGTAATTAAAAAATGAAAATTGTATAGTTAAAAACATGGTCCCAGAGGGGGTCGAACCCTCGACTTTCACGTTATTAGCATGACACTCTAACCAACTGAGTTATGGAACCAATCTATAGTGAGACTCAAAATATTAGTGCTATATGTACTAAGACAGAAAAGTCTAATCAAAAATATAGATCGTAAAAATATAGATCGTTGAGTTAAAAACATGGTCCCAGAGGGGGTCGAACCCTCGACTTCCACGTTATTAGCATGACACTCTAACCAACTGAGTTATGGAACCTATCATGTCATGTGACGTGGAATCATGATCCATGCGTCTTCTGCTCTGTTCATAGAGATACTAACGATTAACTAGTCTAGAATACTAACTGATATAATAATCAAGATTGAGATACATAAGCCCTGATCTTAATGTTTAGGTTCTTGGAACACGAGTCACCTATATGCCTATTCCAGGGAGAAACCTATCTTATGTATTGAATTGTATGTTAGGTGCCTCGGCCTCTTTAGTGGATCTGGTTATTCTTGTTTACCTCTAGGCTGCATGTCTCTCTTCCTTCTCTATGTTTGATATTTTTGTCCAATATTACTGCACTTATTGTTGTTGTTACATTTTGTACGCAGGTGGCTTCTTAACCAGCCCCTTTCTCTCTTTTTGCTTTTCTCTTGGCTCAGTACTAGTACTTCATGGTATAGATATATGTTCCAAGTTTTTTTTTGAGAATATATGTGTTATGAACCAGAGCTAAAATAAGCTCGTACCTTAGTATACGTAATATCATAGTAGATACTTAGAGTGTACTACTACTCGTAATATCCTCCAGTAATCTCCAGTATGAAGGTAACCTTGGAAGCCTGTTACGGCGCAACCTCGTTGTTAGGGCATGATATCAAGATAGGTCGAGACGCTACCTAATCATGCCCGATCTACTCCCGGAAAGCACCTGCATGACTCGCTTAATCAGGGTTCTGCCCCATCATGTATATAATTGGCACACTTGAGGAATTAGTTGATTCCTCAAGGATTAGTCTCTGTCTATTCTACAGTGGAATTACATGTGGCATCTTGAACCTTGCCTAGTCAACAACCTTACCTTAACAAAGCTTCTCATTAAAGCGCTAGCCAAAGGTAGCAACTACTACTAGTTAGTAGTCACCCGCTCAGGCTCCATATGGATGCATATGTATTGTCTAACACCCGGTACTAGTAGACTTCCTCCCATATCATCTACTATCCGAATCAACCATCTTCACTCTATCTATCTCATGCCCCAAAAGCAGAGGCACCGTAATATAAAAGTAATATTCCAAGGTTCCAAGATTGGCATATCTAGGCAGTACTAGCATCGCTGGCGTACCCCGTGTGTAGACGTTGGACATCACGGAGAGTGTTTCAGGCATCCACCTGTCCTGTTTGGGGGCTGTCTCTTCCAACATTCTTGCCGATCATGACTTTTCCTCACACCACTGGCAGTGCCTCTTCTTCCCCATATACTAGTACCACTGCTTTGGTGTTGCTATCGTAGTTGACAGCTAGCACTCATCTATTTGATTCCACCGACTCTTCTGGATCCCGCCGCCTTACGACAATCTCGACAATGTTCTGATCCCCGAGAACCCCAAAGGTGAATACTCCGGTATCGAGTTGTCGAAAGTATTGGGCAGAGCATCAGAATCGGCATCAAGCAAGTCCAAAACCGCCCGGGACATTTCCAAGGGCCTCTCCGGTGTTGATCGACCACACGCTACGCCGCGCTGCTGGGAAACTCATGCCTGAAGATTGTCACCGGCCCCATAGACACCCCCAGTAATGAAGCCGTCCAGGCTTACACAGAATATTGCCAGAGACACCCGCATGGTTATCGCTATATTTCGCTTCTGAAGGATAAGATTCACTTCCTGGTTGATAGGTTTGACATTCAAATTGACCCCAGTGCACTACCATCTGCTGTTGATGAGGAGACAGTTTTCGAAGAGACCGTCCGTTTGAGAGTTGTGAGTCGACTGCTTGAAGAGTTCAGCGAGGACTTCGATGACCGTTACTACCCTTACATTCATCCCGAGACCGCAGAACAGCTTGAAGGGTTTGAAGAAGGACAATACACGAAGGTCGTCGAGGTGATCTACTTCTGCTTAAACCGGATAGAGCGGCAGCCATCCGACTTGACCCGAAGCGCTGCTATCAAAACAGCCAAGCAGATCAGGGGAGAGGAGGGGCAGGCTAGACACAAAAAGTGGGATGCGGAATTTAAGGAGCGACGCAATCCCTGGCAAATGGATATGGCCATTTCTCGAGCAGGTACAAGAGAGAGCGACACCGGCAACCCAGCGGCCATCGAACCTAGCCTACAAGTCGAACACTCTTTGCAGCCCGAAAGATCCCTGCAGCCCGAAAACCCGACACAAGAGAAAGATATAGCCTTGGAAGAAAATGCTGGAGGATTTATGCGGAGTCAGAAGTGTTACTTCCATTTGCGCTGGATCTCACATCGGTGGACCGAACGCAGGTTTTGACCTATCTGATCCAGAAGGTCGAAGAGCTCCATCCCGATCGTTACGGATATTTTTTACAGCATTATTCTACTGTGGACATATGTGCAAAGCTTGAGGATATTTCGACGCCTGGTGTGAGACGGGTTAGTGATGACGGGCCATCCTCTTTGAAAAGGTAAGTGTCGTCATGTCTACAGAACATATTAGCTTCTCCTAACCCTGGCTAGATTACATCAATCGGAGGGGATACCGAAAGCACCGCCGCTGCAGTCTACCTGCACATTATTTGGCTTCCATGAGCCCGAACATTCCTGGTTGTACGTCGGCCAAGCAACAGACTTGGCAAGAAGAATAGCGGATCAGAACAACAAGATTTACCGCAACAAACATCTCAGCCTCCATTATCACATGAGATTCGAGGGTAGATATGTGCTCGAAGTTTGTTGTATTTGCTACAATTGACCCGAGTACCAAGGGACAGACTGTCCTTAGAGCTGATCAATGTTTGCTGAACCTTCTGGAGATGTGGATGGCATGTCCGTTCCAGACCCTCACTGCAAGAGATCTCGACAAATATCTATCTCCATCTATCAGCCGGTCGTCCGCCGGTCGCCATCTCAATGTTGTGCCACCCATATGGCAAAGGTTCCAAGATGAAAGTGTGCCAGAAAGAAAAGGAGTTTTCGATCGACCAAGCTTCCAGGCACTTCTAAACTCAGAGGACGCAGCTATTCAATCATGGGCGTAGAAAGCCAGAGACTCATACAGTGATCTCCGAAACTCCCCCGACCCAGAACTACGCAAATATTGGCTTGACAATAACATAAGACAGCTCCAGCAGGCTTGGAGCTCCAATCAACAGAGCACCATTGCCAGGACGAAGGAATACCTCAAGGGCAAGAAAACCACTGTCAAGTGTGCTCCAGGCTGCAAACGTGGCTTTATTACACGCGGAAAAGTCATCCTCTCTGTGCCCAGCTCGCTAGAGATCTCACCCAGCAGCAAGCTTATCGTGCAGTTCCATCTTTACCAAATGGCGGTTAGTCATCGCTTTGTGTGTAAGGCGATGAATTACGATCCATCGAGCCGACTTGCGATATCAATCAAGGGCCTGAATGCATCCGGAAATAAAGTCGACACATGGCTTCACAGCTCTGGAGAAAGCAAACTTGCCATGCGTATGAACACGCTTGTTGACCTACTAGAGGATGTCCCCTCAATGAGACTTGCTTGTTACGTCGCCGTTGGATTGTCAATCGCTCGGAGACAGGGATCGAGCGCCAGACCAAATATAAGACTAAGTATGGATGCTCAGGTGTATGTTTCAAGCCTCAAGCATTGCCAGTTTGTGTATAGTTACCAGTAAAAGGATAGACATCTCACTCCTAGCTATCACCATATGACGCACATTCTAGCTATGCACCCCTCCGACCTTCCCTACATCATCGAGTCTGACGAGATTTTAGCTACTCATTAGTAGTAGACAAAAGGAGTGGAAGTAAAATCCATTGTAAAGTCGGAGATAGCTCATATATGCTACTCGTAGTTTGTCACCTTGCTACTAAGGTTATGGCGCTCCATACTAGTAGATGCAATCGACTCTGGGTCTGTTATGGGCATTGGGGGATACTTAGGCTAGCCGCCTTCAAGCTTGAGCCGGCCCCATCAGCATCCGAGTCCCAAATTCGCTAGAGTTCCCTATACAAAATTTGGACCGGTCAATACCTCAAGTCTCTTGGCTGCCCTCCCTCCATCTTCTTGTTGAAACTATTCCAGCCTTTCAAATTGCTCAATCTCAACAATTAAGGGTATTGAGAATATGACTACACGTAATATTTTCGTTCCATCTGTTAACCTACCAAGTCCAAATTCCCTTTGTCAAGTATGGCAGCTAGAGTATGGGGCGCTTCCGATTGGTTGATTGATAAGGAGTGCAGTTTGAATTAGCTCTAGCAACTGCCTAGCCTAAGTTGTTGTCTAGGCTAAGGTAGTTTTGTCGCAAGAGAGAGGGGCTATATTTTCTTTCTACACCCTGGATTTTCTTCTGGATCATGAGGACCAGATCCAGGCACCACCGATCAAGGGGTTCCATAACTCAGTTGTTTAGAGTTTCATGCTAATAACGTGAAAGTCGAGGGTTCGACCACCTCTGGACCATTGAATTATGTTAATGTGGTCCGTCATAATTTTTTTTTTTCTGTCCTGTTAGGGTGTAGGCCTCAGGCATCACTATAGGTATCTCTTTAATCTTATCTTCCTGGCCTACTCCCTCTCGTTTCTAGATGTCTATATACATGCACTATTTCCTGGTTTTTCTTCACCTATTATTCTATTTTTGATATAGCCATAAATCCTAGTCTATCCTAATCAACCGGTTCCATAACTCAGTTGGTTAGAGTGTCATGCTAATAACGTGAAAGTCGAGGGTTCGACCCCCTCTGGGACCATTCTTTTTTGCCTTAATCTGCTGTGGTTCAGGATTTTTTTCGGTACCCCACTGCTCTACCGTTTTGATGAAGTTATAAGTCTCGGCCTGTCCTCATCAAGCGGTTCCATAACTCAGTTGGTTAGAGTGTCATGCTAATAACGTGAAAGTCGAGGGTTCGACCCCCTCTGGGACCATAACTTTTTACACCTACTAAATTTTTTTTATATTTAGGTGATGTTTTCCTGCTTTAGCCTTTTTTTATTCTCACCTCTATAAAATAATTTCTGCTAGTATGCAGATTCTCTTGTTGCAGAGCAGCAGTCTCCTGCTCCGTAGCTGTCAAGGGCTTATCATTTTCATAATGTGACAATTTGAATATGACAATGCGAGGGCACGACTTTCCAAAATCTTGCCAGTGGTGTAAGGCTTCACATATCTCATACAAGTATTGCTGCTGGTGGAAAGGGCTGAGAAGACTGAAATCCTTATACAAAAGTAGCAAGAACTGCGGGTCGTCGAAGAACTGGCCTTCATAATGACCTCGCGCTGTGTTGTCTTGAAAGAGTTGAGCATAACCTAAGCAGTGATATTCGGAAAAGCCAGCGGATGTTGAAATGGGAGCTGTTTCATCGAGCCTGAAGTTGTTTAGCACACTTTGAAGGCTTTCTTGACCCAGAGCTCCCTAAAATTGAGGTGTACTAATGTAGATAGTATCAGAATCAGAATACTAGTCGTCGCTCATTATAAGATAGGGTTTAATTAGCTTAAACCTATTTCATGAGTCATGATGATAGTAGCTAAATATAGTTCTTGATGCTGTATTTCCAAAACTATGCGAATTTGGAGCTTGAGAGACGAATGTCAGGACCACTGTATAGACCTGACCATGCAGACCAACTGCGTCAGTTGAGGAGAGATGTTTTCTCCGCCGAAATAACCAGTGGTCATGCGAGTGTCACGTACCCCACAATGGTACTTAAGCATTCTCAGTACGTTCCATCAACGTAATAGTTGGTAGCACCTCCTGTCTAAGTTTTCTCTCGGGTCCTTCGATCGGTTATTTGTCCTTGTTTTCCTTTTCCTGCGCCAAGCCTGCGCCGGTGCGATGATTGCACCAATTCCACCCGGTCCCGCCCTAGTGAACCATACCCGTCCTGAGCTTGTATGGTCTCGCTGGATAAAGCATCAAGATCGGCTTTAGTACTTGCCTCACAGCTTGATACTTCATCAGCTTGTCGCTGACTGACCTACTTCCCCCCTGGGCTTTTGGATTGATTCTATCACCCGTTTCGCATCCAACACGTCATCACCCTCTTCGGGAAGGTGCCCTCAACCAGCTTGCCAGACTCGGCTGACTTCCCAGTCGACTGGCCTATTGATCGTTCCTGCTTGAACCAAGCCACCAATAGTTTCCTTCGTTTATCGAGTTCACTCTGCCCCCCTGATCCTCTTTTTTCAAAATCGGAGCCTAGTCGCCCGCTCGGCCGTACCCACCGAACGGACACAACTGCGCCCTGCTACTCCTTCACGCAACACCGTCAGCTTCGCTGATTTCTCTCCTGTGCGGATACCATATACGCAGGCTCTTCCATCCCCTACCCCTCCACCAGCTCTTACTTACGGGACCCCACCCGCTGCCGCTGAGCCTCTTTTTTCTCCCAGATCTTTCCCCGGCCAATTGTTGCCAGTTCCTACGATGGCTAACGAGGATAACCGCCAGGATGGTGCTCCTGCGACAGCCCCGGTCCAGGATTCCCAAGCCATCCTCACCGGCATCCTGACCAACCCCGATTCCATCGCGTTACACCGTACTCCAGCGCCAGCCTCGAACCAGGCACAAGCTGTCACCGATGGTTTGAAACCTGATACATCTTGGAAGCCTGCAGAGATTGGTTTCTTTAACCCAAGCCAACCCGATAAGGATGGCGGCTTCGTGCTTATCCGCGACGTTATGCACTATACTAATGCCCACCTTCGTTGATCGCCTCAGCGACTTGGCCGCCTAAAGTCTGAACGAGTTGTGCGCGCGAATCTTCATTCTTGCCTGAAGTCCGACGCTCTGGCTTGGTATTCTCACGAATTAACCGATAATGAGAAATGGCCGCTTTGATGAAGTCATAAATCTCGGCCTGTCCTCATCAAGCGGTTCCATAACTCAGTTGGTTAGAGTGTCATGCTAATAACGTGAAAGTCGAGGGTTCGACCCCCTCTGGGACCATGTCCTTGACTATACAATCTCGTATATTTTTGATTACTAACATTTTTCTTGAGTTAGTTCATAGAGCATTAATTCTCGGACTTTCATTATAGACTGGTTCCATAACTCAGTTGGTTAGAGTGTCATGCTAATAACGTGAAAGTCGAGGGTTCGACCCCCTCTGGGACCATTCTTTTTGCCTTAATCTGCTCTGGTTACAGTAAGGATTTTTTTGGTGCCCCACTGCTCTAACTTGTTACGAGCCCGTCCTGCTTCTGGGTCCCTAGCCGGCACGTGACCGACCTATATCTACATAGTCCATAGTTTCGGTCTCTCTGACCTCCCTTATGTCATGCTTCTTATCCCCCGTTTTCTAGCTTAGTGCCGTAGGCTTCGGCAAATGGGGCCCCATTTCAAAATTCCAGGCCACCCCAGCCCGTAAAATACATGGGGGGGCCCATGGGCCCCTAATGGGCCCGCATTTTTAAACGAGGTTAGTGTAGATGCCTATTCTTGCCTGACTTTACATATGTTTTTGCCAAGACTTCTTTCTAATTACGTCTATTCTAGTCCATCAATTTATAGTAACCACTCGCTCACCATAGCCAGTCTTGGCATCACGTGCGCTAAAGCCTGGCTAATACGGAATAGTTTCTGTAGCGAGAATACTAAGGTGGGCGATGCTTGGTAGAAAGAAAGTCACACGTCTGTCGATGTTTACTTGCTTTTGCCATACTATGAGGGCCAGCACGACGTGCAAGGACTAGGACTAGAGAGAAGGACGAGGAAAGTAGATCAGTACATAGATATCTAGAATGCATATCCTGCGAGTAGATTTTATCCCGACCGTTCTATTGGCGAGTACCCCAGGGGTGACCGGAGCCCGCTGTAATCTTAGTTTGTACTATACTTCAGAATGGGGAATGGCTTTTCTGCCTGCTAGGCGAAAAGGCTGTCTGTCTATCTATATAACTTCACATATGTACTTCTACATAAACAAAATGTAAAAAAATGGTCCCAGAGGGGGTCGAACCCTCGACTTTCACGTTATTAGCATGACACTCTAACCAACTGAGTTATGGAACCAGTCTATATAGAGGGTTTGATAATTAATGCTCTATGTACTGATACAAAAAAGTGTTAAGTACCCTTGTTGATGTAAACCAACCAAATCGCGTGGATTTCTATACTTCGGCCCGCTGCGGATTACGAGTCGGATTATGTCATCTTGTCGCGGTTTTCCCGATCTTTTATCGCGCGAGGCAATTTTTTGGCTTTTACCACTCCATTGCCACTTTTTACTGTTATTTATTCTGTACTCTTTAATATCGAAAATGGGTTGGTTCTGGGCAGACTCGCAGCCAACGCCGCCACAGGCTCCTCACCCGCCTACCAATGCAGCTCCCCCGGTACGTTCTTCAGGGCCTTAAATTTACATCAAGTTCCCGACTGACCATCAATTCAGCCTTCATGCCCGATGCATGAATCGCGTCAGGCGCCAGCTGCTGTCCCTGAGGGCAGTTGCCCCATGAAATCCGATTCTCCTTTCTATGCGAAACCATCTGCCGCGCAACCCCCGAAAGAGCCAGCGGCTCCAACCCAATCCTCCTCCACTTTGTCGAAACTGAACCCGATGAACTATATGTTCGCCTCGATCTCTCAGGAGCGTGCCGCGAACCAGACCGTCGATCTTCCCGTTGAGCGTGAACAGTCTTCTATCCCACGAGGCGACAGCGACGAGAACTGGGAGTACCCATCCCCTCAGCAGATGTACAATGCCATGCTGCGCAAAGGACACACCGATACACCGCAGGATGCCGTGGAAGCCATGGTTGCTGTCCACAACTTCCTGAACGAAGGTGCCTGGAACGAGATTGTGGGATGGGAGCGCACATTCGCCAAGGGTCTCAAGGAAGGATGGAGCAAGTGTCGCCGAGGCGAGGAGAATCTGAGCTGGGACTTGGCCATGGCTGAGGCGCATGGACTTACAGACCCGTCGACAGAGCCTCGCCTGATCCGGTTCCAGGGTCGTCCCAAGGATCTTACTCCCAAGGCCCAGATCTTCCAGGCTTTGGGATGGATCTACCCTTCCAAGTTTGAGTATGTCGCAAATCCGCAATTTTATCTTTTAATGGCCAATCGAATACTGACATGGATTACTTCAGGACCAAACCTCCCTTTGACCGACACGACTGGTTCGTTCAGCGTCAGACACCTAACGGCACAAAGGAAGTTCGTTATGTGATCGATTACTACTCTGGACCTCCTGAGCCGAACGGAGACCCTGTCTTCTACCTCGATATCCGACCTGCTTTAGATTCGCCAACGGCTGCAGTTGAGCGACTGATGCGATGGGGAGGAGATGCATGGTGGAGAGCCAGCGGAGCTGCTGTTCGTGAGCAGAGCTCATGAGGCTCTTCAGACCATTTGATTCATTCTCCACTCCACATTGTATAATCTAGACATGGCATGGGCGTTTGTTCGTGGTTTCCTTTGATGAAACCCCTATTCATGATCTCTGGTGTTTTCTTCTTCCTGTGTCATATTCTACCTGTCTTATCACCCCAGTTTTAACAGTTTATTCCCACCAGCAGACGATAATGGCAAAATAGTGATGTTCTAAGATTTTCGTGAGATTTAATCCATGTGACAGGAGTTTTAAGCCAATTTGTGGTACCATCTTGCCATTTGAATTCGAACTGCATATTTGAGATATATATTTTCATTATCATTGATGCCGGAGGCACAAGGTTCATATGGTACAAAAAAGGGAATCTATATCTCAGATATTTGGCGACAACTGATCGTACTTGACGCACCGCTCGACACTCTCAATGCTGGCCTGCAGCAATCCACGAGCCTCTAAGCCAACCCAGACACGGAGCATCGAGGTGTCGCCTGAACGGACCGTTTGCAAGAAGGTGGCGCCAGAGCCTAGCTGTCGGAGGATAGGAAGGGCACTAGAAACAGTCAGCGTTGCTCAGGAAAGAAAAACCGGGATCTAGGATATCCATACCTCTTAAACAAGTCTAGGTCTGGATTCAAACTTCTCCCAATGCCTTCAAGTAGGAGGCAAGATATCACGACATTCACAAAGTCACCTTCGAACCGGACGTGATGGCCGCGAACCATTGTTAAGACCTCACTCAGCACATCACCAATCTTGATATTTCCAAGAGCAAATGTACGTGTCTTAATGCTCAACACAAGATGTTGCATTTTGAGAGCGAAAATCTCTGGCTCGAGGACCTGTTCGGGTGTGCGACAACGCTCAACCATTAGTTGACCAGCTCTATATCCATCAAACTCAGCAATGGCTCGGAAAAGATCTAGGAAATTCCGCCGATTCGTGTCGTTCAACTCTGTAACCAGACCGGTATCAATGAAAATAAGCTGCGGGCGATATCCTTCATTATTAAGCTGAGCTAGTGCGGAATCCCACTGTTGTTGATGGCCAATATGGGGACGTAATCGCGCGAGCACAGCCTCGGTCACGTCTACTTCAGCTCGTGTCGGCGCATCGGTGGCACGCGAATGCTTGCGAAGGGATAGGTCGAGTTCGCTAGGCTTGTAAAATCGAACCATGATATTTCCAGGGTGTAGATCGGCATGGACAAAGTTATCAATCAGAAGCATGTGTAAGAAGGCATCGAGGCCTTCATTGGCAATCTCATGTTGGTAAACACCTCCTCCAATGTCCAGAAACGTTGCTAGCGGGATACCCTGGGCAAATTCCTCGACCAGCACTTCGCGAGTTGTATAGTCCAGGTAGGGGTATGGGAACCAGGCGGTGCTTCGGGACTTGAATTTCTCCCGGAACCTGACGAGGTTGGTGCCTTCTATACGCATATCCAATTGGAGTTTCATCATTTCACCGAACTGTTGGACCTCATCTGGGAAGGAGAGCCAGTGCATAGTTGGAATGGCATTTATCAAAGAAGCGAAGAAGGACATGATGCGCAAATCACGATGGATCATCTTCTCGACTCGGGGATGTAATACCTTGATAGCGACATATGATGATGGTACTCGATGTGGTGAGTCCTTCACCAGCACGTCGACGTTCTTGCGCATCTTCTCCCCCAAGGTAGTCGGCTCGTGACCCAGCTCCTGGTTTGTAGTCGCTAGGCTCGGTTTAAGTTTCGCTTTATAGACTTGTGCAATGGCACCGACGCCCAAGGGCTTTTCGTCGAACTCCTCAAAGATCTCTTCAAATGGAAGACCATTGAATGCCTTTCGGATCGTCCGCTTGGTATCGCGAAGGGAATGAGCGGGAGCATTGGAATGGAGTGACGACATGACGGCGCACATTTCCGGAGGAAATATATCAGTTCGTGAAGCGGCCCATTGGCCAAGCTACCAAACAGATAGATTCTTAGTAAATCATACGCAAGTGGAAGATAGAATCAACAAACCTTGATAAAAGCAGGTCCAGCGCGCTCCATTGCTTTGACCAAGAACCGATACCACCAAATTGTACCCGATAGCGCCCCATTCTTAGTTTCAACAGCCCGGCCAATCCAGATAGCAGGCACGGTTACCACAACCGGCATAAAGATCACGAATAGGTGCAAGAATCGTAATCCGGTAGCGATTGGGTCATAGACATAGTAGTAGAATGTGACAGAGAGGGATTGCCAGACCCGCGATAAGCCTTGAGCATCTGGAGAAACAGCTTTCCGGATCTCATCGCGCGAAGCCTCAAGCATCTGCATTTCACCCGTCTTCTCAGGGTGATCTGCCTCTGCCAACTTGAGGAATGCGCTGGGTGCCAAAGCGGTCATCACCAGCCCACTGATGATCCGGCCCCGCCGCGGCATTTGCTTGGGAGGTTGCCATGATGTGAAATGATGTCGCGGGATGCGTGAGATCCCGCGTCGAAAGCAAAAACGACTGAGGAGGACCGTCCTCATGGTCTATGGTGGAGTGCATAGGAGGAGGAAGATGAACCGCGGCGAGCGATAACCCCGATAACCGGCACGTGTTGCAACGTCATAATTCATGAAATCAGGGTATTTACTTACTACAGTATCCGTACATATTCAAGTACTTCTCTAGCTACATCTGAATTACATAACGGGCACCAGAGATACACTGTGGAATTGATAGTCTGGGTGACTGGACCTAGAGCATGATTAATGTAGATTTCCTGGGCAACGACGGGACCATACATTGATTCCCAGGTTGTAATATGACGGGTCAGTCATAGGATCAAACAAGGGAAAAGCAATCACCACTGGGCTGTTAGCACAGGGGTAGTGCGCTCGCTTCGCATTTCTGTGAAGCTGCGAGAGGTCCGGGGTTCGATTCCCCGATAGTCCATCTTTTTTTTCTAAACCAGAGACAGAGGAAATTTATTCACCTCGCCTTTGCCTTTCTTTTTCTTTTTGTTCTTTCTACGTTTGTTCATTAGATGTCAGGATGATGATCTGTAGCATTCATTTTGGTTAGGCGAAACCGTTGCAGGGTCTATGGTGTACTATCCGCAGTGCGGAGAAGCTGCAGCTTCTCCACATCAACCGATGTGGAGGCGGAGGTGGACAAGAAACCCTGCATTAATTCTTCATAGCTCGGCAGTTGATTCACCGAGAACTGGGACCTCTTTAAACCGAGGCCAAGCTTAAAAGTGCCCGCCCGAAGGGAATCGTAGAATCCCCGGAAGACTGATCTTTAATATCAACAAACATGACTATACGGGCATTCCTCTTGACGATAGCTTTCTGGTCGCACGGCTTTTGGCATTTTACAGAAGCGCTGGATGTACGCTTTAGAACGTGAGTGCTAAGGGTGATCTCTGGAATATATTCAATGGCTTACAACTCTAGTCATTCCAATGATCTCCAGAAATCTTTCTCCCCCAAGGCACTAGCTGTTGGCCACGACATCCAGTGGCCAACATTGAAACCGTCCAAGTTTGTTCTTACATTACGTTCCCCAATCGCAACCGTTGACTATGGACTGGAGGCTGCTGGATACCCATTTTTCGAAGTAGAATCAGTCGAAGCGCAAGCACAAATTGAAGTGAAGTACAGCGAGCCTTACGACGGGCTCCAGCATGTTTGGGGAGATGGTCCCTACACGTTCTCTACTGGTCTCTCCAATGCTGTTCGGGTTGAGACGTTCAATATCACCGAAGCGGGAACAGTGAAGTCCTCATTGATCCAAGGTGGACAAAGATGGCAGTCTATTAAATTGGTTGCCGGCAGCAAGATCACGATCTCCCGAGTAGGCTTCGATGCAACAGTTTCTGTCACAGATCCAGACACACTACCAGCCCGTTTTTTATCCGACAATACAGTATTCAACGCGATCTGGAAATTGGGACAGAAAGCAGCAACTATGGCATGCCTCGAGAAAGGTAGCCAGAAAGCTGTATGGGATATTGACCCAGTCAAAGGAGCTTTTGTGCACAGTACAAGGTCTTCGCCAAACATTGAGACTCCCACGCTCGAAGATTACACCTTGGAATTTGAGACATCTATTGAGAGGGGTGGAGTATGGTGGTCGATAGTAAGTTCTATTGCTACTGCCGGTTATCTCACTGCGATATCAGTGTATATATTTACATACAAATTGGGAATGCATAGGCCCAATCTGTCTCTTATGGCAATGGCATTCAGCTATTACTTGTTGGCGAACTACCCGAGGCCTCGACATTCGCTAATACCATCATATCCTTGACTCCACCGAATAGCATTTTGTTGGCAGACGCATATGGCTTCGTCAACCAAACAACTTTGACCTCATATTTGCTCGATACTTTTACCATTCCATTCAAAGTGCACGAGAAGGAATGGTACACAGTTACTACGGCTTTATCGGATAGCAATCAACTTGCTGTGCAGCTTAACGGAATCTCTATTTTCAACGTCTCGCTGTCAAATTACTACACCGGTGGTTCTGATGTCTCACTTAGTGGATCCTTTGGATTTGGAGCTTACCAGGATCAAGCTGCCTGGGTTCGCAACGTCAAGGTCCATGACAGTGCGAACGGATCCCTATTGTATGTGGATAGCCTTTGCGACCAGAGTACTTTGGCACGCTATGGGACGCAGAGTAACCTGGGAACCGTCTGCTTGGATGGGGCCAAGCGAGATCGCCTCGTCTGGATGGGTGACTTTTACCATACTTCGCGTATTATTGGTGCGAGCACTGACCGATTTGAATGGTCACGCGGGACTTTGTCGTTTCTACTCGATACACAAGCCTCTAATGGCCAACTGAATTTCGCACCAGCTATGGGGTACGACCCATCGACCACCATTGATGCTTTCAGCACAGATGGCACGTATCCTGGCTTGGAAGACTATCAGATCCTTGGATTCCTAGGCTTCTACCATCTGGTCAAACAAACGAACGACTTGAAATATGCCGCCCAAACTTGGCCTCAGTGGCAAAAGCAACTGACATGGCTTTTGAGCACTATCAATGCCACAGATGGACTGGTAGACGTGAACAGTGCATTTTTAGGCCCGGGAACGGGGGGTTCCGCAGTCAGTTGCCTTACAGTCGAAGCTCTGAACGGAGCTGCAGAAATCGCCAGTGCACTGGGGAACAAGAGTGCTGCCAGGACATACAATGAGTCCGCCGAAAAGCTAGCCAATGCTGTCAATACTCACCTTTGGAATGATGGACTTGGAGTTTACTCTCTTAGTCGATCAGAAAAGAGCGACTTTAGCGTTGCTGGGACTGGACTGTGCATTACTTCCGGGGTCGCAAACTCTACCAGGGCTTCACAGGTTGTATCTTCCAAGAATCTTGCAAAGTTGAAACTGGGCCCTGGCTACAAGGATGATACTACCGTAAACGGAACGGATCCCAGTGTCTCAATTTCACCAAACACCAATGGCTTCTTATTGCCTGCTCTGTTCATGGGGAATGCCACCACGGCTGCTCATGATCTTCTTCGATCCATGTGGGGAGCGATGCTGTCAGAAGACGCGAAAGCCGGTGTCGGGAATGACACTACATCCACCGGTGCAAGCTGGGAATATCTTGATGTGAACGGCTCTCCCGGCTTGAGTCTGTTCACTAGTCTAAGCCACCCATGGGGAGGAGCAGCAACATATGTTCTGACAGAGTGGGCTGCTGGACTCCGTCCAGTCAGTGGACCGGAAGGGTTTGGGTATAGGAATTGGCTTTTAGCACCAGAAACAGGCCTACAGATGGGCCTGGAAAAAGCGAGTGCTCGCGTCGTTGCGGAAGGGGGAAAAATCTTGTCCGTTGCATGGGAAGTCGATGGGACAGAGCTGAGAGTAAATATTGATGCGCCCCATGGTACCACTGGAAAGATCCAACTTGGAAGCGGATACAAGATAATTAATGGAGGAGGCGTGCAGTCAGTACGGATTCCTAGGTGAATATGACGCTTGGGGTTGGCTTTGGTGCCGGGGGGAAGTTCACCAGAGGAGGAAACTCTGACAAGCAACCTTGGGGGTGTAGATAGCATCAGGTAATAGAAACAAACTGAATAACAATTCAGTCAATGCATTGGACCCTACTACCAGGCGGGCGGGGAAGATACTAGGGACCACCTGGTCGCAACAACGCTATGCCTACATCATGCCTCGCACGAGCCTCACATACGTTACGCAACCAGTGAAACTAATCAGTCACCTGACATGGCTCAATTTCCGTGAGATAAACTGGTAAATACAAAGGAAAACAAGAAGAAAAGGAGACATTTTAGATGGTTTGACCCACTTCCACTGTTTGTTTGGTTCTAAAAGTCGATGAATAGAAACCTCCTGATCTAAATTATCTAATCGGCTATTTTCCCGCTGCAAACTGCTTCAAAACTTGGTGGAAATGGTAATGTACATATGCAAATAAGTGGTTCCAAAAGGAGCCTTTGAATTGAACACCACGAAACTAGTCGAACCCTTACTGACCACAGCTAAAGTAGCGCAGTGTTCAAGATTCAGGCAGTAATATTATTGAGTACATACTCAGGTACCTACTTACTGACGCTACTCTGTAGACTACGCTGGAATGTGAAGGTGACTAAAGAGTGATATCCACTGAGCTGCCTTTTTTTTTACCTATATCACGGCCCTAATGAAGCTTTATCCCGTATATTGACGTAAATTTGGCGAGGTGATGCGATGTGATGCGATAACCTGTAGTATTTGAGACGACATACACTTCTGAATTATAATTGTTGACTACTTTGAATGCGGTTGGTGAGGGTGTTTGACAAATTGTGTGGTGATCAAACACTGCGCCCCTTTCAAAATCGCAGCGCGGCCACTGGAACCTGAAGATCCCGGGCTCGAACTTGAACATGCCCGTTTATCCTCTATATTTAAATCATCATTTAATCTCTTATAGGTCCCTTTCTACCGGGCCATGAAAACAGACCATTCCATCGAATATGAACGAAGACGCCTCGGCCTGGAATGACCTTCAACCATCTTGGAAGACAGCCACAGGGCAACTAAGTTCAATGTTTACTTGATTTTAAAGTAGCCTATTTCATGTCTTCGAAAATGAGACTAACATAGAATCGATAGAATAACGTTGCATTCTGCCTTCCCGCCGTACCTTGGGCAGATGTGGAACTAATCAGTGGACCCACGAGACCCACATTCCACTATACATTCTTCGCCCTTTGTTCTTTGTCCGTTTTCCTAACAAAGGCTTTCCTATTCCGGAAGATGCGGCTTAATCCAAGAATATTCCGGCGTTGGTTTGGGGTTTTTGCCGTAGTCGGAGCCTCCATGACACTGTATCCCGAAAACAGACCAGACGGCCATGTCGCAAACATCGCCAACCAACATCAAAATGGATACGATGTCCCCAGTCACTCGCGACAGTGCTTCACTACTGACTCTTTTCGATAATAACAGCTAATAATCCACCATGGGTCACCCCGATAGCACCCATGACGACATCGAATCGAATCTCGACAGCGAATCCTCAACTTGGCGCGACTGGGCAGCAGTAATAGCCTGGTGTGTATTGGGCTACTTGTTCATAATTTTGACGGTGATTGGCTATTTCAATCCGTCACTCTTGCCGATTGACCCTACATCATTATTGTTCAACAAGGACCTTTCCCCATTTTTTGCCTATTCGCATGGATCCGGATATTTTCCGAAGCCGCAAGGCTTCAAGATTGTTGCACTAGTGCCCTTCAGGTACCACGAGCGGACAGAGATTCTCGATTGCTACTTACAGGTTAGAGGGACTTCAGCTCCTTCTTCGATGAAATTGCAAGCTAAGATCGTTACAGAAAAATCTCGCTCACAACCATGGCTTCCTCGACCAGGTGGTTTTTGTTCCTCAGACGCATGACCCGGTTAGCCTGGAATGGTTACGAACCACAGTGATGGAAACGCCAGGGTATGCCATAGCTCCGCCTGGTCAAGATATGGACTGGAAAATCACACAAGACAATGTCATGTACATTCGTATCGATGGAGATATCGTCTTTCTGGAAGACCACACTATCCCTACGATCGTGAAAACCAAATTGGACAACCCCGAATCGCTGATGGTCTCCGCCAACGTCGTGAACGAGGCCGCTCTCGCCGCGCTGCATAGCCATCCCGGCGTTGCTCTCCCCTATCTACCAGAACTGCACCATGTCAAGCAGACCTCTGGATTCAAGGACCAGATAAGCCAAGGATGGCGTGCCTCAAGCCTACCTGCATGGGAAGGTCCAGCAAGTTTCCGAGTTCGGAAGGGGTTCAGACCCCCATTTGAAGGCCATCGGTGGTTGCTACCGGCCGAACCGGGCTCTGATCGAGATCCCATCGCGGCATCGGTATATACGGATACTGGGCCGACTCTGAATGACTGGACGGTCGCTGCGCAGCAACATTACTCGTTCCTTCATCACCTCGAAACAAATCATCTGAAACGATACAAGTTTCCGGTTTGGGTGGATCCCACCGAGCCAATTAGCCAGAACTTTGGATGTTTCTGGGGGAAGGATGCATTGGCTCTGCGTGAGATTTTCGAAGTCGATGCTGCAAATAATGAAACCGGTAAGCCTTGGATCAAGACCGATGGGACTAGGCCGCATGTCAACATTGATGGGAAAGGTCTGGCCGCGCATTATTCGGCCAATTTAGGAGCTGCGGGTCTAGATTCGACTGATCTTTTGGACCGTTATCGAGCATATGCCCAGGAGAAAGTCTGTCGCTTTACATCGTGACAAGTCTGAGAGAAATTCATTTCAAGCTCCGTAAATAGTATACCCTACAAAATATAATACTTTTTGCTCAGATTCGTGCGAGTACAGCAGATTGTAGTCTTCGGAACTAGTAGTTCAAGCCATTGAATTTTAAAACACAGGCAATATACGTATGCGCATAGCTAGAAATGCTTCTCGGCCGAGTATCAAGGCTGAGGTCATAATAGGCTAGAGCCATGTGGACTTTCGGGGATTGGGACGATCACATCATTAGAAGGTTGATTGTGCCATTAGTGTACCCCACACAGCATCATTTCGACAGGCTTGTATGGGGATAGTCTAAAATTGGGGTATTTAAAATAAACTATTGCAGTGTAGATCTTCTCAAGGTCATCGTCAGCAGCATAGATCAATAGATGGTCAATCCCACAGCTTCTGATTTGATGCCATTCATTGGCTTAATGATGCGATAGTTCCGCCCATATAGGGGGAAACCACATGTCTTCATAATTCGAATAAGTTATAGATGGAATCATCTATCATTCATCTCACCCTGCAATTCATTAAAAGTCACCTTTAGCAATGTCCTCTACGGCCTTCCAAAATGGTGCCATTGGTACTCATAAAGAAAGCGAGTCAGTGGATATCGAACAACAGGGCAGACCAATTGCCCTGGACTCTGGACTTCCAAAGTCTCTCGGTGCAGGTGTAAGCTTCAATGTTCTGATATCTCCAATCGAGACCATAGCTGACAGCTACTGTAGTCCGCGTTGGCACTGGGTGCATTCGGTACAACACTCACCACACTCTCATTGAGTCTTATGGAATGGCGAGGAGTAACCACCAACAACGTTTTCGTGGCCAACTTCTTTTTCATCGCGGCATTCGGTCTGGTTATAACCGCGCAGTGGGAATTGTCCATTGGAAATGGCTTCGCCTACACAGTTTTCAGCGCTTTTGGTACGCTCCAACACGATCATGAGTATGGCGAAGATGATAAGATACTAACCACAATGTCACATTCAAGGTCTTTTTTACGCCGGATATGGAGCCCTTCTGACCCCTGCGTTTGGAATTTCCCAGGCATACGGTGGAACCAGCACAGCAGAGTATAACAATGCCGTCGGATTCTTCATGATACTATGGACCGTATTTGTATTCACGTTCCTCATTGCATCACTCGCGAGCAACATTGCCTACATACTTGTTTTCCTCTTTGTTGACCTGGGATTCCTGACCGTTGCTGCAAGCTACTTCGCCAAGGCAGATGGCCACGCTGCATCTGCTGTCGCGTTGCAGAAGACCGGTGGAGTATGTTGTTTTCTCGCTGGGTTGATTGGATGGTATATCGTATTCCACTTGTTGCTGCAGGATTCTATTCTGGATCTGCCATTGGGTGATACTTCGAGATATTTTGCAAAGAAGGGGAAGAAGAGGGAGTAGATTGCGTGATTGGATCCCGATCAGCAACGGAACCTTGGTTAGTTAGTTTCAGGAAAGCGCCATGAATCCGAGGTGTAGATACGGTTACGTGCTAAATCTTATTGTGATATCCTTGCTTCCGATATTTGATTGACCTGCGTGCTTATGCGCCATCCGTAGCTGTTCGAATGTAATACCCAATCGCCGATGCGTTACTCCGCCCGCAGTGGGGCCCGCATGATCTACGGCATGTGGTGATAACGACATTTACCCCCAGTTTGACGAAACAAACACCTGCTACGTATTTGTCGGCCGAGTATCGATTGCAATTTTGAGTGATCTGAGATATCTCGTATCGCATCATTATCTGCGAACAGCATGTCATCACGAAGTAGTCTCGGCGATGGCTAGATATACTGCGACCTCCCCAGCATCCTACCAGTCTCAACTGAAAGCCTATCTTTTGCGGTTAACTTCTTTTCAAATATAAGGTGGATTCAATATGACAATCGACGTTCCAGCAACCGACCCCGCAGTATATGCTTCCTATGAAGCAAAATGGGCCACGCTTCCTGACACCTCCGAGGCATGGCTCGCCAGAGCGCGCGAGGTAGCTGAAGTTCTGGCACAAGATGCAGCCCAAAGAGACCAGGAGAATAAGTCTCCCCGCGCCGAAGTTGCACTTCTGAAGCACTCAGGCTTGCTGAAGCTTCTGGGACCTCAGAAGTACGGGGGTGGTGAGCAGCCCTGGAGTGTCGGGTACCAGGCGATCAGGGAAGTCGCTAAGACAGACGGGTAAGAATTGATCGGATTAAACGACTGAAGCTTATGCTAACACTACGGGGTATGATAGTTCCATTGGCATGCTACTCGGCTACCATTTGCTGTGGTCGACCACCGCAAATGTTGTTGGTACCCCGGAACAAATCGAGCGTACCCACCACTTGATCATCTCGAACAACTACTTCGTCGGTGGCGCGGTAAACCCGCGGGATAGTGACCTGAAAATTACATCAGATGGCGACCACATTGTTTTTAATGGAGCCAAACACTTCAACACTGGCGGTGTTGTATCTGATTTGACCGTTCTGGAGGGTGTCCTAGAGGGCACGGAGGGTCACATCTTCGCGCTTGTCGAAACAAAACAGCCTGGGATTAGCTTTGCCCACAACTGGCATAACATTGGCTTGCGCCTGACAGAATCCGGCGGGGTCAAGATCGAGAATATCCGTGTGCCATGGAGAGACGCGCTGGGTTGGGATGAAACCACTAAGCAGCCACGTGAGGACATTTTGCTCGCTCCATTTGCAACTTTGCTTCTCCCAACGTATGTATCTTGGAAACCCCCACGAATGGGCTTTGTTGCTAACCAGCTGGTCTTGTCTAGTATCCAATTGGTCTTCAGCAACTTTTATCTTGGCATTGCCATCGGGGCTTTGGAATTCGCATCCAAGTACACAACCAATGGCACCCGTCCTTGGCCCTTCGGTGGAGACAACAAAGAGTCCGCAACGGACGAGTTCTATATTCTCGAGCGATACGGTAACTTCTTCGCGCACCTTCGGGCTACCGAGACGCTGGCCGACCGTGCAGGTGAACAGCTCTCTGAACTATATATCCACTATGGAGCAAACCGGTCCGCATTGACTGCAGAGGAGCGTGGCGAGGTTGCCGAGTGGGTTGCCAGCGTCAAGGTAGTCACTACCGACGTTGGGCTTCGAGTTACATCTGGTGTATTTGAGGTGACCGGTGCCCGGGCAACGGCCTTGAAAGTGGGACTCGATCGGTTTTGGCGGGATATTCGAACGCACACGCTGCATGACCCGGTGGCTTACAAGAACCGAGAGTTGGGTCGGTTTGTGCTTCTGCGGGAATACCCCACGCCGACTTGGTACACGTAGTGGAAAGTATTTGGGTGCATAAGTCCACGTTCAGATGATATAGCAGATTTGTGACGAATGAGATAATCTTTTTT
This sequence comes from Penicillium sp. VS I D KN, assembly GCA_019775415.1. NCBI lineage: Eukaryota > Fungi > Ascomycota > Eurotiomycetes > Eurotiales > Aspergillaceae > Penicillium > Penicillium sp. VS I D KN. Next base: position 472,655 of record JACWFT010000023.1, on the reverse strand, counting down.
CCTTTCAGTATTCATATTAGAGGTGATAGACCAGGTTCCTGAGTATATAGATCGCATTATACGAATATGGCAGGTGTCAACGATAAGCCCCGCCACAGATAACAGATGCCGATCCGAAAATTTCGATGTTCGGCTTTCTCCGAAGGTTCAATACTTTTTTTTTTTTTAGACTCGTTCCTGTCGCAGTTTTCACATCCCTGTTCATAACTCGTTCTTTTCTCAACACGCCAAAATGGTCCAGAAGTTCTACGTCACTTACAACCAGGTACGTTCCTCATTCATCTACAATCTCATCTCTTTACACTTGGTGGGGCGGACTCGAAGTGACTGTCAGACTGATCACATGTATAGGTTCACAAGCTCTGCCAGAAGTCGGCAGGTGCTATCCTGAAGGAGAACCCCCCTCACTTGATGATCGCCATCGGTGGTGGTGGCTATGTTCCCGCTCGTATCCTTCGGTATGTCCATGCGCTCGATTCCTATACAAATGCGCCGTCCTAATCGTCCGACCCCGCAAACAGATCCTTCCTCAAGGGTCCCGGTGACCCCAACATCCCTATCCAGGCTATTGGTCTGTCCCTTTACGAGGATCTTGGCCGTGGCGATGCCGAGGAGGTCCCTGGCACCAAGGTGACCCGCACACAATGGTTGGACCTGAGCTCTCTGGAGATGGCCAACCTGATTGGCAAGAACATCCTCATCGTTGATGAGGTTGACGACACCCGCACCACTCTTGAGTACGCTGTGCGCGAGCTCGAGAAGGACGTCCAGATTGCTCAGAAGCAGCTTGGTCGCGAGGGCGAGAAGACCAACTTCTCTATCTTCGTGCTGCACGTGAGTATCCTTGCAAGCCTCGAAAGAATAGTGGAAGGTCTTGGATTCGATACTAACCTAAATCCCTGCAACAGAACAAGAACAAGGAGAAGAAGGGTACCCTGCCCGCCGATATGATGGAGAGCCGTTACCACGCTTCCGTCACCACCGACGACGTGTGGATTTGCTACCCCTGGGAGGCTCGGTATGTTCCTGCGAATACACATCTTCAATAACTGACCAGAGACTGACAATTTCTCAAGTGACATTGACGAGCACGACGCTCTCGCCAAGGAGAACCCTATCATCTAAGACCCGCGGCCCTTACTTGCATCGTCGAACAGATTTTCATTCTGCGCAGCGCTTCTATACAGCTGGTGGCTTTTTGGTCCCTTGGCAATCTATCCCGGATGTTCTATATGACCCGGCACGTTAATTTACGATATCATTGATGAAAATTAGAGAAAAGTTGTCTCCTTCAAATACCTACGTCAACTTGAGCCATGTCAGGTCAGCCCTTGGGGGCTTTTTCATGGTGGAAATAAATGTCCAAGGGTATCAAACGGATGTTTATTGATGGTGAAACCAAATAGCAATTAAAAAGCTCCGTATTTTATAAAGGCTCAGGGCCTCATTCCACGGAGAGTCACGCTTCCACAATCCCAAGTCCGAGGTGACTGATATGCGTGCGATAATGCGCCCCAACCCCAATTATTCGTGAAGATTGATTTAGTCGACATCAACCTTGCCCTGGCGCAGTTCGATCTTGGCCTGTTCAATCTCCTTCTGCAGTTCCGCGTGTGCCTCGGGGACGTCGTTAAAGGTGAAGATCGCAAGACCGAGACGGGCGAGCAGGTAGCATCCAAAGACAATGACAGCCCAGAAGGGGAGCTAAAGATGACATGGAGGTTAGCGACTTGTTCCGAGCTATTTCAGGAAACGCGGCATGTTCGGCCGGATGCGACGTACCACTGGGATGATTTCGTTCTGGAGTGTCTCGTTCAGAGGGATGAGGCCAAGGTAGAGACTGAGGTAAAGCTGGAATAGTCATTCGTTAGTGGTACGTTCCTAGCTTTGCGCCTTGGGATTACGTCGAGGACGGATTTGTTGGCGTACAGAGGAAACGAGGAGAAGGACGGAAATGGTCTGCTGGGCGCGCGTCATGGTGGAGGTGCGAAACGTGTCTGACGGGTAGGAAAAGAAATGCAAGGAGAGATGATTAAAGTTGATATGGATCTCAGGTTCAATTGACCGGATTTAAAGGAGTGAATGGGGGGTGGAAAGGGAATAGAGGACAGCTTTGGGGATTTGACGGGTTCTTGGCTCGAGGCACCGAAGGCGGAACTCCTTAAAACATACGAATATCGGGACTACGACAACAACATGAGATAATGGCGTATCTGAAAATATTCAAAATACTCAATGGCTGGCAACGTGCATTCGGTCTTAAATTATAGAGTAATTTAACTCATGCGCAAATCACAAAAAATAGGCGACCGTGCTAGATGGCTAATAGTTCCGTTGTTAATCCCACGTTGCTGCCTGAATTTACCTCAGGCAACACTCTCCACACCAACGATACGGTGCCTATTCTCCTCTCCAAATTCAACTATCCAAGGCAACGATCGCGGCTCTGCACCAGCCAATTTGGAAACCAAAATCATGGCGTCACCCAATGGAATAAATACTGGCCATGGGTCCGCACCGGAGACAAGCCGACCTTCAGTCTCATCAGAGTTGGATTTGCCTTCTGTGGATCAAGTTCTATCAGGTCTACCTGATATATCCAGCATACTACCTGTTCAGGACGCTACAGTTGACCCAAAAGATCAAGAAGCTATGTTTCACGCCTTGAAAAATATCATTGAACATGCCGAACAGACGAGCGAGGTGGGCAACAGCTTTGACCTGAAAGAGCTCCATGCTTCCCTGGGACAGGCAGAGGAGGAGGCACGTCTCGGCCGACGGGATGCCACCACATTAGAGAGCGTGCACACAACTCTAATTCAGCTATGGTCATGCAATTCCATTCTCATGGCCCAAGCGGCCGAGATTTTGGCAAACGGGAGTCGAGATCGTAAGTTTTAAGGGGGATGTTTTGCTATGTTTGCTCAACTGACAGCTCTCTAGCATCATGGAGAGCTCCAATTGGCCAGTCTGGCATCCTCAAGTTCTTCTTAGATGTGGTTTCCTCGAGGCAGGAGCTCGAGCAGGGATTGTTGCTGCATTCCTTGCGTTTGGTTGGCAACTCCTGTGCCGATACTGACCAGAACAGGGAAATTGTCGTGCAGGGAAACTATACCCTTGCTATAATTCGGCATTTCCTCAATCCGGACTTGCTTATGGTGGCGATCCCTGTGATCTATAACATCTGCATGGATTATGGTGGGACCCCTTTTCGTCTGATATGGCCGACGTTTGCTAATATATAACCAATCAGAGCCTGCACATGCCCAAATGGCGGAAAACCGGGCCGCTTATATCATTTTGAGACTGCTTAGAGATGGTACTATCGGAGATAATGAGGCCCTGCTAGGCTTCGCATATGACCTTGTCGAACTGGCCTCTGAACAAGGTATGTTTGATACGCAGATGGACCTAGATCATGTGAACTGACCCAAATTATAGCACAAGGCGTTGAGAACTCGCCTGACGGCACGATTTTGCTTCTCATGGAACTTGCCTTGAACGAAGATATAGTCTTTGAGCAATACGCATCTTTGGTCAATTGCCTATCTACATACCTGGAAAAAGAAAGATTCCAAAATGCTTGCGTCTCCAACAATATGGTAGAGATGCTGCTCTCTGTTTTGAAACGATCTATTTCCATCGAAATCGACAATTCTTCTAAGGAAGATGTTTCAGCTCTGGCTCAGGCGCGGATTAAGGCCAATCAGGCGTTATCTGAGGTTTCAGCCTCCCCACTTTTTGCAGAGCACTACCCTCTTGACTCTAATCTGTCCAAGACTCTCAAATCGTGGATTATGGCAGAGGAGGAACAGCTTCAGATCTGTGCCTGCGTGATGCTAGGCAACCTAGCTCGATCCGACGAGGTCTGCAAAAGGATGGTTCAGGACCTGAAGATCCACGAAGAGTTGATCGCCGTTCTTAACAGTGATGCCCGAGGCTCTGTCTTACATTCTGCCCTTGGATTCCTGAAGAACCTTGCTATTGCTGGTGACAACCGTGTCAGCCTGGCAGAAGCTGGAATCATTCCCGCCGTATCACACTTGTGGGCCTTTGATTCCGTTCCGCAGGTACAGTTCTCTGCCGCAACGATCGCCCGCCAGGTCATCATCTCATCGCCAGAGAATATCGCCAGATTGCTCTCCCCACTCTCAGATGATCCCGATTCTCCAGCAAACCGACGGACATACCTGTCATTGCTTCTTGTTCTCTTTGAGAAAACTGACTCTGCTCCTATCAAGACCGAGATTGGGCGTAGTATTGCTTCTATCTGCCGGACTCTTACACCCAAAGCCCGTGAAGGGGACGAACAAGCGAGTACCTTACTGAACACTCTGTATGACTTGCATACAGGTGTTGCTCGCCCACTAGGTGCAATGATTACGCAAACTCAATGGCCTGTTGTTCGAAGTGAAGGCTGGTTTGCGTTGGCATTGATGGCGAACAACAAATCCGGTTGTGTGGCGGTTACAGACTGTTTGCAAAACGAGGAAGTGTTGGAGCTACTCAAGAAGACTTTGAGTATGAGCTCTGAGCCATCTGATGAGGGAATCGAAAAGAAAGATCCATCTCAAGTGACTAAAGACCGAGACAATGTATTTGTGCTTGTGCAAGAGTTGCTGAAGAATGAGGTAAGTTTCCTTCTCAGTTTTTCATTCTCTACATATACTGATGGTAAGCAGTCTGGAGCGCTCCCAGAAGGTTACCGGAACACGATGGAGGATTTGGTCAGCGAGCACGCTTCGCAGTTGAAGAGTAGTACGGCCTAGAAAGATGAGACGACCTCAAGATAATGAGAATAGATGTGATAAATGATGATATAGTCAGTCTCGAGAACTACTGGTAATCTACCAAATGCATTGAACATATGGCCAAAAGCCAGGCTATGACAGTATCCAATGAGATCTGATCAAATACGACGGAGTGCTGTAGACACCTCATTAACCATTTGGTTGTCATGCAGTAAATGTAATCCAGACAAGATTCCATCTCACATATCAGACAACTCACCCTCTCGATTGATCTAAGTCTCATAGAACGTAACGCTTCATTCGACCGGGCACATACACTAAGTGTTCATTCCTAAATAAGAAAAGGCATCGGCCCATTATCACTCCTCAGCCACCTTCACAATCAACCTTGTACTTGGACATGTACGCGATACTATTACTACTCTGCCTTTCTCATATCCTCAAGGCGGGAGAAGTTCTATTCATAGAACCTTGAAATTTTACACTAGAACAAACGCCAGCCATCCGACGCGGTCATACTCCGTGGCAGTAGCTTGGGAGCGGTGACCGTTTCTGCGATATGACCTTTAGCCGTGACTGGACATTATCTTTTGCTAATATTCATTTTCAACCATGCCTCTCGATTTAAAGTCAATCGGATCCATGTAGTAGAACATGATTATGAACACAGGACTCCATCAACCGAGAAGTGTAATATACAGAGCAGACGAAAAGAAACATTATTGTTAGACAAACCCACGCGGGATGACCTCATTTGGCAAAGCGGAATGAATCTGATTAACACAGCAATTCAAGTGAAATATTGTCGAGATAAACAGATGCCACGAGGGAGGTGCTCAACTTGCAAGTAATCGTGGTAGTCGACGAAGACGCTACCATACTTCCCGAGGAAGTAACCCAAACGCCTTTCACACTGGATCCAATAATGATATTGAAGCTCGTTGAAGCGCTGTTGTCAAAGCTACATTTGAGGAAGGATGCGGCGTTTCCGCCGTACACCTTATAATTGAACGAAAAGGTATAGGTGTCTCCGGCGACGGTGGCAACTGACTGTGCAATCACCGCTGTGCTTGCAACGGCAGTGGCGTAGAGCTCAACTGAGTAATCGGAGGAATCCCCGGTAGTCAAACCATATAGTCCAGTACCACTGGAGGAGAAAACCCAGGGAGAGAGGATTCCTGTCTCAAATTTGGAGTTTGAAACGAGCTGGACTCCGCAGGTAGGAGAGCTGGTGGCTGTCGAAGTAATGGTCGTCGTTGTGGTCGATGAAACCGTTTGAGTGACGGTCACATCACCGGTCGATGTGGTGAATGCGGTGCTAGTGACATCGACAATGGTTGCGATGGTAGTTTGGATAGTGACAGGCGCAGTGGCGGTCACGGTGATCGAAGAGGTCGAAGTTATTGTTGCTACTTCTATCACGTCGATAGTTGTTGTGGAGGATTCGGTGGTCGTGACGGACGCCGCCTCAGTGGACGTGACATCGGTGATTTGGGTGGCTGTCTCGCCAATGGTGATGTCGATAGTCTCAGTATCCGTTTGCGCCGTTGTGATGTCAGCTGTCGCGGTGGAGGTTGCGTAGATATAGATATCGTCGGTGACAAAGGCGGTGTTATGGGCTGTAACATCCAGTGTAGTCGTGGTTGTTACGTCGCTCGTCACGGTGATAGTAGCTATATCGGTGTTGGTGATAACATTGTCTTCCGTCACAGTGACAGTGGCAAGGTCAGTGATAGTGCTGGTAGACAGTGAGGTGGTGGTGGATGTTGCGCCAATGGTCGTTGTTTTCGTGATATCAGCTATAACCGTGACTGTCTTTACTGTAGTCAACACACTTGGGCCTTTCTTCGTGACATAATCTGTCGTAAGCTTAGTGACATAGACAGTCTGAGCCGGTGCTACAGTGTGGGTAGTAATGGTCTTAGTAACCGTAGGCCGAGCAATTGTCTTTGTAGTGTATACTGTCGACCTCCACTCATCCACAATTAGGACAGAACAAGCACTTGCCAAGCGAGTATGGTGAACTCCTCTAAGAGCGGGAGGGGTGTATAATAGCTCAACATGCCGACCTTGCAGGTCTCGCTTGGCTGCTGCAATGGTAACAACGGCAGTTGTAGTTACTGTGACGCTATCTGTCTCGACTGTAGTGATAGTGGCAGTTGTGTAGTCGGTCACAGTTGCGGGGATCGTGCTGGTGGACGTTTCTAAGTCGGTCTGAAGAATAGTCACAGATTGCGTGTCGGTCGCCGTATAATAAGCCTCCTGGGTGGTGGTATCCGAGAGAGTCTCGGTGGCTGTTGCTATAGCGGTATCGGTAAAGAAAAGAGTCAAAGTCTCAGTATGATAGTTGGTGACAGTGGCAGTCGCAAGATTGGTATGGACGTCGGTGATATAGTCAGTGGAGAAGGTAGTGATATAGACAGTGGTGATGTCTGTTGAGTACTCGGTGATGGTATTGGTGAAGATTTCGGTAGCAGTGTCGGTGACAGACTCGGTGATTGTGGCAGCAGCATAATCGGTGAGTACTTCAGTGACTGTATCTGTGACGAAGCTAGTCACTGGCCTTGTGATAGTTTCATATTCGGGAGCAGTGAGAAACACCGTGGATATGTCGGTGGTCGTTAGAGTGGTAAGGTCTGTGGCCGTGACATGAACCGTGTGACTCAGAGTCGAAGTAGTATGTAGGGTTGTTGTGCGGGTCGGTTCTTCCACGATCGTAGAAGTGAGGTGCTTGATGCTCGTCCTTGTTACGTGCCGAAGATGATCGGTGATGGTATGGGTGACCTTAACGGTGGCAGGCACAGGGGTCACCGTCTTGGTGTCGGTAACAACCTCTTCGATATCGACAATGAGTTCCTTACAGAACCAGTGGCCTTCGGGACATTCTTCAATCAACTTAAGAGCTGGTCCCAGGGGACTTTTGCGCCATTCCGCCAGTGACTTATGTGACCTGATATAGTTCTCATTATCTGAGGGTGGAGAAGGGAGTGCCGAAGTGGTGACTGCGCACGTCAATGCTAGTAGCAGCGGAGTCTTCCAGATCATGGCAACGGTCCGCAAGAAGATAGCCCGTGGAAGGAGAATTAACAAAAGCAATCTAGAAAAGAAACAAAGAAAGAAGAAAAATTCGATGCTCAATGCGGTGGGATACCCTCATATACCATATGGCGCGATAGGGCGGGTTAAGCCCAAAGGCCGAAGCTCTGGGGCGTCAACCAAAGCATACATTTCAAGCGATCTGGGGTCGGACTTCATAGGCCTTGAAAAGAATAAGCTGGGCACTAGCTGGACACTAATCTACATATGGAAAAGATTAAATTAGTTCAATCCCAAAACAACGGACTAAATTGCACTATTGAAGTGGCGTGTGGCTTGATTTAGGTCAGGAACCGACGCTAGCACGCGAATCATATTTGCCGGTCGGCTTTCATGGTTGCGACGGGGGCGGAAGCAGGGCTAAGATGGGCTGGACGTGGCTAACCTTCGGGGCGCCCGGCTTATGTAAATCATCACGTGGCATTGTTTGAGCTCGATAATCAAACACCACAAAATCATTTAAACACCTTCACTGACCGCATTTGAAGCAGCGCGGTAATTGGAATCCAGAAAAGCTGTTATCCAAAGTATTAGAGGACGTCGCATCACCTAGCTTAACTCACATTAATATGCCAGCTAGCGCTTCTTAGAGCCATGATATATGTAACAAAAAGCGGCTCAGTGTTATCACTGTTTAATCATCACCCTCGCATCCCAGCGTAGCCTATAGAGTAACGTGAGTACGTAGATTCTTGGATTTGTACTCAATAACATTACGCCCTGGACCTTAAATACTGCGCTTATTTAAATGCGGTTAGTGCAGGTGTTTAACTAATTTTGTGGTGTTCAAATAAAAAGGCCCGCAAAGTTGCCTTATAAAGTACGGAGTAGGCGATCCTACATGAACAAACCATACCAAGTACCATCAATGGGATGGTTGGGATGGTCACACCTCGTGGTAGCAACGTTTCAGTCGTTCTACTGCTTGCATCAATTCGCTTTCGCGTTCACTTACCATCGTCATCATCGTAGCGATTCCATTATGCTCGCTAGAAGGGCTCTGGGGCCAGTTGAGTTCTATAGCCCCTTTATCTCCAGCAAGAAAAGGCAACGTGATTAATTCACCAAGTCACCCAGTCGATTGAGAAACCGCAGTGCTGACTGGAGGATCATCGCGACGTGACCAACTGGTTCGTCCACGACGAAAGTCCCAACCTGTAGCGACGGTAGTGGAATATTCGAGCCGTCAGCCAATGCGGTGTCGAACCTTTTTATCGTCTGCGAGAACGTGATACGATAAACATCCACTCTCGAATCGCATCTCAGACCCTGCTGTTGCTGCACAGCTCGCTGGTGGGAAAGCATACTCTCACCTCTCGGCAACCTTTATCAAGTCGCTGAATCCTCAAGTCCGAGATGATGTCATCAGCGTATACACTGATACTCTGAAGCTGGCGTGGGAAATTTCACTTGTCTTCGCCGTTCTCGGATTTGTCGTCAGTTGGCTTGAAAAGCAGATTAAGCTACGCACTGAGTTGGAGACAGAATATGTATTTAAGGACCCGAAGGGTACGGACGGTAAAGAAGTCGTCAACAATTAGACACGATTGGACATACTTATTATAGTGAAGGTCAATTTCGATAGGACGTTCAGATGAAAAGTAGATAATACGAGGTTATAGGATTGATCTGGCAACAACATGTTTGTAGTTCTCCTTACAGTGCCTACACATCAATTTAACAATAGACGCATTTGAAGAGCATCAAGTGTTTTATGGACTCAAAAACGTTGGTACCCGAGATCCTTGACAAAGGTCTGATGCCAATGTCCCTGCGACTTAATCTCAGCAAGCTCAACATAGAAGCTCCCGTGCGCATCCCCATCAATGTTGACGTATAGAGGTGACCCATCGAGTTTCCGCTGGTCAGCATAATAGAACCTACATCGGTCAGTAAGCATCGATTCGCAGATTCTACTCAGGTAAAATACACACTTGAACCCACGGAAGGGGTAGGAAGCAGCCAAGTATTCAATGATATGCGACGTCGCGGCCTTGCCAACACCAAGATTGAAGAGTGGTGGGAAGATTTTGGTGTTCAACATATTACCGGTGTAAATAAAAGTCCTAGAAGCCTCGGCTGGAAGTTCTGCAAAGCCTTTCACAGCCTCCTGTGCGGCGGCGTAAACGCTAGCTGTGTTGATATTCAAACCGTGGGTAAAGTCGGCCAAGGAGGTAGCAAGAGGGTCCTCAAAACTGGAGCGGCCAGCAGCAGAAGCTTTCATATTGTTAACTTAGGTCAACCATAGTAGGAATATCCATACCATTGTATACAACAACACTCGGAATGCCTAATGTTTCTTTCACTGTTTTGAACACATCGTGTACCGAAAAGGGATCAGATAAGTCGCAAACGACCTGGAGATTGTTCGGATCGCTGTCTTCGGTCTTGATCGTCCGAGAGGCTAGAGCGATCTTGTACCCCTTCTCTGCAAAGGCTTTAGCGACGCTGGCCCCAACATTGGACCCGGCACCAAGGATTAAAAGAACAGGAGATGATGTAGCCATGGTTTCGAATGTATGAAGCAGTTGATAAGGGATATTGACAGTTTGTATTGATCTGAAGTTTGTGCTGGTCACCCAAGCTTTTTTATATGGCGCCCATCTCATCAATCTCACGGTATAGTGCGGGGCTTGGCAAATCCGCGGCCCCGGCAAGGCCGCGGAGGGCCGGTCGCCACGCATTCATAATCGACCACGCTGGATCTTACTCATCCGGCGTTGCGAAGGTCGCTTTGACCCGATAATTTGTAACAAAGGTAAGCGCCGCGCGGACCGCGCGGCGCGCCTTTGCGATTTGAACACCACAATAATGGTATTCAGTGAGGGGTATGGGGTATGTACTATCGATATGGATGTGAGATTATCGAGAACATACACAGGTACCTACACGGTCATACTACTTCATAGACCATCCTGGAAAGTATAGGTGATTAGGGAGAGATACGCACTAAGCCAGCGCCTTCCGGTACCCGGAATTGAAATGTCACATGGCTTAGCTCTATTGAAGCGTTATCATATATGTTGACTTAAACCAAGAGATGTAATGTATGTATATGCTTTTTGATGCTTGAGATATTGTATGTTTTCGCTTCACTTCGACAATAGCTTTTCAGAATAAGAAAATTCAAAAGAGTAAAAACACGTATATTCCTTGATTCTACCTAACTTGAAAGGCGTTTATATACATGCATCAGACACAATACTGCCTGGTAGACATGATCTAGACGTAGAAGAGCGCAAAAGCAGCACCAAGCAGAGCCATGGCCTCTTTGGAAGCGCTCAACTGAGACGACGCACCAGTTGACGACAAAGGGGAAGCAGAGGAACTGGTGGATGAACTGTCGGAAGTGTTGGAAGACGAATTCGTCGAAGAAGAGGTAGAAAGGGAGGTGGAGGTGGTGGAGCCTGTGATGATAAAGGTGTTAGTATAACCAGAAAATAATATTGTGTGGAGTTGCATCATGCCTGAAGAAGACAAAGAACTAGTCAATGACGTGGGTGTTGGCGATGCCGAGGATACAAGGGCTGAGGTGACCGACGTAGAAGTAGTCGGACTAGATGAAGAAGAAGTGGAAGAGGTGGAGGAAAGGGAGGAGGAGGTGGTGATAGTAGTGGAAGAAGACGAGGTAGAAGAAGAGGAGGATGTGGTACCATCATCCGAAGCGCCCTTCTTGACAGTAAAAATGTCACTGACGGCGAGCTGGCCAGCAGAATCAATTATCTGGATCTCATAGTCATTTCTAAGCCATGATAGAATGGTAGTAGACTATTAGTGTTGTTCTTTCCTATTCACACAATTTCACCTTCTACATACCCATTGGAAATGCTAGGGTCAGGCTGCGTTGTATATTCGCCGACAGAGGTCTTGACATTATCCGCCAATTTAGTCTGGAAGGAGCCGTCCTGACTTCGAAGGATGATGCTGATTACTGAAGGGTCACTAGGATCGCTAGTGAATTTGATAGTTTTGGCAGTGGAGAAATCCCACACCGTGTCTGATGACGGAGTGGTGATGGTAATTGCAAAAGCCGATGAGAGGAGGCTCAGGGCGGTGATAGTGAATGAGTAACGCATATTGATTGAATGAGATTATAACTCTAGTAGAATGTGATGAGGAAAAAGTCCAATTGTCTCCCAGGAAAAGGTTAGATATATTTAATCTATAGACTGGAGACTATGTTGTTGAAAAATCCGTATAAGAAAAATAAACTTCAGGGTTCAGCTGAACGCATTGAGAATACGAGATATTGCGGGCCTTGCATAGAAGCAAAATATGATCTCTGGAATGAGCTGAGCGGTGAAGATACTAAAGCAATTCAGGGGTCATTCTAGTGTCCACGTAGGATAACAATTAACGGGCAGTGCTTGGTTCACCCTTGCATCAGCGACCCGTCACGTTGGCTACGATCATGTCAGCAATAGGATAGCGTTAAGACATGCAGCAATACGAAGTATACCGACAAGGCTCGGAAGTCGAGGTTGTCATAAATAGAATCCTGTTATCGTGATATTGTATCGTTACTTACAGCCGTGGATGATTACTGGTCATGACTGGTAAAATTACGACATGAGCTAAGTCTGCATGCCTTCTTACTGTGCCGTCCCAATAGTCAAACGCGACTATCGGAATTCTGCTCCAAGCACGGAACTTTCAATTACTCGACATATATCCTACTTCCGTTGAAGTTCACGAGATGTGGTATGAAGATTATTGAGCTGAATGTAAAGAGTATCTCATCTATAGTAAAACCACAGCAAAAATCATCGAAGCTACTACATACATAGCACAGCAAAAATGATCACAACAGAAGGAAAGGCGGTCTAGAGAACATGGTTGAAATGTAGGAAGTAGTCAATGTAGCCGTGACTATCAATGTTCTCATCCCCCACGACAAATCAAATGAAGAAATTCCAGCGCTGGTGGAAGTCTTCTGACTGGCTGATGAGGTTGTCAATGTTTGGGTATGATTTCCACAAATATTAGTGCTCTGGCTCAGGCTTTCAGTAGGATAATACACCCGAGGCCCTCCATCCGAGCTGAGATCCACGTTGATATTTCCGTTTGAATCAGTCACATATGTTTTGCAAGAAAGAAGCTCGGTCACATTTTGTCTGGATGAGAACCCTGTGCCGTCGGAGCCAAGCGTGATTTGGGTAGTGGCCTTGGTGGCTGGCTTGGCTCCCAAGTTGGACACCACGCTCACAACCTGGTTACCGGTGAATCCCTTGCGCATGGCCAAGATGTGTTTTGATTTGTAGATTGGGACTGAGAGGTACGATAGATAGTCGCTCCCTGATTTTGGGGCGACGATAAACTTTCCTCCGTCGCCGCTCGCATACGATCGAATACGATTCAATGACTGGACCAGCAAAGGTAGGGAGGTTGAATTCATCGAGTATTTGGTAAGCCATAGGGCCTCTCGGTTGACAGGGTTGTACCCACCTGACAGATGTTGTTCTTCCCCGTAGTAGACTGTGTTATCTGCATTAGTATCTTTGCTTTTCGTTTCAATTTGTGGGGGCGCAACATACGAATGGGGATACCGTCAGCGAGCAAGCTGATTGTGAGGATGTTGCGAGCCAGCTAATCAGGAGTGGCAAAGTCAATACGTGCTGACCAAAAGTTCGATGCACTCAACTTACCGATAGGTCTGAAGTATACGAGCCAAATCGAGGGACATCTTGATTTGATGTGAATGTTCCCAAGGGGAGTACGTCCTTGCAATATGTCCTGATGTTGTTGATAGACTGTACTATGCTGTTCAGGTCTCCATTGGTCGTGTTGAAGGCCTCTGAGAGGATATAATACCTGAAAACTGTCAACAAGCCGTTTGTTCATTATGATGAGCTACTCACATTGGATAATTCAACAGTCCGCTTAGACTGGGCTGCAGAGAGCAGTAACCAGTTGCATTTGTTGTGGCTCCTTCGCCCATAGTGAAAACCCCCGCCGACTCACCGAAACTGGAGAAGAAGACGGGGGGAATGTTCAAGACACTGTCGATTCGCAAGCCATCAACTACAAAAAATGATTGTCATTAAATCCGTTGGAGAGATAGGAAGCGTATAGACATACTTGAGTAGTTCGAAACCAACTGCGAAATCCAGGTGCCCAGCATCTGCTGGACTTCCTGATCCTCGTTTCGCAGATCTGGAAGTGATATGGTGTTGTCTCCCATCCAGCACTGATGAAGACTTAGCAATGCTCTTTTAATGCGTGATGAAATGCTTACATCCAGAACACAGGTTTCATTTGTGGGGTCCACAGAAAGGAGCTTGTAGTCGTGAAAGTATTTCTGATCATTGAATGGATTGAAAGTGCTGTAGTCGATAGTCGAGGAGTTTCCAGCCCAGGCCATGTCACCAACGACAATGTCCAGCATCAAGTACTTTTTTCATGTCAGTTTCGTGAGTAGACAGGGCAGCCGGCGACTCACCATGCTACGCGCGTGCAACGCTGTAGATAACGCTTGGAGGTCATCGGAAGTGCCAAAATGAGAGTTGACAGAGTACAGATCATTTGGCCAATACCCATGGTATGCTATGGTTCATCTACTGTTACTTGTCTATATTCAGATGACAGTCAAAGATGGCCATACCTGAGAGATCAGCCGTGCGAGTCGACTCCTGGCTTTGCACTGGAGAGATCCATACTGCATCGAACCCGAGTTCCTGAATATAATCCAGCTTATTTATGATCCCCTGAAAGCTCCCACCACAATATTCTCCCAGTGCTGCATTACACGCAGCGGTGGTTGAGTTATCGGATCGAGCGAAGCGATCGGTTACCACTTGATAGATCGACCGACCGAGCCATTGGTCTCGGGAAGCCGCATGTACTGTCCCAATGGCAGCAACCACCAAAACCTTCCAAAACCACATTGTCGGTGGTTTTTGCATGACAGATCGAAGAAGGTCAAATGATGGCCAAATGACGGATGGAGTCAGAGAAAAAGAACAGGCTACCTGAATTGATTGACAAATATATGCCGAATGAAAAATGATCTACATTGGGATAGAGACTTGTAATGTATCGTATGTGTAATACATATGTTCATGATCTGTCATCCTACATGTACGTACTATCAACTGGTGGCGTTGGATGAGTCCGAGACCGCCTTTACCGCTTGTTACCACCGCCTTCAATATTAAGCTAGCCTACTCAGACACGCGCTTCAATGCTAGACAAGGAAGAAACGGCACAGATTGTCATTTCTGTGATTCAAGAGGCCTGGTCGGAGATGAATCCAGACTTGCGTAGGAGCCTCGCTATAGTCATGCGTAGCTGAATGGAAGGTGTTTGAAAACGAGGGCTGGTATACTAGTCATAATAGTAAATTCGGAGGTTTTTGTTCGGCAGAAAACGCGGGAGAATAAAATGCGGTAAAAGGTCTCACACTCAACAAAACGCCACTATAATCTGTCGGCCCGATCGGCAGCCGGCTCGAACCAATCGAGCGCACTAATCGCTCCCAACGGCAGACGGGCGGGCCGTGGTAGGCTGGCGAGCGATTCGGCTCCGCTAGCCTAGTTGACGATCGTCGTCCATGTTACTTTTGGTGTGCTGGCCTCGGAATAGAAAAGCCGCGTGGTCAATTGCAACAGGCTCCATTTCCTGAACATTTGAAGCGATCACTCCGTGATACTTCATTGCTCCATGACCAGATTCCTTGATCGGGTTCACATGCGGCGCCGAGTATGACAGCTGGGCTTTGTTCCATGTGGGCCTGGAAAGCATCAGTGGGGTCAGATAAGGAGCAGTCCAGCCTATCGGATCTTTTAACTTTTGATGGGGGTGATAACAAAGTATTGACGGTTTCAGTCATCCCAAGTCAAGCACAGAGTGCATAATTTGCCGACTACCAATTACGCCTTGCCGCGACAGCAAACTATTGACAGTTTCAGCCGAGCCAAGTCAAGCACAAAGTACATAAACTGCCGATTTCCAATTACTGTACGCCTTGCTGCCAGGGCTGCAGCAGGGACGGAGTGGCCGTGAACAAATGAAAAAAGCGATACAAGACAGGAACGACACGCAACAACAAGCCACACGCATATAATCATACCCACCTCTCACCATTCTCTCATAGGCCTCTCCTGTATCAGCTATGACGTGTTCTGTCTTCTACATATGAGGCGGGATACCCAATCTAGCATAATTCACATTATATGATCGATGATTACCTTCCGGCATGACTCTTCTTGGAATACTTGTATATCCGAACGTCGTATATCAATGCATGTCAGATTGTCTCCAGTTTTATGAGACATGGTCCGGCTTGGGCCTGGACCCTGGTCTAGATACCCGAACCATGCGCGCATCAAATACGGTCTACATCGAATGAGATCTATCATCCAAAATTAGAACCGCTCATCCGCTCAGCGTGAATACGGATATGATTTGCTTTTTGTGAGGCTGTACAGTAAGGCTGGCTCGGATCTCCAGCAGTTCGCCTGATTTCTGCGTCTTTGCTGATCTACAAAACGATGATTGGCGCATTTTTTCACGCTCAAAATCAATTATTGCATTGGCTTGCGGTATTCATTGTCTTCCACATGCTTCTCTTGCCCATCTGCGCTCTATGAACTGTTCACTGTCTTTGTTTCTATGACTTATCGCTTCTTCTTGGTATGCACTTTGTGGCTGTCCTTTTGCAGTCGAGGCTCGAACAACTCGTTCTGTGAATGTCCCCGTAGTGGCATTTACTGTGCGGTATGAAGTTGCCCACTTCCATCACTCACAATCTTGCCGTTGTTGCAATATTCATACACATTGCACAATCCCTGCCATATCTTCCAGAGGAGGAACTCTGGAATCTCAATCAAAACCAGACAGCGACAGACCCCCTCGACTATTCGGGTCAGTGGGATGGCCACACATACACTCCCTCGCCAGAGAACTGGCGATTCCCCTTTTACACGATATTCCTCGACAGATTTGTAAATGGTGATCCGAGTAACGATAATGCAAATGGCACACAGTGGGAACATATCTTGACCTCCAACGAGTTTCGCCATGGCGGTGACGTTCTGGGTTTGGTTGACACCTTTGATTATCTTCAGGGAATGGGTATCAAGGTGCGTCTGTTGTTTCGGGAACATTGGACCTGAAAAGTATATTAACCATATCCAGGGTGTTTATCTCGCTGGAACACCGTACATCAACTTTCCCTGGGCTGCGGATGGATACTCTCCGCTTGACCTGACTCTGCTGGACCATCACTTTGGTACGATCGAGGACTGGCGCACAATGATATCTGAGGCGCATCGACGGGGGTTATATGTTCTTTTTGATAATACATTTGCGACGTATGTGAGATCTATCTGCGCAACGTCCGATGTCGTCCGCTGACTGTGATAGAATGGGCGATCTTATCGGGTTTCAGGGTTTTCTGAACAAGTCCGCACCAATCAATCCCAACGAGTACGACTATGAATGGAAGTACGACCGTCGATACTGGGACTTTCAGCCTGGAAATGAAGTCGAGAGTGAATGCCAATGGGATTATCCTCGGTTCTGGGATGATGACGGGATCGGATTGACCACCACAACCCTTGGTCCTTCATGTCGGAATAGTGAATTTGATCAGGTAAGGTCTATTTCTTTCGAACATGAGCATGACTGACTTCTACAGTATGGAGAGGTTGCCGCATTCGGGAATTACACCGAATGGGAAGGGCAGATAGCCAAATTCGCATTTGTGCAGGATCGTCTACGCGCATGGCGGCCGGACGTGCTGGCCAAGATCAAACACTTTTCGTGTCTTACCATCACTATGCTTGATATAGACGGATTCCGTGTCGACAAGGCTCTACAAGTTACCCTTGATTCTTTAGGCGAATGGTCCGAGCATATACGGGATTGCGCCAGTCAGGTGGGAAAGGAAAACTTCTACATTCCCGGAGAGATTGTGGCGGGCAACTCTTTTGGCTCGCTTTATATCGGTCGCGGTCAACAAACGAACCAAACCAAAACCAATATGACGGAAGCATTTATGATGACGAATAAGACAGACAAGTCAAATGAGGATCTTTTCTTAAGACCCGCGGAGAGGTCTGCGTTGGACGGGGCAGCGTTCCACTACACGTTATATCGTGCTCTGAGCCGGTTCCTAGGGTTAGTTCCTCCTTCTCAGCGCTTTGAATTTACTCGAGTTAACATCGCCCCATTTAGTCTAGACGGGACCTACACTGCCGAAGGCGACCCCCCAGTCAACTTTGTGGAGACCTGGGATGGCCTTGTGGAAACCAACGACATGGTCAACACGAACACCGGAAAGTTCGACCCTCGTCATCTTTTTGGTGTCACGAACCAGGATGTCTTTAGGTGGCCAGGTATCAAGGATGGGACCCAAAAACAGAATTTGGGTCTGTACGTCGCTTCGTTGCTCATGCCTGGAATCCCCATCATCTCCTGGGGTGAGGAACAGGATTTCTACGTACTGGACAATCAGGCTGACAATTATGTCTTCGGCCGTGGACCCATGACTTCTGCTCAGGCTTGGCAGCTGCACGGATGCTACAAGCTAGGGTCATCAAAATACGTTGACTTCCCGCTTGACCGCTCACTGACCGGATGTGAAGATGATTCCGTCAGTCTCGATCATCGCGATCCTTCTCACCCAGTGCGGGGCCTCATCAAGATGATGTTTGAGATGCGTGAAAACTACCCAACTCTGAATGATGGCTGGTACCTGCAGCAACTGTCAAATCAGACGTTCGACATTTACCTTCCAGGCAGTAATGGGACAGCGACCGAGACTGGAATGTGGAGTGTCATGAGATCACGCTTTGCGGAAACGCAGAATTTCGATGGCCAAGGCCAGGGAAATCAGAGCGTCTGGCTGTTGTATTCCAATGACAACAAAACAGTTGAACACCAGTTCAATTGCAGCAGTAAGGACGCTTTGATCTCGCCATTTCCCGGAGGAACAACGGTTAAAAACCTTTTTCCGCCGTTCGAGGAAATGACTCTGGCCAATAGCTCGACTACGCTTGGGTATGTTTAATGTTTCCGGAATTGATCCCTCATACTAACAATGTACAGATTTGAAGGGTCTAAAGTTCCCAACGGGTGTCATCCCAACCTTACTATGCCGGCCTGGAGCTTCAAAGCCTTTGTTCCGAAGGCTAAATTCGTGCAGCCTTCCCCATACATAACACGCTTCACCCCAGGACACGACGCTCGACTTGTGTCTAAGGGAACAAGTGGGGAGATAATACGGATTGGCTTCGAATTCTCTCAGGGGATGGATTGCGGGGACATCACCAGATCGCTGACGATCACATCCAAAGCGCTGAATGACGAAAGCCCGCAGCTTGACACGACCTCGATCTCTTGTAAATCCATTGAAGAGACTGAAGTTGCGACATGGCCGGGGGCACTCACAAGCGTTTTCAGCTACGAGGTAGATTTGGGCAATGTCTTCCCGGGAGTCCACAGAGTCACACTTAGCAACGTGACTACAGCAGATGGAAATCAGTCCACAGGCGTGAGTGAACTATTCTCTATAAACGTTGAGGAACTCAAAATACTAATTGAGTCGGGCAGTCCGTCGACCACTTTCTTTTCCGTATTGGAGAGACGAACAATCCGATGGTCTGGCCACAGCTGGCGAACTACAGCAGGACATTACTGTTCGACAACCCGTCATCTGACACTGACCCCTTATCAGTAATGCCACAGGCCCCTGGTGCAGACATGTGGCGGTACTCGCTAGATTTTGGAGCTACATTCAGTACCTGGATGACATACACCGGTTTCAACACATCGATTCCCGGCAAAAACTGGAGCGGGACTGCCAAGCAGGCCTGGGATGGAGAACATATCCTTGCCCAATACTGGAGCAAGTTGACCGGGAGTAGTGCTCACTGGCAGCATGGAGACACGCAATGGGAATATAAGCCCCCACGTCGTTTCCCAAATCTCTTCATTGAAGGGGAGTTCAATCAATTCGGATATGACGCTGGCTACTCCAACAGAATGGCTCTGAGCAACGACACTGGCGTATGGGAAATTCACTTCATGGGCGAATGGCCCGTGCAGGTTGCATTCAACGCCTGGGGTTTAAACGAAGATGGCCTTCCTGATCAAACACAGGTGTTTGGTGACATCGATGGAGACAACGTTCTGGATCAAGTTCCTCCAGTCACGCTGCTGAGCAATGTATTCAACGTCACCATCCCACCTCCTTCGCCCTATCTTGCCTTTAAGCTGTCAGTCGACGACGGCAGCCTTAGAGTCTACGCTACGCCCACTGGTTCCATGTGGGCTCAGGTGTCTATCTTTATCGTGCTAGCCATCATACCTGTCACCACTGCTGTCGGTGCGGTTTGTATTTACCTGAAGGCATTTTACCAGGTCAAATTCAACCAAATCGGTGTCACAGAGAAGAGATCAAGCTTGGCTCCACTGGTGGGCGTCTTGAACCGGGTGACCCATCGATCTAATGACAGAGAATCCAATCCTGGACTTGCTCTGACCAATGAGGGCCTGTTCTCAACTGAAAGGGGAGGCGTTGCCGGCACCACGGTAACCACTCGCCGGCGAACCGTGCTCATTGCAACGATGGAATACGATATTGAAGATTGGGCTATTAAGATCAAGATCGGTGGGCTCGGTGTGATGGCCCAGCTGGTAGGGAAACATCTGACCCAGCATGATCTCATATGGGTGGTCCCTTGTGTTGGAGGCGTTGACTACCCCAAGGACGACCCTCGTGAGCCGATGGTGATCACCATTCTTGGTAATAATTACCAAGTGGATGTCCAGTATCATCGGATGCAGAACATCACGTACGTCTTGTTAGACGCGCCTGTGTTCCGAGCTCAGTCCAAAACAGAGCCGTACCCTGCCCGCATGGATGATATGAATTCGGCCATATTTTATTCCAGTTGGAATCAATGCATTGCTGAAGCTATCAGGAGATTTCCGGCTATCGACCTCTATCACATCAATGATTACCATGGCGCCGCTGCCCCTCTTTATCTCCTACCTCGCACTATTCCATGCTGCCTGTCTCTGCATAATGCTGAATTTCAAGGACTCTGGCCAATGAAAACCACACAGCAAAACCAAGAGGTTTGCAGTGTCTATAACCTTGACCATGCATTGGTGAAGAAGTATGTACAGTTTGGTGAAGTGTTCAACCTTCTTCATGCAGGCGCCAACTATTTGAAAATCCATCAAAACGGGTTCGGCGCTGTCGGTGTCTCCAAGAAATACGGCAAGAGATCGTACGCCAGATATCCGATTTTCTGGGGTCTCAAGAACATTGAAGCGCTGCCAAACCCCGACCCGTCTGACATCGCCGAGTGGGATCACAACGTAAACAACAATATCGAAGACGTTATCATCGATGCAGAATTTGAAGCCAGTCGTGCCGCACTCAAGAGACAAGCGCAAGAATGGGCAGGGCTTAAAGTAGACCCAAAGGCCCAGCTGTTTGTGTTTGTCGGTCGTTGGTCCATGCAAAAGGGCGTTGATCTGATTGCAGACATCTTCCCCTCCATTCTAGACGATCACCCAACGGTTCAGTTGATGTGCATTGGCCCAGTCATTGATCTCTATGGAAGGTTTGCAGCGTTGAAACTCAATCGACTCACAGAGCTCTACCCTGGGCGGGTCTATTCCAAACCAGAGTTTACTGCACTACCGCCCTTCATTTTCAGTGGCGCTGAATTCGCCTTGATTCCTTCACGTGATGAGCCATTCGGTCTAGTGGCCGTAGAATTCGGACGGAAAGGAGCGTTGGGCGTGGGATCACGGTAAGACTGACCTGGGTTGAGTCTATCACCAGTACTAACCTACGCTTTCTTAGTGTTGGTGGCCTTGGGCAGATGCCAGGATGGTGGTTCACAATGTGAGTTTCTTTCTCTCACGATATGTTCAATCTAACCAATTCTAGCGAGTCTATGACAACCAAACATCTCATCCAACAGTTCAAGATGGCCATCAACGACGCTCTGAAATCTTCCCAGGAAACCCGAGCGCTCATGCGTGCACGATCCAGCAAGCAGCGCTTTCCTGTAGCACAGTGGGTTGAGGACCTGGACATCCTACATGCCACCTCGATCGAAAAGCACGCCAAGTACTCCAAACGCCACGATCGCAGCTCATGGAGGCTTTCCACTGGCAGCACCCTTGTCACAGAAAGCATTCGCAAAGCCTCGAGCTCCAAAAACAGTCGCGAACAAAGCCGGTCACGCGGCTCCACCCTGTCTGACCCGCCGAGCAGGCCAATCACGTCTGATATGCGACTGTCTGTACCTCGACCAGATTTTGACCAATTTCTGTCATCGAGAAATCCGCCATTTAACCTGAATATTTCCGACAATGAGCCCGATTCTGATACCGACCTAAGACGCAGACCCTTGCCCTCCGATCCTCTCGCAGATTCACGGATCATTTACTCTGCGGAAAGCGATGGAGAAGATCTCGAGCCCATTTCTGTGGCCTTCCAAGAGGACGGCAGCGTCCGTCCATCGCCGCTTGGGACACCTACTGTTGAATTTGCTCGATCTGGCACAAGCACACCAGGTCTCAATGCAGGGCCAGAAGTCGGTCTGCTGGGTCGAGGAGACGCAAGGGCGTCCATGATGAGTCTGGCCAGCGTCGATGGTATAATAAAGGAGAAACTAGACTACAACCTCCAGAAGGTTGATCCATTTTTCACGGATTCGTATAACGAGTATGCGGATAAGTTTGAGAAGAAGCTTGCAGGTCTGAATGGCAAGAACTCTCAAGACCAGCTCTGCATCGAAGAGTTCCTCGAGAAAAGCCAAAAAGACTGGTTCAATCGTTACCGCGACGTCAAATTGGGCAAGTCTCCCTTGCCATCCCCTGCTCCCTCTGTCTTTCGCATCAAGATTCGTGAAACTGGTCATCCAGAGAGCCCGCCAAGTACTGGCTCAGTTGCAGACACAAACTCCGAGCAATTCGTTCTTCCAGTTTACTATGTTCCCCCCACGGGCTTGAAGCGTTTCATGTTGATGAAGCTGGGTGATTGGCCTGTGTACTCCATCTTCCTCGCTGTTGTGAGTTGGAACCCCACCGAAAGATTTCATTACACAGACTGACAGCATTTCTTTAAGGGCCAAATTCTCGCCTTGAACTCGTACCAGATCACACTCCTGAACGGTGAGATTGGAGAGACGGCCGAAAAGCTATACATTCTGGCATCCATCTACCTTGCCTCGTCTATCATATGGTGGATGGTCTTTCGTTTAGTCCCCTCTGTCTATGTGTTGGCGATGCCGTTCTTTGTACGTTCAAGCTCCTCTTTCTGTCTTAGGATTCTTCAAGCTAACTACCCACAGATATATGGGTTTGCCTTTTTGTTTGTTGGTCTTGCCGCCATTCCTGACGGCACAAGTAGAACATGGCTACAAAATGTTGGAATCGGCTTGTATTCGTTTGCCTCTTCAAGTGGTTCAATTTTCTTCGCCCTCAACTTTGGAGATGAAGGTATGCAACAATCCTTTGGGGGAGTATGGAACTTATCTGACTTTCTTATCCAGGTGGAGCGCCTCTGAAGTCTTGGATTTACAGAGCTACCGTCATCCAGGGCACGCAGCAGTTGTTCATCAGTTTCCTTTGGTACTGGGGAAGCTGGATGGCAGCGCTCAATCAAACAGGTAACATGAAATTTAGCCTTGCCATGACCAATCCAGGCGCTTTACTCGGGATCGGACTCGGACTTGCCTCTCTTCTGTGGCTGCTGGGGGCCCTGGTCTTCTTTGGGCTTCCTTCATATTATAGGCAAACACCAGGTCAAGTGCCGACGTTCTACCTATCGCTCTTTCGCCGTCGCATAATTCTTGTATGTCTCTTTCCAGTTCTTCATCGAGCTTACCTTTATTCTAACGCTACATTCTGCAGTGGTTTTTCTACATGGTGTTCATATCAAACTACTGGCTGTCGGCACCTTACGGAAGAAATTGGCTTTATCTCTGGTCCAGCAAGCATGCAAAGGCGTGGCAGATTATCATCCTTGTTATCTTCTTTTTTGTCTTTGTCTGGGCGGCAGCTCTCTGGGTCTTCCACGTCTTTTCCAAAAGACACGCCTGGTTCATCCCGATCTTTGCCGTCGGTCTCGGTGCCCCTCGATGGGCCCAGATCCTGTGGGCAACCTCCAACATTGGCATGTATATTCCCTGGGCCGGTGGTCCCGTAGTTGGAGCTCTCGTTGGTAGAGCACTATGGCTCTGGCTAGGAGTCTTGGATTCTCTTCAGGGTGTCGGTAAGTTCCCTCTCGCAACGAATAAATTGCGACACATGCTAACACACGTCAACACAGGATTTGGAATGATTCTCCTCCACACAATGACTCGATTCCATGTGACTTTCACACTTCTAGCCGCGCAGGTGGTCGGTTCTATTGCGACTATGCTCGCCCGCGCGACAGCACCGGATAAATTAGGTCCTGGTGATGTGTTCCCTGATTTCTCCGCTGGTGTCGCAGCCGGCTTGGGTAAGGCAGACTTTTGGGTCTGCCTGTTATTCATGATATCCATCAACGTGCTTTGCATCTTCTTCTACCGCAAGGAACAACTCGCGAAACCTTGACCGCCGTTCCAACCTTGAACAGCAATTTCTTTTCTGTCCTTCTTTTCTTTTACATTCACTTAACATTGTGTGGCGCAGGTATTGTCGTTGAAGGATTAATCATATAGTGGGTTGCATTTACTGGGGCGCGATAGACTTTATGAAGGTCGCCCTATGTTTCGAATTTGTACATAATGTATAGAAAGGCTCCTTGTTTACAGTTCTATAGGGGTTCAAACTTAATGTTCATGTTCATGTTTTTCTGGATAGGCAACGATGCCTCCAGTCCCCAAATCATTTCATCTGTTTCTCCCTCGAAGACTTTTCCCATTCCACTGAATTTTCTGTCAAGCGTGGTGGCGCGTCCCGATCGCGCGAGGACCAACAATATGGAACGGTACAGCCAATGTAGGACGGGCGCGATCTATTGAACACCACAAAAATTGGTTGAACACCTCACTGCCCACTTTTATGATAACTTGCAACAGCTACCTACACCAGCTTCACCTTTGCACACGGGTCCGGAAGCTTAAGCCCCCGAGAACATGGCCTTTTTACCAAAGCGTCTATAGCGCCTTCAAAACTCTAGTCTTCGTGTGAGAAGCTATAAATAGAGCAGATTGTCAGTGCGCATTCTAGTACACACATAACACCTCGGAAGGATGCTGACTTATGTGAAACCTGATATGAGGTAGCATTTTCTCCGGAATTGATTGCCACGCTACGTTAATTGTGGTTAGTGAGGGGTTTAACTAATTTCGCGGGTCCATTTTCGGACTAGTCAGGGGAAGTGGTTATTCCGAGCTGTCAAGTAGCAACCTTGGTATAAATCACCATCATGGCCCCTCTTTTATTCGCTGATTCAGGTGTATCTGCTCTAGTTGTTACTCTTGCCACTCTTTTCAAGAGAATACAACACTCATACATTCTTTAATTCCATTCTTTTATTCCATTTCCTTACTCCTTTTTTGCCGTGCATTTACTAGTCTCTCCTTCTCATACAATGTATCACATTTTTCTCTCAGTCGTCGTGGCCATCTGCCTTGGCACGCAATGGGCGGTCGCTGCTTTAACCTCGGGTGAAATTGCAAACTCTCTCAATGAACTAGCGCAGCAAGGCTTTGCTGCTAAGGACCTCGTGTTGGAAATCAATTCCACTGCGGATGCCGGTCCGATTCCGGTCAGTGAGGCGTCTCAAAAATCCATGAATGATAGCTCATAGTAGATTCAGGATATCTACACTGAGATAGACACGATGGTCACTGTGGTCTTGACAGATGTAGAATTTACGGTGAACACGCCGATCATTATCGATCAGGCGGAGGAGCAGGACGTCTATGAGGGATATTCAAATGTAGGTTGATGACGAAAAACGAATTAATCAGAGTCATGTAAACTTATGAATACTAGTTCGTGCAATCCCTCCTCGAGCTCATGGACGCCTTTTCGAGCAGCGCAGCCCAGCTGAAGTCCATCAATCAAACAACCAAGAGCATAGTTCCCTCTGAAATTCGCATCTTGCAAAGTGCTGTTGACGTGAGTTTCTAGCTAAATTCTTTATTCCGGTCTAAGTAGATTGCTGATAAGATGCTGACACCTCATAAGGCCTACTTCTACAACATCATCGGTCTTTTCCCAGCCAACAGCTCGTACAACGCCCAGGCCAACGACCAGAAAGCTCAGGTGGATACCCATTGCTTCCAGGCTGTCTGGGCGTTTCATCTTGATTCTAGCAATGGTAATCAGGCTACTTATCAAGCGCGCAGCCACAGCTCCCTTCACTCTCGATGGATGAAGCGCGGTTCCTTGTGATTTTGGACCATGTCTTGCATAATAATTAGGCTTCTACTCTGGCCGAGGGATTGGATTGTTCTGTCTTTGGTAACTATTTATTTCCGGGGTAATACCTTGAGGAAAAACGTTTGAGCCTTGGTTATTTTTGCTGTACAGGAATTGGTGTTTTCTATACATACTTTGATTCTCTGCATTCATAGCAACATTTGAGTTCCTAGGAAACCCTATCGGACTTCATAGGCAGAGCTTTTTCTCATCACTATTTACATTACGTTAGGCGAGTGGAGAACCACTAATTTCGTCATGGCGGCTAGACAGTCCAGTAGTTATGATTATTAAGTTGAGACTATTCTTCATAGATATTCTAGAATCAAAATCTGAGGGCTGGGTATTGTTTCCACAACTATGTAGAGACGGAGTTGATGCGAGACTCGGCGAATTAATTGGTAGCATGTCCGCAGAAGTAAAAACCAAAAATGTGGGTGATGTATGCAAATGGCAGTAGTTATCAGCTATGGTGCATGTTATAATCTCGGGGTTCGGTGGAAAACCTTCTAGTGATGACTAACTCAGATCCTCGGCGTTTGCTTACTTTCCATTCTCAATTGTTTTTCATCGGGTTTAAAATCAGGGCCGAAAATAAGGTGCTGACAAAGTGGTTCCGCACTGACGCCATTTGAGATCGAAATGCGCCGCCGGCTGTGGTGGCATATATGTATTATGGACATGCTCTGCTCGGAGGATCAAGGGACTGATACCCAGATCCAGCCTGGGATGTTTGATACCAAGCTCCCATCGAACATCGACGGAGATGAACTTACACCAGAGATGACTAGTCTGCCACCTTTGCGAATGGGGCATACTGACATTACCCTGTGTGTAGTTAACTGTGAGATGATGACCAACTTATACTGGGCCGGCAAGTCTCTCGACCAGGGCGCGCGGCAGTCTTCCATGGCCGAGAAGGACAAAATCCTGTCCAATTTGGCAAACCGTCTCGAGGAGCAATATCTGCGCAAATTTGACCTGGATATCCCAATTGAATGGATGACGGCTGTAATTGCCAGACTCATGCTGTCCAAAGCTTGGCTGGTACATCGCCTGAATCTCTCGGCGTCGGATCAAGACCCCTCGGTCGCTAAAAAAGACGAAATTTTCAACATGGCGGTCGAGATCCTCAAATTTGCAACGCTATTGCAAAACAATGAAATCACGGCTCAGTGGGTGTGGCTTAGCAAAAGCTACAAGCAACAACACGTCGCGGCATTCATTCTCTCCGAGCTCTGCGTGCGACCAATGACGCCTGAGACGGAGCATGCCTGGGAGGTGGTGACAAAGATTTATAATGAATGGCTGCAGGAGGGCTTGCAGACCAATGCGATGCTCCAGAAACCCCTATCGCGCTTGATGGAGCGCGCGGTGCTCTCGCGAAAGAGGAAGTTGACAGAGGCCCAACCTCCCGAGAGCCGCCATGTAGTTGGACAGCCTATGGAAGCGGCAGTAGAGGCTGCCCAAGGGACATTTCAGCGTGCTACATCACAGATTAGCACTCCTACTTCAAATGTCTTCGTGGAAACTGATACAAGCATGGGCGAAGGTCCTGAAATAGGTCCGTTAGACGGTCATGGCTTTGACATCGGTTACATGCCATTTGATATCGACGAATTCTCTTCTCCTTTACTGAGTTGGCTGAATGGATCTTTATTATGACCTCCAACCAGATTGAGAGTGAAATAATCCTTGATCTCCGCACACCATAGAGTCTATGCAGTTCAGATCTTTTGTGCTGTAATCTTTGAAATAAGAGAGGAAATTTGTTGTAAAAGACTTTGAGCTTAACATTTATAAAGTTTTTCAATATGACCACCTGGTTGTGGACATTAATTCAAGAAACAAATCAATTCAGCTATGAGAGGGAGGAATGAAAGAACAAGCAAAACGGTCAAAGCAATTTTTTATCCTCTGCCTCAGCCTCGTTGCCTCGTGCACCAACAGCATACGGTTTCATTCTTCAGAAATCCTGCAACTCTGAGCTTTTTAACCCAGTTCTGGCCCAGTCTCACTTCCCCTTCTTAAATCTTGCTCCAAACAACTCTATGAAGTATGCCACCCCTTCCGAGTATACATGATCAATCCGATTGGAACGGTAATTGTACTCGGGGAGGTAAATGCTGTGTACGGAGGAGGAGCACCTATATCCATGGTCCTATTGTTCGACTGTGTCTGTATTATATTAGCTTGGACGCGTTGTGCCTCTATCAAGATTACTCACAATTTCTGGGCATGCACAAAGGATCATGGCATGATGGGACGAGCGAATATGATGATTTGTTACGAAGGAATCAGTGTCTGAATGCAGCAGGGCCTGGTGCTTAGAAAAGATATCAATAAAAGCCGGAGGAGAAGTGCTTACGGGACGACTTGGAGCTAGTGCGAATTCTGGGTCCCGACTCAAAGCTTTTACCTGTTAATCAGATTAGTGGAATATCTGAGTGTCTCAAATGCCAATCATCGCTTCTTGCGAACACTTACCAGCTTTTCTGGATGTGTACTGCGCATGAAACAGGGAGCAGATCTCGCATTTGGGACTGCCGCAGAGATTCAAAGAGTGACTGGTATCCCCTATGTGACAGGCACGACGAGCACCGTGGAAGCGTAGTGGAAAACCTCTCAGCAAGCCAAGCAATTCAACATCGCGACTAGATATGATGCGTCAGGTACTTTGCAGCCTATCATCCACGAGAGGCAGTACTTTGAGGTGTGCATACCTAGCTTTCAAAATAACCGGCGTTTCCCTGCTCGTATGAGGTGGCAAAGTTTTGATATCAAAAATGATTATCCTTTCAATGTGGGACTTCTTGCTTTTATCCAGCCATGAATTGTAAAACTGGTGTTTGACTTTGGAATGACGCCTTAGTAACCGAAAGTAGAATGCTGGTCCTATCGGATTTTCCTACCTGTTTTCGAAAAGGGAGTAGACTTGTCAAGTTGACTCAGTTCCTACGAACGATAAGCAGTGGGCATTGAAAGTCACTCAGTATCCACATACCACGATCATTTTTGTCTGCACTGACAGAGAGTGGTCTTGAAAAGTTGCCCCGTATAGGCTCTCTTGGGGCGGTATGCGGATATTCATGGCTCTGGATGGCCTTTCCATGCGCTCCAAGCCATGGGGGTGTAAGTCAATGAATGCATCGCTGGGGTAATATCTAGCATGTCCCTCCATAATGCGGCGAGGGACGCTTGGAGATACAAAGGGTGGTTCAGCTTCTGAGATCATCGAATCGGGTTTTGTCATCAAGGAGTCCATATTGACGAGTGAAGGAGGCAAAACGTATTCTTCCTGCTGCTTATTGCTATTCCAGTTAGCCTTGTCTGGGACCTGCCGAAATAGGAGTTAAAAATGTACTTATCCATTCTGTCGGCTCGCGTTATCAAAATTCCACTCAGTATGGTGACACCCAACAATGGAAATGGGGAACTGAAGCCTTTTAACGAATCCAAAGACTAGAAAATACCAATTTTTGTAATTGTAGGCGTACTTTTATATGACAACGATGGCTCGGGCAGAGCAGGCTGAGAGGTTTGTAGGATGCTTTCCCAGCAAACATTCGCCTGACATATTGTTTGCTTACAATATGCGCCATCATATCAGGACTGAGTCTAGGCAATCAAATATCTTCAGGAACACTAGCGTTTGCTGTAGCGCATATTCTCATCTCGACATACAGCAAAATGATACCCCATTTGACAGTTGATTGAAGGTGCCAAAACACCAAAGGAGGTGTCATTGGAAAGGAAAAGTTTTCTACATTAGATGACAATGAATAATCAGAAAAAGCAAAACAACTAACGCGGCGTCCACCCCTTTCGCGTATACACGACTAAGCCGATCGGCTTGATTCTTGATGTGTTGTAGACGACACTTTCCTGATATGCAAGTTGACCACCATTAGCTTTGGTAAGTCCCTCTACCTGTGGGTATAGTCAGCTAATCAGAGCCGCTATGCCTTTGACCAGGAACATACTGAGTCACATCGCCCTGGAGGTCCCGCAGCTTTCATATTCTTAACCTGGCCAGGATCAAGTCCACAGAGAATCAAAACATGCTTTTTGGAGCGAACGTGATGATTTTTGGCATAGATATTGGCCTCTGGAGAGGCATGGTCAGATACCATAAGCTAACAATACAGTGGAGAAATTAGGAACTTACTGGAGGAGACAACACTGGAGTAGATTCCACGTCCAAACATGGCTCGAGGATCTAGTGGCCTATCAGAATCGCATTGCTGTTAATTGGATATTTGTTCGTTACTCACTAGCGTGCTCGAGTGAAAACCCATACCTGAGAATGCAGCAAAGATAGCATTCTTCTTTGTCACAAGGTTCAAGAGAGTCACTCCCAATCTTGCAGGCACGTTGTGTTCCATGGAATCGGAGCTTGAGTTTGGGGTCTTTGGCGTGTTTACTGGAAGTGGAGCCATTAGCTTGCTATTAACATATTGGTGATGGCAGTCGAAGGTAAGACACACATGACATAGATAGAGACAAGCTCTCCAGTTGTCTTAGAGTGCTTCCACTTAGAATTGAACTCTCGGGAGACTAGTGGATTAGAATATATTCTTTGAGCCAGCGGAATTTGGCATACCCTTTTGATAGAACTGGGCTCCCTTTGCTAAACGTATCAGTTCCTATGTTAAGCAACGATAAGCGAAGGCTAACGAGGTATTTTGGAAATGCCTCATACCATAGTCTTGTCAGAAGCCATCAGTGCGACTGCAGAATAGCATTACTGGCAACTAAAAAAAAAACAACTACCGCTATTTTAATAACTCGAGCTCGTTTGATACGGACCATGAGGCTAACAAAAACCTTATGTAATCTCAGTATATATTAGGCAACCTTCATGATATAACACATGCGTGACATATGGCAAATACCGTCTGCTAGGGCTGGCTCTGCTTCATAAGCAAATAATTATCTCTTCTCTATCTCCCACCCATCTCTCTCTCTCTCTCTCTCTCTGGAATGAAACTTTCAACAGCGGAAATGTCTCTCCAGAAAGGAGTGTCTGCGTTAAGGGACTTTGTGGATAAGTTTCCTCAACCAGGTCAAAGCCAAAGGTATACACCACCACACCATCGTTATCATTGCCGTCATGGAGATACTGACCCATTTCCTGAAAGACAAGTCCTTCAAAGAACCGCGCAGACGACCGTCAAATTTCTGCCATGTCTCCTGCAAAAACGCAGCTCGTACCATGAGGCCTGCCAATCTAAGAAAGAATCGTCAAAATCCCTGCCCCACTTACACCCTAACATTTGCCCACGCTTTTCATCACCCGCGACGATCAAAGTCATCTATGACGATACCCTCAACGTCGCCATCGGCCTTGTTCAACATGCAAGAGTCCACCATCTCAACTCAGGTGTTTCAAACCCGCGCCCAATGATCATCAACTTCGCAAGCCACCGAAAGCCTGGTGGGGGCTGGCTAAACGGCGCCATGGCACAAGAGGAATCGATCTGCTACCGCAGCTCACTGTCACTAAGTCTTGATCACAGTTATTACCCGCTCGCTCTCGATGAACTGATCTACAGCCCCTACATCTTGATCATGCGGAGTGACCTAGCCTCCGGACACACTCTGCTTGAGCTGCCCTGTGCCACACCGCAGGATCTTCCCGTTGTCAGCGGGATTACGATCGCTGCTGTTCATCAACCTGCAGTTCAGACTGTGATGATAGATAATCCCTCCATCCGGGTAAGCAAATATACCTTATGCTCACACTGTGGCTCACCTTCACCGTCATCCTCCCGCCATTGCACTCGGCAAGTCTTTGCGCGGGAAAGGGACATCGAACTTACCAAAACCAAAATGAGGCTAGCGCTTCGTGCTGCAGCACTCAATGGGCATGTGCTGCTAGTCCTTGGGGCCTTGGGCTGTGGGGTCTATGCGAATCCCCCTGCTGAGATTGCAAAATTCTGGCTCGAGGTTTTGAGCGAACATGAGTTTGAGGGGAATTGGTGGCGCGAAGTGTACTTTGCTGTCTATGACTCCAAGAACAAAGGCACCTTTGAGACTTTCAAGGAGGTATTGGATGGGAAAAAGGTTTAGTTAGGTTTATACGTTTTATTTTGTTGACGTTGTTTCAGGTCTGAGTATGCAGAAGAGTGTATCATCTCGAAGTTGAAATCAACTAATTAGGTCTGCGTGAGGCTTGGTACTTCGGCTAGCAGGGGTTATCTTGTAAATCTACATAAGAAGTAACTTGGTCATTTTGCGTCCTGTGTCTACTATAAGCTTCACGCCGAACGTAACTCGTTATTACCATTATATGGTAGCATCCCTGTCCAGATGCGCCAGGGTAGTATTATGGATCAATGCAATAGCTCTATACGCAGCTAGCTAGCCGCCCATATCTCTTACAGGAGTGCTAAAGTATGAATACGTACAGAGGTAACACAGACCAAAATCAATAGGCTAGGTATCCTGCTCTCGCATACTTATGACTAACATGGTGGCAGCTCACATTCATTGTTGCCTCTCTCACTTTCATTGTGCTTGATAAGGACAGTAATACGAGAGGTCCGAGTCTGCCTTATCAATCTCCATGTCTACCAGTTCTCGGTCGTAAACGCTATCTCATTCTAAGTTCCTCCATCCGCACTTCCATCTCCTGGACAAACTCTTTCCGTTTTCTATACCACTCCTTAATCTCAACCCAACTACTGGAAAGAATTCGAATACAATAAATAGCGATAAACCAGCAACCAAAGTCTGCAACTGATCTTCGTCTGTGATCGACTGTGGGGCACACGGCATGAAGAAACACGATAGCGAACAATCCACACTTTGACTCAAGTAGGTTTTGAATACATACACTATGGCATATACCGCAACGACAACTGAGCTGAAAAAGGCAATGACAGTAGAAACCATCAATAGGCTGGGGGCTGTAGACGAGATATGCCAAATAAAGAAGAAGATGAACACATAGACAGCGAAGGGTAAAAACCCATAAGCCCAGTTGAGGCTTCCTTCATTCAACAACATGGCGCTTGAGATGCCCGATAGAATAGTGGATAGGATGCCGAATATTTTTATCGAACGGTTAAGTCTGTCTGATGTCTCGGCCCAATCTGTGGCGAAGTTTGCCCAGTCAATAAGGCCTTTGGCCAGTACTGGAATTATTGCATAAATAAGTCCCAAGAAGATTGGTATGATAGTACATCCTGTGAGACCCACGTAGACGAGTATAAGCTCGTGTGTCCAGCTACCCATTCCATTTCAGTATAAGGCCGGTGCTTGAACTTCGGTGATTAGCGGTAGATATCTCAGCAACGTTATCACGGGTAAGATAAGTCCGACCGCATGAGTCAGCAGTCGTCTGTTCTGTGCTTTGGATGATCTGAAGATAATTCCTGTCACCAGAAGTTGAATCTGTGCATGAAATGTTCCCCAAAACGTAATATTGAGCGCCGCCCCCAGGGATCCTAAGCCACGACTGGCTCGTACATGATAGTCCGGAGCATCTCGGGGAAAACTTCGCACGGTTTGAATACCCCGCCAAACGTCAATGGCAGCCCAATTTGTACTAAAAAGAAAGACGACGGTGTTTGGATCGAATGTCTCTTCCGAGACGCGAATGATGCGCCACCAGGCTGCCACGAGCGTGAGGAACCATCCTGACCATGACCCTGGTCCGAAGAGGCCACTTACTTCCGCGATTCCAAGTATGTCAGGTGCCTCAAGGGTGACGGAGAGACACAACGGGGTTGACGTGGCAGTAGGTGTTGGATTGGTAGAAGTTGGAAGTTCGCGAGGGTAGACCGGTTTCGGGCTCGTGTCTAGTTCATTTCTTGGTATTTGCAGTCCGATTGCACATATTGTGTAGAGCAGTGCAGAGGCCAAATTGAAGCCTCCGTGCATCATGGCACTTGATCTAAAAGGAA
Source organism: Penicillium sp. VS I D KN (assembly GCA_019775415.1). Lineage (NCBI taxonomy): Eukaryota > Fungi > Ascomycota > Eurotiomycetes > Eurotiales > Aspergillaceae > Penicillium > Penicillium sp. VS I D KN. Next base: position 438,511 of record JACWFT010000023.1, on the reverse strand, counting down.
ATATTTGTCTCGTCAGCTAGCTTGACAATGAATGCGATCAAAGGTGAGGGAATTGTGTTCGACTGACAAGTGAACCCCCCATCTTCCAAGATCTTCTATGTCAGCATCCTCACTCAAGATCGCTGCGCCTCTCAGCTGCAGTCAATTGACTGAGTCAGCACAGCCTCCCGGGACGTTTGAACTAATCAGAGCGACAGCTATAAGCCACCCACTAGCGCCTCCACAGATACTGACCCTTGAGAAGATGGTGGGGTGTAGCGACGTTTCAAGGCTCTATGGTTTTGCTTTCGTCTTTTGCTTATGGCTTTAATATGCATGACAAGAAAGGATCACGAAGTTCACGTCAATATTACCGGCATAAGGCTGTCAGAGGCTTAGCCATACACAGAGCAAGGGGCGCAATTCTATTGGGTGTGCCAAGCTATGCATGTATTTGGTAATAATGACATTGGACAGATCTGGGTAGGATGTCCAGACCGAAAAGTTGAAGTGGCTGGCTGGTGAACAGGAAACTGGCCAGTCAGCGCAGGCTCTATACCATCACAGCAGGCTTTTTCACCTTACCACTGAGGAAGCTAAGCGCTATACCATTGTATTGCTCAGCACTGCTCTCAAATGATGGTCACAGAGACCTCCGTCGGCTCGACACTTTCAAGCGATATAATTGCCACAGCCAAGATGTAATGAAAGTAGCCGTGTAATATCGTCCTGTCAACCCTTGAGCTCACTATCAAAGGTATACTTAGTGATTTGAGGCTGAAAGCTTCTCAAGCCATAACCTAGTACTGCTAAGATTGGCCAGGAACATGATTATAGAATGCGAAGTAATGCAGAAATCCGATAAAGACTTATCTTGTATGGCCGTTTGGAAAAACGCGGGAGTGTTCTGCAGTCTGGCTCAAATTCAAAAGCAATATAACTCGTCGCATTTGAGGTCTATATGCCAAGTTATGTTCAGTTGACCTTGCATGTATGTACTACATCCAGAATCTCTCAGCAGGTTTTTGTCCAGATTTCATGCAAAGTTTGGCCTAATGGTTCTTCATGGGAGGAAGTGATGATTTGATTGCGGCTTTCGCGGCCAGTGAACTTCTCAGCTTCAAAAGCAATACAACTTGTCGCACCCGATGTATCAAAAGTCATTTATTTCCAGGTGTCTTCGCATGTATGTGTTACGTTGGATGCGGGTCAATCACCTGCTGTACAAGTTCATGCAATATTCGCTCCAAAGGGACTGGTCGCGGCCAGTACTAAGTTAAAAGATGGAGCTTCTTAATTGAACACCACCAATTTAGTTTTAACACCCTCATTAACCGCATTTGGAGTAGTTCGATATTCCATGCAGAGAGTAACATGATTGAGTACATACCCAAGTACCTACTTGTTTACATTACTCTGTAAACTACGCTAAAATGTGATGATAATCAAAGAATGATACCCACTAAGTCACCTTTACTTACTTATATCACATGATTATAACAGAGACTTGTCTCATACTGTAAGCGAGGCGATTTGATGTCCTCTAATTCTTGAGGTAGCAAATTTCTGAACTACAATTACTGCGCTACTTCGAACGCCGTTGGTGAGGGTGTTTAACTAAACTTGCGGTGTTCGATTTTCGCGCTCCTAAATAAACAAAATTATCCTACAATGTAATGAGAAAAGGTTCAAATCAAGGTTTGATAGTAAGGTTTCAAAAAGCAAATATGGCTTTTTAGTTCACGTTATCACTTTTTGTGAAACTACGAGGATTTGTATCACCAGCATCATTGAAGGATCTTCAGCGTCCACCGCCTTGATTGGACCACTGAAAACCGACCCAACATTGGCTGGTAAAAAGAAAACAAAGCTGGACTGTATATTCAGGTGAGTGAATAGTTAGGAAACCTGTTAGGAAACCTGGCGTTCCCGACTATACTGAGAATAGGTACCGGGAAGTAGATAATCGTATCCCTATAAATCACAGCCACCCTCCTCTCTTTGTTTCCCTGGATCTCTTCATCCTTTAATTCATTTACTTGAGACATTTTAAGCTACAGCTTAACCTTTCTATCTGTTTCCTTCTTGATCTATCGCTCTGGTTTACTTTCCAATACTGCCTCCCCTTTCGTGATTCATCTGCATTGATAGTCAAGATGGGATTCCTCAGAGACGTAGCCACCCACCAAGAAGATAGTGTCAAAATTGATCCGAACATCAATAAAATCAAAGCTTCGCCGCTTGGCTCCACCTGCGAAGGCTCAGACAATGGCCCTCGTTTCGCGACAAATGGTGCGAGTCATAATGACCCTAATGACGCCCATCCAACAGGTAATGCACCAATCACACCGCCGATTGCTATTGTTGGAATGGCCGTCAGACTCCCGGGCGATGTCAGATCCATGGAGAGCTTTTGGGATCTTCTGATCAGCAAGCGAGACGTGAGCACGGAAGTACCGGGGAGCCGTTTTAACATCGACGCATATTACAGTGACTCCCGTCCTATGACAGTGAAAAGTAGGCGAGGTTTCTTTTTGAGTGATGAACTGGATAAGGTTGATCCATCTGTTTTTGGTATGTCAAGTGACAAAGCTGGCCTGATTGATCCCCAGCAGAGGCTGCTGCTTGAGCTCGTATGGGAATGCATGGAAAGCGCCGGACAGACTAACTGGCGCGGAACGGACATTGGTACTTATGTGGGAAACTTTGGGGAGGATTGGCTGGAGATGTGCCTGAAAGACCCCGTTGCAATGCAACGACATCAAGTCTTCGCTGCAAGTGATTTCAGTCTTTCGAGTCGAGTCTCATATGAATATGACCTTAGGGGCCCAAGGTAGGCAGATTGTAGTCTCGTGAAGACACTCAAGGTGCAAGGCTGAAACTACATACTAGCATGACTATCAGAACTGCATGTTCAGCCTCGATGATTGCACTGCATGAAGCCTGTCAGTCAGTCGCTTCTGGAGAGTGCTCGGGGGCAATAGTGGCTGGCTCAAATATCATTCTGACGCCGACCATGACCACAAACATGTCAGAAAATATGGTCATCTCAGTTGACGGTGAATGTAGAACCTTTGATGCTGATGCAAATGGCTATGCGCGGGGGGAATGCGTCAACGCTATCTATATCAAAAAGCTGGACCAGGCTATTCAAGATGGCGATCCAATCCGTGCAGTAATTCGATCGACAACTGCCAACTCGAACGGCAGAACTAGCAAGCCGGCTGTTCCTAGTGCGGAAGCTCAGTCAAATTTGATTCGAAAGGCATATCAGCGAGCTGGTATACTCGACCCCACCAAAACCGGTCTCTTCGAATGTCATGGTACTGGCACAGCTGCGGGGGATGTCACCGAAGCCGAGGCCATCGCCCGGGTCTTTGGGGCGAGTGGTGTCGTTATCGGAGCGGTAAGTCTCATACTCCATTCACTCCCTTTATTATGGTAGGCTGTATAAGGAGGGGCAAACTAATGATTCCTTTCCCCCAGGCAAAACCAAATGTCGGCCACTCTGAGGGTGCTTCTGCTCTCACAAGTCTAATTAAAGGTGTTCTTTGCTTAGAACACAGAGCTATTCCCCCAAGTGCACGCTTTGAAACCCCCAATCCGAGAAGTAAGATCTTTGTCACTTTTCATTCATTTCTCGGGTGTTGACCTTTTCTTCAACTCCAGTTCCGTTTAAGGAGGCGAATCTCCGTGTGGCCAAGGAGCTTCTCCCGTGGCCCGAGGATCGTGACGAGCGAGTGAGTGTTAACAGCTTTGGTATTGGCGGTTCAAACGCACATGTACGTATCAAATATTCCTTGGACTTCTACTGGTCTAAGTCAAGCATTAGGCGATCTTGGAGTCCGCTCGCTCATGGACTGTTGGATCAACAAGCACTGAAAGCAGCCTGTCTGCAAACGATTCCTCAAAGCTCGTGATCGTATCTGCAATGAGTCAAGAATCTCTAGACCAGAAGCTAGTCCAATTGGCAGCATATTGCCGTGATCAGAATGTTGCTTGTCAGGACCTGGCTTACACCTTGGGGGAACGCCGGGACCATTGGAGACATCGGGCTTTCGCCGTCGTCCAACAGGGAGCGGTAACAGAACTTCCCGTGTTCAAAAAGCACCACTCTTCTTCACAGAAACCACAGTCGATGATCTTTGTCTTCCCAGGACAAGGTTCTCAGTGGCCCGGCATGGGCAAGCGACTTTTTGAAACTTTTGGTTGTTTCCGTGAGGCTATTAGGACCATGGATCGAGTTCTTCAATCCTTACCGCAGCCTCCTACCTGGACTTTGGAAGGTATGCTTCTACCCCTCTTTATAATATACAGGTCAACTACTTTGCATTACAGAAAGCTCACGTTGCTATGTAGATAAAATCACCACAATTGACGATGCCTCATGCTTTGTAAGAGCGGAGTATTCCCAGCCACTATGCGCCGCTGTTCAGATTGGGCTTGTCGATCTACTCGCTTCCTGGAATATTCATCCAACTGCAGTGATCGGTCATTCCAGTGGTGAAATGGTGGCTGCGTATGCAGCCAAATCGATCACTGCTGAAACTGCCATCATGGTTGCGTATTATCGGGGGCAAGCGAGTGGTTCCCACAAGAAACGGGGGGGGATGGCAAGTATTGGATTAGGTCGAGATGCTATCAAGCAATACCTGGAGGATGGCGTTGTTTTAGCATGCGAGAACAGTCTTCAAAGTGTCGTGGTATCAGGCGATCAGGATGCTCTGGTCCGGGTCCTCGATCGTGTGAAGGAGGCACACCCAGATATATTCACTGGGCGTCTTGAAGTTGAGACAGCCTACCACTCTCGTAGGTTGCACCGAGCTGTTTTAGTCACCCCATTCTGCTTTAATTCCTCTTTACCTGATCTTCTTATTGCCTCTCATGTCATTGGAACTAACAAGAAAACAGATCATATGACAGATGTGGGGCCGGAATTGGAAAAGATGCTTCATGATCGCATTCAATTCTGCACTCCGGAGATCTCTTTTTATTCTACTGTCTATGGCAGGGTGCTTACTGAAGCTGATCGCCTGGATGCTCAGTATTGGAGAAGAAACTTGGAGTCCACGGTCCTTTTCCAGACTGCTGTGAAGACAGCACTGGAGAATTTACAAGAAGATACGTCATTCTTGCTGGAGATAGGCCCACATTGTTCGTTATCTGGCCCTGTACGACAGATAATCCGGGATGTGAAACCCAAATCACCCGTACATTACTTTCCGACGCTACATAGAGCGCAGGATGAAGTGTCCGACGCGCTTGAAGCAGCTGGTCAACTGTTTTTACAGGGATTGCCAATCTCACTGCCATCCATCAATGGTCCCGGAAAGCTATTGACAGATTTACCACCTTATCCTTGGAACTACTCCAAGAGTGCAAAATTTGAGAACCGGGTCGCGAATAGTTGGCGCCATCGCCAATTTTGCCATCATGAGCTTCTAGGCTCTCGGGCGACAGAATCCAGCGACCTTGAGCCTTTCTGGCGCAATATACTTTCTCTTGAAAATAGTGCGTGGTTGTGCGACCACAAATTCTCTCAATATGTGGTCTATCCTGCCGCCGCCCATATCGCAGCTGTCGGTGAAGCAGTTCGACAAATGACGGGAGCCACCGCATTCTCCATTCGACACCTCTTTATCAAGAAGGCGCTACTTCTGGATGTAGATAAGGACGTTGAGCTTGCCACCAGTCTCAAAAGCTCATTCCTGACCGACCTTTTGGATTCAGATTGGTTTGACTTTACTATCTCCTCGTTCAACGGCACTGAGTGGACCAAACATTGCACCGGACAAGTAAGTGGCGTGCAGCAACCCGAATCCACCGTGAAAGTCGTCAGCTCGTTCATTCGCAAGGTGGATGCTTCTGGCTGGTACAAATCATTTCGACGGATTGGGCTCGATTATGGACCTTATTTCCAGGGTCTGGATAATGTCACAGCCGATCCAGTCAAAACAGTAGCAGCGGGTACGATTTCTCGCAGTGAGAACCTTCCAGATGTTGGTGGATTTGCAATTCACCCAACCCTCATCGATAAGGCCCTACAGCTAGTTGCCGTGGCTGCTACGAGGGGCATTTCCAGAGATCTCGATCGCGTTGCAATCCCAATCTCGATAGACAAAATATTTGTCGAAACTTGCACCTCTGCTGATCTTGAGGCGGAAGCTGACTGCCGCGGCATCACAGATGGCAATTTCACAGGCGACGTGTCGGTGACCCAGAATAATAATGTCGTACTTGACATTCGTGGCGTTAGGTGCTTCCCAATGGATGAGGACTCTTCAGGTTCTTCCGATTCCCAGTTTTCTCGGGTCATTTGGAAAGAAGATATCGAATTCTTGCCTTCGCTTTCCGGGATTCTACCACCAAGTCCTGCGAGATATGAAGCTGAGTTGTTGCTGACTGAACGGGTTTGCGTATTATACATGATGAAGCTTTATCGTTCAATCAAAGATACAACGCCAAAAGACTCTCACTTCGTCAAATACATCAATTGGTTGGACGGCCAGGTGAAACGCTTTGAAGCAGGAGAACACACTGTCGTTCCAGAGACAAAAGCCTGGGCTAAAATGAGCGTAGAGGATCAAGAGTTAATTCACTCCTCATTACAGAGCGCTTTGGCAGAAATGGGTCCCAAATGGGCCTTCTTTGTGGAGTTCATGAACAAAATCAATCGTGCAGGACATGAGCTCGCTGAAGGCCGGATAAATCCTTTGGAGCTGTTGATGGAGGACAACGGGTTGGAGAAAATCTACAGCATCTCAGCTGGACTCACCAATTACGATGGCTTTCTAAAGACATTAAGCCACTCAAAGCCATCCATGAAAATCTTGGAGGTCGGGGCGGGCACTGGTTCAACCACCGCGAATGTTCTTTCATCGCTTCAAACTCCGGACCTTGGACGATTATACTCAGAATACTTCTTTACGGATATTTCCCCGGGTTTTTTTGCACCAGCAAGAGAACGATTTCAACAATTCTCCGGAATTATATTCAAACCCCTTGACATAACACATGATCCTGTGGGCCAGGGGTTTCAAGAGGGTTATTTTGACCTGATCATAGCTTCCAATGTAAGCCTTGTGGACTTATGAAACTTCTAGAACACGAGCTAAAACATGTTCTCAGGTTTTACACGCGACTCCATGCCTCATAGAAACCCTTTTGAACGTTCGCAAGCTTCTTGCACCAGGTGGATATCTCCTCCTCCAAGAACTCCATCCGGGTAAGCAGTGGCTACTGTTGACAAGTAAGGGGCTTTATTATTCAAAATTCTAACAGCTTTACAGAGTCTATCAGAGTGGATTGCGTTATGGTAAGCTTCTCCAACATGTCAATCAAAAAGTGCGATTCTAATTTGAATAGGGTCTACTTCCTCAGTGGTGGCTTGGGGGAGACGATGGGCGTCCAGAAAAACCCCATGTATCACCTGACAGATGGGATAAGGAGCTTCAGAGCGCTGGGTTCACTGGTGTTGAATCGACTTCGTATGACAACGTTTGGCCGCATCACAGTAGCGCGAGCATGATATCTCGAATACAACATTCAACTACAACCGACAGTCCTAATGTGAGCTTCCTTTACGAAGGTACATTCAGTAAGTCGGCAAAGATGATCGAGCAAGCCTTTTTGCAGGATGGCTACAACGTGAATTGGTTTACCTTGAAAGGAAGCGACCTTTCTCATGAGCATGTCGTCTCGCTACTCGATTTAGATACTCCCTTCTTTGAAGACATTTCAGAAGCAGACTTCATCGCGTTCCGGACCTTCATGGCAACTTCAGCTCCAAAAAGTATGCTCTGGATCACGCGTGACACTCAAATGCGCTGCGCGGACCCACGGTGGAGCCTCACTCTAGGCATGATGCGAACGCTCCGTTTGGAATTCTCTATTCCATGTGCCACCTTTGAGATGACCTCGGCTGATCAAGCCACCTTAAGCTCTTTGGTTAAAGTCCAGCAAAAGATCCAGTCATCACCAAACTCTGCACTAGATCCCGACTATGAGTATTCATCTGAAGGCGAGAAAGTCTTTACCGGTCGCTACTATCCCGGTCAGCTGTCGACAACACTTGGACAGGCATACGAGCAGCCGGAGTCCAAGAAACTGACTATCGCTACATGCGGCTTGCTTGGCACCATTCAATGGGAGCGATTTGAGCCCCAGCCACCGGGAAATGGTGAGCTGGAGATCGACATCAAATATGTTGGTCTCAACTTCAAAGTACGTGTACAGCAAGGAAAGCTTTTGAGTTTAATATGTTAGATACTGACTACGTTGTAGGATCTAATGCATATAATGGGATTTATTGGCCAGAAAGACGATATTGGGTTAGAAGCAACAGGCGTTGTTCGGAGAATAGGACCTGGGCCACACAGGGAAGATTTCCAGGAAGGGGATCAAGTTCTTGTATGTGGTTACTCTCTTCTGAGAACCTCCGCAGTCATTTCAAGCCATTCTTGCATCCGTCTTCCGCCAGGCTTGTCCTTGGAGGATGCTGCTACCGTCTCAGTCGCCTTCTGCACAGTTATCTACTCGCTCATCACTCTTGGAGGGTTGCGAAAAGGACAGGTAATTCACTTTAACAGAAGCCATGACGCTCTGTGCTAACTAATCCCAGTCCGTCTTGATTCACTCTGCCGCTGGTGGCGTTGGACTGGCAGCAATTCAAATATCTCGACTACTGGACGCAGAGGTAAGTTCTCCTTTCAAATATAACATGAGGAATTGGAAGCTAATAGGAAAAGATCTATGCGACCGTTGGGAACGATACTAAGGCACAATATCTTGTTGACAAATATCATATACCCCGCCATCGAATCTTCAATTCAAGAAACCCGAGCTTCAAGGATGGGGTCCTTGGTGAGACTAACGGGAAAGGGGTAAATGTCGTTCTCAACTCCCTCTCTGGCGAGAATCTCCATGCCTCGTGGGAGTGCGTCGCGGAGTTTGGAAAAATGATTGAAATTGGCAAGAGGGACATGATGGGCCACGGAAAACTAGAAATGAATCCTTTTTTGAACAATCGATCCTTTATTGGTTTCGATCTGTTAGGATTGGCTCTTAGTCGACCGGACGAGTGTCAAAGGCAAGTTGATTTCAAATGATCGAAAGGTGGACAAGAGCCAATATTAACACTAAGATCAACAGACTGATAAAGACCGTGGGGTCATACCTTGAGCAAGGCGCAGTCAAACCAATAGAGCCCAAAAATCTGTTTGAGGCCAAAGATGCTGGAGCAGCCTTTAGACTCATGCAGACTGGTCAACACATGGGGAAGATAGTTGTCAAGATTCCTGAGAACTCAAGTGAGATCCCGGTCTCTGTGTCCACTCCATCACTCTCATTTTCCCCAGACGTTTCTTATCTCCTGGTAGGGGGACTTGGGGGTCTTGGAGTGGCTATAGCGAGATGGATGGCTGAACGAGGTGCAAGAAGCTTGGTCTTTTTTTCCCGGTCCGGAAATAACACTGAAAAATCCAGTGCCTTTGTTCAAGAGCTTGAAGCCATGGGATGCACCGCAAATGTTGTGGTTGGTGATGTTGTGCACATGGAGGATGTAATGCGGGCGATTTCCTCGTGCCCCAAGCCGTTAGCCGGTGTCATTCAGCTTGCTATGGTTATCAAGGTGCCCGCCAACCGTGTGATTGTTGAACAACAAGACTTTTGCTGACAATGGTAGGACCAAACGTTCTTGAATATGGAACACGAAGATTGGCTCGCCGCTCTTGCTCCCAAGGTAACTGGAACAAGGAATCTCTATCGTGCGATCAAGAATCACAACAAACTCGATTTCTTCCTCATGTTTAGTTCCATTGTGGGCATCTGTGGGAATATCGGTCAATCTAACTATGCTGCCGCGAATTGCTTCCTCGATGCATTTGCAAAGGTCTGTCGCGCCGAGGGCTGTCCTGCATGTGTGATTCAGCTCGGTGGCATGGCAGGTATTGGGTATATCAGCCAAAGGCCTGTACTCAAGGAGAGATATAATGAGAGTATTGTGGACCTGCTTCAAGAAAAGGACCTTCTTCAAGCCGTACAGGTAGCGATTGAACAAGCAAGACTGACCGGCACCAACCAGGATGACCCTTCTGCAAGCACTGTCGTGATTGGATTGCAACAGTTTGTGCGATCCATACCTCGAGAGGCATACCGGCGTGACCGCCGCTTCGCTTCATGTCTCCCTTCAGTTGAGAAACCAACATCCACACCTTTGGAAACGGATCGAATAAACAAATTTCTCGCAGATATGGAGACTGACCCGTCCATCCTTGAATTGCCATCCACGCTCGACTTGCTGATTGAAGAAATTGCAACTATCATCAATGGCCAGTCTGGCGAGTTTGAATCACTCGAAGCAGCAGGGGAGATTGAAGTTGACTCTCTCATGACCATTGAGATTCGGAGCTGGGTACGCAAGCGCCTTAATATCGAAATCTCGACCTTGCATATATCAAAGGCAAAGAATGTGCGCGGCTTGGCCTTGCTCATTATCGAGCATTTGAAATCGAGCCACAGCTCTAAGGATGGGGAGCGGCAAATAGATGAGAAGACCGGAGGGGGTGGGGATGTCCAGAAATAATGTCTTTATCATGTTCTTTCTTGGATACTATAATTCCGGCTTTTGTCTCTGTGTACTTTCGATTTTCGTTCAAATAATCAATCTTCAGGTAGTCAAGTACTGCTACTGGCTGCCAATATATGCGAGTCACTTCAAGTGTCCGTGTGTTAGAATCCCAATAACTGAATTGTCAGTAATTCTTAATAGTCGCTCTTGTATTTATGGTCTGATAGCACCGTATGCATCAAGAATATTGGCATAAAAAAAATCTATTTAGACAAAAATGCAAATTAGGAGTTCATTGCTCCAAGGCCAGATAAGAGTCTTTGGTCGTTATGCAGCAAGAGAGATAGTGGGATGAAAGAATTGCGAACTGGAACATGAGGACCCGATTGAGGAGTAAACAAGCGTGGATCGATTCCCTTAAGCACTTACATACTCAGGTACAAGGGTACCAGAGACAGAAACTTAGAATGACACATAATTAGATCATCAAATTAAAGGGTATCGTGGTATAAAGTAACACAGTAGGCAGACTTTTAGGTATCTTAGATCTCGGTCAATCTAAACAGCATTAGTTTCCTCGGAATCGTCCCCAGCAGGGTTCAAGTGCTGGACTTCAAAGCCACCCTCATCCCTATCCTCACCCTTCTGTGGCCACAGAATCTGGTGTTGAACGATGGCTCGAATCATCATATAGCAAACGAAAAAGTACATGAAGAGCAGTGGAAACACTGCCACAGTACCGACAATGTTTATGGCATCGCAAGAAAATGCTTTTCCAATGGCAAAGGTAGCAGTAAGCAATGCTGTATTGGGGAACACAAAAGAGAACCAGGCCATTGAGAAGACCATTCGGCCTGGTCCGATAGCTGACCAATGGGCTGCACTGGCGATAATGAAGAAGAAGATTGCCAATCTGCTAAAAGTCAGTACATTATCAGTTTTGTTGCGGGTACATAGCTTACCCCCATAGCCATAAGGCGGCAAAATCAACCGTCACTCTCAGTATGTCGGCAGCCAGCGGACCATTGCCCATGAATTCCGCCGGAAAAGAACGCTTCGCCTCAGAAGCCATGTTCACTAACCCAGCGACTGTGAACCCACTAGGTCCGACAGAAACAAACATACCCGGGCGCATGTTTTCCTTTGGAAGCTTTTGGGTCATGAGTCGGTAGATGAAGGCCGAATACACCATCAGTGAAACCAGAAATCCGACACCTTGAATCGTTGTTCCTCCAACAATTATGCGCAGCGAACGCGATTGTTCGAGCTTCGCAGCCAGGATTCCAGCATGAGGACCAATGATGAGCATAGGATAAGCAGGAAAAATCCATATAGGAGTCATCTGGGCGATTGTGAATGTCTGTGTCGACCATCTAAAATGTTGTTAGTGATGTTTTATCATAGAAGATGGGGTATTTACAGAATGAGATAGATGCCAGCAGAAAATAGCACGGCTAGGATGCAGTCTATCCAAAATAGAATTCCAACGGCTTCCAGGAGCCACGGGCCTGCTTTTTCCGGGCCGTATTGGGAGACATTGATGAGGATGGTGCCAAAAGAAACCATTGATGCAGGGATAAACAGGGACTCCGTTGGATGCAGGAAGGACGCTTTGAAAGTGTAGGGGTAGAAATAGAATCTAGCGAGCAGAAGCGCCCAGACGACAAGGTAGAGGAAGATATTGAACAAGAAGACGATAATCCCGATCGTCTCCAATCCTCGAAAGCGATATGGAACTTCGTAAAGGACATTCGCTAATCCTCCCGTGGCCATAGTCAAGGTGAAATATGCCCAGGTAATATGACGAATCCGTTTTTTCCAGCTAAGATGGTCTGCCGATGCATCTGTAAGCGTGCGATCGAGATGTCGACCCTGCGGCCCCCAAGAATCCCTCTTGGACCGACGGTCAGTAGTAGCCCTCGAAGACATCTTTTGCAAGGTTTCCTCCAACGCGGTAGCGTGCACATCGCGGGCAATCGCTCTAGGACTGTCCGTAGCGCCTAGAATCGAGATAGTGCGGTCGGCATCTTCAATGGTTGGTGTGCGATAACCATCGTCACCAGGGCTTCTCAAATGGCGGGGAGGAATTGACACGAGTCCAAGTCCCGAGGCCATGGCTCAGGCGATTGGGCTGAATTATGATTATAACCGCGAATGTTCCAGCCACAGCTCCTTTACCAATAGGAAAGGACAGAGACGCAATAAGGTTAGGGCGAGATTATTTGTAGAGATCTAACTCAGCCCTATGGGAGATTGCGTGTCGGAACCAAGGAGACTGATCAATCCATGTGAGGGGAATTGGGCATCAACGTGGGACAAGAACAGGAACAAGACGGGAGTTGCCTTTCAAGTAGATGCCCACAACCAATACATGCGCAGAGAAGAGATTGAGATCTACCTCATTTGTTTGTATGATACGCGCGTTGGACAACAAGAAATGAGCTTGTTTTGCAAGTTTCAAAGATTGATCTTCCGACGTCACGGATCGTCGTTACGATGGGTCCGGGTATACGCTTTCTCGCCCGAATCCGTCGTTGCGATTCGCCGAGTTTAGTGACTTTCTCGGAAGTCGGCACCACTCACGTCAGCAGAACAATTGATGGTGGCTGATGGCTTTTATAGTCTACAACTGGTCCCTGAACCCAATCATACCTTCTAGTCTACTTATATCGATTTTGATGGCTATCTGCAGGATATAGATGTATAGATGGTCTGGAATGCATGCGACAAAAGTGGATCATTCTCAATCTTGGCAGGAATGGATCTATCGACAAGAATCTGGACTCCATGTCAATTAATTCAGTCCTATAAGTTAGGTGGCTGTTCATCAAAATGGCCATGCGGGATGTTATGCATAATGCATTTTGTCCCAGCTTATAGTTCATAACGATCCTCATGTGTCATGGAGGACATACTGTTCCCAAATCGGTGATAGGGTTTAGGGTTGTGTGCCTGTGAAGAGCTGCTGAGCTACATGAGCCGAGGCAAGACGTTGAAGCTAGACTCGGGCATCGCGTCATCGTCGTGAATAGTTCATCCATCATAGTTTCTCATACTCCTTGGATTCCTGGTCTCACGTTTGTTTCTACGGTATAACTAACGGCACTTCTTTGAGATCAACCATGCCAGGGGTTACTGATAACCGCAAATCTGTCCTGATCACAGGGTGAGTTTCAAACTTTGATCCTCAGAGAATGGCAAAGTACTGACGCCAAGCAAGATGTTCTCCCGGTGGTATTGGGAATGCCCTTGCGCGGGAGTTTCATCGGAATGGATTGCGCGTGCTAGCTACAGCCCGTAAAGCGGAGACCATCTCCGACCTGGCTGGCCTTGGCATCGAGACCCTGAGTCTGGTCGTCGATGACCTCGAGAGTGTCAAGGCGTGCTATGCAGATGTTGAGACGCGACTGGGAGATAAAGGTCTAGATTACCTCGTGAATAACGCGTGAGTATATATTATCACTTGCCAAAGCTTAGTTCATCGCTAATTTAGTCTATAGAGGCCGCAGTATGATCCCAACCACTTGATGAAGCTATCGCGCGCAGACTGACAGCAAATAGACTATACGGTTCCTGCCATGGAAGTTGATCTGGCTGAGGCACGCAAGACGTTTGATACCAACTTCTTTGCAGTCATTGCCATGTGCCAGACTTTTGTCCCACTTTTGATCAAAGCCAAGGGAACTATTGTTCAACTTGGATCAATCGCTGCAGTTCGTGCTTCCAGGCCACTTGTGATTTGGGAAAGGCATGGAGAAAAGAGATCATGGCTGACGAAAATAGGTGATTCCCTACGTATTCGGGTCGGTCTACAATGCTTCCAAAGCTGCTCTGCACTCCTTCAGTGATGTTCTTCGAGTCGAACTCGCTCCCTATGGGTATGTTGCCTGTTGCGCTATCTTATCCGTTTGAGTATGTCTGCTGACTACTGAACAGGGTTCATGTCACTACCATTGTGACTGGGGGTGTACAATCTCGTATTGCGCGTACCGAACGTCACTTGCAACCGGATTCTCTATACGCGGATGTCGAGAAGGAATACAACCAGCGCCTCGTGCATAGCCAACATAATGCCATGCCTCACGATGCGTATGCAAAGAGTGTCGTGGCTCAGGTGTTATATGGATCAGCCCCTTGGCGCTGGCTGTGGCCCTGGGCCCAAGGACGGAAGCTTTGGATCTGGGAGGGTCATCGCAGCTGGGTCGTCTGGTTCCTCGCGGGAGCTTGGGCGTGGAATGGAACATTTGGATGGGTCCTAGGCAAGATGTTCAACCTAGGAAAGATCAAGCCAAAGAAGTAGAAAGTGAAAACAAAGTGCAATAGTTGCGAGCAAACGAGTTCCGTGATATTCGCGTCTGCAGCCCGAGGCTGGGCTGAGTCAGCCAGGGACGGGTGCTGGTTGGCTGCAACACCCGGTTTTACCGCGACTGCAATGTCAACCCGAGAAAAAGAAGAAACAGCTTTCTCCCCCGAGTTCCCGATATCCTTTCCCTTAACTCCCCAAGGGCTCAGAACCACCATCCCTCTCCTCTCTATCTCCCTAATTTCATCATGTTCAATCTTGCCCGCGGTCGTTCCGTTGCTACCGCCTTCCGGGCTGCGACAGTAAGTTCTTCGCGATGCCGTGCTATCGGCCCGGGGTTCAGTTGCTCTGTGAACCTTCATATACTAATACAGTTGATCATCTCTAGAAGCCTTCCGTCTCTTCTCGCCTGGGTCAGCAGCAGCGTAACCTGTCTATTCATGAGTACCTCTCCGCGCGCCTCCTGAAGCAGGTATGTCAATTCGCATCTACCCGGTTCCCCTGCGGTCGCAGAGAATCCCTGTTTTGAAGCCTGGGTCGGCTTGCTGATATAAGGACACAGTACGGTGTTGGTGTGCCCAAGGGTGAGGTCGCTCACACTGCTGAGGAGGCTGAGGCTGTTGCCCGGTCCATCGGTACGTTCTGTCCTTTTCCTTTTTCTCACCTCTAGCCCCTTCGGCACGTACTAAACGCGACATTCTAGGCAATGATGACATGGTCATCAAGGCCCAGGTTCTTGCCGGTGGCCGTGGTAAGGGTCACTTCACTAACGGTCTCAAGGGTGGTGTCCGGGTTATTTACTCGTAAGTGGTGAATTCGATTTTGATGCTCCTGGTTCACAAGGTGGATCCCGTGGTTCCTAACCGTTCACTTTTTTAGTCCTACCGAGGCCAAGATGTTCGCCGAGCAGATGATCGGCCAGAAGCTCATCACCAAGCAGACTGGTGCCGCTGGTCGCGCCTGTAACTCTGTCTACATCTGTGAGCGCAAGTTCGCTCGCCGTGAGTTCTACCTCGCTGTCCTCTTGGACCGTACTACCCGTGGTCCCGTCATTGTCGCCTCCTCCCAGGGTGGTATGGATATTGAGACCGTCGCCAAGGAGAACCCTGATGCCATCCTCACCACTCCCATTGATATTCACGTCGGTGTCACCGACGAGATCGCCCGCACCATCGCCACCGACCTTGGTTTCTCTGAGCAGTGCATCGAGGAGGCCAAGACCACCATCCAGAACCTCTACCGTGTCTTCATGGAGAAGGATGCCACTCAGCTCGAGATCAACCCCCTGTCCGAGACCTCCGACCACCAGGTTCTGGCTATGGATGCCAAGCTCGGATTCGACGACAACGCCGAGTTCCGCCAGAAGGACATCTTCGAGCTGCGCGATGAGAGCCAGGAGGATGCTGATGAGGTCAAGGCTGCTGAGCACGGTCTGAACTTCATCAAGCTTGATGGTGACATTGGTTGCCTCGTCAACGGTGCTGGTCTCGCCATGGCCACCATGGACATCATCAAGCTGAACGGTGGTAGCCCCGCCAACTTCCTTGACGTCGGTGGTGGTGCTACCCCCGCTGCTATCAAGAGCGCTTTCGAGCTCATCACCAGCGACCCCAAGGTGTCTGCCGTCTTCGTCAACATCTTCGGTGGTATCGTCCGCTGTGACGCCATCGCTCAGGGTCTCATCAACGTTGTCAACGAGATGAACCTGCGCACCCCCATCATTGCCCGTCTCCAGGGTACCAACATGGAGCAGGCCCACAAGCTGGTATGAATAACCCCATGAACCCAATCTGTCAAGGACCTTCTTTTTCGTTCTCAATACTAATGACTTTTTACTTTCTAGATCAACGAGTCTGGTCTTAAGATCTTCTCCATTGAGGACCTCCAGACCGCCGCTGAGAAGTCCGTCCAGTTCTCCAAGGTCGTCAAGATGGCCCGTGAGATTGATGTTGGTGTTGAGTTCACCCTGGGTATCTAAGGGATTCCCTAAAGGTTGAAGTCATAGATAAGGGCATGCATTTGGGAGCCCGCGGGCGTGTTGTAGCGACTTATTAGAGAATCCCTGTGGACGCTGCGGTGCCCGTTCCTGTGTCATTTATTTTTCTTTTGTCACTGTATTCTTGAGTGTTTCTATGTCCTTTTTATATTATGGTGTCCTAATCGGAAGAGGATGTGAGATTTCAAATCGTATTATCTATTGTTGCGCAGTAGTCTGTAGAGGTGTTCTGTATTCCTAGATTTATGGATTAGGCCTAATAGGCCATTCTGCTGGGTTCCACGATTCGTCAAAGCCCCAGATCTCCGATGATTGCCCATTGAAAAAGACGGCAAAGTCTTGATCCGCAAACATTCTGTAACAAGAAGGACCTTCCACTACTCGTTGTATTGGATACTGGCATTCGCCCATAACGTTTGACAGACGCGGGTGCCTTTGGTATTTGGACTCCATTACCACCAACTTGTAACCTCCGAGGAAGTAAATCAAGTCCTGGCCCACACATACAATATTGCCGGAAGGAAGAGCAGGCAGAGTATGGACCATGACCTTGTCACCTTCCAAGGAGAAGAACTGTCTAGGCTTGGTGACGGTGCTGGATCGCAGCCTTACGAGCAGGTTACTGCTCTGGCCCTTGTAGATCTCTTGTGCGTGAAAGATCTCATGTATATCACCCGCTTCAATCAATGAGAATGTTTGGTCTTGCGAAAGGGAGCAATGGAATCCGTTAACATCGTCGATTGTATACTTTTCAACATGCACTTGGCAGCTTGTGCCGTCGATCTCTATTAGCTCGTCGCCTGCGAAGACTTCCTCGCTGAACCGGACGACCGTGAACTGGTCTTCCAAGGGGTGCAGCGCCAGCAGCACGATACGTGTCTTGATTGGAACATGGCGAGCAATACCCAACTTCCATCCCCAGTGGATGACGGAGCCCCGGTAGCCGAAGGCCACGTTGCGACCATGTACCACGAAATGCTCAAAATCCAAAGACGATATTCGAAAGGATCTGTGTTCATGGGTATCGAGATCCCAAACATGGCAATATGCCCGCGTCGAGATCGCCGCGATTAAAGATTTAGATAATCTCAGCTCGATAAGGTCTTCCCGATTCTCCGTGGTTAATCGAGCTTCTTTGCCGTTGCATAAATGCAGTAAAATGATGGAGGTGTAGGTTAGACCGGAGTGGGTGTCCAACTGAGCATAGATGCCATGGGAATACCCCACCTCACGGATGCTTCTTGGTGTGTTGTTAGACTCAACAGGCGAAAAAGGCAGATGAATCGATTTGACTCGTTTGGCTCGTTCCAGGCGGAGTCTTTTTTGAATCACTTGCTTTGAGTCTATTACCGGGACGTCGCTGCCCACGATGGCTCGGATCGCAGCACTTTGTACCATAGGCGATGAAAGAACTCGCCGCCATTGCTGAGACACTCTTTGTAACAAAACCAAATCGGCGATATTCAAGTGCTCTGCGACCATTGCAACAATCTCCAGAGGTAGCTTGCCTAGCAAGTCATATTCAAAATTGATGCGATCGGCACGTAATTTCACCTCTCTCCATTCAGAGCGAAGTAACTTGTCCAGGATGCCATGGTATCTGCAACCGGTCAGCAATATGCACAAAAAAAAAGCCAGGTATTAGTTTGGCATATGGATAGCTATGTTGTGTGGGACGTACACGAGCTGCCGATTCTGTGGAGATAGACCATCAAACTGAGCTAAGATAGATTGCGCATGGTGGTCCATGCTTTGGAAGATACCAAGCTGGCTTGTAGAAGTTGACCTGGCTGTTGATGGAGATATTGCCCAGTTTGTGGATTAGTAGGGAATCAAAAACAAGCTAAAACAGCAATGCCGAGAAGGACCATGTAAAGTGTATAGTATAAGTGAAGTGGAGCACGAGAAAAAAGGTCTCATTCCTCTTGCAACGAACCCCCTTTTCTTTTCTCCACCTTTCCCTCCTCCAACTCGCTAGTCCGATCCTTCCACGTCGACCTTATCGATCTGGATATCTTCAAAGCAATATCCCGACCTTTTCCTGCTGGAACCCGAAGAAAAATCAAGAGTCAGACTTGCAGATCCCGACTTTCGCGACCTTTCCGGCCCCTCCCCCCTTCCCCGCAGAGGAACCTCGCGCTGAGATTTGTTCCTTCACCTCCGAACCTCAATTCATGGGCGCGATGACAGACCAGGTTTCAATGCTTGGGTGTTGATCTGCGCCTTATCTGGGCCTCCGCAATAATCCTATCCAACTACCACGTTCTGCCGCCACGAGCGCACTCTAACGGTCGTCGCGTTCTCCTGTGTCTTGCCCCATCCGAACTTTGATCTCCCCGAAATTCTTCCAGCTTTATAGCTTTATACATCGGCGCCGATCGCCCGTCCCGAGCCCCTCTAACCGCCATACCTATCTCCTTTCCTCTGCCGCGCGACATGAGTGGTCTCGCCGATCCTCCCTCCCGGAATACCTTCGGGCCTGCAAATGCTCCCGGCAAGACACGAAACATCCCGGTCCTATCATCTTCCGCTCATCATTCCCCCGTCGCGATGGAGATCACTCCCCCTTCCTCGGCTGCCGCGGGTGTCCATGGTCTAGACGGCGACCGGGGCGCTAATGGCTCTGAGGGGAACACAAGCAATCCCAACCCGGCTGTTGGGGCTGCTGCCGCAGCTCAGCAGCCTAAAGTGGTACAGACTGCTTTTATCCACAAGCTTTACAAGTGCGCTTTCATTACCGATTGCCCCGAGGATTTTGCTGATCCGTCTCAAATTGTAGTATGCTCGAGGACAACAGCATTCAGCACCTGATCTCTTGGTCAAACACCCACGATAGCTTTGTGATGTCTCCAACTTCGGAGTTCTCCAAGGTTTTAGCGTAAGTGCCAGTGTACCCGGGACTTGACGACGTTGGTTTTTGCTGACGCCCCCGAAGCCAGTACTTCAAGCACACCAACATCTCCTCCTTTGTTCGGCAGCTGAATATGTATGGTTTCCACAAAGGTATGTTGCTCCCATTCAGGCTCATAGGGGCAATCGCTGATCTGGGTCAGTGAGCGATGTGTTCCATACTGGATCTCCGGACTCGGCTCTTTGGGAATTCAAGCATGGAAACGGCAATTTCAAACGGGGCGATCTGGTTGGGTTGCGCGAGATTAAGCGTCGCGCATCTCGGCATGCTTTGATTCACCGCGACTCGTTCCCTGGCCATAAGGCTGCTACGTCACAACCAGGTACCCCTGCAGAGCCGGTTCCTGATGCGACGGAAGCTAGATTGATGAACCTGGAGCATAGCCTCTATGACATGCACAATCGCCTGTCTCGAGCTGAAGAGGGAAATATTGCTCTCAGTTCGAGATGCCAGAGCATGGCTGAAGGTCTGGCCCAATGCTATCACGTAAGTTTCGTTTCGAGCTATCACGCAAATGTTCTATAAACTAATTATACTTCAGTGGACCCATTCAATCTCTCGCTTCCTCCAAGCTGCAGTACCTGATAGGGAGAACCCTCTTTACCGTGACAGTATGACCGCACTTGACCCACGAGCCAAATTTCGTACTAACAATGGTTTAGTCGCAAACATACAACGAGAAGTTGAGAAGCAGCTTGAAGCCGTGCGCGCTATGGAGGCATCACACGAAAACCTCATGCCACCGCGTCAGCCTTTCTTTGCAGCAAATATCCCCGTTGAAGCTGGGCCACCATTATCTCCACGCCAATTACCACAAGACGATGGCCGACGCCCGTCCATGATCCGGCCTCCGGTTCCACCACATCTTTCAGTGTCGCCGCGCCGCTATGGTTCCATTGGAGGAGCCAACCCACAGCCCAATTATGTCCGGCCACAGGCTCCCCAAGCTCAACCACAGAATCAACCTGGACCCTCTCCTTTATCTATCTCAACACCCCCTGGACCTAATCTCGGTCGCCGTCACACTTTTGCAGATATACGACAGCACGATTGGCCCCCTTCGGGCACCTCTCCTTTCCCACCCGGTAATCCTCCGAGTGGACCTTGGCCATCGTCCCCCAACCGAGTACCGGGCTCCAGTGACCAGCAAGTCCGGGATGTTCTCGCGCAGTACGAAATGGGGGCCCCTCGGCGTCTTCAAGATCAGTCACGCCATGCGACTCCACCCGGCGCTGCTGAGCCATCTCCATCTTTGCTTAGTGTTGACAATGGGTGGAATATTGCCGGCTCCAGGTTTCCCCGTCAAGAATCCTCTCTGCCAGCAACCCGGCGCTCCAGCATGGCAAGCAACGTCCACTCGCTATTAAACCCTGCAGATACCGCTGAGCGGCCCGATGAGGACCAGCAGATGAGCGAAGATCGCAAGCGGAAAAGATTGGAATAGAGGCATGGCCTCGAAGTTCACTTAGATCTCCCCATTGGATTGATTTGCTTCACCATAACTGGGGTGAGGCCATTGGTCTAAATCAACCCTACCACACTTTCAATATTTCCTACTCGATAGGCGTTTGGAAACTCCATCAGTTGACATTGTATACTTGAAAACCTTCAAATCCCTTTATTCCCTCTCACACAATCTCTCTCTCTCTCTCTTTCTCTCTCCTTGCACCATCGATCTTTCCTTTCTTTTTCTTTTATTTCTTGGATATTCCAGGCGGAGTCGTGCTGTTGGTGCCGATTTTATACTTCATTCCCGCATATCTTATATACCCTTGGGTCGGGCGGAGCAACCAAAAATCATGGTGACATCTAGAAGAGATTGGAATGAATTTTGTACTTTAAGCCTGAGCCCCTAATATGATTAAATCTAGTGAAGTCCTATCTTGCTGGTTGAGGCTGAGTCCTTCATTAGGACTGCAGTTTCGGTGATCCTGCACCGAAATCAAATAACTTGCAGACTCCGATCATATGTTGCAGAGTTCACGGCTAGTAAATTCAGCTGTGTCCGGTGACAACCCGAGATCGTGGCACTGCTTCAGCCACCAGCTAACCAGCACAAGTTGAAGCGAAGAATCCATATCAAAAACCACCACTTCATCTCTTCTTTCTCTTCTTAGCTCTTTCAGCCAGAAGTTCATCCAGGTAACTCGTGGCCTTCTTCTTCCCCTTCAAAGGCGCCTGTCGCACAGGAACCTCTTTCGCAGAGGGTTCTTGCCCATCCTCCTGAGAATCCTTATCCTCCTCCACGACCTTAGCCTTCGTCTTTATCGGCGCAGCTTTCCTCTTATTTCTGCCAATCGAAGCAAACCGTCCCTCTTCATCATCATCACTCTCCTCATCCTGCTTATTAGCCGCAGTGGCAGCCGTCTTAGCCGCCTGCGCCGCCGCAGTACTAGCTTTCGCCGCAGCTTTCCTCTCAGCTTCAGCCTTCATAAACCGATCATAATTCTTGCCGAGTAATTGTTTCCGTAATTTATCGTTTGAGCTTAGTTCTGTGCGATTCCAGCTCCCGTCTGCTGCTTTTTCGGGGAGTGGGGCGCCGACTCCGAGTCTGATTAAGGGCAATTAGCACCACTGAAATAGAATGACACGGGGAGTGATAGGATAAGGCGGGAAGGATTCTTACGTCTCTGGAACGGCAGTGAAGATCTCATCTTCCTCGCGTTGTAGTTCCTCCTCTGATTTGACGTTGGCTAATTCTTCTTCTGTTTGCGCGGGAAGCCAAGATGCGACAAGGCGCTGGCTTCGGGCGAGAGCGACGTTTGCCCGGTTGAGGATGACGTCGGACTCTGTTTTTGAGAGCGACATGCTGGGTGGTGGTGAGTTTTTTTATACTTTTTTGTTGTCGAGAAAGAGAAAGTGATGGGCATAACTTTTTGCGATAAGCGTTATCTAAAGGCGGTGAGAGGTATAAATGTGCAGAGGTATATGATACATGTAGAACCTTTGGGACAGGAAGAGAAAATGGAAAGAAGGCAAGATCTATGGTACATGAAGTTCCTCCTCGTCCGCCCTAGACGAGCTCTCTTCTTGAATGGATTGGTCTTCATCAAAATCCATGTCATGCGCATCATGTTCACTCCAGTTTCCTTGGCTGGGCACGGCATAACGGTGATTATCGCATTCCAAGGTTGCTCTAACGGCCTTCTGCAAAGATCTGAACATTTTGTTACGAGCCAAATAGAACTTTCGCGGTTTTTTCTCATGGTTAAGAGACGCGTAAGCCGACGTCAGGCACTGTGTCAAATTGGGGAGATTAGCGGGACATGTATTAGGTGAGGAGTAGCACTTCTGCTCACCTTGTCAATAGCTTTATGCAGTTCGATGATGCTTCGTGCAGCCTCATCTGAGGTGTATGTTGGATCCTTCATATTGATGCTTAAAGGTAACCAGGAATCCATACGGAGCATTCGGTCTTTCCAGACCATTCTTCCTCCGAAGAGGCACATTGCCAAAGGGCTGACAAGAGAATTCTCTCTCAGCATTGAAGGTTCCCCCGCAGTCCGATTAGCCTGTTTCCCTTGGTATGTTACCAGATCCCGGATAGGTGGTGGCGGTAGGATGTTGGCAGCACTTGCCCAAGGCAGGTGATGTTCCCCCACGGTCTTGCTGAAGTATGACCTTGATGTAGACGGTGTTGGAGCGGCAACGTGAGGGAATTGGGCATGAAGGATAAGTGCTTTGATGAGAGGAATACAATCCGAGTTGATGTTGAGTGCTTTGCCGCCCACGTGGTAACCATTTAAGGGGATAGAATTGCCGCGGACGAGTCGCGCACCCTTGAGAGATTCCAATAGCAGTTTAACAATGCTGGTGGCCTCCTTATAGCTGTGGAACTCCAGGTGCTGGTCTTGAGCGTAATTCCGGACGCTACGGCCGTCCCGCTCTACGGCCCGCATAGCCTTAAAAGCATTGATGGTACTAATATGGTCACAGTGACTCTGCCCCGCAAATTCATGGCGTTTATTGCGAATGGTGTGACTGTCCTCCATACTCGATGGCCGGCGGAAGAGGCTTTCTCCATTCAGAGCTGCCAATATGAGCATCGGTTCTAGGCATTGGAAAATAACACCAAGGATGACCAACCTGCCGGCTGATGGGTCAAGGGGCAGGTGGTCGAGAAGGGCACCAAGATTTGTCAGGTTTTCATTCTCATCCAACAGCCGTGTCTGTTTTAGGTGCTTGATCGTCTGCACAACTGCATCGGTATTAGGGGGCTCCAATGCCTGTTTCAGAACGTCAATGATGGGGACATCAGGGGCATTGCTTTTCACACGCAGACATAGTTCATCCAGCGGAGCCCGTTGAATATCGGGAGACTTCATTTTCCGAAGACCATCATAGCACTGTTGGGTTCCCAGGAAAAAGTACTCCCCGTCTTGGACTCTGCCAGCTCGTCCAGCTCGCTGGATGGCGCTAGCCTTGCTAGCCCAGAAGGACCCCAGTCGACGTGAGCGCGCCGTGTGATCGTAAACTAGGTTGTTCACCTTGCCGGTATCAATCACGTACTTAACGTCAGGGATAGTGACCGAGGCCTCAGCCACATCGGTGGAGAGGAAAACCCTCCTGCAACCTTCCGGGAATGGTAGAGACAACTTTGCTATTTCCGCCGGTAGTGCCGCATGCAACTTGAACAGTCGGAATTGACCCTCGTCGGAGAAATCCAGGTCAAGTTGCTTAGAAGCTGTAAACGCCAATATTCGCTCTTCCAATTCCTTGATCGTTGCTAAGCCTGGAAGGAAAACCAAGACAGAACCAAAAGTGGTTGTCTTTAAAAGATGGAATATCAACGCAGCAATCACGCCATATGGTATCAATTTATCCTCCATCTCCAATACTTCCCTGGTCTGAACAGCGGAGATCAATTTGGTCGAACTCTCCGTGGGAATTTCCGTGACAGAGTCTGAAGCCTCAATCTCAGGCTTTTCGATACCCTCGAACTGTGCATAATGGTTGTCCAGGAAGCTTTTGGTCTCCGGGCCATCTAGCAAACTGGACAGCATATCGGGTTCATAAGTAGCTGCCAGCTCATCAAGCACATTGTCGAGGTTGTGCTTCTTCACATCAAATTGGCGACCCGGAATGGAAATATATGGAGCAGGAATGAGTTTCCCATCCGGTCCATTGTTGGCGAAATACGTGGAAAACAGGTCAAGATCTATGGTGGCACTCAATACCACGATTCGAGGCACAGGAACGCCAGTCGATCGGCATTTAGCCACATAGCGCTTCAGCAACATCATTATGAGATCGATTCCAATGTCACGAACATGGACTTCGTCAAGCATGATGTGAGTGAGCGATGAGAGTGTTTCAGGTTGATTCCGCAAAATGTTCAACATGATACCGGTGGTACAGTATGTGATGTTGCCCCCAAAATTGATTGGTCTTCGATGATCATATCGAGCCAAGCATCCAACACTATCGCCAACAACTTCACCTCTCTCATGAGAGACTCGCTCTGCTAGAAACTGTGCCGCAATTCGCCGTGGCTGGACACATATCACATTGCATTGCCCCCCGAATCCTTGGTCGATGGCATCATCCAGAATCATTTGAGGGATTTGAGTAGACTTTCCAGATCCGGTCTCAGCAGCAATAATGCTGTAAGTATGTCCGTTAATGATCTCCAAGACCTGCTGTCTGATCTGAACCACTGGTAGTTGGTCTTGTTGGGACCGAATCTCACTGGTACCTGGATCCTCCGATTGGCGTCGCTCATCCAAGCTCTGCTTTAACTTCTGGGATCTGCTTTCTACCTGAATGGTAGATGGAGAATTGCCTGACTCTTCTTGCGCAACTTTACCAGTCATTTGAGAGCTCTCCTTGGCGAAGATCTGATCTGCTTGGAGCAAGTCATCCCTTGCCTCTTGCATCGTGAAGATCAATTCATCGTCTACAGAAACACTGGCAGCCGGAACAATGGGTTTTCTCCACAGGTCTGTTTTTTTCAGTTTGGAGACAAGTCTTATCACTGCCTTTCTCTCCAATTGAGACTAGTGAGCTATATTAGTTTCCGTACAGGTGAAATATAGAGGAGACGACAACAAACCCTTATCAAGTCAGAATCCGCCCTTATAATGGTCTGCAGTTGTACCAGCCTCTTCTTGTTGGGCAAAAACAGATTGGCGTGACAATCCCGTGAGCCTTCCAGCTTGAGATAAAATTGACCCAAAGCCTCCATCTCAAAAAAACGCTCAAGGTCTTTGCTGTCAACTTCGTGCAAGTCGTCAAAAATGTCTTCCAATGTCCCCAACTTCAGCAGCTGCACGCTAAGGACTAACATGCGAATCGCCAATATCCGTGCTTCTTCCTATAGAGTTGTCAGAACAGCCCGAGCTCTACGCATTGGAGGGACCTACCGCGGTTTCGCATTTCCTTGAAGGAGTTCTGCCCCAACGGTTGTCCTGGGCGTCGTCATTACGAAACCAACAAACACTGCAATTGAATGTGTATTTGCCATTTTCATTCACATGTTGTTGTTGATGAATGGAAATTGGAGAAACGAAATGGTCCGACATCAACCTGTTGAGCAAACGAGGAAAGTTTCTACATCCATCATAGCCGGCAGCTTCAAAATCTTTATCCC
Source organism: Penicillium sp. VS I D KN (assembly GCA_019775415.1). Classification (NCBI taxonomy): domain Eukaryota; kingdom Fungi; phylum Ascomycota; class Eurotiomycetes; order Eurotiales; family Aspergillaceae; genus Penicillium; species Penicillium sp. VS I D KN. The sequence goes on along the minus strand of JACWFT010000023.1, from coordinate 412,166 downwards.
AATCATCAGTTTTACGTAATGTCGAAACGAGAAGCAGACGAGCTTCACGGGATGCTTTTTCCTGGATCGTTACGTGGTCAGAACATGCTTTCCAAACAACAATGCAACCTCGGGAACCTACTCTTGTCGATGCCGATACTGAAGCAAACAATTGTGGTTTGCCGACACAATTAAGGCTCTCCCTATGCACGTAAAGCCCATCCGTAGTCATTTCAGATACCTGTACCTCCTGAGTCCAGGATTCACCCTTCTTTTCTCTCATTTTCTCTCTCTTGAGCCAAAGTTCGTAAGCCCATAACATCGCTTCCGCTTCTTCGTCATCTTGGAAAGGGTGAACCTCGCGAATTGGGGTAGATGAGTCAGACGCATCCCCACGCCTTAATAATTGCGCATCTTGTGGTGTATTTTGGGAGACCTGACTGGACTCTGTGGTCAAGGCAGTGGGTGCCGACGCGGATGTATGGACGCAAGTGCCCGCACATTTCAGGTGCTTGAGCAAATATGGAAGGCATTCCCTGCCTCCATGCCATTGGATCTCAGCCCTCTCCCCAGCACTTATCGCAGATGAAACAACTGGGCGGGAAGAAAAGACAAAGGGTCGAGACCGGATTGTGTTAACCCGTCGCAAAAGAGGTCGTAACTTTGAAGGTCGAGCTGTCCAATAGGATGTACGATCAAGCCATTTACCTGGGTGGTAAGTCAGAGCTTGTTGTAAGCTGCGCATATTATTGCATGCGTTCGCCCCTGTCGTCATGTTGAAGTATGTTGTGTTCAAGGCGGACTTGAGAAACAGCACACGCGCATCGTGGTGGATTGAGGGGCACTTGGTGGATATTCCGGGGGGTCCACCGCCAGAATAAGCCCAGATTTATCGCAACTTATTTTATCGAGGCGGACATAGGGGTCAGCCGGTGGTCCTGGTCTTGCGAGTCGACGAATTCAAAAAGACGGGGAGAAACAAAGCTGCGGCGAACGAATGCTTGGCAGGTGCCGTCCCGGAGCCCTATGCTAACATGCGGAGAAAACTGTGGATCGTCCATATCGACAAACGGTTCGTTCTTTATTATAGATGATTCCAGAGGTTCCCTTACTAGATTACTGACAAGCTGACTTATACTTACAGTAAGGTCATGCCTTCATTTCTATTATGAGAATGGAATAAGCAAATTTGACAATCGTCATGATGGGCAACATTTGAGAAAAAATCTATGTACAAAGTCTAACGTATATACCATCTATGTGTCCAGTCCAGTCTAGACACACCTTTCTGAAACCCTCCATTTAGTACACAGGGTATTAAAGCCAGAACATGTTCGAAAATCCACGCAGGTCTAAACCTTTGCTTCCTGCTCGTGCTTCACTTTGAGCCTCTTCTCTGTCTTCATGAACTCTCGAATCCCAACTGGAATATTGGCGAATAAGTCCTCGTCCTGACTTGGTGCGGGCCAGTTGGCTTCACTACCCCCTCCATCCTCATCCATGCTTTGACTAGCCGAATCAACCTCAGCTCGAGGTGCGGCGCGCATGTCCGCGGTTCCCCTCTCAGGGCCACCCTTGGCCTTCGCTTTCGCGGCTCTAGCAGCCCACTCTTCCATCTCATCTCGGAAGTCATCCCAAACGCAATGTACACAGCCACTCATGCAGCAGTTCTCGGGCTCCTCGGGGCGGGGCGGGATGGGCACTCCGTTGATCGTTTGCCATTGGGATGCTGGTGGCATTTCGCCTGGGTTGTATCGAGATTGACGACCAGGACCAGCTAGACGTGTACCAAATACAATGGACATCTTCTCTTGTGGGGTTTTTGCTTCCCTCATGGTTTTCGGGGCCGACTTATCCTCAGGCGGAGGAATATTAGGCTGTGTACTTGTTGCCTGGCCGTGATAAGGAGAATTTGACTTCAATATCAAGGAGTAATAACCCGACAAAGGATATGCCTGAGAGCGGCCAGAGTTTTCTTCCAAGGAACTATGGGTATGAGCATCGGGTCGGTTATGGGCCATGCGCCGAGACGTTGGAGTCAAGGCATATTTGCGGTTCGGGGTCAAAGAAGATACGGGTCGATGAGACAAAGAACCAGGACGAATTCCTGTCCTTCGAAGAGAATGTCTGCCCGCTGCAAGACACTCCATTGTAAGTCGCGGGGGAAAGGAATGAATGATCTTGTGTCCGAGGCGGAAGCAATTAAGTCATAGGTGCAAACACGGCAAACACCGTTGTTTATGCGCCGCGAACTCGGCGCGAGTTTGGATCGACATCAACATCGCAATTATGAATTCACCACCAAAACGCAGGAAAAGTAGCAATGCTACTGGTGGTGACGCAGGCGCATTGCAGCCTGATGCATTAACTGCGACGAAACCTTCACGCCGGCCTTCATTCCAATCACCAACAAGATCCAGTCTCGCCAAATCACACCCGGACGTCCTGGAGCGCGCACTCAGCAGGTCTCCAAGTCGGCGACCGGAAAGTCAAGGAAACCAGCGAGAAAATGCAGGACCAAATCCGGTCGGGCTCCGAGGTCGCAAAGCCCTCCGACCCTCATTAAGCGCGACCTCGAGTCCTCTGAAAGCGCCGCAAATGTCTAGCAATGCGCCTCTTCTGTCGCCTAGCAGACGTCCTAGTGGTGTTCAATCATTCACAAAACCACCTCGCAGGTTATCGAGAAAAATTTTGCCCAGCGACTTTTTCTTTGGGTCACCTACCAGGAAGGAAACACAGCCAACACAGCAGGAGCTTTCCAATACCCCAGAAGGTCAATTGGCCCAGGAGCTAGGAAGCGCAACACGTGAAACGGCCACGGATTATCCCATCGACACCGATCTGGGTGGATTCATGGATGACAATGATCTGGAACCGGAACTTCCCCCCACCCCCACACAACTGGGGTTAGAAAAGGCACCAGACCGTCCAAGAGCGCTCTTGAGCAGCAGCCCCAGTTCGAGATATGAAAAGAGAATGAAACGAAAAGCAACCGATACGCTTCAAGGAAGCCCATTGAAAGGATTGAGGTTTCAACCTCGAGGCCGTGAAGAAGCGTCAGTCTCGGATAACAGCTCAGTTGATGGTGAAATATCCGCAGCTGCTTTAGAGAAACGCAAACTACGCAAGAGCCTCACAGCGGAGCTGCAACGTTTGAAAGATGATGTTGCAGAACTGACGGAATGGACTGAAAAAATGGGGTCTGATACGGATCTTGAAAGTTCGAAAGGACTCGACCATTTCCTGTAAGGTGAACATCCCCTACGATGCTTAATACTTCTAACCAATGTACAGAGGCTTGCTCTCCGAAGAGTCATCATATATTAACCGCCCTGTTCCCCGACAAGCTCCAGTTCCGCTATCGTCACTTCTTTCCACTCTGCTCCCATTTTCTAGAAATTTTCCTCGTCCCGCCCCTCCGTCATCACCTTTACCTACAAATCCATTCGCCTTGAAGGATTCATCACAGTCACCATCATATCTCACAGTATTCGCTCCACTGGCTCTTCGCACTAAAACCAACCGTACCACTGTCTCAAAGACCAGTGCCGTTCTTGAGACACATACATTAACATTCACACCTCCACCTCCATTCCCATCTTCACTATACAATATTTCCGTTGTATATGAGTCAGATCCAGAGACACAGTCCGTGGTCGCCGTTTCCGTGCCCACGGGTAGTGAAAGCAAGAAACGAAGAGTACCCACGGTCCTCCGTCGATGGATCGACGCTCGCCTCGCCAACCCCCTCTTGAAGCTCGACGTGGCAACACTATGTTGGGGGATCAACCGGTACTGGGAAGCCTCGGTGACTCGCGCTCGTCTATGGTCACGCATCGATCACAAGCACGGCAGTGGTGGCAGGAAAAGCAAGTTCCCGGAGTCTGAGACTGGAGTCATTACTCTCCCAGAGCTCCGACGGTTGATCCCACACCTGGACCGTAGCTCAATGGTTATCAGATCCAAGTCTTTGGGAGGCGATCCCCGAGTCCTCCTCTCCAATACTCTGACAATCGATGACTGGACTGGAGAGCCGCAACTTCGGCCGGAGCTTAGTGTCTCCCCATCTGGCTCTAGTGGTGGACCTGGGAAGAAGATTGATCAAGAAGCCAAGAAGCTTTTTCATGCTCTGTTAAAGGATGATACTTTGAATTCTACGCAGAACATTGTGGAGGGCCTTCACTTCGATGCGGTTATTCGAGCCACGGAAGGTGTCCTTGGTGCCTTGTTCGGTCGCGACTGATGTTCTTGGTTTGTTTTCGAGATAGCGATGGCGCAGGTGTGTGTATTCGGAGCGTGATTTTGAATTCTAAGATACCATGGTAGCGTTCACAAGTGTTTATAATGAATCGAGTCTGCCTAAGGTATCTTTTTGAAGACTGCCGGGTATATTACTCAAACTTGCGTTGAATCTGGGAATACCTACGCGTTTATATAAATTGATCACCTGAGCAGGTGCTAGGTAGCGTTTAATATATATAAGTGGAGACAGCACCAAGGTTTGACTCAAGGCAATGTGGATTCATTCCTGGAGGATCATTTTGGAACATATATGGATGTTCAGATATGTATACAGTATATATCTGTGCCTAGGCCCTAAGCCTCGGAGACGGATGTTGAAACCCCATTTCAACTTGGAACTTTATAAACGTTGATATGCCCCTACCTAGTACCTCCGGATGTCAGTGTCCTATTATGTAGACAAGGATTTCAATTCTGATATCTAGCGCGCAGTAAATTGCAAAAGATTAACATAGGCACATTTCCTGCTAATTACATTCGAGCCCCGTGGGCATGAGATCGCTGAGCCTAATTGGTGGAATTAAACGTCCAGATTCGAGGCATCTACCTACAGTGCACTTATCCGGTAGTACAGACCTACGACCTCGGGACTAGGTGAAGTTATTGATAATGTCTACAGTTTGGAGAGGGAGCTTTCCTGTGGGTACTTGTACGCCGTAAACATAATGTTAGAACTTTGAAAGTCTCTTGATTTGAGAAACTACAAATTTTTTCATGGCGTAGGCCTCTACCATTCCTCCAAATAACTCCTATCCCTCAAGACTCAGCTGGATGATACCAATGCCAGAAACCAAAATCCTTCGTTTCCAGGCTATTGCATCTTCCAAACTTAGTTCAACAGGATCAAGCTCGATGAGCCAGAAAAACACCAACACCAGAAATATTGCCGAAGAGATTTTGAGAAAAATTGGGCGGTTTTGCATTTCGAAGGATCTTCCGAGTTCTTTCTTTTTAGAGACAAAAAAGGGTAGTTTCAAGGGGAGAGGGGGAGGGGGAAAAGAGGTTTAGATTGAGAGAAATGGAAGAGGCGCCACGCCATGCCACGGTACACTCATCCCCGATTCGAAAACCGACCCGATCATCATCATCAACAGGAGCAGAAAATTAACACATTTATTTCTTGGCGTTGGCCTCCTCCTCAGCCTTGGCCTTGGCGCGCTTCTCACGGATACCCTTGTGGCGGGCCTCGGAGCGAGCGTCACGGAGAGTGCGGTAGACAGAGCCCTCGGACTTGGGAAGGTCGGCACGCTTGATCTCGGTGACAGCGTTCTCCTCAGCGGGGTTGGTGATGGGGAAGGTGGCGTTGACGTTGGCAACGATACCCTCACGCTTGCCCTCGGCAAGGGTGGCCTTGACAGCCTTGACGTCCTCAGCGGAGGAGTCGAGCTTCTTGAACTGACCGCTCTTGCGGGGGAAGAGGATCAGGCGGGCCTTGTAGTCCTGGAGACGGGCAACGTTGGCGACCAGGGACTCCTTGGAGTAGTTGGTGCGGCGGTGGTCAACGGAGATACCGACGGTGGAAGCGAGCTTCTTGGGGATACCGGCCTCCTATAGACGAGAAAAAATGGAGATAAGCCTCCACTCTTGAGCATTATCAGGGATCAGTAGTCAAATTTACCTTGAGCTCAGCCAGGGTGAAACCACGGCCGGCACGGACACGGCGGTTGTACTTGACGGTAGGGCATCGCACAACGGGACGCAGCTTGTCAACCGGGCGGGGAGCAACGGCAGCAGCCTTGGCGAGACGGTTCTCACGACGACGGTGCTTACGGCCGGGCTATAGTCGCAAAAAAAAGATCCATGTTAGTTGGTCGTGATTCCTTCGAGCAATTTTTCTTTCCCATTTCGATCGGTCCCAGTCGGTAGGTATAACTCGGTAGGACGATGTTCCTGGTGGGGAGAAATATTTTTCGGGGTCGTACCTGGTCGAAGTGCACGCGAACACGCTTCTGCCAATCCTTGCGGAAGTCTATTGAAAACTGTTAGCCAATCCAGTCCAATCGATCGCATGTCTGTCTCATTGTGATGTCGAGAGACCGATGGGCGCAGTGTCGAGGGTGACTCACGGTTCTTCTGAATCTGGTTGTTGTGCTTGATCGCCTATATTCCGAAGACAAGTCCATCAGCCATCGAGTTCCTCCAGAGTATCACCACGCCAGAATTGTCGGTTGACGCAGTTTAATCATATCCAACACATCTTCGCAAACGGGAATCGAGGAGAACGCACCATGGTGACGGATGGGGATCGAGCCGGTGATGGTCGTCGGAGGGTTGCTGGTCAAATCTCCCTTCAACGGCAGAAACTCAGAAGTTCCCATTTTTCGTGTGGCCCGCTTTGCCTCTGACCGCCTCGCTTAGCGAGCCCTAACTAGTCTCCATTGGGATATCTGCCATGGCCGGTCGGGAGATGACTCAGCAGACTGGGTCGCTTCCGTTCTGGGGATCTACAGTACAACTTATACACATCACTGCAGTATAGATCATAACTATTAATCACTATTGACTTTATGTTATACACCGAGATAAATGAAAAGTGTTTTTAGTTCCCATTGTTCTCATTCCTATTGTACAGCCATGTAGGATAATTTAATTTCCGATCAACTCGGGCTGTTGTACTGTAGGTGGACAGGTATTCACCACAAGTACAGCTTCCAGCCATGCAAATACAAGACCGATTTTGAACGCCATTGTAGCTATCACATAAGCCACTGTAAGACCCCGCAAAGAGAGAGAGAAAAAAAAAGCAAATATCGCTTAGTCAAGTAACCGTATTCCGTAACGTTCGTTCATCATTCATAATATTCCTCAAGGGAAGCAAGTCGTAACAAGTGCAAGCTAAAAGGGACGAGAGCAGCGCTAGGTCATGAATCGTATCCAAGATAACTCGGCACAGATGCCGAGAGTGGGAAGTGAATCGGTCTTAAGATGTATGAATACCCAGGCCCACTCCGCCACTAGTCTTGGACCTCTTCGTGGTTACATTGCTGTTGTCGGGGCTGGCCTTGCGCTTGTTGTTATTGCGTTCCATACCGGGCTTCTTCACCTGGCCAAACAATTTGGTTTGGAGCAAAGTGCTGGTTTTTGGGGCGGTGTGGCGGATATCTTGATGCCGGCTCTGCAAAGGTTCCTCCTCAGACTCCGCGGCCGATAGCGAGACAGTGCTGTCGCTGTCATACTGATTACCATGCGAGACCTGACCTGGGGTCAGGTATTGACGGCCCTGACGAATGGAGCGATTAGGAGTAACAGGAACCGAAGTTTGACTGCTATAGGAGCCCTGCGGTTCATGGAGACGATTTGTGAACTTGTCTGCGAAGAGTAGGGCGGCAAGGCCATCAGTGTGCTCGCCGCGGCAGATAGTGTGAAGCTCGTTTTGCATGCCAGGTGATAGGGACCCGTAGTTGTAGATCTGCGAGAAGTGACGACGGTTGTCCTCAATGCGCTTCTTCAACATGTTGTTTTGCTCAGTCAACTCAGTCGACTGGGCATGCGCATCGTCGATAGCTCGCTTGGCTCGTCGCAGTCGCCTATCCAGAACAGCATTGACCTCCTCCAGTTCATGCGCCCGCTGCATTGCAGTCAGATAGTCATTGCTGGAGATAGATTGCTTGGGGGTCATGGGCTCGGTGGGGCGCGCGCGACGGTACTCTGCGCTCTGAAGGATTTCGACCTCGCGTTTAGCCAGCTGGTGCTCTACCTCTGCCCGCTTAACAGCCTCATTACTGGCAAACGAAACTAGGCTGTTCTGCAATTTGAAGTGCAAGGCAGACATGCGAGCCTCTTGGGCCACGGTGAGCAGATCTTTAGCAATCGAGCGAAGCTGGGTCTCGTTTGCCTTGTCGATGTCTTCAATGGTCGGCAGGTTTTCCGATGCCCCATAGGCATCGCATAGAGACTTGTCCAAATCGGCCGGGTTGGCCAAAGTAGGGCTGATGGAACGAGAGTGGGAGCGACGAAGAGGTGCTCCAGGAATCTGAGTAGAGGGCGGTGGTGTCATGTCGGAAGAAGAGAGAGCTGGCGGGGAGTGAAACTTCTTGTCGGAGGAGCGGTCTTTGGCCGCAGCGCTAAGATCTGGTGATGGAGACAAAGTGGCACGGCGAACTGGTGTTGAGGGCACGAGAATCTCAGCCGGTGCTGCGAGGGGGCTTTGAGAAGAGCGAGTAGGTTGAAACATGGCCGATGATGTCGAATTGGTATCAGATAAGACAAGCGCCAACCGTGGGGAAGTGAATCCTCACACTGGGATGAGTTAGTTTATCGTGCCATCAGATAAAGATGATAAGCGATTGGGCGCATACCGGAGATTGATAGAGCGTGGCGAAAATAGGAGAGAGAAACAATCCGAATGATTCAGATAGCTTCAATAGAGAAGTTCAGTTTCAAGGAGGTTTGATGGTTGAGAGGAAGGTTGTGGAAAGGTAGAAGTGGGCACTTTGTATGATATCGTGGAGGAGGGGGGCTGGGAGGCTGGGAACGGCCAGTGCGAAATGCGGCTGGGGACAATGTGCCAGCCTCGATCAACCATTTCTAACTGTCAGCCAATGAGAAGCCAGAAACATTCATAGTGCTGGACCCACATTCCTCGATGCGGCTAGGGTGACGATCACGGGACGCTCAGGGCAAGTAAACAGCCGTGAACGACGTCGATGGTGGCAGGTTGGGCTGGCAACCGATAAGCTTCACCTTTTTTGACCACGCACGTCCTCATGCATGAAACAAGTTTGGAAATTATGGGGGCATATGTCATAGATCTATCAATTGGGGGCATGCAAAATAAGTACTAAAAAGAGATTATCATGACACAGCTTGGTGCTGGAAAGAACGGCAAAATCCAGTAGATCCCCAAAGCCCCTTTTCCTGCAGCCCTAGTTACTCAATTAGAATGGAAGACCCGCCCGTATGAGTCTTTATTTATCTGGGCGATTGGAGGTCGTTCTTCAGATAATATGTGGAGTGTGGCCTTTTTGGCTTGAAGCGAGATGCACTAGATTCTCTCATGGAAGTCGCCGGGGCAATATACTTGGCCCAGGATGAGACGAAGCCCCTGGGTACTTGGGTCTCTACCTTTGCAGGCCACCTTCTTACAACCGGGCCTCTCTGATGCTGCCCAGCAGAATGGAGTACGGATCACTGGGCGAAATGATTTTTTCGATGGAAAAGTGGGTACACTAAGCAAGGCAAGCACTAGTCGATGACCTGCAGGTGGGTAGCACCTGGGCATCATACTGGAACTTCGGTAACTTGGGCATACATGATTGAGTCAAGCAATTAGCTGTGCCAAGTGGAATCCAGCAGCCAAGACACAAACGTTGAATATAGTTGTCAATGGCATATGCCAGACAAGTTCAACATGGATGTGTCGGGTAGACCTAGTTCATGGTCTACCATTCTGACAGCATTCTTCGAAGCGAGACAGAGCAGAGCAGAGATGGCAGACCTATCAATTTAATCTACTTTTGGCCTTCCTTGACATCAACATGAGTCCAACTGTTGTTTCATATCAGTTGAACCTGCAGAGTGAAAGCCCTTTGAAGTGGATATAAGTTCGCTGCCTTAGGCCGCTATCGAAGGCAAATCGCGGGTGACATGTAAATATAAACAACCTCAACTTGAGTCAATCCCTATTCGGTTGCTTGGGGTAAAAGAACACGTTGGGAAAGTGGGCCCTGTCAAAAACTTGATCTTAGATCTTTCCCGTCATTTTTCTGATATCTTTCGCCTCTGGTGGTTGGCTCCTACATTGCCTACGCGTTATTGAGGGGTTTCGTCTGAAAACAAACACTTTTGGCGCGATGGAAGGGCAGCCAAAGGTCACCCGTCCTGCCAGCGGCATTCCGCGACTGGCTTCTCGACTACCGTTGCCCACTGCTACCGCATCGAAATCAATTCGCCCTTCTCCTTCCCGAGATCGATTGCAGGCCGATCCTGGCCTGGATGACCGGCGACTGAGACGGCCTTCTTATGAGTCGTTGCTCAAGAAACCCACTACTACGCGCTATTCACCAGCGAAACCCCAAACTGAGGCACTACCGAGTCAGGAGGAGTTGTCGAGCGAGGATGGGACATACACCCCAGACGATGCGGGTTCGATGATGGGGGACGAGGAGAGTGTGTCTGGGGAGACCCGCGGTCGTACACGCCCGTCGCTTTCATCGCTATCGGAGCGGACGGTCGAGACTTTAGCGCATATTCCACCATCGCCGGCGTCCGTGAAAAGACAGACTAGTTTCTTCAATGGGACCAGTCCAATCCGCTCCCCCTCTCGAACACCCTCCAATATTTCAAGCTATTCGCAATCTCCATCCCGATTGTCGTCCAAGTCGTCCAACCAGGGCAACGGCAGCGATTTATTAACTCAGCCTATTTCTAAACTCCGCCCTCCATCCCACAATCGTATGTCGATGGCTACATCGACCGGGTTGCCAACCGGCAGCACCGATAATCTAGACAGCCCTTCAAAATTGAAGAGACCGACCAAAAGGCAGAGTATCCCGGCGCTAGGCAGTGCCTATGGTAGTAGCACGCCAACAAAGAAGAGCATCGCCACTCCAAAAGTCTCGCATGTGCGCCCTCCACCAAGCACGTCTTCAAAGCCTCCTCCATCCGATATGGGTCCACCAGAGCGTCCTCTTCAGGTCCGAAAGACGAGGAAGCCCCAGGTAGAATCGTCTACCTCAATGAGATCCCCATCAACCGGCTCACGATACGTGTCTGCTGCATCGACACTGCAAGACGAACTTACTCCGGAGCAGCAGGCAGAAAGCGAATCAAGAAAAGTATCCAAGTCCTCCAACGCTTTACGGGAGAGCATTGCGAAGGCCAAGGCAGCTCGGAAGGCAGCGGCGGCGACGGAGAAGACGAAAGAGGCTACCCCAAAGGTCCAGCCCGCTGGTTTATTTGGTGGTGCAGATCTTGAAGATCCTTTCAACCAGCTGCCAAAGGGTTCAAATAACCTTGCCCTTCGAAAACGTGTGGAGGGTGCGCGTGCGTCAGGGACTTTGAACATTGCAGCAATGTCTTTGAATGAGATACCTAAAGAGGTGCTCACCATGTACGAATTTGACCCTAACAGCACATCCAACTGGTTTGAGAACGTAGACTTGGTGAAGTTCATTGCTGCTGACAACGAGCTTTCCCAACTTCCGGATGCCGTTTTCCCAGACATCAACTTGGAGGACCTGGATCCGGATAGCGACGAGCGAGGCCCTCAGTTCGGTGGAATAGAGACACTGGATCTTCATGGAAATGTGCTTCATTCACTTCCTATGGGACTTAAGCGATTGCAAAATCTTCGCTTCCTGAACCTATCGAACAATGATCTGACTATGAATCAAATTGCTATAATCACGGAGATCCCCTCCCTGGTTAACCTGAAACTTGCAAACAACAAGTTAGAAGGCTCACTATCCTCGGCCGTGAGCAGACTTCGGGGGTTAGAATCGTTAGATCTCCGGGGCAATGCCTTAACCCACCTGCCTGCAGAATTAGGTGAACTAAAAAACCTCAAAACTCTGGACGTGGGCGAGAATCAATTATCATCTCTCCCGTTTGAGGCCCTCAGTGGAATTTCACTGAGCACGCTCAATGCGCCCAAAAACAAACTGAGGGGCACCCTCATTCCGGCATCAGTGGATCGGCTCGAGAAATTGGAGTCTTTGAACGTTGCAAACAACAATATTGAGATCTTTGCTGCCAATGAGAATCTGTCTCTGCCCAATCTCCACAGCCTACTCGTCAGTTTCAATCGTATCAAAGGCTTGCCCTGTGTCTCCTCGTGGCAGTCACTCTTGCTCCTTTCTGCGGATGGCAACAAAATCACAGAGCTCCCTGCTGGATTCATAGATCTCAAAAATGTGAAGAACGTGGATTTCACTGGCAACGACATTTCCCGCCTGGATGATAAAATTGGACTCATGGAGAAGCTATCCACTTTCCGGATCGCTAATAACCCACTCCGTGATCGCAAGCTCCTGAGCATGGATACAGAGGACATTAAGCTGGTCTTGCGCAACAGATGCGAGCCTGATCCCCAGGATACGGATGATGAGGGCTCTGTGGCCACCCAATTCACGCTTGCGCCAGAGACCCCAGAGTTAGAGAGCGGATGGAAACTCAAGCCTCGCGGGATCCTTGACCTATCATACTCTGAGCTGAAGGACTTGGAGACAGGGAAGTTGGAACTGATCAATGTGGAAGACGTCCGTTCTCTATATGCGCAACATAATGAACTGCGCTTCTTCCCTGTTCCCGCCTTCGGAATGCTTGCTCAAGGGTTGATCGAGCTTGATCTCTCCCACAATCCCCTGAACAGCTCTGAATTTCTATCCTCCGTCTTAGAACTGCCTAAACTCCAAAGCCTTAACGTCAATGCGACGACTTTGACCACGCTGGACTCTCTTTTGGCTAATCTTCGAGCCCCATCGCTTACCTTCCTTGATGCCTCCAACAATCGCTTGACCGGTGCTCTCCCAAATGCTCGACAGACATACCCAGATCTTAAAACCTTCAACGTGTCCGACAACAAGATATCTAAATTGGATTTCGAGGCAGTGCAGGGTTTGCAAGTTTTGGATATCAGTAACAATGACATTGATCACTTGCCGCCAAAGATTGGCTTGTTAGGTGCTGAGCGCTCCCCTAAGAACTGGGGTACTGGGTCCGCCCTGAGGCAGTTGGAGGTTGCTGGTAATCGCTTCCGTGTCCCACGATGGCAGACTGTCGCAAAGGGGACCGAGGCTGTACTGGACTATCTACGTCAACATATTCCCGCTGGTGACATGCCTGAGTGGGAACTTGAGGATGGACCTGTCGATGAGTATTCAAAGATCTAAATTAGGTCAATACTTGATGGTCTCGGACCAGTCTCTCGGGGGATAAAGGCAGAGATGCCCTTGTATATAACATAATGCTTTGTTTCTTCTCTTGTATAGGTACATAACTCACATATCACACTTTCAGACCTTGGAATGCGAGGTCCGGTAATCCATCGATTTCATGCATCTCACGCGGGTGGGTATCCGGGCGTAGTACCTGTAATTCCAAACCCCAGGGCTGGCAATTCCAAGGTTGTAACCTGAAAATTTCTTTGATGTTTTTGTATATCACTGAGTTGGGCGGTAAACACGTGCTAGGGCGAGATTTCGGTTTTTTTTGACGATCGATGAACCTCATTATGTATATTCTAATATCGAATGATTATACTGGTCCTCGGCTGCAGAAATATAGATCTAGACTGCCGCAGTTCATTAGTAAGTGTAAAGACTTTTTATGGGATTAAAATGCTATGAGAGAATGTACTAAATGCAAGGATAAGACTATAAAGGCTTCATCCCCAACTGTCTACAATTTGAACTTGTCTAATAAATATGATCTGGGAACTAAGCCAAAGCTAGCTCACGGATTGGCGAACGTGGGTCACGTGATGAAGCATCAAAGCGGCCAACCGCGTCAGAATATTAAGTCAGTGCAAACAAATCAAACACCCATGGATAATCATTCGTTCACGAACTGAAGCTTTACCAAGGCTGTCTTCCTTCCCCACAGTTCAGCACCCGTGATTATGGGAACCTCAAAGGCTCGTCCTGCTGCAAAAGCTCAGAAGACATCTCCGGACCTACCTTCCCGGGACCTTCCCGAAAAGACATTTGTCCTGGACAATGGCGCGTACACAATGAAAGCGGGCTACGCCGCGGACCCTAGTCTCTCCTCCGAAGATGTCCAAACCGCCTGCACCTCTATACCGAATACTCTCGTCAAGACTCGCGACAATCGAATTGTGATAGGTGCTCAGCTTTCAACGCAAGTTACCGACTGGAACGAAGCAGCATTCCGTCGTCCGGTGGAGAAGGGATACATTGTGAACTGGGAAGCAGAGAGGGAAATCTGGGAGCAATCTTTTTTCGAAGAGAAAGCGACTGCACGGAACAAGAACCTTCGAATTGCCGCGCCTGAAGACACAACGCTTATCCTGACAGAAGCACCGAATGCTATGCCCATCTTGCAACGCAATGCCGATGAGATGGTGATGGAGGAATGGGGATTCGGAGGATATGCGAGATGCCTGGGTAAGGGAAATTAGAATCTGGAGTTGACTATAGGCGTTTCATCGATACTGATTTATGCGTACATGCAGGCCCGACCCTCAATGCTTGGAACGATCTTCACACTCTGTTCGGTGACTCCTTTACCAAATCGGACTCGACTATCATGCCCATGGACTGCTTGCTTGTTGTGGACTCGGGATACTCGCATACTACCGTGACGCCGGTTTACAAGGGACGTGCTTTACAACGTGCAATCCGGCGCCTCGACATTGGCGGCAAGCATCTCACCAATTACCTCAAAGAAATCGTTTCAATGCGGCAGTACAACATGGTGGATGAAGCCTACATCATGAACGAAGTCAAGGAGGCGGTCTCCTTTGTGAGCAATGATTTCAAGGCGGATATGGAGCGGACATGGAAAGCCAATATTAAACGCCAGACCGAAAACAGTGTGGTGGTGGATTACATTCTGCCGGATCCAAATGCTGGGAAAAAAGGCTTCATGCGGCCACATGATCCCTTAATGCACGCAAAGAAGAAAAAGGGTGCGTCTTCTGGTCTTAGTGCAGAGTTGTTGTCAGAGGATGTGCTGGTATTGGGCAACGAGCGCTTTACCGTTCCAGAGCTTTTGTTCAATCCAAGCGATATTGGGATGACCCAAGCCGGAATACCGGACATGATTCTTCAGAGCTTGTCGGTTCTTCCTCCTGCATTGCATGCTGCGTTCTTGGCCAATGTGCTTGTTGTTGGCGGCAATGCTTCGATCCCGGGGTTCATGGAAAGACTGTAAGTTCATACTGCTTGCGGAAGGGGTAATCAAGTGCGCTGACAATTTTCCCTCTTTAGAGAAACTGAGTTACGTCCAATTGCATCGGCTGATTGTGTTGTGAGGGTGCGCCGCGCTCAAGAGTACGTTGACTTACAGCCTATCCAGACAAGATTTAGTCATACTGACCAACCTGCAAATAGTCCTATTTACTCAACCTGGCTAGGAGGATCTCGCCTTGCCAACAATCGAGAGGAGTTGAGCAAAGTCGCAATCACACGACAGGAGTATCAAGAATATGGGTCGGGATGGGCCGGTCGACGATTTGCTGGCACCATCTAAAACCGGAATTTTAACAAAGCGGAGTTGATGATTCAGCCATTTCCTTGGAGTTGGGAGACAATTATAGTGCATCAATGATACCCCCTGTTTTTTTATGATGTTTATGACAAAATTATGAGTGGTGCATTTGGTTACCATGGTTCATGTCGGATCTTCCCTTGCAGTGAAAAGCGGAAACTTTCAAAGTAAACACCAAACATCCGTACTCATCCATATTACACGGAACTTACTCGTTGATTCGTGATAGCTTGGTATTCAACCGTGGGAAATCGCCGTTTGCCAATGGTCTGCCTGCAGATTAGCGTTGAACGGAAAAGTCCCGTGAAATCTACCCTACTTTGACTTGACTTTCCCAAACGTAATGTCTTTATTTTGTAAGCAGAATAACGGCGTCATGTCCACTCGGTCTCTCAGTCGACCTCCACAGTTTTTTTCTTTTTAACCATGATGCGCAAGTGAGTACCACAAAGGCTACAGAGGATGAACGAAACGGCTTGAGTGTTTCTTTGGCTCATAGATCTAAGCTATCAGCAAGAGAGCAGCCAAAATCATCAGTCAAGTCAACTTTCTCCAGCATGTTTCACCTATTTTACACCGTCGGCGCGTCAGATACTCCAAAATCCAAAGCACCGAGAAAAGGACCTCTCTCGTGCTCTCCGCAAGAACCAAACTCCCTCTCGCAACCAGTACCCGTGCCAGTACGAAATCTGGGCTTGAACTCAGAACATCTGCAGCTTGCAACACATATGGGACTAGGCACACGGCTGAAGGAGGCCTGGAAGAGTGCACTGCCACCTAGAGTGTAAGTTTATCAACTTGAACCACATACAACCCTAATCACTCGTACTGATAATCACCAGCCAATGCGTAGGCTGTTTCAAAGAAGTCCCACTCACAAAAATAATCGCCGCACCCTGCATGCATAAGTACTGCCCAGACTGCATCTACAACATGGCATCTATAGCTATGAGAACAAAGGCATTGTTCCCAGTGCGATGCTGCGGACAAGAAATCCCCGCAAAGCCCGTGGGCTCAACAATGGGTGTCCGTGAGAGAAAGCTCTACATATCTCGAGTTGACGAACATGCAGTCCCAGCAGCGGATCGTTGGTATTGTCCGCAAACATACTGCCGTCGATGGATCCATCCGCGCAATTTCGTCTCCTCCAAGCCACTGAAATGTCCTCATTGTCGGGCGCTGATTTGCCTGAATTGTCGGGATTTAGCCCACAATTTCCGTGAATGTGTTGCTGATTCTTCGCTGGATGAGGTACTTCTGATGGCTCGGGAGAAGCATTGGCAGCGATGTTTTAGTTGCCATACACTTGTTGAGAAGATTGACGGGTGTCGTCATATGGAATGTGTTTGCAGAGCTGAATTTTGGTATGGTTCGGTCGGTTCTAAATATTGTCATTCCAATTCGGGACTGTGCTTATACTGAATTTAGTTATCAATGCGGTCGACCTTGGGAACTTTGTGCTCATGCTTGCAGAGGGGCTGCTGAGGTGGTGGCCAGTGCTACTCAGATAGGGGATGGTGACCTCGATCTCACCACGGTGGTTGCTGCCATGGAACAAGCTGAAAGAGAGGAAGAGGAGGCGATTTTAAGAGAGCAGTACCGGGTCAGTTGAGCGACTGTATCAGAAAGATAAATGTAAATGAAGGGTTCAAATGATGAAGGGAAAGAAAAATCCATCAAAATATGCACCTGGGCATGTCTTGATAAAGCTTCAAGAGCCCCAGGACATATAGTTACACATAGGTTGAAACAATACATTGCTATGTAGAACTGATCATATTCATGACATCTCTAAGGCATCAGCATACAAGGTGTATCTCAATATAGAAAACAAGTCGGCCTCTGAAGTATCATAGATGGAATGCCGACGCAATTAGTACTCATAAAAACCCTTTCCAGACTTCTTGCCTAGCCAGCCAGCATCAACCATCCGACGCAGAAGACCGGCAGGACGGTATTTGCTGTCTCCAGACTCCTGGTGGAGGACGTTCATGATAGCCAAACAGGTATCCAGACCAATGAAGTCAGCCAATGTCAGCGGACCCATGGGAACATTTGTTCCAGTCTTCATGATGTTATCAATATCTTCGCGGCCACCCACACCTGTCTCCAAGCAGATAACAGCCTCATTGATGTACGGCATGAGAATGCGATTGGCCAAGAAGCCGGGAGAGTCAGCGGAGACCGATGCTACCTTGCCCATGCGTTGCACAAAGGCGATGGCAGTGTCCATAGTCTCCTGCGAGGTCTGCAAGCCTCGGATAATCTCAACTCCCTTTTGGATCGGGACTGGGTTCATGAAGTGGGTCGAGATAACCCGTGACGAAGCTTGCAGGTCTGTCGGATCGGTGGTGGTAGCGGCCGCGATCTTGGTGATGGAGATCGACGAAGTATTGGTAGCCAAAATAGCGTGCTTAGGAGCAATTTGGGCGAGCTTAGAAAAGATAGACATTTTGAGATCGGGGATTTCGGGGACCGCTTCAATAACAAAGTCTACCGAGGATAGATCATCCATCTTCAGGGTTGGAATGAGGAGCCCGCGGGCCGCGTCGGCGGCTTCCCGGGTCAGACGTTGCTTGGAAACATCTTTCTCAAGAAGCTTATCTGGAGCAGAAGATGTATTAGTGATTCAAATAACAATTACGGGGAATGTTGAACAAGACTGAGAACATTGATTTGAGTGGGGGTTCCTTACCAGCAAACTTGAGACCCTTATCCAAAGAAGCTTGAGAGCTGTCGACCAAAGTCACCGGGACCTGAGCCTTTTGGGCTGCGACAAGAGCAATTCCCAAGCCCTAGTATTCAATTAGCGAGGTTGAATTGCCAGTGTGATTCTTTCGACTTACCATTTGGCCGGCACCGATCACACCCAGCGATTTAACCTCGGCCGCGCTTGTAGCAGCAGTGGAGCTAAAGCTGCGGGCTGCCCTTGGGCCATTGCGGCAAACCGAACGAAGAGAAGTAGCAAACATTATGGGAAAGAGTGAGATTTGCTGTACAGGGTCAAGAGAGAAAGACAAAGGCTAAAGTGCAAAGGGAAAGAGTATACATCTTCACGTGTGATCCCGTTATCCGACGTCATCGGCTATCTTCGGCCTTTTTGTTAAAGACGGTGGCCGGTGGCAGTATCGAACCGCCGAGGCGGAGAAGGAACGCGTAGAGACGCGTTGCCGTTTTGAGTTACATTATCACAATTTGAGACTCCAAACCCCAACCCACCCATTATGGAGCAGGAGCAGGACCCAATAGCTCTGGGTCAAGATGTTCAGGTCGTTGACCCAGATGTCCGTGGCCATGTGTACAGCCTGGTAACTGCGGTAAGTTTACTCCCCCGCCCTTTTCACTATACACGTACTCACGCGACTGTGGTGCTCTAGCTCGGAGGTTTCAATGGTGAAGATGCGGATCGCTACGTCCTGGGTGATGATGCCCTCGCGTGTCTGCGCGATATCAAGCGGTGGTTGAAACTATACGATGAAAAGAATAACCGAATGGATGTGGCGCGATGCCTGGGAGAAGCCAATCTAGTCAATGGCGACCTACTTCCAATTCTCTCGGTCTGGTGGAACAGTGGGCAAAAGAACAAGCGCATGACTCGGATTGCTCTAGCATGCTGTAGGCGACACCCCGGTAAAGGTTCAGAAAGGAGCGACACAGCTGACACATGTAGTGGAACTTCTCGTGCCGTTGACTTGGCCAGTCGAGTTTCATAGCCAGATGACCGTGAATCACCACCGCCACACCCCCTACATCCAACAAGCACAAGTCCAATACAAACGAGGCATTCTCAAAAATGGTGGAGCAGACATCCTACGTACCGTCATACGAATTGCGCTCCCCAGTATGGCCCTGCCTCGATCCGAACGGGAAGCCCGAGACGAAGGCATACTCAAACTCATGCTGTATTTCATACGCAACATTGCCATAATCTCTACAAATGCACGCCTGGCTGCTGATGGCGAAGAAGAGGAGACTTCAAGATCGGCTACTATCGATGCATTTCAAGAACAAGATGCATTTGCTCTTCTTCTGACCATGTGTTCCAATGTTGGCGATGACTTCAACCTACAGGACGTGGTATTGCTGGAGACACTCTTCCACCTCGTGAAAGGTGTGAATGTCGAGAAATTGTTCATGGATGACGATCAAAAAAAGGCAAAGGGAGCGAATGAATTGGGTGACCTTTTGCGCAAGGAGAATAAAGTACGAAGGGAATACGCCAAAAACGCGCCAACCCGACATGGACGTTTCGGTACTATGATTTGGGTCAAGCGTGATGATGCCAAAGTATCAACCGTTTCTGGACAGACCGTATTGCGGGACGACCAAACAACCCTTCAAAAGATGGATGAGAGCAAGAAATGGAACAAACCTAAACCTCGTCGCAAACAGGAAGATGTTGTTCAAAACAACAACTTCAACATGCCTACGCACCTAGACTCGTCCGCATCCAAAAATCTGCGAAAATTCGTGGAGGAATTCCTGGACTCCGGCTTCAACCCTCTGTTTACCCACGTTCGAAAAGCGATTGAGCGTGAAGCAGAGCGGGTTTTGGAAATCAATTCCCGTCAATTTTTCTACACAGTTGGCTGGTTTCTAGAAGCGGAGCGCACCCGACGGACTCGGCAGATGAAGCAACACATAAACAGCGGGAAAAAAGCTAAAGACATGGAGCCAGACAGCTATGGTTTGGTTGCTGGCGTCTTGAACCAGGAAACATTCATTTCTCTAAACCGTGCCATGCAGAATAGCCTGGACAACAAGGAGTGGGAGGATCTCACGGCACAAATGCGCTGTTTCACGCAAATTCTGTTAACCGTCCAGGAAATGGCTGCATCGCCACTCGACGAAGACCAGGAAATCGCCGAGAATATCCAAAACCGCATTTTTTATGAAGAGACGACTCACGAGCGTATCATTGCTATTCTGCGTGGTTACAAAGACCAAGGCTTTGGTTACCTGGATGCTGCTACAGAGCTCGTGCATGTATTCTTAAGAATGCTTGAGCGTTACTCCAAGGAGAACGCCGACATGCAGGTCAGATCCCGGCAAAGGGCCAGACGCAATAAGAAGAAGGCTGCGCAAGCTAGTGGACAAGATGGAGACGACAATGAGGAAGCACGAGACTCTGAGGATGAAGACATGGAAGATGTCGCTAGGTCCGTGAAGGAGCGTGCTTTTGATTTCAAGCGCTTCGCGTCCAAATTTTGCAACCAGAAATGCGTCGACACATTTGTTGCATTTACCGAGTTCTATCGTGAATTGAGCTCGGAGCAACTGAAACGTGCCCATCGTTATTTCTATCGCATTGCGTTCAAGCAGGAGATGACTGTCTTGCTGTTCCGCTTGGATATCATCAAACTTTTCCACAAGATGATTAAGGGGCCGGGAGGGATAGACTCTAGCGATCCTGTCTTCAGAGAATGGGAAGAGCTGGTCCGTCAACTAATTCGACGTCTCGTCAAGAAGATCGACCAACGTCCTGCCATGATCACTGAGCTATTGTTCAGCAAAATGAACTCCACTGTGTTCTATCTGGAGTACGGACACGAAAGACAGACTATATCTACTGCCAAGCGTGCGCCCGCTGAGCTGGAGTTTACTTCGAAGGAAACAATGTCCAAGGAATCCAAGCTGGGAGTTGTTGCTGGCGCCCTTGCTCTTGATGGCAGGGCCGATCTCGCAAAATGGGTCGTCGATGTTTTAAGCTCGGCAGCCTCTGAGAGAGAATCCTGGGAGCAACAAGATGAAGCCCGCCGCGCAGAGGATCCCGAGGCTCCCAGCACCTCCAATCCCATGATTTGTAAGTTTGACCATGAATTGTTGATGTTTAATAAAACGGCTCTAACTTTATCACAGACGTGAAAGCTCGGGACGAGTTCTGTCAGAATGCCATGTTCGCAAACGCGAAGCTTCGACTTCTCATGGGGGTGGTTGGATTTGAACGAATAGGAGTGGAAGATGTGCCTGGTGCCTCTTGGGTGATCCCTCCGACTATGACATCGAGTGATTTGCGGGATGCCATTTCCAAGATCAGCCAGACACTTATCAACCCAATGCCCGAAGGCAGCACTGAAGATCCTCGTACTTTGCTTGCACGCAAAAATGCCAGTGCTCGGAATAGCTCGGCTCATGAGCTTATTGATGTCAACTTCGGATCAGAATCGGAGGGCGAAGATACTGTCCCTGATGGATCAATGTTCCCTCCAAACCCTCGGTCAAAGTCCAATGCCTTGGACGAACTGAAAAAAAAACGGAAGAAGAAGACCAAGGCCACGTCCGAGTCAGAGCCTTTGGATGATGAAACCTTGGAGGCTCGTCGACAGTCCCGTCTCACCAATACTTTAGCCCGTCAGCAAAAGATAAAGAGTGAGCTTTTCATTCATCCTAGCGACGAGGAGAGCGATGCGGAAGCAGATGCGGAATTTTTTCGCCTGGAAGAGGAACGACGACTAGCACAGGCGGAGAATATCAAGAAAGCCATGCTTCATGGCATCGTGGAAACCTCCATTGCCAAGGGCAAGAAGAAGGCGAGCATCCGTAAACGCCAAAGTGACACAGGCGCCTCTGCCGCTGCAAAGCCAAAGCGCCAGCGACGAGGATCTAGCTCCGCCGGCAGTGGCAGTGGCATGGACAGTGACGGCGACGATGACATCCTCATGGCGGACATGGGAGCTCAATCCCCTCAATCACCGCAGGAAGCGTCTACAAGCAAGGGCTCGCGAGACAACGAAGACACTCCTCTCACGTCAGCCGAGGATGAAATGGATTTCGATGAGGATTTTGCGATTAGTCGGAATCGAAATCTGAAGCCCTCTGTGCCTGAAGATGATGCTGATGAAGATGATGAAGACGCTCCGGTTGTCTCGTCTCGCCGACGTGTAGGAGGATTTGTGATTGATAGTGATTCTGAGTAAAGTTCATGACATGTCTAATGACTTGATGAGGCGTTTGTGGGTTTTCAAGATGGAACTGTATTAAGAGAATACCTATTTACAAGATTACAATGTACACTTGCTGCTCGGAGAGTTTCCAAAACCTGACTCTTATGAACATCTAACAATATGTGTGACTAACCGGTTGGAGCTTCTCAATGCTCTACCCGGCAGATGGTCGTCAGTACGACCCCAGAGCATCTGGACCTGAACGATTCAATCACTATTTCTCGTATACTTATCACTCTGAAAGTTGCCCCAGATCTCCAGCACTGTAATGCTGCCAGCTTTCAGCCTAGTGCGACCCTGCTGGGCCCCAGCAAGAGTGGCCAGGGCAGCAAGGTCGCTTGGAACAAGCCGATTTACCCAACTGCTATCAACCCTTCGCGAGCGGAAGTTAATTCTGGGCGACTAAAACCTCGAAATCTGGAGGTTGCTATCCGAAGCTTGTTCCACGATGGTCTTATTGTGGTGACTGACGTTGTTTCCCACAACATACTCGATCAACTCAACAAGGATATGGTAGATGATGCTCAGAAGCTCTATTCCCAAAAAGGAAACAGTCCGTTCAACTACAATCCGAATAATCTCCAGCGAGATGCACCACCAACGAAGTAGTAGATGCTGGCGATGAGTAGGTCGGCTGAGATCTAGTTACGTTACTAAGAAGCTAATCGTTCAATAGTTCATGTTGCGCCTTGGTATCGGAAGCCTCTGGAAACTGCAGCTTGCTGATGACCTCAAGGGAATTTTCGCGCTGGAAACGTTGCTGGAAATCCCAATCCAATGGACATCGGAGGTTGTAGTTTTGAATTAATACTTAGATAGACTCTTCGAAAACGCTTATGATTTCAGCCAGGAAGAGAACACACAGAGCTCAATATGTGATTAATAGATCCGCCTAAGATAATGAGAAAGAATATTGACACTCATTACAAGTAATACTTTCAGGGTTTTCAAACAAGCAAGCCGCAGGAGATGACTGCGCTCCTACTTGTAAGTTCTAGATCAAAAACATGTTACTAAGCTATCCAAAATGCACCAGTGACTCCCTTGAACACTCGGCAGATTTAAGGGGATTAGAAAGCATATATGCATGATTAACTAGATGGTGACTCAGAATGCGAGTCTGACTCTGGCCCGTGCGCTAAACAATACGAGGAATGTTCCCCTCCCCCAATCTTGTCCTCTGGCTCTTACCATGATTACCAAACTACGAGCTTTCTATTGTTAACCTAGTATGACTTCCAGCAATAAAGTACTGACAGCATCCTGTCACTGCCACAGTGTGCAGTTTACCATAACTGTGCCCACCATTTCTCTACCATTAAAAGTGCATCTATGCCATTGCAGCATCTGTCGCCACACACACGGTACACCGTGTACCTTTCATGCTCGTTTGCCATCTGGAGTCGAGCCACAATTTATTCCTCCATCCAGCCTAGCCAATTTGACAGGCTACAAACATGCTACAGCGCTATCAACGAGGTACTTTTGTAGTACCTGTGGCTGCCAAATTGGGGATCATCTCCATGACGATGGCATGTGGGTGATCTCCAACGCGATATTCGATGCCAATAAGGCAGACCATGGTGTATGGAAGTTCAACACTCATTTATACCCGGACTCCGCACCTGACGGGGGGTTATCTGCTCTGGTCTCCACTGTCGATGAGCACCATCTGGAGCTGGTCAGTCCCGAGCATACCTTGGAGCCCATAGCAAATACACCGCAGGGTGACGAGACAAACAATAAAGAACTGCTCGCACAATGCCACTGCGGTGGGGTGTCTTTTCGTATAGCCCGACCACAAGCCGATTTTATCGCCAGTCCAGCCGGCCAAACTTGGCTTTCCCCAACTGACCAGACGAAGTGGCTGGCCTGCATGGATCTTTGTGACGATTGTCGGCTGGTAAATGGCACGAACGTCATCGGGTGGATGTTTGTCCCAGTGAACCATCTCTCGCCTAATCCATCTCCCGATCTACTCATTGGGTCAGCCAAGGCCTATCGCTCCACTGCGGATGTGTTGAGAACATTCTGCCGCACATGTGGAGCAACAGTTTTCTATAGTTGCGCTGATCGACCAGAAATAGTTGATATAGCTGTTGGATTATTAAGAGCACCTGAGGGGGCTATGGCTGAAAACTGGGCGTTGTGGAGGGCAGGCCGAGCCTCGTATCCAAAGGACGGGCTGGAATACCATGCAGGGTTCAGTCATGCATTAATTGAAGGGCTGAAGCAGTGGGGTATGGAGCGGGGCCAATTGCAAGATTTTGTCATTCCATAATTAATAGGAATTGTTTCAAGTAGTATAAATATCCAGATGTAATTTTTCTCTGCCGATAGCGGGTAGCTTCGGCAGCTGCACGCCCACGACCCACCAAGCTTCGTAACGAATGAGTCAAAAGCCAAAGCCGAAAGTGGGGCAAGTGTATAAATATGACAACCACATTTTCAACATCAGCTCTGACTTGACTCAGTTAACACCCTATATCATTCACAACAATGACTCAACTACGCTTCGTCACTCTCGACGTCTTCACCTCGAAGCCATACTCCGGCAACCCACTAGCCGTGGTCTTCCTACCGGAAGATGAGTCCCAAGCGCTGACACAGCGCCAAAAGCACCAGATGACACTGGAATTCAACCTGTCAGAAACCATCTTCGTCCACCCAGTACGCGAGGAGTCCAAACGCAAAATTGACATCTTTACCATCGAATGCGAAATTCCGTTTGCCGGACACCCCACCATTGGAGCCGCAACATGGTTCCTATGCCAGGCCCCGGAGGCCGCCGGTAGCCGGGTGACTACATTGATCACCAAGTCTGGCGAGATCCCCATCTCCATCCAAGATAAGGCAACCCAATTTGTTGCCGCGCAGATCGCTCACAACACGCGTATCCATGCTGCGCGGTTCCCGCTCCAGGAGATGCTGCGTCTTCACCCGACTTTGGCGCCATTTTTCCCGCAGTCTAATGTCTCATTCCCATTGTTTTCGATTGTGAATGGCATGTCCCAGACTTTTATTGAGCTTCCTTCTTTGGAGGCTTTGGCTGCAGTTCCTCTTGCGGCGGGTGGCCAGCTGGTACCTGTGGAAGGAAATTACCTGGATGAGGGCTGGCGATCTGGGCTGATCTGTGTTTATTTCTTCGTCCGTGATGTGGAAGATAGTGTTATGAGCCAGAAGGTTATTCGGACACGCATGATGTTGGGTGGGTTGGAGGATCCGGCAACCGGTAGCTCGGCTAGCGGGTTAGCGGCATACTTGACGTTGACTGAGGGTCAAGCTGGAAAGGAGCACCGGTACCACTTTGTGCAGGGCGTTGAGATGAACCGGCGCAGTGACATCGGAGTCAATGTCACTCTGGATGGCAATAAGAAGATCGAGCAGGTTGTGTTAACTGGCACTGCGGTTCAGGTGTCTGAAGGCAAGATGGTGGTGCCCGATGTCTGAGGAATGAAAAGGATCTTCAGGCAGCGCTGCATAATAAAAATTTATTAACTGCCCATGTATATTTGTGCAATTAATTGATTACGTCGACATAGTCTTGCGCCGCCTTTTTCGCAAAATTGTTGCAAAGTTCACTGCCTAAAAAGGATTCGGTTCAATAGAGCCATTCTCGAAACTGGCTTGCAAAGGCACCTTGTGGAATCTGCGGGTGCCTTTCTATACAGAGCCCTATTCTTGCAATCACACCGGGGTGTAGAACTGACCTTACCCGGGGCATTATACCCCGCCTTCACATGATATATACAACAGACCTATAGTAAGTTATAGGGTAACGCGAGCAAATAGGTACCTGGATATGTACTCGATAATATTACTTTCCGAATCTTGAATACTGCGCTGCTTTGAATGCGGCTAGTGAGGGTGTTCAATTAATTATGTGGTGTTCAATTATCGCGTTCCTAACGGATTGTAGAACTTTAACTGAATGTGTGTAGAGAACAATGGGTACCCCGCCACCTGGGCACACAGTATTTAGAGTAATTTTGTTATGTTGAAACAAAAAAAGAATGAAAAATAAAAAATAAAGCCCGTGCTTGGATATTGATCTAATAAGCATCAAAGTTTCTGATCCGCAACCATTTGCCGCAAAACCTTAAGCGTCCCTTCAACCGCAGTCTTTCCCATATTCTTCTCCTTAACCAAAAATTCCGCCATCTCCTCCTTCGACGCCTCAGGATGTTTCCATTCAAAAATATAAGTCATATATAGCTCCCCGTTACCCCCCTCACTGATAACGTTGCTGATATTGCCGCCAGCTTGCACGAACTCCACTCGGGTGGGCTCATATGCTGTAACGGTTTCCTGGACTTTCTTGCCTGATTCGCGAAACACGACATCTCGCACGATGACTTTGTTTCCCGATGATGGATCGACCGTTTCGCTCAACACGTCCGTCTTCGAGATAGCTCCCGACACGAAGCTTTCAGCGGAGCGGATCTTCAAAAGAAGGCCGGCCCATACTTGGGCGTGGGAAAGTGGGGTTTCTCCCGGTGGGTTGATGGGGGCCGTGTAGGCAATGTTATTTGTGGGCACCATTTTGGTATTTGGTAAAAGAATAGTTGATGATGACAGGTTACGATTCAAGCGATGGTTACATCGAGGTCATAGCCCACCCAAGGCGGTGTGCATCACACATTCTCGAGCTCTCGTATCGGGGCGATTGGCTCTATTCTTTCCCAGACTCGCTTGGGCATGTATACATGACATCCGACCGAACAGTATACTTCACACCTCGAAAGACATCATCACCACAATGCATCAAGTTCTGCTGCTGGAAAATCAATAATGATCCTGTCTTGGGGAACACGCGCACAACTTCTCGCGCCCGATAGTCGTCGGTGAATGAAGTAGCCCCGCCAAGCAACTTCTCATTTCCTTTTAGCGACTCTGCAGCCGTAGACGCATAACCGGGGGAATCGGGCCGGTCTTCCACAATGTTGTTCAAGTCAACTTCTCCATTCTGCACAAAGAGCGCATTTTTCTTCTCAGCACGCTCAATCTCCGGCATTAGCTCATCCAAATCTTGCTCGCCATCCCCACTCAAGTACAGCTGAATGGTAAGAAGCGACCGTTCCTTCCCATCAGGAGTAACATAACAACCATCCCAATGTGGCCGAAAATAGTCTCCTCCTTCGTAGCGCAGGAAACGAAGCCGCTCATTCAAGCGGGAAAGATGATATGTCTCCCCACGTCTCGCGGGGCCGAGGCCTGTAATGAGGGGTTTGTTGTGTATTTTATCGAGGTCGAAATCACGCATGAATGGCTGTAGACGATCGAGCATTCGCTGTGCAATATCTGAGGAGTCGAAGATAATTCGTGCGCTCTTGCGGCTGTCCACTGACATGATCTGTCTACCCCCGCCTGCGTTGATCATCGCGCGTTCCCAAACTGGGGCGTTTGTCTCCGGGTCGGGACTCGTGGATTTCTCTGCAAGTTGTAGAAGCTCGGCGCATTCTGTCTCAGTCAGGAAGTTGTCGATTACAGCGGCGAAATTGTCTTTGAATGCTAAAATGGGAGGTGTTGTTTTGGTAAAGTCGATGTGATGGACTGTGGCATTTTGTGCTGGTCCTTGAAGGAAGTCATCTGGGACCTGTGATGTTGACATAGCGATAACTGATTGGTCTCTATTTTTATCTCTGTATAAAAGACATTCAGGATACAATGTTTTTCTCGTTTATGAATTGAGAGGAGTAACTGAAGATGAGGCTTTGCTGCCTGAATTTAAGTCTGACATGCACAGCCATAAAGTGGCGCAGTCGATGTTCCCCCACCATGCTTGGTTTATCAAGAATGGTAGATCTAGTAATTCAACTTGAGACTTAAACCAGAAACTTGACATTGCATTGATTGTTCAATTCTCATAAAAATAACGACATGCCATGTTCACCGAATTGGCTGGCATAAACATTTCAGATGAGGCACCAGCTATAATACACAATCGAAAACAAACAATGTCAACGTCAACGCTCCAGCCCGAACTCAGGAAATAACTGTAATATTTGAACCGGTATATTCACAGCTAGCCGGCACAGTAATGACAGCGCCCTCCCCCTTGGCAACAGAGGTATAATTGTACGTAGGGTTAACGGCCATAATTTGACCAACCGTCACACCCACTTTGTCCGCAATATCCTTGTAAGTCCCGTAGGTAAATGTAAACGGATGGAAAGAGCAAGTACTCGGACTGCATTGCGGAAGCTTAACGAACTGGCCGGCTTCGACTTCTGCGTCCACATTGTCATCACCCTGAGCAGTGGCTTGAAGAGCCTCTACCGTAAGGTTGAGTTTCAGGGCAATGTATCGGAGCGTATCGCCTTTCATAGTGTAATAGGTATGAGGGCCGCCTTTGACACAGTCGGCATAGGTGGCACCGGGTTGATGAACGGTCAGACATGTTGAGTTATCTTGTTGACAGGATTCGGGCGGGATGAGTAGTTTCTGATCCGTGTATAAAGGGATCATAGCATCTGCCATCCGGTTGAGTCGAGCAATGTCACAGAGACCGCGGTCTGTGATGCGAGAAAGGTCGGAAATGGTTTCATTTTCTTTCACATAGTAGGTTCCGACGGTTGTGTTGAGGGTCGATGGGTCGCATGAGGAAGTTCTGCGGTGGAGATTCTCATGACTGAAGCCGTACACCAGACTGAGAAGAGAGAGTTGGAGAAGAGTGGAGGATATCATGTTATCGCGGATAGAACTGGTGGTCTTTGCGTAGTCAAGGAAGAATAAATCAAATGGGATACTGTAGTCATTTTAAGTCAGTCCATCATGCCCGAGCGAACTCGGGAAGCAATTGATCTGCGCCAAAGACTTCTACATATGCAGCTATTCTCCTTATGCAAAGGATCTTCGGTTTTACGCGTGTCAATGAGAAGACTATACTGGGGGAGCCTGTTGTGGAGAACATAATCTGTAGTAAATATAGTTAGTCAGCCCGATTACGCAAGGCTACAACACAAATTGACGCGAGTACATTGGTAGATCTGCTTTCCATGGGCTGAAATGACGCAGATAACGATGCAGATTTCGGAAAATGTCTATAATCTGAAGATAACAGGCATGCACTCCTGTAGATCTATGGATACCGTCTTCTAATCACCGAGAAGATGATCACCGAATCGAGTGACCAGGACCGAGTAGCAAGACCGATCCCCACTTTTTCCCGAGAGTCTGGACAGGAACAAGCTTAAACCGTTTACCCCTGCTCGGATTGAAATTCGCAAACTCTTATTGATTGCTTTTCCCTCAAGCCGGACTATTCAGTACATCCTCTGTCCGGGATATCCCTAAAAAATCTTGGCTGCATGGATCTACCGGTCCACCCGCCTAATGTGGGGACGAGGGATTCAGTGATTACGCATAACGAGGGATAATTCGTGGGGTATGATTATTGCATGTTGAAAACGCCCAGGTGGTCGAGAGAATGATGTTCGAATGCACTGCTTCAAGTATTGTGATAGTACCTCTTGTACATCTCCATCTCTGCACTGCCCCGATCGGGTATACCCAGCAAAGCATCTCTGGGATGCCTTGGGTCCTTTCTCTTGATTTTACGATCTAATTTAACCACAAAGATATGTAAGATCAAACCCTGGAAGAAGGAAAAGAGATTTAACGATCTGAGTTCGGATCAGGTTTCCGAACTCTCCTATAGTTGAGCAAACGGCCCGGGTAGTACGCCCAGGCGCGACCGGGACGGTGACCTGCAGTTCGGTTTCACGTGAGGATTGTCTTAACTACACATTGCAAAAAAAAGTATGACATAAAATAAAATCCCAAAATTGATTAGGGCATGAACACGAACAAATGGGTTGGTTTAATGGAAATCCAGTTGTGTGACTCGGTCCCGCGCCGAGGCAAACCGCATAAAACCGGCCCGGTCAACTACCAAGGTCGGTGGGGATAAGGCACACAATCCCCAAAAATATTGACGCGATGAATAAGTTGGATCGAGAAATAGAAAGTAGGAACAAAGAAAAAGGGTATATTGATCTATATTTTATATCTAAGGGAATTAATTTCCCTCATGAAGGCTTGCGTCGTTCATCCAACTGGTCATGTAGATACAAACGGCCTTCCGTATTGAGGAACCCACCAATTCCGAAGGCGGGGATAATTCGGCACATGCGAAGTAGAGACGCGCCAATCCAGTCGCGACTGATACGTGAAATCCGATCTTTCATCGGTAACACTTGGGGTCTATTATAAACATCCAACCCGAATAAGTGAATCGGGGTGCTGACGAGTTGGATAGATGCGGGGATGGCGAGTTGCGCGATCAAGATCTTCAGGTACTCCTGTGATGCAACTGAGTCTGGAATATTCGAGGAGACCATGGCGGGGAGACTGAAAGAGCCGAAAATAGTAAGGCCATCTCGGAGAAGGAATGCAGAGTATGTGGCCAAGGGAATTCTGGTTCGGCCGATTGAGCGAACGATGTTGGGAGTCGAGGTTGAAGGGGTTGTAGTAGTTGGAGTTTGGGGGTTCTTAATAATATTGTGGCCAAAAAGTTGGGCGAATTTGACATCCTTCCAGATGCCCACGGAGGAGTTGACGAAGAAGGTCGAGGCAAATGTGGTCATGCCCGCAATCGCGTGGTCAATCTTGGGGTAGACTTTGTTCAACAAAGTTTCTGACATATTGGCTGTTGCAAATGTAGCCGCGTAGGAAAGCCACACCAAGAGACTGGGGCGTGATGTTAAGAAGGTGGCTGGCTGTGTAAGGGAGAACCATAGATGCTTGCGGAATGCGGGGAGAAGAGGCTGATTGTAAAAGGACTTTTCGACAACAAGTCTAAGATGCTGTCAGAATCCGAGTCTTCTGAATAACATATACTGTGATCAAGTCTCACCTGTCGAAAATCATCACGGCGGGCGTTATAAGGGCTGCTGAACCTGCAGCAACAAGCGAGTCGGCTACCAGAAGCTCTCCGAGTCGGCTCCCGCTGCGTTGAATACCGAGAGGCATGGTCTTATCTTGAAGGGTTTGAGTCATAGCGTTGGATTAAAAGCACAACGCGGTCATAACCCAGTCCGCGGGGATAAGTAAAAGTTGTCCAAGGCTAGTTGAGGAGGGGTGAGATTGTAGAGACAGAAAATCCACGATCAACTAGAAATCCAAAGCCTAATCTGCAACCGAGAACACATTCGATTAGATAAAGGAAATTCAAACGCGGGGCGCTACATCATTGTCGCAGACACAACTTACTGTGGATCGGTCTGGATGGATGACCGAATTCTGCAAACCGGTGAAGCAGAGACGAGGGAAAGTGGAAAAACAGCAGAATAGGAGAGAAAAAAGAATGGGAGAGATGTGTTAGAAGAAGAAGTCCACAATGGCAACCAAATCACGAAATATATCCCGAATGAGTAGGTAATGTAATGCCAACATCTTATCGCCCAACAATTCAAGTATCAAGCACTGATTTGCATTTATAGATCGGTCTTGAAACCTAACCCCTCGTCGGCGAGATGGTCCAATCACAACGCAACCGGCCCGGGCCCCGGTGATGCGTTCCGGTCGCTAATTGGTCTAACCGCCGCCAATGATCGACCTGCTTTTTTCAGGAACAAAATTGTTCTAGAAGAACGGTGAGTTCACTCACGCAAGAATTTAAACCGGGCATTTGGACGCATGGGCTTGCCTCAAGGGGGATGTTGTGATTATTCCCCGCGTTCCCCCGATATCGCCTCCCCCGATATGACGAGCTGGAGAGATCAGGTATGCTAAGTTTTCACCGACTTTGGCGGTCGAAGTGGGGTTTCCCTTTCTCTTGCGAAATCAGGCATTAACAGGAGATAAGGTTTTCATTAGATAGTTGTTATTAAAGCCTCGTTTTAACAGCCCACTAAACAAACAGAGATGACATGTGCATTGGGATCACGCGACGGGTTAAGACCTTTATTTATCTTTGGCATGGTAGGTGATTCATCGGATAAAGCACCTTGATTCACATTAAATGGACATGACTTTAGACAACCAAGAGGAGGCTTACAGGTCTCGCTTGAGAAGCTATAATCCCTATGTAACAAGATCAAAGGCGAGCTCTGGAAGACTACCTTCAAGTCGATTCCTAATGAAAAAGACCTGGGGTATTGCCCCACTATGACCATGCCAACGTGATCAAATGGTCATAAATTAGGTAAAAATAATGTCAGACAGTTGTCAAGAATCCACATGTTCTACTATCTATCCCATGAAATAGTTATGCTCGGTGGGAGACAGACTACATGCTTGAGTCAGGCCTTTGCTCCAGGTTATAATAGATCTCGTTCTTTCTCTTCATTGCCACTAGGTACCTGATTCAATTGACCTCATCGTTGTTTCCGTCGCTCCTCACCCTGTGTTGTGACCTCACAGAGGAGACCGGAATTTTTGAGCGCCCTTCAAAAAGACAAAATCCCAAAAAAGAGCAAAGTAAAACTCCGTGCTACGAAAACTGTACCAGACAAGTCTACTTGGCCTTCTGGTTAATCCTCCCAGCCTGCCAGGGAGATCCCAAGCATCCTACCTGCGCAGCGCGCAAGCTTAGTTCATCTCCGGGGACCGACTCCACACCCAAATACTTA
Source organism: Penicillium sp. VS I D KN (assembly GCA_019775415.1). Lineage (NCBI taxonomy): Eukaryota > Fungi > Ascomycota > Eurotiomycetes > Eurotiales > Aspergillaceae > Penicillium > Penicillium sp. VS I D KN. Next base: position 379,198 of record JACWFT010000023.1, on the reverse strand, counting down.
CATACATCACGATCGAACATATGAAGCTACTCATAGAGGGAGAACTGAAGCCCATAATTCTGCGTTTAGTCATCAAGGAGGTGGCGGAAATTGTGACAAAAATAGGCTGGGAGCTGCTGAGTAAGGAAATTCATCCCATCACGGCAAGTATTTCCATTGAATCCACTCCAGCGCACATTAATTCCACATACGGCTTAACGTACACTCATGTTGGAGCAGAAAATATAATTCTGGGGTAAGTTTTGTTTGGTAGATAGTCTCCACTAGCACCCCGGTTAGGGGTGTTTAGTCAATTTAACCGTGGTTTGGCCAGACCAGTCAAAATGCCCAATCCATTTACCATCCTATATGTAACATATGATCCTCTTGCACAAAGTTCCGAGACGGAGATCATCATCAAACATGTTCGGGGCACTCTTGCAGATGCATTTCATTACCGCGATTTACTGTCAACTTTACTACTATTTACAAACGTTTACAAACGCCTGCACGGACAGACCCAATGTGAAAGGAACTGCAAGAATCCTGCTAGCAGAAAGGGAGGGCCGCTGTATGTCCCTTCTTTGGCGACTATACAAGATCTTGTACAGCTGCGACGGAACTCCCGTGTAGTGAAGTTGGCGATCAATGTGTTTGATCATGTTATTACACCGCACATCCGGGGGATGTGTGCTGATTATCGAATTGACCAAGATTTGGCTTAATCATACTTGGGTACCCCCTTTAGTTCCTACTACGGCGCTGATGACGAATTCTTCGCTAGCAGGTGAACTTCTTGGAGAATTAACCGCGTATCTCTAATATCTCTACTGTCACATCCATGAGAAAGACTTCGTCCATTTATTAGGCCCGAAAACCCTTATGCATACACGAGGTCGTGCAGCTATATGGGGCCATTGCCGGCCTGGAATATCGTTCGCTACCCATGGCGGGATCTAGAGAAGAGACCCATCAAGGATGAAGAGGTACGAGGCCATACGACGGATAAAGATGAGTTTGTTTTATACACAATGAAAGAGGTATAAAACTCGATCGAGGTGGGCTTGATCATGGTACATATAGGAATGAGTCTGAACCGATGAGAGCACCATCGCTAGCACTCAGGACAAGGGATTCTCACCTTCCCCTGGGGTCCTGGGTCAGTACTCATTCTTTGACGAGGAAACCGAAAAGTGTTCCCTGGCGCGTCCGGGCCCGCCCGACAGCCTGGTATGGACAAGAAGACAAGGATTGATTAATTAAGGTCCCTGCCTCCCTTATCTCGTCATGGTCGAAAAACAATGACACGCCGGCATTGTACTGTCACTAGTCAAGAGATGTAGCCTGTGAGCATGTATTCCCTGCCAGTCGTGCCGTGAACACGCCTAGAGAAGATGAGACGGAAAGAACGCTGTTCTCCCAGCTTCGTCGTACTGTCCGTCGTCTCAGTGCAGTGGTATTCTCTAGAGATAGTGGCATATACCAAGAGGAATAAAGAAAGACAGAATGAGCCACAGCACTAGGAGCCTCGACTTTCATTCGACCACGTAAACAACCAAGTCCTGGCAGTCAGCTCGCTTATCTGAACCCTGGATGATTCTCACCAGTAGGCTTGCTGAAGTTAAATAAATGAAAGGATTCGGGAGCAAATGCTGGATTATTATACGCCTTATCGTCATTGGTTGTCGGATCGTTATCACTGATAAGGATAAGGAGATTCGCGAATTGTGGCGGTTGAGTCTACGCTCTCACCCGCATGCATCCCCGCATTCTCTCTTTAATGCACATACAGCCTCATAGCGAACCCTGAAACGAGAAGGTCCATCCACTTAGTATTTTGATTCTATGCCTGGAAGTGAATCGGGAGGCTCTTTACGCGTCTCGCAGCGCCGGCCTCTAGCTTGCCGAGGTATTTGTTCATCCCTTCCTACCTCAGACCGCCACATTGACACGACCTAGAATGCACCAAGCGAAAGAGGAAATGCGATAAACAGATCCCGTGCTCAAGATGCCGGAGACTTAACCTTCATTGTTCAGTGGAAATCGTTCAGCTGCGAAGAAATACTGTGCAGCACGCGTCCGAAATACAGTTTCTGGCCGCTATTTTGGCGGACGTGGATTCGTTTTCCTCAGAAAAACAACCACATATCAGTCGAAAATTAAGAGATCGAATATCACAGCTACAGACTGGTCAAACCCATGAATCCGATGGAATCAGTGCTGGGTCAGGAGCCGATGAACCAGAGCCATTCAATAGCCATAAAGAATCAAATTTGCAGCACCAATTTACCGAGGTGGCCTTGGAAAGCCCAGACCCACCGCTCCTGACGGCAATTGAACATCTCGCCTGGGGGCGGAATGCGGCTGGCTGCTTCCCACATAGGAGATGTGGATGCCAGTATCGAAGAGACAGCCCAGAGCTTTTGTCTATGAACAGCGGCAGTTTTCAATTCTATGGCTCATCTTTGGAGCCTTTGATACAACTACCCAGGACCGTGGATGCGCAAAGTCTCATCAATTTCCATATAGGCCATCTCACATGGCATCACAACTCGTTCCATGGACCGACATTTCTCGAACAATGCGAGTTGTTCTGGAAGACAGGCAGATGCGACCATCCACTTTGGATTGCACTATATTTTTCCGTGCTGAGCTGTACTATCAATTCAATTCAGAACAGTCGAAAATTAACTGTGCTAATCAACGTTGATCTGGACACAATGCCGTCTGCTCAGCAGCTATTTTCCGCGATGGTACAGACTCTTTATAGCGCTCACTTCCTGAACAACTTATCAATATACTCCGTCCAAGCTGTTGTGATCTCAACGGAGATTGCGCACAACTTAGGCCTCAGTCAGTTGAATGCAACTCTTTTCAACGCTGCTGTGCGGATTGCGGAGTGCCTTGGAATTCACAAGATCAAGAACCACTCCCTAACACCTAAAACAGAGGACGGATGGGAAGAGCGTGTTGAGCGAGAAGTCGGACGACGAGTGTGGTGCCAAATGCTTATCCAAGACCATTTTGCGATTCCATTCACAGACACATATAGTATCTCTCCAATGCATTTTTCGACAGGTCGACCTCTCAACGCCGACGATTATGATTTAGCAGATGCACCGCCTGAAACGCCAACAATTAGCAGTTATGTCCGTGTGCTCGTGGATCTGGCCGCATTAATGCCAGGTCTAGTTGACGGACTTGGACCAATGCACCGTCGCAAATCATTTCGAGAACAATATGAACACATTCTTCGCGTGGACCAGAAAATGCGCGCCATTGTGAAAGCAATACCCTCTTTTATGCTCCGCCCAGACCCGATCAAAGAAGCCCAAATTCCCTGGCTTACTATTGCCCGACGTAGTCTGGCCATTACGGCAGCTGAGAAGATTATTATGATTCACCGACTTTTTTTGTTCCGTTCGTTCCATGACCCGACCTATGTTCATTCTCGGCGGACTTGCGTTGCAGCGGCGATGACCATCTTACGCGAACATGAGACAATTGTGGAAGATGATGACCTGTCTATCTGGACGCACACGGCATTTGCCATAACAGCCGCAGTGATATTGTGCTTTGAAGTAAACACAGTGATGGAAACTCCAGATAGAAGAAGCGTACCAATGTACAGAACAGCTGTCCTCGCAGCTCGCGATAGATTGTCGTCGCGAACTGGGGATGTACTTGCACAGCGAGGTGTTGCTCTAATTAATGCGATTTTTATTGCTGAGCAGTCTGGCCCGAGCGCCCCAGAGATGAATCGACTCAAGCCCATCGACTTCAATCGAGTCTTTTCCAACTTTTCCACGCTGAGCAAAGCGAGTGCGATACCCTCCCCTGATGAAATGACACCGGGCAGGCTTTCGACTGGCACCCCCGAAACGATAGATGCACCTGACGTGGGCGAAATGCAACTGGCATGGAACCAAGAAGAAATCGACTTCGATCTTTGGTTTAATGGCATTTTCAATAACTACACTGGGAATCAGTTGTAGACAAAAGTTTTATTTGGAGAATTGGATGAATGACAAAATTTTGGAGCAGTGAATATTTCAAATTTATTGACCTTGATCTAAGCTCTGACATATCCAGTATCATTGACCCCCTCATAACTTCTGAATGGCTTAGGCGGCGTTACACTTGTCATTGTGCATTGCCACAGCATACGCTTCTTGTCTTCGTCATGCTTGTGCTGGGACAGTTGCCCAGTGATACTGTGCATGACACCGCGGTTATGGAAGATGACCAGATCGCCTTCTTCCCAGCGGTGGGCGTAGATGTTCTCGGCCGCATAGATCTTCTTCTGCATGTTGTACACCACGTTTCTGACCTTTTCGACATCATCAATGACCGTTACTTCTCCGGTAACCGGGTTGCGTGTGCTCAATTTATAGATACAGCATCCGTGGACTTGGAGGAATGGTCTGTCAGGGTTAAGTGGGTTTCGCCAGACCATCTAAAAAGGATCAGTAAACAGGAACAGTTACGATCCAAAAGTGATCTGACTCACAGGATGTTCCGCAACCTTATCCCAACTCCATTCAGACAGCTTCTCAACTGGAACCTCATTTCCTAGTGTTGGTATAGTGAGACCATCTTCAGAAGCCTTGCACTGCCTAATGTACTCATAGGCCTGTGGCGCATATGTGACAGTGGTGTTCAAAGCAAACTCCTGCTCTTCGGGTGTGAGAAGAGCAAACGCGCGAGCACCCGAGAAAACTAAGTTCGCATTGTTTAATATAAACGTAAGCATATGAGTAGGATATCATAAACTCACAGGCTGTAGCACCAGCTCCAATGGACTTCTCCTTTCCATCAGGGAACTTGATCTTCTGATCGGGCAGATTGGGAATGCGGATCGAGTGCAGGATGGTCACTTCACCGGGCAATCGCTCGTAAAATGGAGTATCCATGTGCCATCTGTAAGGGCGGGTGTAACCCTGATCAATCTCTTCCTGTGCAAGAGGCTTCTCATGGAACAATGTGTGATCCTGATAAGCTGTTGAGTATGACTTCATATCATCAAGAACAATTATGTAGACATACCAGATGGATAACCTCCAATTCCTTGAGACCTTCATAGTCATGGAAAGTTCCAGACCCAATGATTCCAACCTGGGGAGCCTTGGGAATGCGCCCGGCCTTGTATGCAGAGAGAATGTTCTTCGGATCGCTAACGGCTTTCTCACCAGCTGAGTGGACATCCGACGCACTCGGGTCAAAGACCTTGGCGAACTGTGGGAGGACGGTGGGGTCAATTCCTTTCTGGCCTCGGATGACAATGACCTGGTTTTCAAAAAGGGCTTTCCGCAGAGTCTCTTTGTCGTTTTCTGTCAGACGATCCAGGTCTAACTTGGACATTCCCGGAGGAAGTTGCACTTCGGCTCCGATGGCTGAGGACTGCCGGATGCTGTCCGGGAGGAGGCTAAACGTAAGGCTGGTTGATTCAGGCATTTTGAGAAAGAAACTGTTTTCAATATGGAATTATTGGACTTGGACGTGCTATTCTCGTGAGTTATATAGACGTTTGTTGTTGATACAGCGGATGAGTTTGTGCGGGTGAGTGTGATAACTCGCCCGCTGTATAAGTGGAAACTCATCCGCACCATGAATTAAGGCGTGATCTTGAATGTTATCGCTTGTTACATTTTTTGAATTGTCAAGTATATTCAAGATTGACTCAATTGGCGCGTCACTTAGAGGATGAGATCTAAAATCTCACCCGCGCTTTGGGTAAAAGCTTAGGACTATATAAGCCTCGGATATTCTCGATGTTTAAACCATTTACACTTTTCTATCTATACTTGGAAACAAACTTTAAACACAAAAATGACTACCACGATAATCTGCTGCAAACCCCTCAGTCCGCCCAATGCCTCAAAGATTGACTTTGGGGTTGAGCTGACGGGGATGAACCTTGAGACTATGAACGGTAGGTTCACTTCATCCATTGCGTTGAAGCCTCCACTAATTCAGTTTAGATGATGACTTCACCATCCTCCGTCAAGCTTTGTACGAGAACCAGGTCGTTGTCGTCAAGAACCAAGGCGGCTTGTCCCCTCGAGCACAATACGAGCTCACCCGCCGATTCGACCCTGCCGCTGGAGTCTACAGCCACGGCAAATCCATCGACAAACGAAGCGTTCTCCACGCAGATCTCACCACAATTCCTCATCAACCACAAGTTCAAGTGATTGGTCACGGTTCCGTCAAGGATTATGAAGGATTATCCAATATCCAGCTTCGACACCCCCACCACAAGGCCTTCCACAAAACTCCGATCTCGGCTGAAGAGGACGAGGACTTCACACATTTCTATCGTTGGCACATCGACTCGGCAATGTACAATTTGGACCCGCCTCTTGTCACATCACTGCTTGCCGTCCAAGTACCCAAGGGCAGACGCCAGACCTGCCGCTATGACGACGGAACAAACGATACCCTCGATGTCCCCCTCGGAACAACCGCATTCTTCAGCGGATACCGTCTCTACGAGCTACTGTCCGACGAAGAGAAACATTTCGTACGCACAAGTAAGGTCGAATACGCACCTCACCCCTACATCTGGATGAGCAAGGCAAAGTCTCGCTCGAATGGGCTTGGCATTGTATCTGAGGGACTAGAACTTGGGGAAGAGGATTTACCCCCCTTCGAGTCCGACAAGATCAAAATATACCCCATGACCTGGAAGAATCCAGTTACCGGAAAATTGGCGATGATGGTCTACCCAACCTGTGTCAGGAAAATCCATCTTGAGAATGGTGAGGTTTTGGATAATCTTTCCGAGATCCGGGAGCGCTTGTATAAGTTGCAGAGACGGGGTATCGATCCTACTCTGATCTATCCTCATGACTGGCAAGAGGGAGATCTTGTGCTCTTTAACAACCATGGCGTTATGCATTCCATTGTGGGCTCGTTCAAAGATCACGAGGTTCGGATTTTCAGGCAATGTAATATGGCTGCGAGTCGGCCTCCAATGGGACCGTCAGCAGTCTAATTAGATAAATGGAAATTAAAAGAATAGGTTTCAAGAGTTTGATATAACTTGCTCTCCACTGATAGATGTACAGACTTTGGTCGAGATAAAATACCTAGGAGACTAACGTTCTACCTCACCATCCGCGCGCTTCACGCAAACCCCATACCATCGATACCCAATTGAGATGATTGAAATCACAGGGCATGGATGGTTGCCCGGGCATGTTGGTTAGTAGCCTTGGATCTGACCAAGGGAATCCAAGTTGCCCAGCCATGCCAGATAATGAACTTTCATTTCCAAAGCCCATTTCCATTCCTGTTCCCATACCCATACCCGTATCTATGGGCATCGGCATCGGCTGATTCAGTAAATTCTCCAAAGCGTCATCTGGAACCTCAGAATTAGGCGTCGGAATATCCTTAGTCATGTCTGCTAATCTTTGCTTGATGTTCACAACAATTCCCGGGCATGACACCTGCGCGCCTGACTGTTTGTAGGTTGCTTCGAGGGTTTCCCAAGCCTCAAGAATAAGCCTGGCAAATATCGCAAACAAGGGACCATCGAAGCCACTGGAAGAGTTGAATCGCACCTCATAATTTTCGTTCATTACCTGCCAGGACTTTTCTGTATGGCTACTATTGGGTCGTTTCTTCAAGTCCTGAATTATGTGAATATATGCGGGAAAAGGGAAGTAGATTTGAAGAATCCAGCAATATCCTTTCGTCAGAGGCGAAGTGAGGATTTTCGTGTCACACTCGAGCAGGCGAAAGGCCTGGGACACGGAAGCATCACTTTCTGTGTCGGTTCGGTGTGCCAAGGAGTCGAAATATTTCGCATATCTTTCCAGGAGATAGCATTTCGAAAGTTGCGCCCGCATTGTCCAGATTGTCATAAAATGAAGCGGATTCTCCTCGTCGAAATATTTGAGATACTCGTCCTCCATTTTCATTTCAAATGTCGCTACATCGCCTCCATTGGGAAGTTCCTTTGCAACTGGCTTCAAGGCTGGATTCAGAAATTCAAGATGGAACGGGGAATGTCGGATGTAGTTGGCCAATTCACTTCGCAGGACTGCAAATACTGCCTCGGTTGATTTGCCTTGAACAGCGGGAGGCTCTTTCATGTCCGCCCAAAGATCCGAATCGTTGACATTCAAAGGCGGTTTGCAGTTCCATGTAGGGTCCAAGGTGGATGTTTTGGCCCCTGACAGTTCACCCACACGGGCGTCGAACATCATAAGGGCCCACCATAGTCTGCGGCTCATTTCGGCCTCGAAGACACTGTACTTGGCCAAGTAGGTTTCACTATGAATACCCATACGCTGGGCAGTTCGAACTGCAATTCCAAGCATTGATGAAAGAGACTGAGGATTTGTGTTCGAGTGAAGTGAAAACTAGACAAAATTAGAAAGAGCTCTGTCCATAGTTTTAAAGACTTACCAGAAATAGATAGAAGGCCGTTAAGCAGGTACGATTATCAGTACGTAAAAATTGACAGTTGAGCAAAGCTTGCTGGCATCCAAATTGATACTTCGTCAAAAGCTGAGCTTTCGACAAGCCAAATATTGATTGACAAACGTCTTCAGTGAGGCTCTGGATGGCTATGCAATAGATGCCAAACATCAGCGCTTCAAGTCGAGGCTCAATACTCGTAATATTAGTGGCAGCCTCAATAATCTTTCCCTGGAGGCTTGGCGTATGTGTCACCTTGAACAGTGGATTGACATTTTCAAGGTATAACTGCCACAGCCTGATGATATGGACCGGTTCAGGGTGCATAGTCGCAAGGTCAACGGATGATTTTCGAGAGCCGAGAATGATATGGTCATCATTTTCGAAACATTGGTCCCACGACATTCTAACCATGGCCTCACGTATGCCATCGCTTTGGGGGTGACGAGGCTAATTTCGAGGTTAGTAACAAATCTTTCTGACAAAAACTTCATAACATACACCTTGGCTCATAGCCTGCCACAGGTTCCTGAAAGTGAAGAGTCAGACTGTGAATGAACAATGAAGCAGATTTGGCGTATAGAAAGAAATATGCAGAAACAGGAAAGGGCGGCTTACTTGGGCTCATATGTACTTTCTGTCTTTTTGCGGGCCAGAGATGAATGATTTGGTTGAGATTGCTGCTCTTCCTCAGAAGATTCAGTGGATTCATTCCCTGTCTTACCTGAGTCTTTATGAAGGGGGTCAAACCTCACATTGTTCTGTCGCAGGAGATCCTCGTACTTCCGAAGACGACTCAACAATTCCCGCTCAGGGAAACGACGTTTTCTTGGACGAGTTTGTGACGCTGGTACACATTGCGTGTGCTGCTTAAGACAGTTTGCGCAAGGAAATTCTCGGTTACATTTGACCTTGCGCTGTTGACAGTTCACACATGCCAGAGTGCGCTGAGACTTGGTCTGGGACGTCGGGGTTTGACCCGCCCGAGTGCGTTCCGGCGGCATGGCACCGAGAAATTCGGAATGTTCTTGCTCGCGGGCAACAGCGAGAGGTAAAGGGAGCTACTGCTCCCTCTAACAGATTTAAGCCCAGAGTTATTCTTCTGAAACAGGGGCTGCGATCTTTCAGAGGCGAACATGACGAAATTTGCGGGGTGTGAGATGTTTCGGGGCTTTCTATTGCCCGAATCACGGGATTTACTAATACCCGAACATACTGCAAATAGAATTCCAACGCAACAAGATGCATGATATCATTAAAAAGGATAGAACTTCCAAGACGTTTGGAAATCTGGTGTCAGTTCCTGGTTCTGCATCAAAGCCCGGACCAGTTCAATAGGCATGCGATTGCCCTTTAAGAACTGGTCGTGGAAATCCATCTCCGCCATTCGCCCTGAATCAACCATTTCCTTACGAAGTGCGTATATCTGCAAGGCACCTAGCATGTATCCGGCTTGATACAATGGTGAGTAGTCGCCATTTAGCGACCTTCTAACTTCCCCTTCGGCTGTTGCACGCTCATGTCCGACTTGATCAACTAGCAGGTCAATACACTCCTGAGGAGACATTTGACCAAGATGGAACTTGATGGAAAAGATGATGCGGGCACACCGATGAAGTCGCCAGAAAAGCATTCCGATGCGGTTCTGAGGAGTTTTCTTGAATCGGTCGTCATCCCAGAGAATGAATTCCCAGTATAATGACCATCCTTCGATCCAGAAAGGAGTATCAAACAGACGTCTGTAGGGTCTATGTCTTGCGTTCATAAAGATCTGCAGGTGATGACCGGGGATCATCTCATGAAAAACTGTTGCCCGGGAAAAATGAATGTTGTTCCCGCGCATACTCATCAACTTATCTTCATGGTTCATGGTGCTGACTGGGTATGACACAATGATAGATTTGCCCCCAAGGAAGAATGGGTTCACTTTCTGCTGCTCTGGCGACATCATAAACATGCGCCAAGTCTCTTTGGCAAGTGGCGGGACAGTAACAAGCTTGTGCTCTTCAACAAAGGAAGTCGCCTCTTCTGCAAGATCACGGACAAGCTGGGTCTGTTTTCCTGGCTCAACGTAGTCGTTCTTGACATGTTCCAGTGCTTGGTGCCAGTCATCGTAGCCCATGTCCTTCGATGCCTTTTTCATCTCTTTAATGCACCAAACAAACTCATTTTCCCCGATCGAGATCAACTCCTCCGGAGTGTATGGTATCATTTCAGCTAGAAGCTCGGCTAGTAAGCCATCTCGTCCAATTGGCTGACCAACAATTGCATCCTCGTTTTTCTGATCAATGCCGACCAATTTCTCGCGAATAGTAGATGCGACAGTCTCTAAGCTGGCATCCACAACTCCATAAGGATGGGACACCCACCAGTCGAACGAAGGGTCATATCCTTTGTAAAATCCAAACCATTCTCCCAGATGGTCTCGTAGAGAGTCAATAGTGCTCGCTGCGCGAAAAGCGGAATTCTTTCCCACGTTGAACTGAGTGGAATCACTGTTGATCCTGTGGACCAACTCATTAATTTGACCTTGGGATTCAAACAGCTCCTGGGCGGCATTCTGAGGCTCTATCGGTGAACCAATCGCGCGATTTTCGCAAAGGTCGATTATTGCTTTCGCAAATGGAAGAAGCGGTGCTGCTTTTTGATCTTGAATGGAATCAAGCTGCAGTTCGCGGAGTTGCCTCTCCAGATAATTTTTGACAAGGAGGTAGTCCACTTTCTCCTGTTGGTCATACAAATGAAAAGGCTGATCACGGAGTGAGTGTAACTCGGACGTGAAAAACTGGTGTAGTCGTTGCGTTCTGGTAGAAGAGACCTTGATGGGATAAAACTTTTTAATCTCCTTGAGATCCTCATTTATGCGCTCAATCCTGTCCCGAATACTATCTTCTTGATTGCGCTGAATCGCAATCCCGCGGGGTGTATGAGCGGACACCATACTAAGCAAATTCCTTCCAGTGTGTTTTCGAAAATATTCAGGCCGTGAGTCTAGCCCGGAGGTGGCGAAATCTGGTTAGATTATGACAAGTTGAAAAGGGCACTTGGGGCATGTCGTAGCGAGGACAAGAACGCTGTCAAGTAAGACAATGAGAGCCGAAATTAAGCTAAATGTCGCTGAGAGATCCGAGTGGCCGCTTTGATCCTATCAAGGTTATCCGGCAATTCTAGATAAAAGGTGCCGCGATAGCGTGGTTTTTGCTCCGCATTTTTACCAAAATAGGCGAAATTGCTATCGGCTAGTCGAAGGTCCAAGTCCTTTGCTTTCTCATCTGCAGCGGACTCCCTCGTGCCAAGAGAAACAAGCCGTGTTGTGCGGGGGAAAGGAAGAATGAAGGGGTCACATTGGTAGAGATCGTGAAAAAGGCTTATCTTGGGCCATGGACACAGATAACCGCGTGACGATTGGGAAATAAACAATCCACACATAAGAAGATACATCCCGGGACTGAAAGGCGTAGGGGACTTTAAGTAAACAATTGCCGTGTTGCACATAATGGTTTCCAACCCGTTTGTTGACAGTGTTGAGCCGTCAAAACAGTCGGAAATAGTTACCGAAGTCTCCAAGGATGTGGGCACTACAGTGCAAGAACTGAAGGGTGTGAAAAGGTCCCATCAATGGGATCCAAATCTGCCTCAGGAGAAGATCGACGCTATCAACGAGGCTGGTAGTGTAGATGATCAAGAGAAAGCCGCTGATTTCGAGAAGTCAGCTGCTCAAGACTCCCAGTATGAGTCTGTTCGTGCTGCTGTGCGCAATACAGATGACGGAGAGATGGCGAGTACAGTGCGCGCGTGGATTTTGGGTATGTTATTTACAACAATCGGGAGTGGACTCAATATGTTCTTGAGCATGAGGTGCGTACCCGTTTCTCCAACTTCCCTTTACCTTATTCACCATTTCTAACAGGAGCCCTGCAATCTCGTTCCCTGCTATTGTTGTACAGCTGCTTGTGTACCCTATCGGCTGTCTATGGGCCAGAGTGATTCCAACCAGAAAGTTCAACACTTTTGGTGTTGAATGGACGTTTAACCCAGGACCCTTTACCATCAAAGAACATACGGTTATTACGGTAGGTTCCCCTTATTGATTCCTGACATGATCCCAGTGCTAATGTTTCTCAGCTCATGGCAAAGTAAGCATTATTGTCTCGAATATCGGGGCCATTTTTAACAATGTCTAGTGTATCAATCGGCTATGCGTACTGCACTGATGCACTATTGGCTCTGAAAGCACCATGTGAGCACGACCTATTCGGTCCACAAAGCTCCAACTTACTGACACCTGCCAGCGTTGTACAATTTGGATATTGGCTGGGGCTTCGAGCTTCTATTTGCGTTGAGCAGTCAGATTGTTGGCATCTCCCTCGCAGGAATATTCCGTCGTTTCCTTGTGTGGTTAGTCTGAACCTCGCTCGCTGCTCATTAAGCTTCATGCTGATACTTTTCAGGCCCGCTGCTATGATTTGGCCTACCCAATTTGCCAATACAACCCTGTTCTATGCATTGCATGATAAGAGTGCCTCCGATCCCTCGCAGACTAATGGATGGGCTATTTCGCGATACCGTTATTTCATGTACGTCATGACTGGCGCGTTCTGCTGGTATTGGTAAGTCTTAGTGTCTGATTGAGGTCGCAAATCGACGCTAATTTCCGCAAAGGTTCCCGGGAGTCATCTGGCAGGGGCTGTCCATCTTTGCTTTCGTGACTTGTAAGCATGGCCCTGTTCCGTTTTCGTATGTGCGACTAATATTTCGTCTAGGGATCAAACCCAACAACGTAGTTGTGAATCAGTTATTCGGTGGCTTCACTGGACTTTCACTTATCCCTTTGACATTCGACTGGACGTGAGTTCAACCAATTAAAACTAATCTGAGTTGGACTACAGGATCACTGACCCATATACGTAGCTACGTCTCCGCATACCTTCTAGATCCCTTACTATCACCCGTCCATTCAATCATGAATACCTTCATTGGACTAGTAGTCTTTGTGATAATAGCATCCATTGGGATCTCCTACACAGGAGCATTGTATGTGGACCTCCTTTCCACTTCATTCGGACGCAATCTAACGATAATAGCTATTCCGACTATCTCCCCATCAACACATCCACCACCTATGACAACACACAACAGCAGTATAATGTCAGCAAAATCCTTGGAGATAATTTCTCATTCGATGACGCAAAGTACAAGGCCTATTCACCAATGTTCCTCGCTCCTACGTTCATCCTGAACTACGGTCTGTCTTTCGCCGCCTTGACAGCAGTCATCGTTCACGTCATCCTATACCACCGAAAGGAGGTTTGGCACCGTGGAAAGGCCGCTCTAAACCAGGAGTCAGATATCCATTTGACGCTCATGAAGAAATATAAAGAGGCCCCTGAGTGGTGGTATGGAGCGCTATTCCTGATCTCCATTGCGCTCGGACTAGGAGGTGTACTTGGATATGATTCGCAGTTGCCATGTATGTGTCCGAGTTATCTTCCCTCTTTATGACGTCCACAGGACAACTGACTTGTAAACAGGGTGGGCGTTCTTCGTATCTCTCATCATCGCCGTGATCTTCATTGTGCGTCCCCCTCGCTCTACCATTAATTGAGACTTGCTAACCAGAAAAGATTCCAACTTGCATGATCATGGGTGTCACCAATATTACATTGTGTAAGTATCTCAGAAGTCAAAGTGCGCTTACACTAACTGACTTTCATAGCTCTTAATGTTCTCTCACCATTTTTGGCCGGCTTCATGATTCCCGGAAAGCCGATCGGTGTCATGGTGTTCAAGGTCTTCAGCACAATTACACTGGGACAAGCGTGAGTTATCCGAATATCTTAGCTTGGCAAAGCTAATGATCCAATAGACAAGTCTACTGTCAAGATATGAAGGTAGCCAAAGCATAAACCACAAGAAACAGAAGTATTTACTAACAATACCAATAGCTAGCTCACTATATGAAAATCCCACCCCGTGTCACTTTCATGTGTCAAGTGATCCCAACATTATGGGCTTGTTTTGTCCAAATCGCGGTTATGAACTGGACCCTCGGAAATATCGAAAATGTTTGTACAGAGTAAGTCAGGTCCAAAGCTAACTCATTGCAGTAGACGGTTCGCTCATCAAATATAGGGATCAAGCCGCAAACTTCTCGTGTCCTAATGGACGAACCTTTTTCTCATCGAGCATTGTTTGGGGTAAGCCTGTTTTCCTCCATGATTCCGCCTAGTTTGGGTACTCCCTTCACATATATCCAGACATGTACTGACCATCACACAGGTGTAATCGGACCACAACGTATCTTTGGACCTGGTTCTATCTATACGCCGATCCTATATTTCTGGTTACTCGGAGCCCTGCTCCCAGTAGCATTCTACCTCCTCATGCGATTCTTCCCCAAGTCCAAGGCCCGATTCCTCAATGCACCAGTGTACGTCATCCGTGAGAACTTCGTTAATTAACCCTCACTAACCATATATTTCTTATTTAGTATGCTGGGTGCCATGTCCTGGCTTCCGCCGTAAGTCCGCCAATCAAAGGTATTGCATAGAAAAACATCAAGCTGACAGTACATACATAGCGCAACACCAATCAGTTACACATCTTGGGTCATCTTCGGACTCATCTTCAACTACTGGATTCGACGCAGATGGGGTGGCTGGTGGCGACAGTACAACTATGTTACTGCCGCGGCACTTGATACCGGACTTATCCTTTCGACGATTGTCATTTTCTTCGCTATCACTTTTCCTGGTGTAGCGGTGCCCAATTGGTGGGGAAATACTGCTCCGTTTGAGACCATGGTAAGTGCAACCTGACTATTAATTTTAGAAGGCAACATTCTGATATCGATATCCTAGGATTCCCTGTATACGGCAATTCGGAAGACGGTTTCGGGTGGAGATACCTTTGGACCAGCTACCTGGTAAATTAGTTGACCTTATACGTGCAAAGCTACATTCGTCTACGAGTTCAATATAGTTATTACTTACCGGTGCTTCCTTTCACAGGATGTAGAAATTATCCTTGAGTCTGAGACTTGGCAAAGTATGGAAACATAAGGCGTAGTAATTGCTCGGCAAGCATGGTCCCAAGTGTGGCTTGGGCGATGAAGTGGATTTACATCATCAAATCTATTATACAGAAATTTAGACAGCAATTGCCTTCATGAAAGCTGGACTCTCATGTCCCTGGACAACCTTGGAAATTGGAGTGAGGAAAGCATCAGAAGAAGGCCCTTGGCTATCCTGAAGATGGCGAATGTAGGCCTGGGCAACCTTGATCCACACAGCTTTCTCCCTATCACTAGCCTCGGCACCTTGCCAGACCCAAAGCCGGCTACCGACATCATAGAGGAAGACGTCTTTGCCATCCAAATCAGATTGTTGAATCCGGCCACCGTCTTTGACAAGGTCGAATGACAGTTCTCCTGACGAGTCGCTGAGGCGGAACAGCTTGCGAGGACGAGAGTTGCCGCTGTCTTCGTGTGTCGCCTTGGAAAAGTAGCCGGGTCTCTGTGCATGCAAAGATGAGTGATCGGCCTCCTTTCCACCCAGCAAATCCACAAGAATCTTGGATCTCGACTCGAGCTGAGAAAGCACTTCAACATCAACGTGCTTCGCCAAAGTCAAGTCATTGACAACTTGCGCAGCCTTAGCTTTCTCCATCGGGCTACATTTCTTGCCCTGCCAAACCCAGATCTTATCGCCTTTGTCCAAAACAAAGACATCATTCTCATCCAAGCTTTCCCAAGTCGGCTCAACCTCATGCACGATAAGAGGGCTGATGCGACCAGATCCAGGATACTTGAAGATGCGGAGCAAGGTAAGAACCTCCTTCGGCTCTTCGGGCTCAACATGGTGGAATCCGGAGCGCACGCCACCAGAGCGAATAGAATAATGACGGAAGAGAGACAGGAACTCTTCTGAGGGCTGTTGCTGGATCTCACGATGTTGAGTCGCAGCGCCATGCAAGAACTCATCTAACTCAACTGTCTTGTATGCAGCTGTGCCGGCTTCATCCTGTGTGGTCTTGCTTCCTAGCCAGAAAAAGATATCGTGGCCTAGCTTGTCATCGCCGACCTTGTATGTATGCAATACAATGAAGCTATCACCGTCGTAGAATTCGCCAGTCTTCTCTTTGGGCCAGGGAACCACTTCAAAGTTCTCAATGCGCCAAATGAAAAGGCCTGCTTCTTGTCCCACCTTTCCGTTGTTCCAGGCGGGCTCTGAAGCAGCTGAGTTGTACTTGACACGGTGGTCAAGATCTGATCCGATCAATTCGACATTGCTATCTTTGATGTCATATTCTTTGGGATGAACCAGTCCTTCATTGGGAGCCATTTTGTCGATGGTATATTGAATTTACAATATGGATGTATGCAATGTGTTGATTAAATAGGAAAGGTGGGATGAAAGCGGCTGATGTCATTGGACAGATAATCACATGACCATGGGGGATAATTGACCCGATGACTATTTATAGAACAGGGCGATTCTCCACGGCTGTGGCTGTGGCTATGCGGTTATGTTTTTATGCACCTGGGCAAGCTGTTACGTATGGTGGAGCGCATTAAAACAGTCTCTTGGGCCTCTTTACACCTAGCCTGACATTATTGCAAGAAGTCTCGAAACAAGCCCAGATCATGGGTGCCAGACAGGTCGGCCGACTACGGATCGCATCTCAGCCAATCCTTTAACACCGGAAACTTTGCATAGCTTGTGTGGCTTTCCGATGCATCAGATGTAGATGCACAGAGCTCGGGGAGGGTTGTTTAGCTATCTATATGGCCATCATGGTAGGCTGGTAGCAGTAAAGATGGGGGGTGAGCCGTTGTTTAAGGTGACATCGTTCTTAAACCCAAGGAAACGAACAGAACTCAATCCTCAAATTTAGCCATTTTACCACATATTAACTCTCAAAGAAAATTCCAAAGGACGTAGATCCTTCCACAAGAAAATGAAAATCAGAATAAAGTTGAAACGTTGATAGTGAAGGACCCACTTGGGTCCAAAAATGAGAACGCTCAATAAATGGCCAAGTAGCAACCCCAAATCCGAGTCAAGTCGTATGACAATGAAAGAGAAAGACATGTCCAAGCTCCGCACTGTCAAGATCCTTCCAAGTTCATCCCTTGAACACTTGTGTTAGTGAAAATATACGTTGAAAATGGACGACTCTTCTCCCGACGTATACCCCATCCATGTATTGGACAACATCAAAGCCAATCACTGCTATGTGGACTGGCTGATGCGATTCAACGATGTGCTCGATGCAGAGAAGCTCAAGTCTTCGTTATCAAGACTTCTGGAAATTGGGGACTGGAAAAAGCTCGGTGGGAGACTACAACGGAAGGTAAGTTGCTCCAAGCATGCACTCAGTCACAATGAGAGACCACCAAATGACATTGATCTTCACAGAAGGATGGAAATCTTGAAGTCCATGTCTCAGGGCCCTCTGCAACTGGACACCAAAATGTGTTTTTCACTCACGACACTTTCGATGTGAATATCGACGAGCACCCAGTAGCTAGTCATCTCCCAAAGGAAATGACGTCTCCTTCAATCCAGACTCTATCTCCTGAAACTCGGCCTTTGATCGCAAGACCGAATTTTCCTACATTCGAGGAGATGGTTCGCAAAGGCCTACCTTCCATTGCTCTACACATCACGTCCTTCCGTGATGCGACACTTGTCGCCCTCATCTGGCCTCACGTTTTAATGGATGCGATCGGTGCAAAAGCCCTGATGAAAGCCTGGTCATCCGTATTGGCCGGTCGGGAAGAAGATGTTCCCCCAGTACTTGGTGCTCGAGAAGACATGCTCCGTCCTACCAAAGCCATGCACGACAGCGACACGACAGAAGAGTTCAGACTTGAGAAGTGGCGATTGAAGGGAATAAGCATGATCATGTTCCTCTTGAGATTTGTGTGGAGCAAATTTTGGAACTCGCGTCGGGAGCGACGGATTCTTTTGCTTCCAAAGAGTGATTTTGGAAAGATATGCGACCATGCTCGAATGGATATTGCTCAGAGCTCAGAGGGAGATGAGAAACCTTTTATCAGCGATAGTGATATACTCACTGCGTGGCTTACCCGGGCAGTCGCATCTTCGGAACCGGGATCTCGTCCGTTCACGGTACTGAGCCTCATGAATGTACGGTATCGGATCCCATACTTGTTTAAATCTGGTGGTGCCTTCATTCAAAATATGGTGTTGGGGACGTATTCTTTCTTTTCGTCTCAGCTTCCCAATAAACCGGTTGGATCGATTGCGTTGGAACATCGGAGGAATTTTACTGAGCAGGCTACCCAGGGTCAGGCCATTTGCTTTTTGAAGAGTGTTTACCAGGATTTGGATGCAGGCAGAAGCCCAGGGCTTTTCTTTGGAGAATCAAATGCTACTCTAGTGGCTTTCAACAACCTGCTCAAGGCTGATTTGATCCGCGCTGTGGATTTCAGTCCTGCGGTCGTGTCTCAAGGAGAGGCGACAGAGACGAGGGAAAACCCCCTGGGATCAATGGTTTTTTACTACAACGAAGCCATTGATGACTCATTCAACGAGTTTAACCTCTTTGTTGTGCTTGGTCAAGACCATCGGAATACTTATTGGGTTTTGGGAACGCTATTGCCTCGCGCCTGGAAAAAGATTGAAGAAGAATTAGGGCGAATCTAGCCAACCACTGATGATGAGCAATATGTTAAGTAATGTCTTTTCTGGTGCTGCTCATTTGGAGCATTGTCTTGGGTATCAATAAACCGTCTGTATTAGATGACTCTGCTCATAAAGCTATACTGAATGACCTGAAACATTCGAAAACGCTTGACACAAATTGACGGGCCATAAAAGACATGCGAATCTTGGAAAGATTGGGTATTTATGCAGATGCAACGCTTCAGTCATAACTTCGTGATATGCATACAGGGACTATTCAACAAGGCGAAATCTGCGCCTTGTTGTGCCACTGTCAAGACCTTGTAGCTAAAAGGTTGGTAAGAGGGTTGCTGAATGATGAAAGGTCTTGTCCCGTACATCTGGTGTAGGGTTATGGATGGCTGGTTTTTATCAACTTAGTGAACGGAGCAAAAGGCGTGCGATCAGTGCAGGGAGAGCCATGCTATTGTCATGGTTGATGGTCGCAAGGTTCACCCCGGGTTGTCGAGAAAAGTATGTCCCCTCGTGGTCAAATGACACGTCAGATAACTCGGTACTTTGCACTCCGTTTTGGTCCATGAAGACCAGATAAACCTCTCATGCTTGATCATATTCAATAGCCTCTAGCCCACTCGAACGCCCCTTGAAACCCTGGCTTGTTGCCTGGCTTGTCGGCAAGGATTCGGGATTATTGTAGTCGAGTTCGTTGAAATCGGGAATTTGCGAAGGGTCGACGAATGAAGGAAACCGACCACGATCCAGGCGAGGTGTTTGCCAGACATGTTGATGAGCAATGTTGACCAGCTTACCCAGGACAGCGATTTCCAGTTTCAGTTTGATGCTGTAGAGGGTCGCCTTCAGGGTGGTTTGGTAGATATAAAAGTTCATGAACTCAATGATCATCAGAGCAATATCCATCAAAACACAAGAAACGTTGACGGCGAGCAGCTGCAGGATTGTCCTGCGACTACCGCGGTCGGGATTCAATTTCAGCATCCGATTGGTCTCCCACATGTATAAACTGGAGATGATCACCTCCTGGACGCAGAACCCTGTCAATTGGATTTTCTCCATAATGTCGTATCCTGCGACCGAGGCTTCGGAGTTGGAAAAATTGGCATCGAAGGTGAGCACGGTGGTGGGGATATGAAGCAAAAAAATATTCATAATAATCATTCCCTTGACCAGACGCAGCACACGGAGATTTTCGAGCACCAAGTGAAGTCGCGAGTACAAGACAAATGATTGGCCGGTGACCATGGTCCACCAACCTACCGTGAGCAAAGTGACAGGCAGCCAGGTGGCGGAGGTCAAAGCAAAGAACTTCATCAGATAACCGACAGAATAAGGTAGAATACCGACCGAGGAAATCAGCATGCTCCAAAAGTAAGGACCTTGGTAGCGCTTGAAAGTGAGAAAGATGAGAACGATCAGCTCAATCACATTGTACCACGCGACGCCCACAAAGGTCGCGATCGTGATGCGCACGCCATTACTGTCGCCCGTATAGCTGCCGGTGATCCAGTTGCCGGGACTGGCGTCGCTAGACGAAGACATCCGTGCAAGGGCCCTGGAGCATGGATGTTGGATCCAGGGTTCACGAAAAGTGGTTAAAGGGAAAAGCCAACCAGGGGTGAGTTTTCGTGGGGTCGAGAATGGCGGATCCCTTGAGCCACGAGACCCCACTTTGACCCTTTTCCCCCTGTTCCCCCTTTCTTTATCTGATGCTTTAGCCGCACCTTAAAAAGGAGAGGGTGGCGGTCCGTGACTTAAGCTTAAATTATGGGCTTAGATCGATCGGGGATTTGGTTGTGAGATATCGGATCGGTCTTATCGTGAAAAATGGATGGTGGAATGTGCACCGGCCACCCGCAATCTGAACGGCGATCGGGCACGGGCTGATGAGGTCACTGGTGACAAAATTAGACATAGGCTAAGGCTCACGCTCTAGAAACTCTTGGGAGGTACTATCGGGCACAAATGATAATTATCTGCATGAATCGGCTAGGTGGCGCGATCCCTCGCGTCGTTCTTGTCGTAGAGGGTGGCGCAGTGTAGGACGTGTTTGGCACCACTAAGAAATGTTGTCTCGGCAGATCGTGACGAAGGGCAACCTGCCTTTGTGTTACTGTGTGGGGATATATTAAGGGATGTAGAGCAATATTTTAAGGAAGAACACATTAATATGTAGAAAGCACCTTGGGTTGCGAGAATCCGTTAAGTAATTATACTGGTTAGAAAGAATGACTGAAGTGAGATACGTTATCGAAATATATCATAACTATTTGAGCACGTATTGAGTGCATTGCATCACAGCGGCGGCGTATCGGCAACAACAGTACCCATCCTATGGGCCAAATTAGTAAAGAGGCTATTTTCTGGTAAGGAATCGAGGAGACTTACCCTGGAGGGTAGCGGGCACCCTGGACCTCTGTTCGCTCAACAAGGGCGCGGATATCCTTCACTTCGTCATCCGTCAGCTGAAGCAGCGCAGCATTGCTATTCTCATCCATTCGCTGAGGCGACCGAGTGCCAGGAATCGGAATGATATCAGGTCCTTGAGCCAGTAGCCATGCAATCGAGACTTGCGCCGGTGTACTTCCATGGACTTGAGCCACCTTTTGCAGCCCTTCTACCAATTCCATGATCTTGGGAAAATGCTCTGGTGCATATTTAGGTAAGAAACGTCGAAAATCGTTCGCGTCAAAGTCTTCAGTCTTCTTGACCTGGCCAGTGAGTAGGCCGCGGCCGATGGGGCTGTATGCGACTACTGCCACACCAAGTTCACGGCAAGTTTGCAAGAGATCATTCTTCTCAATGTCCATTGCAAATGGGCTATATTCCATCTGCAGAGCAGCGATTGGGTGGACCGCATATGCACGGCGCAGAGTTGCAGCCGAGACTTCAGACAGGCCAAGATAGCGGATCTTTCCCTCACTAAAAACGGAAGCAGAATTAGCAACAATTGACGAGATGTTGTATGATGGGTGCAGTTTGGTACTTTTTCAATTCAACCATTGCTTGAACGGTCTTTTCAATAGGAGTAATTTCATCGACTCGATGGCAATAATACAAGTCAATGACGTCGACCTTCATTCGTTGAAGACTCCGAGCACAGGCAATCTTCACATATTCAGGATCCGATCGGACTGTCAGTGTACGGGCGCCAGGCTCCCTCTGACATGCGAACTTGGAGGCAAGGAAGATGTCGTTGCGCTTGCCAGAGCGCTGAAACCATTCACCAACAACATCTTCGCTATCGGCATATAGATCGGCAGTGTCCCAAAACCATTGGCCAGTAGCATGCGCATGCTCGAGGATAGCGATTTTGTCCTCAAGTGAGCCGGCGGATCCGTAAACACCACCAATGCTCATGAGACCAAGGCCGACAGCAGGCACTTGAGGGCCATTCTTACCGAGAGATCGAAGTGGAATAGACATCGGGGAGTAAAAGATCAAGAGTATTGAATCAGAGCTTGAAAAGATGTGATGAGCCGAGAGTTACGAGGGGTGTACCCGGCCTTTAAATAGTCTTGCTCGGATATAATCATAGCACCGACCTTTGAATTGATCGCATTACACTAGTGGCTTTCAAATCCATCATGAATCATGTTTGAGCTCCAGCTCCGTTTCTCTGCATGCAGTTTTGCCGGACTTAATCGGCCGGCTTTAAGCTATCGACCAATGGGAGACCATCAAGTCATCAGTACCCACATCGAGCAACTGTACACCAATCACAGATCATAGTTTGCGAGTTGCCCAATCACAGTGTCCTGTTCTCCCCTCTAAACAGGCTTACAGTACATTTAAATCTTACTGGCCTTTCTGCCAAAGAATATATACCCCTCATTCAATTCATTAAATTTACATAGGACATCGATTATGCAGGAATCACTTAATCGAGACTATCAGGCCCGGAATAGAAAGAAGGTTAAGTCCGGCTGCAAAACGTGCAAGTAGGTGCTATTGATGGACCCCCAACATTGACTATTCTAACAAGCTCCCAAAGGACCTGCCGCGTGAAATGTGATGAAAGCCGACCAGCATGTCGACGCTGCGTCTCTACAGGCCGGGTCTGTGATGGCTATGGCATCTGGGGAGGTGGTGGGAGCCCATACGGCCAGCCTCAAAGTAACCGAGCGCTGTCAACATACTGCACACCGGTCCCAGCCGGTAGCATGACCAATGAGGAGCAGTCATATTTTGACTGGTTCATGGCTAAGACGACCAAGAAATTTGCCGGGCTGTTTGCCTCTGACTTTTGGGAAACCCTCGTCTTCCAGGCAAGTGCCCAGGAGCCTGCCGTGCGTCATGCGGTGGTCGCCTTGTCAGCAGCGCATCGATTCGATCTCAATAATGAGCCGTGGTCCATTCCCTCCACCTACGCCTTTGGTGTCGAGCAATTTACCTTGCAACAATACAACAAGGCGATTCACCACTTACGCTTGATGACAGGGAGCACCCAAAAGAATACCTTGCGCGTTGCCCTGGTCACATGCATGATCTTTGTTACGTTGGAATACCTGCGTGGACAGTACCAGATGGGTAGCGCGCATTTAAGATATGGGATCCAGCTTCTTGCGAGCATTTCAGGACCGAAGCCTCGATCAACCATGTCTCCAAACATCCTGAGTCCGGCCGAGGACTTTGTCCATAATACGCTGATCGATTCATACTCTCGTCTCGCGATTCAGGCTGCCATGTTTGGTCACGTTCCTTCGCATATGTGCATTATGACACGAGATCCCCAAATTCACGCAATTCCATATACATTTCCTTCACTTCTCGACGCTCGACAAATGCTCGACAATCTTCTAAACAGAGTTCACTGTCTGAAAAGGCACTATTATACTCTTCGACTGACCCAGTCCCAACCCGCAGAAACCGACCGGGAAATGGTCGAGATTCAACGAAAGATCATAACAGACCTATCTATTTGGCGAAAAGCCTACAACGCCTCAATCACCCGCCTCAACGAAGAAGCAAGCCGCAAAAACAAATTTGGCCACATTTTACTTCGCGTATACCATGAAATGGCGACGATAATGGCATCAGTCTGTCTATCTGACGACGAGATGATCTTTGACAACCACACTGAAAGATTTCTAGCAATTCTAAAAGGATTCACCGATCTATGGAACTTCTGGGCAAGCTCTAGTCTCCAGGTCAAAGAAATCAAGCACCTTTTCGGTACCCCTGAGGCTGATGATGGATGCCACGGGTTCACTGTCGAATCTGGGTTCATTCCTCCTGTTTACTATACCGCGCTGAAATGTCGTATTCCTCGAATTCGACGGCATGCTATGCGGATTGTACGGGCGGCTCCACATAGGGAGGGTGTTTGGAACGGTCTTCTCTTGGCTCGTGTTTTGGAGGAGGTATTTAGCATTGAGGAGGGAGGGGCTTATACTGAGGATATCAATGTGGATGAGAGTTTGTACTTGGATATGCCATCTGCTAAGGATTTTGCTTTGCCTGAGGTCGAAGCATCGAAACGTATATCAGATGTGGCGGTCATTCTGCCGGATCAGGTGAAAGGTGATACTTTCATAAGTTATAAGAAGCAGGCTGAAGGTGGTCAGTGGGGGCCCTATAAGTGCAAGGTAAAGCCTGGCTGGATGAAATGACCAGGACCTCGGTAGGCACCCGCTTAAGTAGGAAAGATAAGAAGGCCGAATGTTAGAAAGCATTTGTCAATCTTATATCGTAATGTACGGAACTGTGGCTTACTTGTTGGTTAGTTTTGCCACAAAAATTATATGGTGGCAGAGAACCAGGTCATCAGAATACGAACAATTCAGCACTTTAACCTTTAGATTAACTTTAAGCTGAGACTTCGCTAGAGAATCACGGATTGTGCGATCACTGTTTATCAACTCCAATCATGCAGATGTATGAGCATGGTCAATTCAGTATGTCGAAAAATGACGGCCTTGGCTAGTGGCGGGTTTCGACATCAAGGAACATGAAACAAGCTCAAGGAAATTTCATTCCAGGGATATCGTCGAGGGGTTACAGAATGTACTTTTTATATCACTAGTCATGATTTCTAATGGCGTTAAACAGTATATTTGAATGCCGCCGTCCGCACACAATATGGGCATATGAGACACTTGCAGCGATTTGGATCCAAGAAACCAAGGCGAACTAACAGTATCCGGGAAAGTCCTTGTCGACGATAATGACAACAACATCTAAGAACAAACTCAAAATAGATCATGTTCTTTTCATTTCTCAATCATCTATAGCTAGCTTGTAGTGTGTCAAATATTCACTCTTACTCTCTTGCTCATCTTTTGTTAAGCCAGGCTGCCTCGTAGGCCGAAGTTCACACGAGCCCCGGATAGTTTTTCAAATGCAGGTATGCTTTCTTTGCCCGATATGAAATGTCGTAACTTGCCTCGTGGCCCGCAAGCTCTTTGGGAACATCTTTTAGATCAAATTTGAGGGTCATCAGCGTCGTCATGATCCTCATCTCCACCATGGCAAGTCTACGCCCCCAGCATGCCCGGATTCCAAGTCCAAAGGCTAACTGAGGATAACTAGACCCATCAAACTTGCAGTTTCCGTTATCATCGCGCACAAGCCATCTCTCTGGATCAAAGATCTCCAAGTCCGGATTTCCCTTGCCGGGATACAGTCTCGAAGCTTTGATCTCGCTCCAGTATTTTGAGGGAGGCAAGGGCTTGTAGTCGGGCCCCTGACAGACGAGAAGAACCACCGTACCTTTCGGAATATGGTAGCCTAGCAATTCTGTATCCTTTGTAGCGTCACGTGGAACCAACATTGCTGCACGTAGCCTCAGCACCTCTTCAAGTACCGCGTCCAAATATGGGAGCTTTGTATTTATGATATCCTCTGCCGTTGGTAGTCGATCATCCTCTATGGGTCCGGCGAAAGCGGTGCGAAGGTGCTGTCGTAGCTTGGCTTGAACGTCGGGGTAATCAGCTAGGAGTTTTAAAATCCACACCAGGGCTGCACTGGTGGTATGCTGGCCTGCAATAAGATTTCCGTATGCCTGTGTGCGTCATTAAAATCATTTTCGATATATCTTTCTTGCATAAGGGCTCACACCTCGTCGATCATTATTTGTTTGCCAAATACCGGTTCACGCTGCGCTTTATGCGCTGCCTTTGCCTCTCGGTACACCATATGATCAATGCCAGTTGTAGCATCCTCATTATTCCGCCAGCGGTGCACGGCAAGGTCAATATGTTTGCGGATGAAAATATCTTTTGCCTCAAAGAACGGCCTGTAGTAAGGAGACATATAGCGTGCCCACCAGGACACAAGCGAGGGAGGGAATTTCGTAGTGTATATAGCAGCCATTTTATCACCCACATCGGTAAGGCCCTGCTGAAACTCATGCAGAGGTGCGTTCGGGAAGATGATCTCGTCGTGCTGACCGGAATGTAGTTTTGTGCCATCGAGCTTGTCAATAAAATCGACTTGCCTATCGAGGGCCGAGTCTTGGAAGTCAGCTCCGAAATGGAAGGCCACAATAACATCCAAAGCAAGAGTCTTAAGGTCAGAGATCATGCTAAACACCTTCCCGTTGGATAATCGAGACTTGTATTCCCATAGTTTGATCAGCTTAAGCATCGATGAGTGAATAGCGGGACCTGCAACATTGTGCAGGTATTGTGGAGCAAGAAGATCTTTAAGCCAGCCGCGAGACTCCCTCCAGGAGTCTCCGGTCGTCATATTAAGATGGAACTCGCCAAACAGAGGGAACCGATCGATAATATAGGCAGACCGGTCAAAGTCACTTCGTCCCATCAGCATCTCGCGGGCATTCCCAACATCGGCAACTAGAACCACTGGTTTCGACAATGGTCCCATCAATGCCTGACAGACTGGTGATCCATGTCTTTCAAGCTGTTTACTACACCATTTGGCCAAACCCGATGGATCATCTCGAAGGTCCAACATATCACCCCATATCGATTTGACCGCCTCTGGGTTGAACGGGATACCCGGAAGAGGTTTGGGGAGGAGCCAGCTATGGAGCGCATAGAGCCAAGGAAGAAGGAGGATTATGATAAAAAACACTTTGAAAGCCTGTTCAGGCCCATAGTTTGGTTCTATATTGAGCCACGGCATGGTTGAGGGTATTGTTGTTTTCTTCAGCGATGTGAAGTATTATTGAAAGTATCGACTGGACCCAAGCCATTCCCTGGATGTTTAGACAAGAATAAATAACCCTGATGGCAAGTCACTACATACTAGCCGCTACGGCCCCAGTCACCTCCGCATTTACTCCATGCTCATGGGATGAATCCGTATACAACGTGGCTAGGTGTTGGGGCCAGACGGGGAACTCCGGGACAAATATCGGGCAAATATTGGTTCCGTGATGATACAGTGGAACTCAATTGTTGTCCATAACCTCAGATCCTTCCTATTATTTACTTTAAAATTTTCCGCTGCACGTCGGCCGACGGAAGTCGGGAACGTTGCATCCATGATGCATGGTGACAACCCCGCCGTCCAGGACTCCACATACTCCACATCGTGAACGGCTTGTCTGCCAATGCCTAGGACCAAGGCATCACAAAGTATTTTTGGAGCCTGTGCAGGCTCAAAGACGTTAGTTTCTGTTCCCTTCTTTCGAAATTGATTTCTTTCCTTTTTTTCTGGCGTCAAAATCGGTTGAGGAATCTCCAGCCGGTGTGGCAAACGGAGTCAATGGTGCATGGCTTTAGCACCCCTGCCCAGGGATTATGATCCCTGCAATCCGAGAGGCCTGAGACTTTGTGCTAAGCCCCAAAGTTGATGAATTATAGAACGAGTTCTCGTTTTGTAATGTTCCCAAACATTCCTATTATTGTCTTTGAACTGGGTTGGTTTCAATCTAATATTATTTGCTTTTCGAGCGCGTATTGCTTGAGCCTTGTAGATGAAGGGGAAACCGTTATTTGCATATATAGAACTACCAGGCGGGAAGATGCCGGCTATAACCCGTGGACTCGGAGTCGAACCCGCAAGCCACCCGAGCGTAAAAAAATATGTTTATAATGACTGTAGGAACTCTGATGATATTTTTTTTGGTTTACGATAAGCACTTTTACTGCCATTATGCAACATATACTCTTCTTAGTACTTATGAACTTACGGTGGATGATAGTTGGCACAGAATACTTGTGGAACCCCCTCAGACCATGGGAAAGTCGAAAGACGATAACGGAAGGTTAGGATACGAGTCCTCTTGTGATGTCGAGGAGAAAATGTCGCTCATCAGTACGGGTTCGGCTTGTTCCAAGGGTAAGCATGGGCGCAGGTCCTCGGCAGTGCCCATATCAGCCGAGTATGCAAATTGCCAAAACGGGGTATCGAAAAGTCCCGCCGGGGCAATTGGACTTATCGATTCTTTCGACTTGGCAGCTTTGGCAAACAGTTGAGCAGCCACTCGAGCCCCGGCCGCAGCCATATCGCTAAGTTCGGCCAGCATTTGAAGTCGACCGATAGCTTGTTCTGCAGCTTGCATAGCCTTTTTGTACGTCAATTTAACCTGGATACCTAGTATGTTCGTTTTCTCGTCTCCCTGATCAAAGGGAAAATCGACTTGAGAGCAAAGAGAAAGTAAGAGAACGGCAGCTTCGAAGGTGTTGAATATTATGGCAGCAAAACGGGTATAGGAGCCTCCGAACATCGAATGGAGGGCAGTGACAGCCTCGAGTTCCTTCAATGCAGCCATGCCTAGTCTTTGTTTTTGCGATTGAAGGAGCACTCGCTTGTACGGGGCAAGTCCGGCGATATAATCAGGCTTCAGCAACAGAAGCGGCCGGAAATTCCAACAGACTGAGTCGAAGATGGCAATATGAAGAAGTTGCCTCTGCATTGGTAGCTTTGGAAGAGCATTGTCCCATGCTGTATCCGGATGGTCTATCGCAAATGCCGCATGCAAGCCGGGGAGATATTCTGCGCAGAGCTTGTCGTATCTTTGCTCGCTTCCCGTCGGATCGTAGTCACAGTTCCGCGGAGACCCAAATCGCCGCCAAAATTGACCCAGCTGGACTTGCATGAGCCGTTCGGTGAATATGTCAGGTGCACTAGCATTGGCCTCTGGCGAGATATTGCCTATATCTGGAATCAAGCGCAGACGGGGTAGTGAGTCATCAATCAAGTGATCGGGCAAGAATGGAACACGATCAAGCTGACGACTCAAATGGCTATTTAAAAAAGATCAGTCGTAGGTCCGAATCATATTGGTCTTAGACGTACCTGTCTAGGACGTAAAGGCTGCAGAAAACCCTTCGCCGAACTTCTTTATCCAATTCCCGAGCACCATCATTTCTGGGATCCATGGATTCCTTCAACGCAAGAGTGTCAGTGTGAACGCCAGCCTTCTGAGCGGCTCGACTAGCCGAAGCTATGCCTTCCCAGAATTGATCGGTTCTTCCTTCACAGGACACCTTCAGTGCCGCGAAAAGGATATGCTGAACACGGAACAGTGAGCCTTTCCAATCAAGGCTTTCGCAGAACTTGGCTAGATTCCGTCCGACATCACTGCATGTGTCGCGGATATCAGCGAGCGATCGACCGCCAACCTGATCGATGGTGTGGGTCGGCGAGGGCAAGAACTGTGTCGCGTAGGAGCAAATCCGGAGGATTAGAGCGGCAAACTCTACATAGGCCACTCCTATGGGCTTTCTTTTTCCCCACCATTGCTGGTAATGTGTTAAGAAGCTGGGGGCGTGGACAACCTGTTTCATCCTGCACGCAAATTGACATTAGAAAATCAAGTCGAGCGAGGTTGCCAAGAAATCTACGAAGAAATCTTACCAATTCAGCTCATAGACAAAATACTGCACGAGAAAATCAAGAATTTGACGTTCGGGCATACAGCCAAGCTCCTGGTGGATACTTTCCCATATAGATGGCGAGAGATCATTCAGATCCGTTTCGCCTTCCTCAGGCAACTCTAACTGAGAGGTCCAATCAGTCTAATGCAATAATACAAGGATATAACAGGACACACTCTCCGTAGCAATGCCATTGTATTGGAATTGCTACCTTCAAAGTAACCGAATGATTTTGCTAGGGCGGAATGCTGGCTGGACCAGTGACCCTCAGGCTCATTCAGAGCTGGGGGGTCTCTTGAGGGCCGTGCATGCTCGAGGGATGGACCCTGAGCATCATCAACGGGCCCCGCGGGACGGAAGCTATTTTGAGAGATCTTCTCTGTTGGCGGGGCGCTATAGACACATTCCTCGGGCCGCCGACGGTGGATACAGTGGTTGCACGGGTATTCCCGGTTACACTGCAAATCCATTAGCTCGGGCCTCTAAGGTCAACAGTCGGAGGGCACGTACTTTCTTTTTCCGCGTGTAGCAAGGGTAGCACGTTCTAACACGGCGTTTTCGGTTGTTCTGCATAGCGAATTGCTGGAAGAGGTAAGCACCGCTAGAAATCGGCCGACGCAGGTCGGGGCTGGGCGAAAGAGGGATTTATCTACTTCACCAGGGGCGGAGAAACAATTGGACTAAGGGAGGGTCCTGATGTTCGCGGATTATTCGGCGCCGACCGCCGT
This sequence comes from Penicillium sp. VS I D KN, assembly GCA_019775415.1. Taxonomy (NCBI): domain Eukaryota; kingdom Fungi; phylum Ascomycota; class Eurotiomycetes; order Eurotiales; family Aspergillaceae; genus Penicillium; species Penicillium sp. VS I D KN. The sequence continues at coordinate 348,604 of JACWFT010000023.1, read as the reverse complement.
TCATCCCTGCATTACTTGGCATAAAACGGCCCCCAAGTACCGCAACCGCCCCCAAAAGACTCCGACAATATTCGTGCTGTTGGCCTAAGCTCCACTTAAAGAAGATAACATGAAAGAACAAACACGTGTCAGCCTCGCGAGTAGCGAATCATCGAGGTTGGGCGGGGTCCTGAAACGTTTCTGGGGTCGCCGACTACGAAGAAGGAATATTCAAAGGGCCTGCTACTGGTGGAAGTGTGGCGGATACAATGGTCAACAGGGATGGTGAGATGAGACAGCAAGTAGATACGGCAGATGCCGAGCGTTTCCAGGGCTCAAATAAAACCATCAAGTTTAGGAGGTCCAACACAAGAAGTATAAAGAATCAGCCATCGGGTTGACCAATGTTCCATGTCTTGTTTGTTTGACAATAATATATTCTGGACCTAAAGTGTGTTGGAATTCTTTCACAATTGCGCAAGATGCCTGCCCTACAACCTGACGGGAATGACCCAATTGCTCTTGTTGGTATCGGTAAGGACCCCCAGACCCTGAATGTGAACGGTAACAGACCCGAATAGGCTGCCACATGCCTGGTGGTGTTCGAGATCTGCCTGCTCTGTGGGGTTTTCTTAAGGAGCAGAAAGATGTGCATCAAGAGTTCACTGAACCACGATTCTCTGCCAAGGGCTTCCATCATCCCAATTCAGATCGCCCTGGCACTGCTGTGGCTAGCAGTGGATTCTTACTGGAAGAAGATCCGAGACTTTTTGACCCGGGCTTCTTCGGGATCACAGATGTGGAAGCGGAATCAATGGATGCGTCTCAGCGTAAACTTCTCGAAGTGACATATGAAGCCTTTGAAAATGCCGGAGAGACATGGGAAAGCGTCTCTGGCTCTCGCATTGGCGTCTTTGTAGGCGATATCTCTTTCGATAACTATGTATCTCAGACCCGGGACTGGGATTATAGTGGCAAATATTCAGCGACAGGAGCATTCCCCAACATGCTGGCCAACCGTATCCACTACGTCTTCAACTTGAAAGGCCCCAGCCTGCTGGTCAACAGTGCCTGCACTTCGGCCATGTATGCCTTGCATCTGGCCATCACTTCGATTCGAAACGGGGATTGTGACTCTGCTATTGTGGCAGGTTCCAACTGGATCATGGACCCAAATTGTCACATTGCAATGGGGAAGCTCGGTGCACTTTCTGCTACCTCAAGAAGCCACACTTTCGATGCATCGGCCGACGGCTATGCCCGTGGCGAAGGTTTTGCGGCTCTGTACTTGAAGAAAACATCCCTGGCCATCGAAGATGCATCTCCCATCCGTGCCCTGATTAGAGGCTCGGCAATCAACGCCAACGGCCGTACTAATGGTATCACGAACCCAAGTGGCCCGGCTCAAGAGATTGTTATTCGAGAAGCGTAAGTGATCTTGGAATACCGTGTCTGACAAAGGCTAAAAGTCAATTTCTACAGCTATCAGAACGCAGGAGGCCTTGATCCATCCGAAACCACGCTGCTCGAGTGTCATGGAACTGGGACCCGGGTCGGTGATCCCATCGAGGTCACAGCAGCTGGAAATGTTTTTGGACCTTCACGGTCTCTTGAGTACGAAGATAGTCTGATAGTAGGATCTGTCAAGACCAACCTCGGCCATCTGGAAGGTGCATGTGCTCTTCCTGGTATCCTCAAGGTGGTCGCAGCTATTGAACAAGGAAAGATCCCACCGACCCTGGGCTTTCAGACGCCCAATCCGCGCATAGACTTCCAGAAAGCCAAGGCGCGCGTCCTTAAGACAGTGGAACCATGGCCCAAGAACAAGCTTAAGAGGGCAAGCGTCACATCCGCCGGGTTTGGTGGCACCAACGGGCACTGCATCATTGACCATGTCCATAACGTACTTCCAACCTATCTCAAGCCAGGGTTTCTCAGCCAACGTGTTCAGAAATTTGAAGAGACTAATGGACACAAGAATGCAGATGGAAGCAACGGTGCTAATGGCCATGTAAATGGCAGCGGAATTTCCAGTGGACATGCCAATGGAACAAATGGTCATTCGAATGCAACTAATGGCAGTATCGGCACTAATGGGTCCAATGGTACCTCAGCTCTGCCAAATCATCATCCTCCTGTGGTCAGCACGCCAGCCATGATTCGGAAGGCCGATGCAGCGACTCGGAAATTAGTGGTCCTTCCTTTCTCGGCACATAATCAAACCTCGCTTGAGGTCAATGTCAACAATTTGTCTCGAGCCCTTCACCAGCACTCTCTGGCTGACGTGGCATATACTCTCGCTGCCAAACGTTCCCGTTTCACACAACGGACTTACTGCATTGTCGATAAAGACAGCATCTCAGAGACTGGTCCGAGACAGATGACCGACCTGAAGATCTCCTCTTCGGCTCAGCGTGTTTCCGTTGGTTTTATTTTCACTGGCCAAGGCGCACAGTGGCATGCGATGGGGGCGGGCCTTTTTGAATATGCGGTGTTCCGAGAATCCATCTCCTACCTAGACTCCATTCTATCTATGCTGTCCGAGCGTGCTACATGGAACATCGCCGACATTCTTAGTGGGAACTGCGAGGAGGATCTAATTCAAACACCCGCGGTCTCGCAAACCGTTTGCACAGCTGTCCAGATTGGGCTTGTTGATCTTCTTGCTTCATGGTCCGTTCGGCCTTCCGGCGTCGCTGGACATTCATCTGGTGAGATGGCCGCAGCCTATGCATCTGGCCGCATAACCGCCGCAGAAGCCATTGCGGCGGCCTATTACCGGGGCTATATGGTCTCCTTCAACAAACAGGAGGGCGCGATGCTGGCAGTCGGATTTGGACCTGAAAGAGCAGTAGAGTATATTAGGGAAGCCGGTTTAGAGGAAGGAGTCAGGATTGCTGCCATCAACTCGTTCGACAGCGTAACCTTGTCTGGCGACGCTAAGCCCGTGGAAGAGCTCAGTGCAAAGCTCACTCGAGAGACCGTATTTAACAGACTAATCCGTACAGGTGGACTGGCATATCACTCCCACCACATGTTGCCATTGGGCTCTGAATATGAAGAAAAAGTCAATGCTGGACTACATTGTCTTAAGGAGCTCGGCATCGACACTGCAAGCGCAAAGTATCCAGTTGTTCCCTGGCTTTCCTCTGTCACTCCTGACAAGAGTACGACTCAGGTGTCAGCATCCTACTGGAGGGCCAATCTTGAGTCCCCAGTTCGCTTCGTTGATGCCGTCTCAAATTTGCTCGACGTGCCAGATCTGAATATCGGTGCCTTGATTGAGATTGGCCCGCACAGCGCATTAAAGAGCCCCTTAGGGCAGATCGTCAAGAGCCTTGGAAAGAACATCCCGCACGTCCCGTCACTGAAGCGGAATGAGGATGCTCAGAGATCTATGCTCGACTGCGCAGGGACCCTGTTTGCCCTGAATGCCGATATAAATCTGGTGGCGGTCAACGCCGTCGATGGACCGCTGGTCAATGGTCAGCGGCAACTCGAGTACGGCTGCACAGCTATTGATCTGCCACCATATAAATACACTTATGGACCCATAAAGTACCACGAGAGCAGACTCAGCAAAGAGTACCGCTTGCGAAGAGCTCCACGTCATGATCTACTTGGATCCAAGGTGCCAGGCACCACAAGGCTACGTCCCCAATGGAGAAACATGCTTCGCCTCAAGGACTTGCCTTGGCTGGACGATCACCGCGTGCCTCCTCATGTCTTGCACCCCGGCGCTGCTCACATTGTCATGGCGATGGTGGCCGCCGAGCATGCTTATAACGAAATTCCTGATGCTCTCCCTATCAACGGCCTGACCATGCGCAACGTTTCCATCAAGAAGACGTTGGTGGTTCCTGAGGATGACTATGGCGTTGAAATTGTACTCAGCATGGAACTTGAGGACGGAGCCACTGCAAAGTCTCCAGGCTGGGCCCGCTTCTCCATTGCATCGGTGGTCCGCGATGCCAACCAATGGACCGAGCACTGTGCCGGCCAGATCAAGGTGGAAGTGTCTCCATTCGAGCAGGGGTTGCCAATTGACACTATGTTTGATGGGCGAACCGTGGATGCACAGACATGGTACAGGCGCTTCGCTGATATGGGCCTCCAATTTGGACCATCGTTCCAAGGCTATTCAGACATTCGCGCTGATCCAGCTAAGAATATCGCATCTGCCAAGTTGGCCTTGAACACCACGGCTGGCATGTTCCCCGGTGGCGAATCGCCCTATCCAATTCACCCAGCTTCGTTGGATCTGGTAATTCGTCTAGGCCTCATGGCTTGCAACGGCGGCCAGGCTGAAGCTGCAAGTGTTCAACTTCCAATCCACTTCAACCAGATGCGGTTCAACCATGGTCGACTGAAGGGCCACAAGTGGGCTACCGGTATCTCTCGCGGCGAGCTACGCGGTCTTCGGGGTGCCTATGCCCAGTTGCAGATGTTGGATGAGGCGGGCAATGTCATGTTGGATGTGGACAACATGCGTTTCACAAGCCTCAACAACGAACAAGATGCATCTTCAGGTGAGGACTCAGTCAGCAGGCCCTATTCGAGCCCATTTGCACGCTTGGTCTGGAGACCCGATCTTCGCACTCTGAGCAAAGATCAATTAAACAAAGTTCTCGCGTCAGCTCAGGAGATTGCCAGACCGTTCCCCCAGCTTTGCAAGATCTTTGACTTGGCGGGTCATGCCAATCCGGATTTGCAAATCCTGGAAATCAATGTCAGCAGCGATGCAGGTGCAAACAAAGCCGTCCTTGAGACGCTTGTGGGCGCCAACGGTATTAAGCGATATAGGGAATTTGTCGCGTCCGACGTCTCGCAGGAGCAACTCGCTTTCACGCGTGAATCCACCGCGGGTTTCCGCGATGTTGCTTGTTCGATACTGGATATGGATCGGAATCTGTCTGGCCAAGGCTTCCAGATCGGCTTCTATGACATTGTCCTTTGGTCGAACCCAGTACACTCTCCTGAAGCCTTGGAAAATGTACGCAATCTCGTCCGCCCAGGCGGGCATTTAATTCAAATTGAGGCCAAAGACAAGACCAACGACTATGACCGCCTTCAGAGCGCTGGCTTTGAGCTTGTTGGGGATATTTTGGAGCCAGACCATCAGTCCAAGGTTACTATCCACGTTCTTGGTACCTCTCAGCAGCAGGAAAATGTCGGCAACAAGGTGGTGCACTTTCTTCACGGGGCCCAAGGAGCCCCGTTACTCCTCCATCATTTTGCTCGCGCTCTTGAGCAGCGCGGAATCACCACACAAATCTCCCGGCTTAATGATGCGCAAAATGTTGTATTGCCCAACTCCCGCGTTGTTGTGTTCCTGGACGGTGAAAACCTACTCTTCGGCGCCGATCAGCATCGACTTGCTCTTTTCCAGCATCTGGCTGCGAACACCACCAGCATGCTCTGGCTCACCTCATGTGGCCTGGTCAAGGGCCGCAACCCCGATGGATCTTTCATCTCCGGCCTACTGCGAACCTTGGGAAGTGAGAATCCTGCCGGTGAATTCCTCTCGGTAGACATCGATGCGGAAGGGTTTGAAGTCAAAGACAGCGAGCTGGACGAGTTGCTTCGCTCGTTGGTCGATCAGGAACTTTCTTTGCAAGCAAAACCACAGGATGGCGGCGAGAGTGCCGTCAATCGTGACTTGGTTTGGCAGGACGGCTGCATGTGGGTGAGTCGAATTGTTCCCGATGCTGAACTTCTGGAATACGATGGAGCGACAGTAGATGATCGTAATATCAAACCGATGCCGCTAGGCAACGTCACTCCTATTCGTGCAGCCTTCAAGTCTCCTGGAATTCTAACCTCTCTCTACTTCCGGCCATACACTGAGCTCTGGCAGCCTCTGCCGCAGGACTGGATTGTAGTCAAAGTGGAGGCCGTCGGTCTTAACTGGAAGGACTTAGGTCTTTGTTCCGGGCGATTCGATCAGAACAACCTCTCTAACGAATACGTCGGTGTTGTCTCTGACGCTGGAACCGCGGTCACCAATCTCAAGATTGGCGATCGCGTCTATGGTATGGGCAAGGGCCACTTTGGAAACTATACTCGTGTGCCAGCAGCAATTGCGCAGAAGTTACCCGAGGGGCTTGATGCGATAGAAGCGGCGACGATGCCTTTGGTCCATATGACCGCCGTTTATGCATTCGAGCACGTCGCTCGAGTGAAGAAGGGGTCGAAAGTCTTGATCCAATCGGGCTCTGGTGGTCTAGGCCTGGCCGCAATTCAACTTGCTCAGTCTAAGGGTGCTGACATATATGTCACGGCGGGCACGCCGGAAAAGGCTCGTTTCTTAACCGACAGCATGGGCATTGCGTCCGATCATATTTTCTCCTCTCGCGAGCTGGCAGATCTGCCACGCATGGCCAGCGTTACGCAGAATGGAGGATTTGATGTGATTCTGAGTACTTCTCAGGGAGATATGCTCTACGAGTCCATTAAGTCACTGGCGCCATTGGGACATTTGGTCGACGTCGGCCGCCTAGACGTGACAAGCTCGAAGAGCATTTCTCTTGAGCTCTTCCAGAAGAGCGCCAGTTTTACGTCCTTTGACTTAGGCCTTGTTATCGAGCATGATGTGGGGTTGGGCGGAGAGCTCATGGCCGCGGTCAACGAGCATTTCCGCGCCGGTCATATTGGCCCTATTCGTCCATACCACGTGTTTGATATTTCCCAACTGGACCAAGTTCTACTCAAGTTTTCCAAAGGAACGCACATTGGCAAAATGATCATCTCGTACCAGAATCCTGAATCAAACCTGCGGGTACTTCAGTCCGCCCCTCACGCTCGTTTCAACCAGAGAGCTCGCTACATTCTCGTGGGCGGGCTGAGCAGTCTAGGAAGATCTATCATCCGATGGATGGCTAGCCGAGGAGCTCGGGACTTGGTGGTCTGGTCACGAAGAGGGCCAAACAACATGGCTTCTGAAGCTGAGAATCTCATTGATGAGATGGCAGCGCAGGGCGTTCATGTGCAACCGGTGGCCTGCGATGTGAGTAATCGAGAGCAAGTCCTGCGCAGAGTGCAAGAAGCCAACTCACAGGGGACTTTGCGTGGAGTGTTCAACTTTGCAGTCTCTTATCAGGACATCTCGTTTGATAAGGTAACAGAAGAGAAGTTCCATGAGGGTATGGCTGCCAAGGTGTTTGGAACAAAGCATCTGCATGAAGCCACGGCCAACTTACCCCTGGACTTCTTCGCCATGACCTCATCCTTAGGGACTGTCTATGCCTTCCCTACCCAGAGCACCTATCTGGCTGCAAACAACTTCCTGGATTATTTCGCCCGTTATCGTCGTCGACGTGGGTTACCGGCAACCACGGTATCACTAGGATTTATCAATGACCTGGGTGCTCTTACCCAAGATGCCGTGACCGTCAATCTGTTTGTCCGCGCCAAGGGCCAAACTGTCACGGGTAGTCAGGTCTTGCGAGCTTTGGAGCCTGCATTTGTGAGCGACCTGAAGATCGAACGTCAGTATCTCGGCCACGGGCAGGATCCGCTTTCCGCGGCGAACATCATCACTGGCATTGACCCAGCCGTATTGGTCAATATGAGACGAGCGGAAGGCAAAACATCTCTCTCTGGTGCTGTACCCCGTTGGTACCGTGATCCTCGCGTTTCTTTGATGCTACGTGCCTTGGACGATGGGTGGCGCTATCGGAATGGGGACGGTAGCAGAAAGGCCGTGACGAGCCCGGGTGATGCTGAGGAGTCGCCTACAATGCAACTTCGTCGGCATTTCGATACCTCAATTAGGAAGATTGGAAGTGACCAGGAAAGGGGAGAAGTCGTGAAGACGGTCACACTCGTGACTGAGGCAATTCGGGCGATGGTGGCGGACATGCTTTTCATTGACCCCTCTGCAGTCAAGGCAGCTAACACGGTGGCCGAACTTGGGATCGACAGTTTGCTAGCTGCAGAATTCCGGAGTTGGTTGAACGCAGCTTTTGGAAAGAACATGACCATGTTGGACTTGATGGATGCGCGAACAAGCATCAATGCAATGGCTCAGGGTATTGTGCAGGAGGCCCTTGCAGAGTAACTTGTCTTAGCTGGAAAGAAATGAAGATCAGAGGTGACGAGTGTTTTCTCTTGCATCTATCCTCTGAACGTTGACTCAAATTGGATCCGAATTCTTTTTCATAAAATGTGTATACACCGCCTTGTTGACCAGACATCAGACTCCCCGTCATGAGTGCGCCCTTTTGTAAAAACCGCACGCATGCTGGTCTTTGTCTTATCTAGACAAAACCTTAAGATTGAACTCTTGGCAGATGAAGTATGTTCTGAAATCTCATAGACCGTGAAAATCTGAAAAATGAAGCTGGAACTCCCCTCCGTGCTATGCTAGGGCCGTTTATACTGTCGATACGAATTCCGCGGTGGACAGGAAATAATATAACTGTATACTGCATCTTTGTTGTTTATGTAATCTATAATCGCCTCTCCGGCTGCTAGAGTCAGAATAATTACAATGACAGAGCTTTTAAAGTTGTTAATTGGTTGTTTACCAGTTTTTCCGATAACATATACCTGTCAACCTGTTGAAGCTAGTTTTCCCCCTTCTTTGTGTATGGGGCGGTCGCTCATGCTTTTAATCTGTGAATTCAGGGCATATACCTGACTGCAGGCTCGATAATAGACTCTGATGCGAAAGAAATGCCGAGTCGATGCCCGTCGAATGTCGGGCGGGTCTTGGTGTGGTCGGCCGACGAACATCGGGCTTGGTACTACAACTCGTCACATTGTTCGGCGTTAGTTAAATGATACTCTTAACTCCTAATCCCGCTCTGTGATCTTTTTTTTTTCAGCTTTTTCCTTTTGCTATGTCAAATTAACGACCCCCTATTCCCGCAGTCTTGGCCGATCGTCAATCGAATGTGTCTTCACTGATCCGCGGCTGGTGTCTCCATTGAACGGCCATAACGGAAATAAGATCGGATTGACTCTGTGTGGAAGGCTACGCAACCCCCTTGATATATCCTACCTGTCTCCAGGAAGATTCAAAAGAAGGAAAGAGGTTGAAATCATTGGTGCTGCGTGTTGATTGTTCATCCAGAGATATATCACTTTCATTACCGCAGACAACTTCCTCTGTCGATCAGATCACGATCTACCAACACTACATGATGGCTGGAACAACACCCCCTTTGTCTTCCTCGAGCATGGGCGAAGACATTGAAACCAATCCAAGACATACTACAACAACCGAGAACCCAACCGCTCGACAAGGAGAAGAAAACCCCCCCAAACCTATCAGCAACGAAAAGGAAAACGCAGAGGATTCAGAGACCACGGATAAAGATGTTCGCGAAATCACCGGATACCGTTGGTTTCTGATTTGTTCTGCTCTATACTTATCAGCCCTGATGTATGGACTTGATACGACCATTGCTGCAGATGTGCAAGGAGCAGTGATTCATAGATTCCATGAAGTTGATCAACTCGCTTGGATTGGGGCCGGGTTCCCTTTGGGATCAGTCTCCGTCATCCTTCCCTATGGTTTCCTTTTTACGACCTTCAACATGAAGTGGCTTTACGTTGCAGGAATCGTGTTGTTCCAGGGCGGCTCCGCTCTCTGCGGTGGCGCCCCGAACATGGGCGCCCTAATCGTTGGACGTGTGATTGCTGGCGCTGGAGGAACAGGAATATACCTGGGAGGCCTCAATCACTTCTCTGCCATGACAACTAGAAAAGAGCGCGGTGCTTATCTTGCTGGTACTGGCTTTGTCTGGGGTCTGGGAGCGATCTTGGGCCCCGTGGTTGGTGGTGGTTTCTCAGATTCCTCCGCAACCTGGAGATGGGGATTCTACATTAACTTGATTATTGGTGCCATAACAGCCCCGGTCTACCTGTTCTATCTTCCAGCAATTCATCCAGCCCCAGGAAAGTCCCTTAGAGACCGGCTGATTAGCTTGGACTATGTTGGTTTCGCCCTCAGCGCAGGAATGTGGGCGACCTTTGCTATTGGATTCATATTTGCCGGTGGAATCTGGCAGTGGAGCGATGGTCGTACCATTGCAATGATTGTGGTTTGGGGAGTCATTACTGCTCTTTACACCATACAACAGTGCTTTTGCGTTTTCACGACTCCCGAGTGTAGATCGTTCCCCGGACACTTGCTAAGGTCCCGGACTCAGATCCTATTCTACATCACAACGACCTGCGCCAATACTTGCATGTTTTTCACGACGTTCTACATCCCTATTTACTTTCAATTTACTCGAAATGACACATCACTAATGGCCGCCGTACGACTGCTTCCCTATCTTCTATTCACCATCACTTTTAACCTAGCCTCTGGCTGGGCGCTCCCCAAGATCAAGTACTATATGCCAATGTGCTTAGTGTCTGGGATACTGATGACCGTGGCTGGTGCATTATTTGTGGCTTATCTCTCTCCATCGACGCCAGTTGCCCAAATTTACGGCTTCAGCATTCTGATGGGAGTTGGAACGGGCATAACCATGCAGCTGGGGTACTCTGTGGGTAGCCTAAAAGTGAAACCCACTGACATACTCAGCGCTATCAACCTGCAAAATGTCGCGCAAATTGGAGCTACTGTTATTTGCCTTGTGATTGCTAGCCAGGCTTTCCAGTCAAATGCCGTGAATAATCTGAATCGGGTTCTGGACGGCCAGGGGTTTAGCCAGGCCGATATTCATGGTGCTGTCGCAGGGGCTCAGAGTACACTGTTTGAAAAGCTGGATGGCGATCTACGAACTGTGGCTATTGGTGCCATTACATCGGCGATGGCACGGGCGTTCGTAATTCCGCTTGTGGCTGGCGCAGTGGGCACTATTAGCTCATTGCTGATGAGCAGAGAAAGGCTTTTTGGATAGGCTAGGCCTATGGGCGTTAACGGGAGAACTTTCAAGGTTTTTGGGTCGGAGAAGGGTACTACAACCACCTAGTGTTGTGGGGAGACCCGGTTACTTCTTAATTGTTTCGCCCAGTCAATGACTTTGGTTTCCAAGGTTTCGGTACGCAACATATGCCAGACTTAGAAAGTATAACAAGTAACTAGAAGATGAATGAGACAGTACACTTCTGCACCTACCTCTCTCTATATGTAGGCATATATCTCTCGTACAATCTGCAGTAGCTTGCCCATGTCATTGTCTTATGCCGCTGAAATGACCCGAACATCTTCGAGTGTACTACCAATGAGCGTTCCCTCTTCAATATCTATCGTAGTGGGAAAGCGGTGTAAGGTCACTAAGCTAAAAGGATAATGTAAGCGCAGTCGTGCGGGGATAAGTCTCCTTGTCTCCCACTACCTTCAACTACCTTCATACCCTACTGGTGAAAAAGCAGGAAGTTGACTAACGGTGCTTGGCGGGTGAAGAATAGTGGTGGTCCGGGGTGACGGGGCGGTCAAGCAGCGGCGTGCCGCTAAAAGTTACGGTGGAAAGGCGGCCGTTGCTGGCGCCAGAAGCTGTCATTTTTAGCGTCATTCTCACGAGTCCTTATATCCTATGTGAAGAAAATCTGATATGAACCATTTGGTATCAAGTGCGAGCTCATTATGTCGTTAAATGCCTATTGCAGACCCAAGCAACGCCACCCAAGTATCGGCAAAATAAATGCTTTTTCAATCCCATTAACCAGTACCATGCGACCCCTGAGACTACCATCTTGTGACCCCTATCTCCGCTGCCTGAGGAAAGAAGCTACCTGTTCATGGCGTGAGACGAAGAACATGCGCTTTTTGTCAGACTTCCAAACCAATACACCGATCTCCGCAGCGTATCTGCAAGGGGCTTCATACTCAGCCGAATTGGTGAAGTCCTTGAACAGAAAGCCCGCTGTGGCCCTAAGACGGTCACGCTCAAGCTGCCAAAGACGAATCTGATCGGTGACAGTGGGGGGAAGCACGGACGGTAGAAGGGATGTGTTGGTTGCCGCGGCATATTGTTTCCGCAGCTGCGGGTGGGCATGCGAGTGCAGGTAAGAAATAATCTGGTCAGCTGTGATACCAATGTCGATCGCTCGGCGCACCGATTGACGGGTGATTTTTCCCGTCACCAAGTTAGGGAAGCGGTATTTCAGACTCGTAAAGAGGGAGATGAGCGAGATCTGGAGGGGAGATGACGTGTATGCGTAGAGGCGGTAGTTGGTTTCGATAATAATGAATCCCGAGCTTGAGCCGCCTGATTGACCGCCAGGCCCAGTCAAGGAACCAGAGCCGGGAGTTCCCAGTGCGCTCGAATCAGATGTCAAGGTTGTGGCTAGTCGTGTGGGGTAGAAACGTGTTGCTTCGGGAGTTTCTTGGTAAATGATACCAAAGTCTGATAGGTCGGTAAGAGTACGGAGTTGAGTGGACGTCATTCCCGTCTTCTCGTAGGACTGGCCCAGTTCCAGACTGCTGAGCAAGAACAAGAATGAAAGCACCTCAACGCTGTCCATGCCGAGGGAATGGGCACTCTCAACGTAGAGAATCATGATGTGCCAGACCTGGGTGTTGACGTCTTGCAGCACAAAACCAAACCCATCCTTTGTGATATCTACGCGCCCTCCCCTAATCTCAACGAGATTGCCAGCTTGAAGCAGTTGTTTCACACCTTTGCTCAGGTTTACCATATCACGGTTTCCAGTGAGAGCACTCGTTCCGACCATGTAACCCAAGACGCCTTCCCATTGTCGTCGACCGTATTCGTCTAGATCGTGGATTGAGACTTTGCTTTCGTCTGGTATCTGTGAAAAAACACCAAAGGACTGGGTGTCCTCGGAGCCAGTAAGAGCTTGACGGAGCGATGACGCGAACGGATTGGTGACCATGTAAGCCCGAGCATTGTCTTCGGTACGAGTGGTAGATAAAATATGAAGCCGGCCCAAGATCGATAAGGCATTGTCTCGCTGTCTTTGTGAAGGAAGAGCCAGGTTGTTAGCTCGCCTTGCGTCTAGGAATCTTCAGGATCACGCGCGCTCACTTCTTGCTTTCAGCCTTCACCCAAATCTCCAAATCAGCTGTAGGAAGAGGGTCTTTCAAGTATAGCAAGGCCATGACAAAACATTTTGCTATGCTCACAGTTAGTTTAGTCGAACTCGAAATTCAGAGAGCTCCAGATACCCAGATCAGGTAGCATGCGCCGGAAAATGGCGAGTGCAGTAGATGGTTGCCTGTACAGCTGAAGAAAGGTCGCACCAGGCAGACCCTCCAGATACTCTAGAGGTCGAGACGTAGGTGCAGCCATGTTGATGACCTTAAAGACCTGGCGCCTCTGTTCCCTGCCGAAGGAGCGTTTTGCATCAAAGAAAGCTCAGTGAAGTCATGACCGATGTAGTACGGCGGGCGAAGCGGCTACTTTGTGCAGTTCCCGAGATGGGACGCGACAACTGCCGAACTGCGTCACTGCGTCACTCCTTCTCATTAAGTAAACAATTGCCCAATTACCAAGATGACAACTCTTAGATTTGTGCGGTCGGTGAGTTGTATCTGATGCCGAGCTTTCTTTATCATCAGGTCTCTGCTAACGTATGTTCCCTCCAGGTTTGGGAGTCCTTCCGGGCTAATTCGGGCCTAGAGCCTCGGTAAGTGAAGTCGATGCTCTACGTCTGAATATAAATCACTGATGATTGCGCTCGCCATTGCTTGAAGCCTTTTGGATAGTGTATGCGAACTCTCAAGCAGTTTTTAGTTGGGTTGAAATGAATGCTTATCTCTCTATCTAGCTCCGCGTCACTGCTGCTCGACCCGGAACTGTCAACTTCGAGTTAGAGGTCCAGAAGCAACACACTGTAAGTACATAGGCATGGGGAAAGCAATTTGGATATTCTGTTCTGGGAAGAATAACCTTGATTCGCCTTGGTTAATCTGCCTTATACTTAATTTATTCGGCTAAACATATATATAGAACCGCTTGAACATCCTCCACGGAGGTACTATTGCAAGCATGGGTAAGCTTCTCTGGCTCTAAATTTGAGGTAGCACCTAAGTACTGATTTCATCTAGTCGATCTCGGCGGATCCTTGGCTGTAGCATCTCGTGGTTTGTTCTCGACCGGCGTGTCAACCGATCTGAACGGTAGGTTCATCTTCATAGCGAGCCTCATATGAGTTCGGTATACTCGTCGTGCTAATACTTCTTGGGCAATAGTCACATACTTGAACTCTGGTGGCAAAGTTGGTGATAAGATCATGGCAGTGAGTTGTCATCACGGCCCCTTCCAAGCGAAGATAACCTAGACTAACGCGGATATAGGAGGTCACATGCGACAAGTGTATGTGTAAGACTTTCACGTACAATAGATCACATCTAACATTGTCTAGTCGGGAAAACTCTTGCGTTCACGAACATCAAGTTCACCAACGAAAAGGGTGACATTGTCGCCCGCGGCAGCCATACCAAGTGAGTCTACTCGAATGCCTAGCCCTCGTTCCGTTCAAGCTAATCAAGTCTAGGTATGTTACTTTGGCCTGGAGGGACCCGCAAAACATCGTGGAGGAGATCAACAAGATTAAATAATGGCCTGGTGTCTCCTCACGAGCGATTTCAGTTGTATAGAATATCACCTATGGTATACGGTGGTTTATGTGCCTAGAATTTGCACCTCACAAGTAGAATAGCCATCACAATCGAATATCATTTATGCGGAATTTAGCCTAATCCGCTTCTTTATCAATAGCACAAGTGCTGTGTAAACATGTTCATACAATATCTCCATCCTCGTCTTCATCGGCACCCATCATATCCTCGTCTTCGTCTAGAAGACCATCCTCGCCATTGGGGGCAACATCGTCAATGATCATCTCTCCATCACCCATAGCCTTCACCTTGGCTTGCGTCATTTCAAACACATACTGACCGAGATGTTCGACTCCTTCCATGGGGGTGCCCGCGACATCAGCGTCCAGCGCTCGAGTGGTTGGGAACATCTCACCCGGAGCAAGCATCAACTTGTCTGGACGTTGCAAGAGACGATCAAATGCAGGCTTAAGCTCGTAGCAAGATTCAAAGACCTCTCGGCGACCAAGGATGTAGAGACCCAGTCGAGCACGTGACAGGGCCACGGTCAGACGGCGGACATCGCGCAAGTATCCAACAGTGCGGGTGCGAGTCAGCGAAAGGATGACGTCTAAGTGATAATGGTTAGTACGATGCTACGCAAAACGGCGTAAGTCATGGTGGCAAGTTCAACTTACAATCATTCTGTTCTCCTTGGTACCGATCCACAGTTGTCACAATCTTAGGAAGGCCAAACAGTGAGTTCTTAGCACAGCGGTGATTCAATACATCCCGGATCAAAGCCGTTTGTCCAGCATACGTAGCCAAAATCGAGATCTTTGCGGCCGGGTAACCCAGCAGACGCATATACTGGTACAAAGCCACCGCATACTCTGCCTCGCCCAGATTCTGAATGAAGTATGGAGTCGGCTCGCGTTCGCCAGTGCCCTGGTAATCAGGAACATTGATGAACTGATAATCAAATTGGAAGCCAGCGTTCGCCTGCTGAAATTCCGGCAGGGTTTCGACCGATGGGAGATCGCCCAACTCTTGGTAGCGCCAGCGGAAGAGCTCTGCAATACTTGGCCGGGATCTACCTTGCTTGTCCAGAGTTATCACGGGCACACCTAGTCGGGCCAAGCGGAGGAACAAGCTCTGCTCGAAGTGCGCGTACTGTCGGAATGCCATATTCTGGATGATTGGAGAGTTCTGGAAATGATCTCCACAGAGAACAACACGTTTAAGAGGTAATTCGCCGTTCTTCATGTTTTGAAGAGCGGCGGGAATGAAGCTCTCCACTTCGGTAATCTGAGCCGCCTCTTCCATGACCACGTTATCATAGTGGAAGCCCAAGTCCGCAATTTCCTGTCGGCGCATTGCTGCGTGTGTTGATGTCATTGCAATCACACGGGCCTCTTTCAATAGGAGGTAATTAGCTTTATCCCGGGGTTGCCGCAAAATTTCGAAGGGTCGAATATCTTCGAGCTCGGTGAAGATCCGATCAATGTGTCTTTGACACCCTGAGGCAACATCCAGTATAGTCTCTTTCGAAGCATCTGCCTCAAACAAAGGCTGAGGTGCATTCGAGAAGTAGTCGTGGAATGGGAATGAGGCGACAATATCCTCGGTGGAAGTTTCTTCGGAGTTGGCTCTATCCCAGAACTTGGCCCATGCTGGTTGAACATAGACCATGTTGAAGTAGCCCGCGGTCTCACAAGAGTTCCCGTGGGCGCCTTCAGCTCTAATCGATGCCGCCAGCCGCATGACTTCTGACAAATAATTGGTGCGGTTATCAAGGAACGATTCGACTCTACCGTGTTTGCTGTAGTTGGAATCAGTGTCTAGCTCTTCCTCACCATGGCCCAGTCGCAAAAGATGGCGCTCGTCAATATCTAGAGCAATGATCTTTTGGAAAAGCTGGTTGAGCGCCTGGTTGCTGTGTGCAACAAGAAGCGTGCGCTCTGTGGGGAAGTTGTGGTAGAGGTTATTGATAATTTGGGTAGCAACGTCGGTTTTACCCGTTCCAGGTGGGCCAACAATGACGGTAAGGCCTGGCTGAGTACCGGAGGCGATGGCTTCAACTTGGGCAGGTGTGAATCTCACCGTATTGTGCTTAGGTGCATCAACAGGGTAGGGACCAGGGTTCGGCAGTTTGTATGACGAGACACGTATGGTACTGGGGCCCTGCTCTGCTTGTCCGGCCTGATCTCGACGACGTTTCTTCGCGGGGGCGGAAGCTTCTGTCGGCTCACCCTCAACGGATTCGAGAACATAGGGAGGACCGAAGCTGGCTGACTCGGATCCAGATGGTTCAATTGTCTTTCCAGGAAAGCTTTCCACTAAATGGGACCAGTCCAGGAATGTATCACGGAAATCAACAGATTGGAGACGATTGGGCAACTGGGTGTACTGAGCACCTGCAGGATCACCATATCCGAGGAAGATGTCTTGAAGCCATGGAGGAAGTGACATATCAGACACAATCAGCTTTTGCATTGTCTCCAAGATCGACTTGAAATTGTTCTCTCGGCCCTTCCGTCTCGCAACCACATTGATCAAAGAATAAATATCCGGCTTCCCTTGAGCATGGTGATCTGTGTCGGCCTTGAACGACGCGGCGTCCAAATTTACAAGAAGTTTGCGGACCCGGGGGCGAGACTGATAACCATTTGTTTGACCACTAACTGGCTGCCGCAGTTGACGGCCTTGTTCATCAAGGACTTGCACGACCTCCGCTGTACGGAGGTGAGTCATGCATGGTCCTTCCGCGGCAGTCTCATCTCGGATTCCCATTGGGGTTGGTGGTGAGGATTGAACGGCCAACAGATAGACAACGTCGTCTGGGCGGAGAGATTCCCATTCCTTGCGGACGTTGTCTGCCAGCCTGCCCACTTCAATTGCAATCTCTGCACGAACGAAGGCCGGGTTTGGTGAACCCACCTTTGCGGGAGCGACTTCGATAATAGCAGGCTTAGAGATAGGAATTGCCATACGTGAGAACCCCTCAAAGTTCAAGCCTCCATTACGGTTCGCCCGGGGTTGCATACGCTTGACAAGAGCTTCCATGTCCTTGCGAATCTGGAAGAAAGCCTCGGACCTATACAGAAGGAAGGATCGCCAAAGGAAGTCCCCGGTGCTCAAGTATTGTAGATTCAACTTTGGAATCGCCAGGGGCCTGGATCCATCGTACGTCTCATTCCTCAACAATGCGGGGTCGTACAGGCTTTTTTCGGTGGGAATCACACTCAATTGGGCTGCAACTTCTTGGAAGGACAGCTTGCGCTCATAGAAAGAGAGGAGTACTTCCAAGCATAGCTGGCGATCTGAGGTAATGTTAGATGATTTGGGGTAGGTTGTTCGGAATCCCAAATGAGAGCACAGGCTCTGCAGCTCTAACTCGTCCAAAGAGGATAGTTGCCCTTCGAGCTCAATCCGCTTATCAATTGATCCCAAGTTAGAGAGCGCGAGAATCATCAATTTGTCCTTGAAAAACCTCATAGAGGTTCTCTGCAGATGAGCAAGCTCCTTGCAGTGCAAATCATAGACTGCCTGGGGGGACAAAGCGTCTCCTGAGTAATCATCAATGGCAAAATTGATGAAATGCTTGAGAAGCTCGTAGAGATCACGGAAAAGAGCATTCTCTGGTGTGCGGTACAATTTCGACAGGCGAATGACAGGTAGAAGGTTGAGGTCCTTGAGAAGCGTATTGGCATAGCGCCGCGTTGGCAGCTGGCTCAAAAGGTCCACAAGTAGCTCCAAAAATCGCTCACAATACAGCAAATCCTCGGTCTGTTGCTTCTCTGGGCCGTTCAATTTCTGCAGGAAATCTAACAGCATAGTATACAGCCAAGACCGTTCGAAGCGGCTCTTAGCCTTGGTCGCCTCATCACCCGCGTCGTATCGCTTTCCTGCGGCCCTCCATGCCTTTTTCAAAGCAGAAGATTTGGCAATCACCCGATCTCTGGCATGGTCGCTGGCCAAGTTGTGCCAGATAGAGATGGAAACAAGCGGGGCGCATTCCTTTCGGATCAGGACGTTCTCGAGGGACTGGAAAGCACCGATAATGAACGATATAATGGACATACGCGAATGGGTTGGTAATGAAGGGTCGATGCTCATGGAAAGAATCCGATGGAAGAGGCTTGAGAAGTCATCGCTGCGGTCGGAGAAAATGTCTGCATCACTGTCAGTACGCGCCCAATTTGGCGTACTCACTTTTTAATCGCATTCACTTACCCCAGATAGGCAGATGTTCGCGATATTTCACGCTGACAATAAGTGTTATCAGAAGGACGTGGTGATTGGAAGCATCATCAGTGTAGGTCGGCCAAAGGAACCTGTACGTAAATGAGTTAGCCCTGCGGGCACTGGAAGAATCATCGCGGGCAGCATACTTCTCTAGAACATTCAGATTCTCTAAGATCAGAAGAGAGCGACTGTTGAAGCCCTCTGCCTCTAGCGGATCCCACAATTGCTGTTTGATCACATCGGGTTTGGCCTTGCGAACCTTCGCATCCAACCAGTGAGCCTTGGCCAACTTCACCCACGGGCTATCTTCGCGGAAGTCCACCACCGTCGGTCTGGATTCGAGACTCTGCGCCATCGCAGCACTCGATTGTCCCTGTTGTTGAACTGGGGTTGATCGGGAACGTGAGGTGGAGCAGCGCACGTCGGGAGTCTCGAGTTGAAGCTGGGGGAGCTTTTTCGGAAAGTCTTGGCTTTTCTCTCCGCCGAGCCGCAACCACACCCCCTTCACGTCTGTCACGGGCCTTGCATTCTCCCTTTCTCACCACCCTCACTACAACTGTCTCCCCTCACCTTTCTCTCTGTCTTGATCCAAGATGGCCTCGTTGGAAGTTGAGGCGGTTCAAGTCTACAGAGGTCTGGTGAACGATCTTCTCGACCGCGCGGCGCAAATCAAGACCGACAAACAGATCGAACCCCCGTTGACTGAGGCGCTTCTGGGCGATCGTATCTGGCAACTTCCAGCTGACGATGAGGCTTCTGGGAAGCTCCTGAACCAGCAGACCCAGCTTGCTGCGGTTGAGATTGCTTTTCGCGAGAAGTTCTACCATATCCTGGTACGGCGCATACGCTTTCTTTCCCAAAGTTGATGACATTGAAGTTGCTTATGACTCGGCGGTTCCCTACTTAGGCTTCCACCTCTATCAATGACCCCTCTTTCATCCATATCTGGAACCTCCTTGATCTTGTGTCCATTTTTTCTGACAATGGTCAGTCGCCTAACATCATAACCGATCCGAAGCTCGATGTCCTTGCTGACACCCACTAGAACAATGCGAGCCGGGTCTCATCTTCTGGCTTATTGAGGAACTTTTGGATAGTCAAACAATTGACGGTTGCCGGAAAGTATTTGACTATCTGGAGTCGCGTCGAGAGCGAAATATCAAGGTACGTAGACCCTTCTAATACTTGATTATTCGAGGATCGCAGCTACTAACCTTTATAAAAGAAACATTTCAAGCAAAAGAGCCTGATCATCCTCCGATCTTGCAATGAACTTCTCCGCCGGCTGTCACGAGCCGAAGATACGGTCTTCTGCGGACGGGTGTTTATCTTCCTTTTCCAGAGCTTCCCACTTGGCGATAAAAGTTCGGTCAACCTCCGGGGAGAGTTCCATACAGAGAATGTCACCACTTTTGACGACATTGCGAAATTGACCGCTGAGAATAACGACGGGGACACCAGCATGACAGACGGAAATGATGATTCTGTTACACCTGATGGACAGCAAGATGAAGGGAGCAGAGATGACGGAGCTACATCTGATATTCCTAAGGTTGTTGTTTCCCGTGGTCGAAAGGAAAAGCCAAAGGAAAAGGTGGACCTTGACGCCCTCTATCCTCTTTTCTGGAGTCTACAGTCCTATTTTTCATCTCCCAGCAAGATGTTTGATGCTGAGCGTTTCGCATCTTTCAAGACTGGTCTTGAAGCTACATTGCACGCCTTCAAGAACATCAGAACTGATCTTGGGAACCAAGGTCCTGCACGGTCAGAAGAGGCCTCAAGGTCTCACAAGCGAAAACGTGGCGATGAGGCCGAGGTCGGCACAAGTTTCAACCCCAAGTACCTGACTAGTCGAGATCTTTTTGATCTCGAAGTTAGTGATACCGCTTTCCGGAGACACGTCCTTGTTCAAGCTCTCATTCTCCTTGATTTCATGTTGTCCCTCACCTCCAAGTCCAAAGAACGCCTGGCGGCTCTGACTAACAAATCGGTGCTCTATGGATTCGTGGTGAGCGAAGACGACGCAAAATGGGTTGCAAACATGCGAAAGAGCATTGAAGGCTATCTGCAACAAGGGAATGGTGGCAAGTTTTACTATCGTATGGTGGACACCGTATTGTCTCGGGACAAGAACTGGGTGCGGTGGAAGGCCGAAGGTTGTCCGCCCATTGAACGACCAGCCATCTCAGTGCCTGACTACATGAAGGCGCGAGATGAAGCCAGAAAGACTTATTTCAACAAGCGTCTTCGTCCAACACCGATGGGAGCTCTAGATTTCAAGTTTCTCTCGGATACCGAAGCATTGGCCAACATCGAACGCCTCAAGGAGTCCGACCGCTTTTCCGTTCCTCCTACTGAATTGATCATGAAGAATATCATGAATGATGAGTTGGAAATCGACATGGCGATGACTGACGAGGACAAGGAAGCCGCCATCCGAGCTAAATCCAGTAAAACCTGGCGTATTCTCCGTCTGGCGGCCAAGTCAAAATTGTCAGCATTTGACAAAATTGATGATGGCAAGAAATTAGAGGTTCTCTTTGAGAGCCCCGCCGCGCCAGCAGACACGCGCCAAGCCACAGAAGGACCCGACGATGATGGGAACGAAGATAGCAAGGACGCCCCTGAGAAAATCGACGAGGACGCGCAAGAAGCGCCGGAAACACAGGAACCCTCCGTTGAGAACGAGAACATCACCGACGGGCCCCGGCAAGATCCGAATCCCACTAGCGAAGAGACGGTCATTAACCACGGCGCCGACGTCCCTAGCGCGGCTTCTGGAGATAAACCCATGGAAGACTCGACGACCTGATAGCCGTGGCGGGTCTTCCACATGAAAGTTTTGGCAGGATGCTAATGTTTTTGGCCCCCTTTCCTGATTGTGCGGAGCATTGCCCGCAATGGGAATCGCTTGGCTGCCATGGCATTGGGCCAGCCACATTCCATGGTTGTGGTCGCTTACGGGATTTGCTTGCTGAAGCACAATGCTGCAGGACAAGGCTATTTTTTTTATGCTGAAAGCAACGACGCCTTCCATGTGCCCATTATGCCGATGGCACGCCTTTCGCCTCACTTGCCGCTTGACCCCGTCCTCATGACCTTTCCCTTTGGTTCTTAGCGGCTTTTAGGAGAATCCGACCAATGGCTGTCCCTTGATGATGCAGTCGTCTGGCATTTGCCTACCCACTCTCAATTGTTGGGGAATTGCGAGGCCCGCTGCAGAAACAGCCAAGGCAACCGATGTCGATCACAAGCAAATCTCATGTTTCCCGATCTGTACGGAGCAAAATAGAGCCAGGCGAGGAAGGCGAGACCGACCTAACTCCGAAAAAAGAAAGGATAGCGTTCTTTTCACCAATAAAGTGGTCAGGGTGGAACTACAGGTGATTCTTGATGTCGAACTAGCTACCGACGTGGGGTCTAAGACTTTTCTAGCTGATCGGCAACTCTATTGAACCGTGAGGTTCCTGCATGAAATGGACCATAACACTCCTAATTATTCACGTACTTTTTTTTTCTCAAATCTTTATTCTGCAATTTACACTTTGTACCTTGTGCATTAGTCGGGACTTTACCCCTGATCTAATTGGAGTGGAAAGGCTGGGGCACGGAACCGTCGCAGCCATGTTTCACCTTGCACCAGACCATTGAACTAAAGTACTGTTGGGAAGGCCGAGGATTGAAGCTACTACGCCTTCGCTCACATTTAGCGTCAAATGGAAAAGTGGAAACACGAGGTTTTTGGCCCCTGACGGATACTCTAGGCAATTCTCCGGGTTTTCCGCAGGGAGAGGGGGCTACAGGTGTGGATTGTGCTTCGCCCTTATGATGGAGTTCGCAGGAGCAGAGTATTCTCGAAGAAGACGCACTGATCGTATAGAGAGCCGTGAGTCGAGAACCATGTGGACCACCGCTTCAGTCGGAGTGTTGCGAGCTCCACAAGTGGAGATCCAATCCACGCTTACAGCAGGCGGCATCGTTTTTTTATTTTTCTTTTCCCTTTTCCCTTTTTACGCCTTTTCAGGTTTCTCCGATCTGGAAAACGCACAGGCCAATGTCTAGGAACTAAGGCGGATATTTCAATAGATCCAAAACCGTCAGGCAAAATAGAAGTTTGTTTCTCGAAGACCTCGCGATGTCTTCCCGGTTCAGACGTATGAGCCGTGGAAACAACACGGTCGTCGGTGTCAAACCAGACTTTTCACTTCGGATTGACCCGCTAGATAGAGCGTTCTTGCTTGATTTCTCATCGCGTACCTGGTTTTCCACCGGAGTAATACATTAGAAAGGTCCCTTTTGCATCTGCAAGGCTTTGACCCAGCCGGTTTTGCCGGCACGAACGTGCATCAGGGGAGAGAAAATACGAAATACTTGTAAGCGATCGGGCTTGCGTCACCCTCGACCCTCCGCTATGACGACGTGCATCTACAGTAAGCGGATGATACGAAACTGAAGGAGGAGTCTTGGCATAGTCCTTTCCACCTCCGAAATTAAAGTTGCCACGCTTCTGCTTTCCACACGATCAGAGCTTCGATCCGATTCCCCGCACCGTCTCCGTAGAGACTGTTATTTGGTGATAAGCACTGTCGGAAACCCTACTACCAGGGATAGTAGCATTTTGAGGCATTCGGACCGACAGCCAGCCACGGTCTATATATCGCGCTAAAATCTCGGTAAAAACCCCGCCACAACAAACCCGGACACGAATACTGGAGTACTCCGTCCGTTCCAGTTTCTATAACATAACCTTGGAAACGCTCGAAATCCATCCCCCACACGGAATTGACCGCGTCATAAGAAAAAGCGAAGACAACGATATGAAAGGACTGAGACTAGTGTCAGCGATCGAC
This sequence comes from Penicillium sp. VS I D KN, assembly GCA_019775415.1. Taxonomy (NCBI): domain Eukaryota; kingdom Fungi; phylum Ascomycota; class Eurotiomycetes; order Eurotiales; family Aspergillaceae; genus Penicillium; species Penicillium sp. VS I D KN. The sequence continues at coordinate 325,063 of JACWFT010000023.1, read as the reverse complement.
GGAGGTTTCGGCCGTAGCATTACTCGCCACGCACTGTGATTCGGGATCGCTGGGCTCCAGGACCAACGGGTCCGAGATTTCTCCTCCGAAACCCAGACTAAAATCAAGTCCCCAGTATGTCTCCACGTTGCCTCGATTCAAAGTCTCCGATGTGTCCTGCGTAATGGGCAAATGGGGCCTGCTCGGGTCCCCACCCACTATTGATCCCGGGTATGCACTGTAGATGTAACTAGGCTGCTAGTTTAACGTCCAGAGGGGAAAAAAGAATAAAAGAATAGATTTTCAATGGAAAAATCGAATTTTTTTGCCATTTTTTTCCATTTTTCCATTCTTTTCATCGGTCATGCTTCTTCTTCAGTGCCACACCCGCAGAGGATGACCTCATTTGGGATTCCCATTCCGGAAGAGATGGGCGCTATAGGATAGAGTACGTAGACAAAGACTACATTCCAAAGCAGAAAGTGGATTTTGTAAATAATGATTGTATTGTAGGAACACTTCAGCAACAGTCCAGACCTACTCTTAGTTAATTAGTTAATTAGTTTGGTCCACAGTAAATTTCGGACTCGTCGAACAAATTATCTCCTCAACCCTGTATACAGGAGTGCTTCATTTCCCAACTGTGACTTGGATTGTTTCATGGCTCTGATTGTGGAGATTTCAAGGAGCTTTCCCTCGGTGGGGATGCCCTTGCGACGGCTACTGAGCCACGGGTAACCCTAATAGTGGGTTTGAGGCCCGGACTCCGTAGCATTGGGTGGAACATTCGGCTGTAAATCAGTATTGTATGATTTTCCAATTCATTCCAAGGCTATACTGTTTTTACTTTTATGAACTCAGGGGCGAGGAGTTCCTTTGCCGGCAGGCGGCTCTAACGCAATACGCTCCATGGGGAATTTTCTGTTTTTTTTTTTTTGTTTTTTTGATTACCTTCTGTTCTATGTTCTTCTTGCTAGCCCGGTTTAGCCGACCACGTTTAGCCCCATCACAGGTTTCAGAGCTCATACGAGACCTTTTTTATTATATTGTGGTTGAGACATTCATTGACCATGGGTCGTGGGGGTAAAAGAAATCACAGCTATCACATTCTCATTCCTGGTTTTAATTCCTCTAAAATAATAATCATCAAAGATTACACTCCCCTCAGACCACTCGGTTGGTTCACATCTCCACCGGGTCAGCCACCTATGCACCCTCTCACATCACACCCATTGGGAGTGGACTGTGGCGGGCAGCACGCTGAGTGGCTGACAGCGTTTCCTTGATCGATGTCCCCGAGGGTCCGGCGGGCGTTAGACTGACCTATGGAGCCAGCACGCCAGCCAACCCGAGAGGATTTCCACATGGTGACCAGCCTCAATGCGTGCCGGTGAGCAAGGGTCTGATAGCGGTTGGCTGATGGCCCATGCAACGAATCGATATCGGAGGGGGCTAAGACCACTTCTGCCCATGCCACAAACAGATCGCCCACTAGGTCGTCGGAGATTTTTTCTAATGGTCTGTTCAAGCCATGAACGCCCCCGGGCGAGGTGTGGATTACGGTGTACATCTGGTATCTTCGGCACGGGAAAAAGAAGTCTGAGCATCTCATATACTCCGTACTCCGTGTATACTACACATGTGGCGGGTATCCACGAGGTGGGACTTGTGACTGTGTCCACTTCAACCGTTTCCTTGGGTTATCCAGGAGCTTGTCTGGGTCTTTGACTTTTTGAGGAGATTCTAGTCCGCTTCCTCTGTTTCCACACGTTTTTTTTTTCTTTTTCTTTTTTTCAGCTCGGGTTGAACCGCGATTCGCCACACCTAGGATGGGTCTTCCATGCAGTCCTGGCCGTGGTGATTATTTGGGACTGTAAGATCCCTGTGCTCTGGACACGGCACTTACAATACGTACTCTTGTAGACCAAAAGGTTTGATTTTACTTTATGTTGTTACCCCGTACTTCTCTTGTTCTCCCACCGAGACTTGTGGTATCTTTTTCCGTTCCGTGCGTTTTCGCCAGGTGACCAGTGTAGTACCATATACCGGATGTGGGCACCTAGATCTAGAATGTGAGATCTTTTTTTTTCCCAGCCGTTTAATTAAGATATCTTATTTCAATATTCTAAAGACTAATCTTTAAAGATACCAATTTGCCTCTGGGATCGCTGATCCTTAGATGACCAGATACAGACTTGTGCACCGATTCCATGCCCATTAGCACCTCGACTTCGCCCTTCTACACCCCTCTTTCCGGCCCACTTATTTTCTGTTTAAGTCTAGTCGAACAAAGTTTAGAGCATTGGAGTATTCCTTGCTTTTTTTTTAATTGTTTTTGACTTCTCCTCTCGCCGTTTGACCGTTGCAAAGATCATCTAACCAAACGTATATCACTTCCTTGTCTAGTCGAGTGGATGTGGCATACGTTATAGGTGGTCTTCGGTGTCACCAGTGCAAGTCAACTTGGATTTCTCTTTGGTGGACCCTACGTATTTGGCTGCCGGTTTTAATATCTGGTGATTATTTCCACTGCCTTTTCCGCTTGGTTCCATTACGGGTCTTTCGTCTTTCGATTCTTTACAGTATTTTTCTGGTTTCCTTCCTTTTCCCTGCTTCGTCATTGTTTAGATCTCCGCTTGATCCCTGGTAAAACACCAGTCATAACCTCCTAGCCCCCCTTCTCTCTCGGCTTTTGCTCAGGTACCATTGTAAAGCCATTGTGGAAGTCCTCAAGTCTGGTTCACGGAATACGTCAAGATCATCATATCTCAGTGATCCGCGATCTAAGGACGCTTTGGTAGCCCCGTGGTCCCGCTCTTGACATTGCACCTGAGCAACTCTCGGCGCCTAAGGATCTACCTCCCCTCTTGGGTCCCCATTTCTCCATTCCACCGGGTATAAACACTTTGATTTGGCTTCACCCTTTACTCCGTTTAATTGCAAAATTAAAGGAACCCTGGCCTTATTGCGCAAGCGCCCCGGTACTTCGATCACAGACCCACATTCGTCTCATCTCGGGGAAGGACACCCTGCTTCTTTTGTCCCTTTTTTCCTGGCATTTTTCACTCTTCTTTCTTGTTTCGTGTCGTTGTGGGTGTTGGTCCGGTGCGTTTGAAGCTCCTTTACCCGATTCTGTGGATCGTGGACTCGAACGACGTGAGACTATTCCGGTCAGAAGAAAGGGCCCCAAGTCACAAACTCTTACCATGTCAATCGGCGGCCCTTGTCTCTGGGTATCTTCTTTATCCTCACCTGTTCCCTCTCTATCTGCTGTCACTTCTCATTTCTCATCGGCTTATCACGGTGACCGTTTTTCTTCGCCAAAGACTGTGTCGCCGTTGCGAAACCTGCAGAAGGAACGAGAACAGCGTGCCCCGGGCGGATTAGCTGCTACTGCCATGCAACCCGCTGGTGTGAACGCTGAAAATGCCTTGCCGACTTCCCCCATGCCTGTAAGCTCGACTGGGTCGGGACCGTATCCCGAGGGAGAAATCCTGTCGCGCGGTACGGAAGCCCAACGGTCTACAGCGAGCAGAGAAGCTTTGCTATCTCGAGTCAAGCTCGAGATCCCGGGTGACCGGACAGACCTTTCCATGTCTCAGCAGACTATATCCGATCAACACGGCGAATCGTTGAGCGACAACCAGATGGACTTCGAAAAGGAAGATCCTGACAGAGAGTCCATCAGTCCTTCCGATGAGAGGGGCGATGCGGTAGGCAGCGACGATGATAGCAAGATGTCATCCTTGGAGAAGAAGAAGATGAAGCGATTTCGGTAGGGCTCATAGAGGAAGAACTGAAGCGAAGACAACTGTTAACAGTGATTCTGCAGGTTGACTCATAACCAGACTCGCTTCTTGATGAGCGAGTTCACTCGTCAGGCACATCCAGATGCTGCTCATCGGGAGCGTCTGTCGAGGGAGATCCCTGGCTTGACTCCTCGCCAAGTTCAAGTGTGGTTTCAAAACAGGTAAATCATGACTTTTCTCTGTCGTCGTTCCCACATCTTGGATCTAACAGCAACGCACCTTGTAGGAGAGCAAAGCTCAAGCGACTGACAACAAATGATCGTGAGAGAGTGCTCAAGTCGAGAGCCCTTCCCGATGACTTCGATACCACAAAGGTTCTTCGGACTCCTTTTGAGAGCAAATCAACGGGGCCAACTCCCATTGCATCGCCACACGACTATGGGGTCCCGAATCCAGATTTTGCAGCCTTGAGAACGCTACGAACGGACTGCTTTCCTCGTCACAATGAGGAAGACTACCTTGTCTCACCCCTAAGTTCTGCGTCGACCGCCGGAACTTACATGTCTTCTGCTGGGCAGGGACCACAATCCAACTTGATGTTCAGTCGACCTGCCGCCTCGGCATCTATGCATGATCTGCACCGTACGATCCGAAGCGACTATTCTATCACCAGATCAAATAGTTTATCAGACGCTCCCTCTCAGCAACCTTCTTTCCATGCAGGGTATCCTCTTCACAATCGATTTGCAGCCCCTTCAAACCCACCAAACATGCCCTATGGAAGGCAAACAATGGACTATGGCGTTCCTCGCTCGAGCCCAATGGTGACGGGATACGATCAGCATCAGCCCTTCGAAGGATCGGTATCGCCAACAGACTCCCAGGGTGCACAAATGACATACGACATGGGGAATTTAGGTTGGTTTAGCCCCCCATTCCAACTCACAAACTAGAGAAATGAAGAGAGAGTGTTCAAAAGCAGTTTCCTAACTCAAATGTCACAAATAGGCACCCAGTCACAGAACTACCAATCCCAACTGGCAATGTCTACACCAAAGGATTACAGTGGAATGGGAATAGGCTCCCAAATACCAGCCCATGGTAGACCCATGCCGACTCTTCAGTCTCTCCCGGTCTCTTCCGCCCAAGAATACCGACCTTACCCTTATGGCAACCCAACTGTTGGAACAATCCCCTATTCACAAGCCAACAATACCTCACCTTTAATCCCAACAACATTTGCCCCATCCACCCAAGGCGCTACTGCCCACGATCAGATGCAGCAGCATAACCCGCAAAGTCTCGAATCCATGCGAAGCAAATTCGGCAATCCATCTTTCAACTACGCAAACTATATCCAGCAATAAAGTCATACAAGAGGCAGGACCACCAAAAATTGAGATTCTTTCCTGCTCTGTGCGTTTGGCGCCAGACTTTGGGCTGGTACCCCCCTTCCGCTTTTGTTTTGGCTTGATAGCCTCGGGCATTTGACCTATATCAGCGTGTTTTAATCTTAATCTTGTGCAGCCTTTTCTCCACTTTTTCCTCATTTTTCACCGTTGGACATTTGACTTTCTTGTTTCTCCATTTACTCTTTCTGTGTTCGACTTTTTTGGATTCACCTGTACAAGTTACCATTCTTTCGCCTATTATTGTTTTTTCAGGGGCGGGCCTACTTCATGCTTGACGCGTGGTTTTTCATTTCTTCATGGTGACCCACTGTCTATAGTCTTTCCGGTGCACTAGCGTTGATTACGTCTCTGGCATGAGTGGAACTTAGTCTAAATTTAATCGTTTGGTTGAACCCAATTTTGTGTCGCGTAATTAGGATTTTGATCCGGTTCCAAGGTTTACGGGTAGATCAATGTTTCAACTAGTAGCGCATTCTTAAGATTTTCGCACGTGTGATAGGTGACCTCGGAATATCCGAGCTGAGACCATCTGTGGGCCTGGCAACTTTTCCACCTGCCAGACTAGGAAGTCTAAAATATTTTATTCAAAAGAGAATTATTCTGTGCAGGTGAGAATTGAATCTACATGCACTGCTTCAGAAGTTTCTGGGAATCATTTCGGATAATGGAAGTAAGCAACCTTGAAACACCAAAGCACGAGCACCCCGCAGAGGTCATACAGTATATATATATAAACTTTGAACGACAACATTGCCAGTGACCCAACATTTGGAATTATTCATTTTCGTATTCTAGGTGCCAATCATGCCCATCCATGTGTAGACAAAGTTAGCTAATTCTTGCCATTCCAAGGTTGGATTCGCGCAGCCTTGGAAAAGAGTGGCACCTGGGGTAGGCAAGTCTGAACCCTCGGAAGACAAAGATACACATTTTAAGGTAGGGACCCGGACCCACTGCAAACAATCTACCTAAATTGTAGCTTAAAGTAGAGTTACACTGTCATTTGTACGAACTCCACGTTCTTATGGCTGTTCTGAGTTTGCAATATATTAAGTCATTAATGATCATGTAGTCTAAACACTCAAACCCAAAATGGACCACAGCTGCCCAATTCGTTCTTGAACCTTCCAAATTTCTAGAGATCGGCCCATGTCATGCCAAGGCGATCAGGGATGTAGAAACTACTCTCGTATGGTCGAATCAAGAGTCCTGTAAAAGTCAGCAAGCATGATTGTGGCAAACCTGACCACTCAAGAGGCGAGCATTTGCAGCGTCTTGGTGTTCTGCCAATCAGCGATCATTTATCAGCTGGTCACTCCTCACGTGAGCTGGCTCATTGGCCAATCAGAGCCATGGTAATGATAATCAAGACAGAGCGACTCCTGGACTGTGACGCATGCAATCAAGTATAAATATTCATGGTCGCGCTTACAGTGATTTTGCTTTTTCTTCAGTATCAACTTGATTAACAGACTCTCCGATCATCAATCTTACAAAGCTCGCGATCAACTTCCACAGTTGCAAACTATCAACAACTCTTCCATCCCAATTCATCTCTTCAAGACCTTCCCCACCTTCAAAATGGTTCACCCCGCTATGACCTGCTGCAAGACCTCCGGCGCTGGAGAGTGTGTCTGCGCCGCCCAGGCCAAGTGCTCCTGTGGCAAGGAGAGCGCCCTCCACTGCTCTTGCAACAAGGCTTCTTCTGAGAACGCCATCTCTGGACCTCGCTGCTCATGCCGTATGTTCTACTCCCTCAATCAAAGTGGAGTATCAAATAACTAACTTCCCTATGCAGGCGCCCGCCCTGTTGGTCAGTGCACCTGTGAGCGCTCCGCAACCGAGAACAAGGCCGTTGCTGGCGAGACCTGTGCCTGTGGCAGCCGTCCCTCTGGTGAGTTTTAGCAATTTCGTACTTTGCAATTGCTCAGTGAACCTGTCTCTAACATTGTTCTATAGCGTCTTGCACCTGTGAGAAGGCCGAGGGTGTCGAATCCGCTCTGGAGGTCGACTTCACCACTCGCGCTTAAACAGACTGATCTGCTTGTGGCTTTTCGATCGGTTTTCATTTTTTTCAATCATCAGCATGAAATGCATTGCTATGGGTGTTTTTGTAGGCTGGCTGGCGTTCAGGTGAAGCAAATCGGGTTGCTTGGCTTATAATTATCAGATCCACTAGTGTTGTGGGTGAATTGTCATAGTTACGAGTAATGAAAAAAAAAAATAGATTGTCTACTTGATTCTCAAATTAAAGCCTTGAAGACCAGACTGAAATAGATAAAGATCGACTTGCAGCCTGCAAGTCTAGTTTAGTCCCTGAATCGCACCGCCACAGTCGCATCAACGTTGTTCCTGCGCCACAGCGGAAGAACAAGTGATCGACGGCGGAAAGTGGCCCAAGGGACGGAGGTGCGTGATGAGGATCTCACTTCGACCTGCTCCTTTTTCTGACATTGGTAGACCATTCTACTTGACGCTTGGTGAGTCGCTGTTGATTAATCCAAAGTCTCACTGAATTTCTTGTGGCCCCATTCTAACCGCTCCACTAACTTTAGGGATCCGCCGCGACCGGTAACCCCCTGTTTCCTCGCCTTCCAAGCTCCTTATCCATTGTTTCCCGTCAACTCGACTCCGGCCAATGCGCCTCGGCCGCGACAATACAATAGGGACATGGTTGTGTGACGTCGTCTATCCGATCGCAAACCCCTGAGGTCATCTCCCCGCGTGGCATGCGAGCCGTATATTCCGACTCCACCCCACTCCTCATTCCCCAAAGTTTAGTGTTTACACCATCCAAGGGGGCACACTGAGCCCGCGCCTACGAAGAAACAGGCAAAAAAAGTCAAAAATACCATAATCATGTCGTCGATGAAAGGACTGGTGCAGTTCATTGCGGACCTGCGTAATGCGCGGGCGCGAGAATTGGAGGAGAAGCGCGTGAACAAAGAGCTGGCCAACATTCGACAGAAGTTCAAGTCTGGCAACCTCAACGGCTATCAGAAGAAGAAATATGTGTGCAAGCTTCTCTACGTCTACATCCAGGGTTACGATGTGGACTTTGGTCATCTTGAAGCCGTCAACCTCATCTCCTCGACTAAATACTCCGAGAAGCAGATCGGGTATCTCGCCGTCACCCTGTTCTTGCATGAAGAGCACGAGCTGCTCCACCTGGTTGTCAATAGTATTCGGAAGGATTTGATGGATAATAGTGAACTAAACATCTGTTTGGCGTTGCATGCAGTGGCCAATGTTGGTGGCCGAGAGCTGGGAGAGGCTTTGGGCAATGAGGTTCACCGACTCTTGATTTCCCCGTGAGTGTTCCTTGTCTGAGTTGACTATCTTTATTCTAACAGATTGAAGAACTTCGAAAGCCTTTGTTAAGAAGAAGGCTGCGCTCACACTACTTCGTCTTTATCGCAAATACCCCGGCATCGTTCGGAACGAATGGGCCGAGCGAATTATCTCTATCATGGATGACCCGGACATGGGTGTCACTCTGTCTGTCACCTCACTGGTGATGGCATTGGCCCAAGACATGCCAGAGGAATACAAGGGCAGCTATGTTAAGGCTGCGCAGCGTTTGAAACGGATCGTGGTCGACAACGACATTGCGCCAGACTACCTCTACTACCGTGTGCCATGCCCGTGGATTCAAGTCAAGCTGCTACGCTTGTTGCAATATTATCCCCCATCAAGTAAGCTTAACATTCCCAGTTTTCTCTGTCCAATTGCTCATTCACCTACCAGATGATAGCCATGTCCGTGAAATTATCCGAGAGTCTCTTCGACAGATCATGCAGGCCGCGATGGAAACCCCCAAGAACGTTCAGCAAAACAATGCCCAAAACGCAATTCTCTTCGAGGCCATTAACCTTCTAATCCACCTCGACTCTGAACACACTTTGATGATGCAGATCTCTTCGCGTCTGGGCAAATACATCCAATCCCGTGAAACCAACGTTCGTTATCTTGGCTTGGATGCACTGACCCACTTTGCTGCGCGAGCAGAAACCCTCGATCCAATTAAGAAGCACCAGAACATCATCCTGGGCTCCCTACGAGACAGAGATATCAGTGTCCGTCGCAAGGGACTAGATCTGTTGTATAGCATGTGCGATACGACTAACGCTGGTCCCATTGTGAATGAGCTTCTCCGTTACCTCCAGACGGCTGATTATGCTATTCGGGAGGAGATGGTCTTGAAGGTTGCCATTCTCACCGAGAAATATGCCACAGACGCCCAGTGGTACATTGATATGACCTTGAAACTCTTATCACTTGCGGGTGACCACGTCAACGATGAAGTGTGGCAGCGAGTCATTCAAATCGTGACTAACAACGAAGAATTGCAGGCATATGCCGCCCATACTCTCTTCGGCTACATGAAGACTGACTGCCATGAGAGTTTGGTGAAAATTGGCTGTTATGTTCTCGGCGAGTTTGGCCACTTGGTCGCCGATAATCCCGGATCAAGCCCCATAGAGCAATTCATGGCACTGCAAGGGAAGATGTTCACGGGCTCTGACAACGCAAGAGCCATGATTCTCTCGTCGTTTGTCAAGTTTGTCAACCTCTTTCCCGAAATCAAACCCCAGCTCCTTCAGATCTTCCGTTTGTACAGTCATTCTCCTGATTCTGAACTGCAACAACGAGCATTCGAGTATCTTTCTCTGGCAACACTTCCGACTGATGACTTGTTGCGGACTGTATGCGATGAAATGCCACCTTTCTCAGAGCGGACCTCCATCCTTCTGTCTCGTCTACACCAGAAGACAGCTGGTACCAGCGAGAAAAAGACATGGGTGGTTGGCGGCAAGGCTGCAAATGCAGACAAGCAGGAAGTCCTCATGGCACAAACTACTGGTCTTAAGCGTTCTTTCACAACAATTGTTCATGGTACGCGAACTGGAGGTGGATCTAATGGCAGCACCCCAACCAGTGCAACCAGTGCGTCTGGCGACCTGGCAGGATTGGACTTCAACAGTGGCCCACCGGCGCCTCCTCCAAACCTCGCCAGCGCGGCCCACCTGACACCAGAGTGGGACATTGGCTACAACAAGCTGTACTTCTCGCACGAGGGCGTTCTGTTCCAGGACGCCCAGATTCAGGTTGGCTTACGATCAGAATATCGGGGTCATATGGGTGTTGTTAAGCTCTACATTTCTAACAAATCCTCCTATCCCATCGGGTCGTTGACTACCACCATTGACAACCCGGCCTCTCCAAACCTCAAGATCGACAGCAAAAACCTCCCTGAGTCTACTGTTGCGGCAAATGGTCAAACTCAGCAGACATTCTTCTGTGCGGCCCACGGTCCCTTCTCAGATGCCCCTACCATCCGTATTTCCTACCTGGCCGGTGCACTCCAGGCTTATACCCTCCAACTGCCTGTTCTGATGCACCGATACATGGAGCCATCATCTCTCTCCGCAGAAGATTTCTTCCAGCGCTGGAGACAGATCGGTGGTGCACCCCTGGAGTCGCAGAAGACCTTTGGTCTGAGTGGAAAGAACAAGATAATTAACGAGGCCTACACCCGGCGGACTGTGGAAGGATTTGCATGGAAGATTTTGGATGGCGTGGACCCGAACAGCAATAATATCGTGGGTTGCTCAGTGATCCAGTTTGAAACAGGGAAGATAGGCTGTCTATTGCGCCTGGAGCCTAACTATGAGAAGTCGGTAAGTGATCAACCAGCCTATGTGCCTCCACAATATCCTATATTGCTACACGATACTAATTCCTCTATGCAGATGTATCGCGTCACAATCCGTGCCACACAAGAAGGAGTTCCGCAGTCACTGACGAGGCAGATGGAGCAGAAGCTCAGCCAGGGATTCAAGGATGTTGGACCTGGGTCTTACGACTAGTGTATGAGGGACTGCGAGGGGCATTCATGTATATCTCCATCAGCTTTCGAGCAAAATACCAGCGAGCATTCCTTGATGATTGGATCCTCGTTTTCTTGTATAATCTTTGCCTGCAGTAATAGTGATATGATATGATATACAGTAACCTTAATTTCTGCTTCTTTCCAGTGCCTTCTGTCACTTGCTTTTATTAGGATATGCCAACATTGAAGTTGATTGACACATCTCGCATCTAAACTCTACAAGTAGGCACCACGCTGCATATGCAAGAATTCATAAACTCGTAAAAACCACCAACAACCACAGTTTTAGACTGTCACCTAAACAACCCGAGCCTCCGACTTAGGCGGCCGATCCCCAAAAATAGTTGTTCCGACACGAACCTGATCCGACCCAAGAGCAATAGCTCCCTCGAAATCAGAACTCATGCCCATACTAAGCTCCAACTCCGCCTCAGACCCAGTCAACCCCAGATCAGCAACGATGCGATCTCTCGTCTCCCGCAAACAAACAAAGTCCTCATTTTCATTCTCCGGTGTGGTTTCCTTCGACCGCGCAATAGCGCCAATAGTCATAACACCATGCAGCTTCAGACGAGGACACTTCTCCTTGATAAAGCGAGCCAATGCAGGGGCAGCAGTCGGTTCAATACCGGCCTTATTCTCTTCGCCGGATGTATTGACCTGCACGTAGATGCGGAGCTTATCGTCCTCGGAATCTGCGGTATGCAGATTCGTGTTTTCGGGCTTTCGCTCTCCCCATCCTTTATCTAGGAGGGTGGCTTTCTTCTCTGTATCTACGCTCTCGACAGCCCATAGACCGCGTACGTCACGGGCGAGCATGACACATTTATTCGATTGCAGTCCGCCGATAAAATGCCACTTGATGCTGTTTGGGAGTAGTCGGGACTTTTCGAGAAGTTCTTGAATGTAGTTCTCGCCGAAATGGAGCTGCGAGGCGGGGGGTTGGTGCAGAGCTAGGACGTCGGAGGCGGGCTTCAACTTGGAAACTGCCACTAGACGGACTGGTTTGGCAGGAGTTGGGGAGTGGGCTGCAGCAGCTGTGACGCGTGCCGAGACGGCGGTCAAGTTTGCGAGGAGCGTGGAAGCTCGCGCGGGGGTGGCGGCCATATTGGGTGGTTGGTTGTTGGTTGATTCGGAGGGGGTGGTCATTGCAGTGTTGATAATGCTTGGCTTATGGGTTTAGTTGCTGTGGCTTGATGTGCACATATATGCGTGTTTAGAACTAGCGTTGATATTGTACCCCAATTGACCTTCCGACGAGTCAATCCAGAGAAAAGAAGGCTTTAGCTTGAAGGCGATATTAAACTTGATAGCGGCCTGAGGCAGCTCCGCGGGAAAAGTGACAGGTCATATGACTGGGCCGAGCTCGATCGATCCACCGCCTGCCTTTCTCTGCAATTCCCCAGCCACAGCATTTGCATCATTTGCATCTTGGAGAAGCTGTGGCTTCGACTGTTTGCGTCTGATCGACATGGGCTTATCCTGATCTTGATCTTGATAAAAATTTTCCATGCGACATTAGGAATGACGGGTATCTGTGCCACCTATACCTGATAGGCGCCAACTGACACCAGGGGAACCTTCAGCCCCCGCCAACCTCCCTAATGCAGCCCTGGCGGCTAGTTCGGCCCAATCAAGGTGATCGCCCGGGTCACCGGAGATCCTTCTCAGGGATGACAAGGTTGATCTAGCGGCCGATCAGATTGCTATTGAGTTTCAAACTAGATCTAAGTCCTTTGTCAAGTCTGGTGTGCCCTGAGGAACTATTTTTAAATTCTGTACCGCTTTTACCATCCTGATCCTTCTTACTTGCAGGAGGTTGGACGGGTTTCCTTTCCCTTCCGATGCACCATTTTGGCAAGCCAAGACCAATAATTCATTTCTGTTACCTCACATGTACCTTTTTATTAGGAAACCAGAGCACCAGGAACAGCAAAAACAGCGCAAGTGTCACTTGCTCCAACCAATGACAAGCTGGTGTCTGGTCATGAACCAGCCAGTACCACCTGGGTCGATGGTGAAGATGTAACCCGAAGCGCCGGACAAGGCAATCCACTACACTATTTATGAGCCGCAGGGTCCCGAATAGTTCGTTGTCTTCCTTGACGTCAGATTCTAGCGTTGATCCATGGTTCGAGGACGCGCTGTCATTCACTCATTATTACCATAGGCCCCGGTCTTATTCACTGTACATCTAGAACATAAAGACTTCTGATCGGCACTTACGTTCCCTTTCTTTCTCTTTACACCTATTTGCCTACTACTCAGCTGGTCTGAAACTACATTCGCCTCAACCTCTTGATCTGCCCCTGGTTGGACGATCTCTACCCGGCGTTTCCGCTATACTTCATCTCTCGACAAAGACAATTTTTGCCCAACCCATCTTTTGATCTTGCATTGACTGCAAGATTGCCAACGTTGGAAGTAATCTCCCAATTCAAGTCGCCCTAGCTCATCGAAAAGACTAGAGCAGCAGCAAATCGATCTTTCCGGAATTGGTCGGACCTCTACTACGATACTACGCTCCACTCTCTAGGGTTCCATTCACCAAGATATTCCAAATCGATCTACCAATTGAAACTTTTCAATCATCTGCTCAACATGTGCCGTCAATATTTCACTCTCTATGAGTGGTGCCACTGCGAAGAAGATGCTGGAAACAGTGTTTGCCCTGGTCAGCGCCGCAACAGCTGTCCGGGTGTCAGCATAGAGACCGTCCATATGCATTGTTTCTGCAATTCTCATGCTACCAAGGGATTCAAGACTGAGAAGAAGACTCGCAAGGAAGAAGATAAAGTGCGCCGCCGATCTCAAGAGTCCTTGGACGAGAAGTCTTCTCTGGGCCGACGCTGGTACCAGTGGTACCAATGGCGGGGTTTGTGGTCGCGTTAGATGATGATTTACATTTTTGATATCATGTTTTGTTTTAACTGTGGTTTCTGCCTTTGATATTCTCTATTCTTGTTAAATTTTTCAGCTTTGGTGTTGGGGTTCTTCTTTCTTTTCATGGGCGAATCAGGGTTTTGGAAGAGTTTATACTGATGTTTGAGACAAAAGATAAGACTCTGTTAGATGGTTCAAATCAATATCTGAATCAATAGAAAGAATGTGATTTCCTAGACGTGTCCAAGTGAAACATAGAAGAAGTACGTTCATAATGGGTTTGTATGGAAGAATGTAGGAATGGGATCGACTGCCCCCTTGCCCCATACAATTTGGAAGGAGATCCAATAGTCCAAACACACATCCCGCACTCCTTTTTCATCTTGCGACTTACACCTTTCACCCCCCCGATACCGTTGAACCTGAGATCGTCTCGCCTACTTCAATATCGTCCCGCCGAATCAACCGTTGTTTGTCTCATGCTTTTCGGATCTATGATCGCCTTGCACCATGGACCCCTCTAAATCCACGCTTGACCCACCCCGGTCCATTGATAACAACGCAAACCACGCCGCGATGGACACGCCACAATGCGATATTTCTGATTCTTTGAATCGCCTGTCTCTCGCAAATGCGACGGCAACTCCGCTACCGAAATCCCCATCCCTTTTATCTCCTGATGCCCCATCGCATCCTTCCCACTCCAAGCAACCTGCGCCGAGACGCTCCCCGAGCTCCAACTCTTTGCGCAACGAACGTCGTAAATCGATTCCTGCGCTCCAAAAACGCTCGTCAAATGCGTCGCTGAGATCATCTTCGGGCAACAACGGCCCCTCCTCCCCGCTCGTAGACGCGTCGCGTCGCTCGTCCGCCAATTTCGCGGGGTCCCCGACCTCGGGGACCTCTGTCGCGTCGCCCACAAATATGTCGTTGCGGCTCAAGCTGGGACCTCCTCCAGAGGCCCAAGAGTTGACGGCAGCTTCTATTGCCGCGCATCATTTTAAGAGGGAAATCGATCTGCATCAAGCAGTCGATCTCAAGTGCAAAACAGTTGTTGTGCTCCATGATGCCTGTTATGGTCATCGCTTCTCTCGCCCAGATACGACTGAGGAGTATTTAAAGGACATAGTCGAGCGCCCAGAGCGTATTCGTGCCTGTCTTGTGGGAGTGGCCGCTGCTTATGTCCGACTTGGTGAGCGATATGCAGGCGGACGCTTTGCCCCTCATCCTAACCTTGATATTGACCTCCTACCTTCGCCTTTTCAAATCTCCAAGTCGTCGCGCTCGTTGCCATTGCATCACGAAGCAGTGACTACTGTCCATGGAACCTCTTGGATGACAGAACTTCAGAGCATGTGTGAGCATGCAGAGTCGCGTCTCATCTCGAGCGGTCAGGAACTGGTCCGAAATCGCGTTCGAGCAAAGCTTCCCATGGGTGATCTTTACTTATGCGCAGAATCGCAGGATGCCTTTGAGGGCGCTCTGGGTGCGGTATGTGATGCCATTGATACTGTGTTCAGACCGGGCCCAACAGACCGCGCCTTTGTTTGCATTCGCCCGCCAGGTCACCATTGCTCGGCCAGTGATCCGTCCGGATTCTGCTGGATCAACAATGTCCATGTCGGGATATCATACGCGGCCTCCCAGCATGGCTTGACCCATGCTGCTATCTTGGACTTTGATCTACATCATGGCGATGGTTCTCAGGATATCGCGTGGAAACACAACGAAAAGGTCTTCGAAGCCTCCCGCAGGTCCTCTCCCTATGAGAAAGCGCCAATCGGATATTACAGCCTCCATGATATCAACTCTTATCCGTGCGAACCAAAAAACACCACTCCCGAAAACGTTCGCAATGCAAGTGTCTGTATCGATGGTGCACATGGGCAGTCCATCTGGAATGTCCATCTTGAAACATGGGAAAACGAGACGGATTTTTGGAATTTGTACCGGACTAAATACAACACACTTATCAACAAAGCGCGCGAGTTCCTCCGAAATCACGCCGAAAAGCTCGCCAAATCCCCCAACGGCCCGCGCCCCAAGGCTGCTATTTTCATATCCGCCGGCTTTGATGCAAGTCAGTGGGAAAGCAAGGGCATGCAAAGACACCAGCGCAATGTGCCAACCGGATTCTACGCCCAGTTCACGGCCGATGTTGTGCAAATGGCTCAGGAGGAAGGCCTCGGTGTGGATGGACGTGTGATCAGCGTACTTGAAGGCGGCTACAGTGACCGAGCTTTGACCAGCGGTGTGCTCAGCCATCTGTGTGGGCTGGCTACCACCTCTGAAGATACCCCTTCGCCAGATCAACCTGGTGCCCCTGCACCTGGCCAGCCTAGTGATTGGTGGTCTCCTCGTAATCTTGACGAGCTGGAGCCACTCGTCGCCTTGTCGACTAAAAGTCGCGAGAAATCGACTTCGACGTTCCTGAGCTCCACTCGTTCATCCTCAGCCAAGGTGGTTGCTCCACCACGTGAACGAAAAACCGCAAACTCCTATTCAGGTCTCGATCAGACCCCTTCCAATCTACCAGAAGTTGGTTGGGCCACGGCCTCGCATGAAGCATTCAAGATTCTTATTCCTGGAAGTCGGGAAACGACGAGCCATGCGCCCGAGTATCTAGGTGTCGCCGCTTCTCGCCAACGACGACAGGCTGCGCGGGATGGTGGTTCAATGAATCCTGACACTGTTCGTCGGCCACCACCAACTCCAGTCGATGGCAAGAGAACGCTTCGCACGAGAAAGGCCAAATCCCCGACACCTTACTCGCCCCGGCCCGCCACGCCACGCCAGCAGGCGATGCGCAAGAACCGGAGAAAGACTTTGGATGGCAATGAAGTGCCTGATGACTCCCGTGAATCATCCCCGTCCGTGGATGCCCGTCGGCGGAAGAGTACAACTGCAGTGGCTCCAGTTGCTACCGATGACACAGACGCCTCGAGAAATCCAAATATCCTTTCAATGGATGGTTCGGGTTCAGTCCAAAGCTCCAGACCTACTTCTGCCAGCAATTCACGAAGAACCAGCCCGGATACTCCTAGAAAATCATCTGCTACGAGGAAAGCTCCCCCAGTACCCAAGGTGCCTAATACCTTCCTACCTTCAAAGCTTTCTGATCAAGTGGCGCGGCCTGACGATGATTTGGAGAATCTGTCGAATGGGTTCCAGAAAATCAAACTGGTCATGCCATCTCCCGAGGAACAGGCTGCCCGAGAGAAAAAGGCGAATGAAGCAAGAAAGCAGACTGCAAAGGGAGCCAAGGCTCTCAAATCTCCCGCCACCAGGAAGACGACTACTAGTACCAAGACCGCACGGGGCAAGACGGCTCTTCGCCCTGGGGCTCTACCAACTAGCTCTCCCCCAGCTCTGCCCACCCCTCCCATAGGGGTCTCTGCAAGTGATGCTACGGTAAAACAGGAGGACCAACCCTACTTTGGATTATCATCTGATACACTTGTTGCCTCTTCGCCGATGATGCCGCCTGCCAACCCAGCCGGACCCAGTTCCCAGGAAACGATGTTCCCTGTCGCCAACCCTTCTGAATGGGCGACCCCAACAGTATCCCCTGCTGCCAGCCAGCAACCGGCGTCATTCGCCAATAACTCCCCCCCTCAAACTCCCGGCAACGATCTGGATATGGCGATTTCTACCCCTCAGAGCAACGTATTCTCACCCCCTACTTCTGAAGGCCACACAAAGACCGGCCTACCTGTCTTTACATCAAGCAGTGCCATCCCTTTTGCGGCATCGGATACTTCCTCCGAGAGACCTCCACAGGACCAGCCGCACCCACAGAGCAACTCTGGATCTAACTACCCATCAATGTAATGCTCACTAATTGTGAGCCTTCTCTTCCTGTCTTTTTCTCGTTCTGGATGGTTCCGGCGTTGTGGATGGGCTCTGTTATCAACCCTATGGCGTGATTTTCGGCTGCTTCTTTTGCGTCAGATACCCCGTTCGTCAACTTCGTTCTTTGCTCGTTCTTTCTTAGCCCCATTTTGTGGAGTTGATGGTTGACCTTCAATACACTTTCGTCCTATGTGTGGTGTGATTTGATCAAGGATATGCCGGGCAATTTGCAGTATCGCTTCCGACCAATACCCCAGCGGAATCCTCACCCTATCATATGCCGAATAACTTGAAATGAACATTCATCTTAACTTTTGAATCTGTCTATTAATCGTACATTCAGTCTTGGGAGTCATCAGCATCAGCATCAGTCATCAAATCGCCTCTTTCCAGCCGCAGCATCCACCTCAAACCTCAAATCCCCGGGCGCTGACCTAGGCCTTCGAACATCGATATCAATATAGACCATGTAATATTCACTAAATTCCATGATCATTCAGTATCTTTCAAATGATGAGAAATTAGGACCGCGACTATGCCCAACATTTCAAACCTTGAAGCCAACTTCAGTTTCGTTCTTCGTTGGCCACTTCGCCAAATTCTTGTTCAAGGGTCGTGGGGGTGGGGGGGGGGGGGAGGATACGGGAATTACCAAGAATAAATAGAACAGAAGGTTTGGAAATTGAAACAGAGGGGGGGTTTATACTCGAGAATCGTGCTTTCCTAGTATGGATCGCGCCTGACACTTTGAATGCTTGTGCAATGCAAACAATTCCAACACTTCAAAGACACTGAGAAATATTGAAAGATCATATTTTCACCTTTATACAATAAAGGCCGAGCATTCCTATGATCGGAAGATACAGTCCCGCAAAGACCCTGCAAGCATACCGATGATCGATAACCACCTACGTCACTGAATGAAAACCACCATGAATCCTCGATTGACTGCACTGTCTTCCAGACAGAGCCCACCAACTTACTAGACAACTTAGGTATCCAGTTTAGTACTAGTGGCAAATCAACCCTGGTACCTGCGCCTCTGCGTAGAATCGGAGTAACCGATTAGATAAGCCTTCTCCGCATTAGTCAAATCAAGCCAGCATCTTCTACTCATATCTAGATACACATCTCCATATACCTCGCCTCGCATTTCCCTCGATCTTACACTCACTAAATCCACTCGCTACATCATCATGTCGCCCATCACAGTATCCCGAGGGAACACCCCCTCAACCGACGAATCATTTACCCAAATGGCCAACGAAGACCTCGAATCAATCGGACGCCACTGCCAACTCTCTTACTGCGGTCAACTCGATTTCCTCCCCTTCCGCTGCGAATCCTGCAAAAGTACATACTGCCTCGAGCACCGCTCCGAAACAGCTCATAAATGCCCTCGCGCAGGCGAATGGGCCCGTCGCAGAAACGGAAACACAAACCAAGAAAACCGCGGTAGCGCACCGCAAAAACCCAACATCTACAACTCAGAGCAGTGCTACCATGTTTCCTGCAAAACACTTATAAACACACTTAAAGATCCGGCCGTTCGTTGTCCAAACTGCAACCACCAATACTGTCTTAAGCATCGACTTCGCGAGGAACATGATTGCGCCAAGCTTACCCCGCTGGGCGCACGGCAGGGGAACGGGCCCTCAGCGAACGAGACTATCAAGTCTATGTTTGCGCGTGTGCGCACATGGGGCAAGGATACACAGGCCGCCAGCGCAAATCTGATCCCGAAGGTGAAGCCTAAAGCTAACAGCCCCGCCGCGAGGGCTGTCAATGTGAATACGATGAAGAGGACTGCGAAAGGGGAAGCAAATGTTCCCGTTGATAAGAGGCTATATTTGCATACTGTTGGGACAGCCGATACGCAGGCTGCGGAGCCACCGTCTGGGGATTTCTACTTTGATTCAAGGTGGAAGGTTGGGCGGGTTCTTGATGACGTTGCAAAGAGATTGAGGGTTGAGAACTTGAATAATCGGAGTGGAGGGGAGGAGGCGCGGTTGAGGATGTTCCATGTTGAGTCTGGGGAGTTCTTGGAATTTTCTGATGCTATTGGTGTGAAGGCGAAGCAGGGGGATACGATCGTGTTGTTACGGGGCGCTGGGGTCATTCTGGAGAAGTCATGACCATATGCATCAAGCATTGATCTTTTATATGTTTCTTTCGAGGTGTTTACAAGCATGATATACAACCTGCATAGCTTTAGATCTATACACTGCATTTACGCGTTATAGCAGACAGCTATAACATTCTTTCAACATTTCACATTTGGTGCATTGTATTTATAAACTTCATCTGGTATCGTCTAAACATGTATATGTGCTATCGGAGGCTCAACGCCGAATCAAGACAAGGCGTTTAAACACTCATTTTCATCTTGATGATCTTGTGAGGCTTGTAGCCAATCACCTCGAACTCATCCTCTTTCCAACCGTCAATCACAGCACTGCCACGGTCATCACGCTTGATACGCAACTCCGGGAACTCGTTAGGCTCACGAGTCAGCTGCTCGTTCAGCGCATCGATGTGATCCAAGTAGATATGGGCATCCCCCATAGTATGAACCAGAGTACCAGGGTTCAGATCCGCAGCATGAGCAAGAATGTGAGTGAGAAGGGCATAGGAAGCGATGTTAAACGGAACACCCAGACCCATATCACAAGAGCGCTGGTAAAGAAGACAGGAAAGGGTTCCCTTCGCATCTGGGCGGCCCTTGTCATCAAGCTTCATCCCCGGCGGGAACGAGACGTAGAACTGCGCAAACATATGGCAAGGCGGGAGAGCCATCTTCTTCAGATCCGCAGGGTTCCAAGCACTCATGATAATTCGACGATCAAAAGGCGAGTTCATGATCTTGTCCACGATATCCTTGAGCTGGTCCACACCTTGGCCTGTATAGTCCGTCTTGGCGTCGACGTACTCGGCACCAAAGTGCCGCCACTGGAATCCGTACACGGGACCGAGATCGCCCTCTTCGCGGTGCCCGAGGCCAACCTTATCGAGGTACTCGCGGCTGCCATTGCCATCCCAGATTTTGATACCGGCTTCGGAGAGGGGTAATGAGGAGGTGGTGCCCGCGATGAACCAGAGTAACTCGGCAAGAACGGCGCGCAGGAAGACTCGTTTTGTGGTAAGGAGTGGCAGGACGGGGATTGGGGAGCCGCCTTCTGGGTTGGGCTTTGAGAGAGAGAATCGGAGAGCTGGAGGGGCGAAAATGCTTTTCGTGCCGGTGCCTGTTCTGTCGGGGCGGAACTCGCCTTGGGCTAGGATGTCGCGGATCAGGTTGAGGTATTGGTGCTCCTCATGGGAGGGGTCATGAGGCGGCTGTGGTGTGGCTACGGGCGCGGTAGCGACTTGTTCTTGTGTCATTGTGAAGTGATGTATGTTTGATAGTGTAATTTTTGCCTTCCTGTACGATCTGACACGTTATCAGGTGGCGTTATTGGGACTGCCTGGACCGTATAATGAGGAATGAGAGAAAAGCGCCAGGAACCAGTCCCAGATTGGTGATCTCTGCGCGCGTCAACGCGACACGCTATCACGTGAGACTATCTTATCGTGCATAGAGTTTATCACTCATGCTTTGTTTCTCGGCACGTACCCGACATTACGATAATACGTATTAAGTCACAGCGTTGATGCGGTCGTTAACCACACATAACGCTGTTCAAATGATAGGAACTACTGCTTTACGCATCATGAAATATCTTACACGAAATCCCTAAACACCTGCACCTTCTTGCCACTCCATTCTGTGACATTTTTCTCCTCGTACCACACTCTCTGGACTGCTGAACTCTTCCACACAACATGGCGCCCAGACTCAACCCGTCAAAGTTGACGTTGATCAGTGATGTGGTCAAACGCCAGTCGCCAACTCTTTTCAAATAGCCGAGACAGCAGAATGCAGCGAATGTACGGCCAAGAACTTCCGCAGGAACTAGTGACTGTTATGACACCTCTATGCTCCCCCCACTCGTATCGGTCGTAGATGTAGTATAATACCGCCGATGCTAGAAGCAATCTGTGACCATTTGCTAGAAAAGCCAGGCCTATACCTCGAACAGTTGGATGTCTTTCTGTGGGCTGGATTCCGAATGCTAGTGACCACCCCTGGCGGTGAAAAAGCTCTCATATCCAATGAATCACAATTTGATAGCCAGGTCCTCAGTTTCCCATGCCAACAAAGTGTCGGAAACGGACACAGTATGGGGATGAGCGGAACCTAAAATACTTCGCCGCTTGGTAAGGCAGGTTTTGAGCATATTAATCGCTTCTGAACACCGACCAGAAGATTTCAAAGTCACAGCCAGATTGGCCATATTCATCAGTGTGGAGGGATGGTCGGAGCCGAGCTTTGTCTTGCTCTTTTCTATCACCTGCACCTGGAGCTGTTCGGCCTCCTCTAACCGGGCCTGGCTCCAATACGTCAACGCGAGGTTAGACATGCTCGTCAGCGTGGAGGGATGGTCGGCGCCGAGCTTTGTCTTGCTCTTCTCTGTCACCTGCACCTGGAGCTGCTCGGCCTCCTCTAACCGGCCCTGGCTCCAATACGTCAACGCGAGGTTAGACATGCTCGTGAGCGTATCGGGATGGTCAGCGCCGAGCTTTGTCTTGCTTGTCTCCATCACCTTTACCTGGAGCTGTCCGGCCTCCTCTAACCGGCCTTGATTCCAATACGTTGCCGCGAGATTAGCCATGCTCGTAAGCGTATCAGGATGATTGGCGCCGAGCTTCGTCTTGCTTATCTCCATCACCTGCATTTCGAGATGCTCAGCCTCCTCCCACCGGCCTTGGTTCCGATACGTCGCCGCGAGGTTAGCCATGCTCATGAGCGTGGAGGGATGGTCGGCGCCGAGCTTTGTCTTGCTCTTTTCTATCACCTGCACCTGGAGCTGTTCGGCCTCCTCTAACCGGCCCTGGCTCCGATACGTCGCCGCGAGGTTAGCCATGCTTGTGAGCGTGGAGGGATGGTCAGCGCCGAGCTTTGTCTTGCTCTTCTCTATCACCTGCACCTGGAGCTGTTCGGCCTCCTCTAACCGGCCCTGGCCCCTATACGTCAACGCGAGGTTAGACATGCTCGTGAGCGTATCGGGATGGTCAACGCCGAGCTTTGTCTTGCTTATCTCCATCACCTGTACCTCGAGAAGCTCAGCCTCCTCCCACCGGCCCTGGTTCCAATATGTCGACGCGAGGTTGGCTATGCTCTTGAGCGTATCGGGATGGTCAACGCCGAGCTTTGTATTGCTTAACTTCATCACCTGTACCTCAAGATTCTCGGCCTCCTCCCACTGGCCTTCGGAGCGGTATGCTCCTGCCAATTGCGTAGTGCTAGCAAGGGTCTCCTCACTCTCTTCACCTAGAATCTTCAATCGAAACTTTCTTGATCTCGATGCCATTTCCCTTGAATCTGTGATATACCCGAGTTCTCGTGCATACCATGCCCCTCTATAGAGCAGCTCAGTCCATTGCTGAATACAGACTTTGGATTCTGGTCGTTGCGACACTGCTCCTTTCACATGTGGAAAAAGCGAGCGGCATTTCCCCCAATTCTCGTATTGACCAGTCGGAAATTCAGAATACAGCTTTTCGATGAATTTTTCTTTCCAGTGCTCAAGTTGGTCATGAGTTTTCAGCCATATGCGTACTGTTAGCTGCACTAGTCGATGCATTGTGAAAGAAATGTTGTCTCTTCCGGCCGCTATCAGTGAAAAATCGCGAAGAGTTATTATATCGTCTTCAAAATCGGCGTCCAGTTTATCACGAGATTCGCTGTCCGTGTCTGAAGTGCTTGAACTATCCTCCTCGCCTCTTTCCTGGTTTTGCTGAACTTGAAGAATGTCCTCGCTGATTCCCTGCCGGTCAAAAAAGCTCATTAAAGACAGTAAGTCCGTTGCAGACGGCCTGCTCCGGCGGATGTAATCAAATGATATTTGCCATGTGAGCAGAATGGAGTTCTTGGCCTCCCAGTCTCGGTAAAGAAGACCGGCCTCCTCGTTAAGCACGCGTACTGCTTCGCGGTCACTTTTCCGGATCTTTTCAAGGTATTGCGAAACTGAACAACGGGGTGATCGATGTGTGATATAACTAGCAGCCTGTACGATCGCGAGTGGCATATATTCAAGCTCCTGACCTAGCTGCTCCAAAATCTCAAGTTCTGTCGGCATGCTTAACTTCTTCTGCAGCAAAACCAACGCTTCGCCATCGTTCATTGGTTGCACTTCGATGAGGTTCTCATGATTCGTGACATCCAGCGCTACTTTCTTGTTCCGACTAGTGACGATGATGGACCCAGTAGTGCTTGCGAGGAGGTACCTCACCGGCGGTTGCGCCGAGGAATCGTTTTTTATGTTGATCTGGCCCCCTGTGCTGGTTGCTAAGGGTCTGCGCAAGAGCTCATCGTCGTCGACGTTATCAAGGACGAGGACCCATCTCCCGATCTTCTCGTCCTGTAACCAATTTCCGACGAGTTGGAATATATTGACATTGTGAACCTGTCGCCCGGGGATTTTGACCCGATCCGCCATCTCATGGAGACTTTGTTCGCAGCGGGCCTTGTTACTTGCATGGACCCAGAAAACCCACGTTTTCGCCGACTGCTGTCGGAGCTGATGAGCATATTCGATGGCAAGTTGTGTTTTCCTGTTGCTCGTCAGCATTGGATGAAATATCTAAAGGGTTGCTCTAACCCAACACCACCGAGACCGACGAGAGCTATGCGAGATCCTGGAACCGAGGCTTTTTCGCATATCCGATCAAGGAGTGCATTTCTACTGACAAAGTCTGGATCATGCGGATATGGCACTGTCGACAGAGGTTCTGGGCGGGACTCCAGTTGTTCTAAGGGCAGGAAGCTGCTGTTAGTCGATCTCACCCGTCCCATCGTCAACGCCACTAGAAACTCACCCGCTGGAAAGTTTATTACCCCTTCATTGACCCCCACCTGGTAGCCTGAATTTCTATCGCCAAAATTGACAAAGGACATAGTTAATACTTCATGAACACGATCTTTAAGGTGTCAGGATGACGAAAGTGTCAGCCGTCATAAATATGGCTATCTTAGCCTGACCATCAGGTGACTTAGCAGGCGCTAAGCGATCGCCCTTTATTGGTCGAAAATGTCCGTGGATGCAGAGTGCATAGATCAACGCAAGTTAAAAATATCAGGCTACCAAGGTTAGCTCTCTACAGCAATAGCATGGCCTTCGTCATGTAGGAGGTAGATGAAGTCGAAGGCTACCGTAGTAGACTAAGGAAAATGAAGAGACAGGCATCGTTAGAATCCAGCCAGATTAGCAGACCTCCCCTACCTATTCTCCAACATGTCTAAAACATTCTACAAGACTATACGGCAATTTACAATTCCTCATGAGACAAGAAAACACAATCATGTTCCGTACTACGATACGGCGAAGCAGGGGTTGTTTTTGAGTACCAGATAGGGACTAGTGTAGCTCCGGATACGGGTCGAGAAGAAAGCGTGAGTGTCTGGGGTATAACGTGGTTTCGAAATCTACTGTAAACCCTGCATAAACCACAGCAAATCTCACCCGTATAACACAAGACTAGTGGCAGCGTCTAGACCCTTGCTTTTCCTGGAAGCTGCATACCTGAGTCAGTTGAATTCAAACCCTTCAACGTTAGCATTGTTATCTGCTACTCTAAACATTGCATATATCATTAATGAGTCATCAACAAAACCAACAAAAATTGGAGTACTTAGATCCCTACGCTGTCTTCAAAGTTTGACAGAAGGGTAAAAGCGCTAATGTTCAAATCCAATGTATTTCTGTTCATTCAAAAGAGCGTATTGTTGAACTAATCTCTGCTAGTCTCCCATCCTATTCTGATGACCACAAATCTTCCATACGGAGCCCATCTCCTCTCCTTCAAGCCAGCTTTAATGTGAAAGGAATACCTATAATGGCAAGATGATTTCAAACTGAGGATGACCACATAGTTTCACTGACATCAATCTGATATTCTCAGGCCTTTAAGAAGAAAAAGCCTTGATAGCAGTATCAAAATGCGTATCAATACTCTTCAAAATAGCAGGGCCCTTGTCCTTGACCGAACCAGTAAGGGTTTTGATGATAGCCTGACCAAACGTATCGGTAGCCTTCTTCAAGTTCTCAAGGTCCTTGTCAACAAGTCCATCAGCGGAGCCACCAAGAAGAGCCTTCTTAAAGACATCCTGCTTATCGACAAGCCCATCAAGCAAGGAAAAGACATTGTCTGACAGAGAAACAGTAGCCGAGTAAAGCTTGTCCTGATCATCCGAATCAAGAGTATCAACTTGCTCAGCAACTTGAGCTCCCTTGTTGATATCATCCAGGAGGTCCGTGGCCTCAGACTGGATCTTCAAAGCGGTTGAAGTGACATCGAAGTTATCGGAGAAGGTGCTCAGGGTAGAGTTGATCGCGCTCACACCTGAATTGATGGTGTCAATGCTGGAGAGGATCCCGCTTGCGCCAGAGCCGGAGCTCGAGGGGAGACCGAGGGCACTTTGGCCGAGGGCGAGGAGGCCAACAAGGAAGTATTGTCCGGCGACCATTGTGAGTTTTGGGATAGAAGAGGTAGAGGGTGGAGCTGAAAAAGATACGTTTTTTTTCTTTCCTTTTTAATAACGATGAATAGTGCAATGAGTCTGATGGATACTAAAGGCTGCGATAATCCGGGGTTTAAATACCTGCATTCTTCAGTCGCAAAACATCATCATGCGTTGAACTGAGCTCAAGACCAAAATATCGGTTATGATAAAAAGAAAATGAGGTTCCCCGCAACTAGTTCACGCGTGTCAGTTTGTCTAACACGGTTCATGAAGGTAAAAATGACTTGAAATTGAATGGTGTCTTGTGATAAACATGATGGTGATGAAGCAGATGCAATAATAAGCCCTGACGGATGAGAATCGCGTCGGCCCGCTTGCGAAAAGGGCAGTTTGTTGGTCCTTTTTTTAGGTCAAGCTGGGGAAATCTGGAGAAATAGGTCGTTTCCACGTGAATAAACCTTCATCCAGTGAGAGACTTTTGTAAATGGAGCATGAGTTTCTGTCGATCATGCAACTAGTCTATTGCTGTGGATCATGTAGCCGAAGCGGGGCAGGGTCCATTCTGATTTTTGAGACAACGCCACAATTTTGAGGTGGATATAGGCATCACCGTTTAATATTCTTTGCCCTGCAGCGCCGTTGGGTGGATTCAGATTAATTGCAAATTAGGCTACTTTGTGTCGTGATTTGGGAACCTTGCATAGTTGCTGAGGCCTGGTTCAGGGGTCAGATGGCTGATGCCCTGTACCCTACGTCTCTGTTTCCTTGAAAGTCAATTTCCAGCCGTAAGAAAGTCAACGTGGAATGATTGAGATGGCGCTTCAACACACAGCCACAGAGTAGGCAATTCAGGTGACAGTTCCTGCATGTATTTGGTATACCTCCCTCTTGTCTCTGGACTAGGTAACATTCGGTTCGTGGTTACGATTAATTAGTGAAAGTAGTCACCGTTTTTTCTCCACAGTTGTTTCGGTTTCAAAACTTCTAAGCCAGGTTGAATTTTTACCATATTACAGAAAGATAATGTTTCAGGTTTGACGTTGCAACGCATCAATGAAAATCTAGCAGATAAATTCTAACTCTAAAGCGAAATACAATAGCGGTGACAAAGATGAGGGCAAGTGAAATATAAGAAACGAAATATAAGTAGAAGATAAAAAACGAACGGCAAGAATCCAAAGACAAGATATGGAAGGTCCAAAGCCAACCACCTCTGAGCTCATACTGTCATAGCGCCACCAGCGTTGTTCAACGATGCGCTTTGATTTAGCTCAGTCATCATTCAACCTTCGAGGCAAGGAAGGTTGCAGCAGAGCTGGCATCGTCACCATAGGTCAAGTGAGCCGCAGTGATAATAAGAGTTCCATCACAGACCTCATCACCAGTGGCACAGTAGACCTTAGTCTGATCCGTGGGGTAGCCAGGGATTCTGCCTCCATCCTGCTTGTTACGGGTGAATCCAAACAAAACCACACCCTTGACCTTGTCTCTCACTTCGGTAGACAACTTCTGGATCGCACCGTCCATGACAGCAGTTCCCTGACTAGAAAGTTGTTAGAGATGAGCAAGTCGGTACGAGACATTGTGATTATCATACCTGTATCCACCAGCGACAATCTTCGCATTCGGACATTTGGTGTTGCACTCGTTGAACATGTCCACTGCAGCTTCAATATCTGCGGGCGAGGTATTCGCGGGAAGGAAGTTCGTATCCAAACCGGCAGTGTAGGCACCTCCGACACCTTGGCAGCCCAGTTGGCCTCCCAGCTTGACCTTCAGGTCATCGCAGACCTCCGGACCAACGACAGTGCCCTAAACGGTCAGCGCAGTCATCGAAACAATAGAAACGAGTGTTCTTACCATGTTGCCGACTTCAGTAGACCCACGAGCAAAGATGAACATGGTATCTTTGCAGTTGCCATCGGTCAAGTCATTGGCAGAGATGTACTGACGACGGTCGATACCTGTTGGTGATGCCGCGACCAACGAAGCAAGAAGCAAAGGAAGAATAGTCTGGATGAACATTGTAGCGGTGCGAAGGCGATGAAGAGATTTCTTGCTGCTTTCTACCGACTACCAGTGCGATTCAAGACACTTATATAGGTCGCGCTTCATATTGTCTTAGATGTTGTGGTTTGCTATGGCACACGGTAACGGGACAGCCGAAGTATAGCCGGAGACCAAAATTGAGTCTCTGGGCAAAGGGTCCACGAAAATACAGAGTGTTTCAGAATGGCCCAAAAACAAATAACACCGCATATAAGATAAAAGAACCAAGCTTTTCATATTACGCTAACGGTTTTTCAGGGTCTTCCTTGTGTTTGATAAAATCGATAAAATTCGAAAACGTACAAACCTCCGAGATCTTGAACACTCGACCCTCGGTAGTTCATCTTCGACTTGGCATCCGGGATAGCCACGGCACACGTGGCATGGGTTAATCTATCGATACGATCACAGGAAAGTCTGAATATGTGAACTGAAAATTGGCTATCAGTTGAATTACAAAAAGTAGAATCGGTGGACTATGGTTCCCTTGCACCACTACTGTCTTGGACCTCAAGATTGAAGGACGCGAGTCAATATACTCGAGAATGAGTTAAATAACATTTTATGATGAATCATGTTATTTCGTCATTTGCATTATGTGGCTGTTCACAATTGATTGCCGACGCTTGGCGGCCAAGGACCTTGTAACTGGGAATATGGGCACCAAAACCGTGATTTGAAATTACCACTCCAAATTGTCGCCTCCTAAAAAGAAGAAGTCTAGACGAATGAAAGAATGAGTGCACTAGGATGTCCTTCACTACAGTGGATAACATGCTTGCCCCGGTTCAGCTCATGCTCCGGCCTCGGTCTCGAAAACGACTTATACTCGGAGATACTAGGGTACTGTCCCCCAACTTATGTGGAACAAAATATCAGCAGGGGAGCAACAACATCGAAAAGTAGTCTATACGCACTCTCAAACTAATGGACTCGCCTTCCTCAAAGTCCACACCCATTGCCCAAATACCGATCTCCAGCTTCACAACAGTGCCTGGAGAAATCTTGTCCTGTCGTTTATGAGAATGAAAGGGGAACTGTGGATGAATGCTCTTCGATTCATCAATTTCGCGGTGGGAAGCGCGTAGGAGTCCAACCGAGCCTACGTGTAGATTGAGGCTCGCCTGTTCTGGTTCCGTAATCTCGTCAATGGACTTCACGGGTGTCGCATCGAATAGGAAATTGAGATGCATCAGGTCTTTGCCATTCTTACCTTTCTTGCGTAGAATGAGACGGACAGTGAGTTCATCGTGCGCATCGCAAGGCATACACAGTACTGCCTTGGTTGACCGATTAATCATGCTGGCTTGTCGAATGTATAGTTGAACTCGGCAAAGCTGTGGCGCTCTTCCGAGTCATAGCTGTTACGCTGGGTAGTCAAGGAATGGGAAGGGGAAAGCAGCTTGTTATCTCCCAGGAAGAATTCCTTGTATTCAGTCGTCGGTACGGGAAAGTCTTCAAGGACAATATCGTCAATGGCTTCCCGGTCTCCGAACTGTAGCGCAGACCATCGGACCTTTGGCGTTTCCTCCCATCTGTTATCCTTCTCTCTCAGATAACGGTCGAAGAACAAGGCTAACTCCGTTGTAGGCTCTGGCACACTGTACAGCTAATAACTACTCCTGCTTGCTGCCCACTGAATCCATTTTTTTATCATGAGGCACTTCCAAATAACCACGAACGGAACCCATGGTATGAATCGAGCTAACATCTGACCCTCGAATAGAAACAGGACATTGCACGCGAGAGATATCGGCGCGTTTATCTTCCCAAAAAGCACTGGACACAGGGGAGCGACAATATATCTCCTCAAAATCCTCAAGTCCAGAATTCTCAGGGCCGCGCACAATAGCCTTTGCAATGAGAGCGAAGTTGCTCATAGAGAACCAACCGCGACGGCAGAACTGTTCACGATAAATATCACCTGATCCCTACCAAGGCGCAATGGCTTTCAAAGAAGGTGGCTGCTGTGAAGCAAAAAACCACTGCGAGATGGCCAGAGCCGAATTGCCAGCCATACCAACATTTCCATTTTGCACCAGTCCATCCGAGCGACGGCTTCCACCACGTCATATCCATCCTCCGCGTCCTGACTTCCCATCACACAGATCTGGCCGTCGCTGTGACCAGCACCACGTGTGTCAACACTCACAATGGCGTAGCCCTGGGGACACCAGATCTGCGGATCTAACCCTTCGAACTTCTCTAATCCACTGAGCTCGGATGGCTTCACACAGCACTGCCATGTCGTCATGGGGAGCATATCCAAAGTGCTATATTTCTTGCCATAAAAGGACCAGCTGAGCACAGCTGGAATTTTCTCAGTCCAGTTGGCGGGCCTGTACACATCCACATTTAAACGGACGCCGTCCCGGACCACTATCTTAACATC
This sequence comes from Penicillium sp. VS I D KN, assembly GCA_019775415.1. Classification (NCBI taxonomy): domain Eukaryota; kingdom Fungi; phylum Ascomycota; class Eurotiomycetes; order Eurotiales; family Aspergillaceae; genus Penicillium; species Penicillium sp. VS I D KN. Next base: position 294,294 of record JACWFT010000023.1, on the reverse strand, counting down.
GTGATCAATTGAACGTTGCTTTCAAGGGGCTTGCCGTTGAAACCATTCCAGCAGATAGGCAGGATTTCGGATTTCCCAGATTGACGTGCTTGATATCCGTTCTCTCCAGCGGTTGGCTGGGCGATGCGCTTATACGCAGATTGAAGTGGAGGAGGCATTTGAATAGATGTTGATGCGATAATACTGTGAATTGCGCTGAACGAGGTTCTAGACTGGACATTGGCTCAATTATAGTTTCTGGACAGTCAACGAATAGAATGCCCATCAGTTGCATATTGCTTCACATATTGTCCACATTTGTCCACATTTGTCCACATTTGTGTAAGTCTGATCCACTCCACCCCCGCTTGCCGATGGGTGTTTGGGTTAGACCCTTTGTACCCTTCTCCGCAAGTTCAAACACGGGGAAGTGGGGAGCTTGCTAGGGTATCCGCTTTGCTTCAATTACCGAACATTATTAATACAATTCAGTTAATCGTTTAACTAATTTTCATCTTCCTATAATGTCTCGTCTTCTGTTTTTCTTTCGTGAAAGCCACGAGCCACGAGGTTGCTAAGTGATGGCTATATGGGAAAGGGAATCAGCTACTCCAATGTAGCAATAAAATATGCACTTGCGATATGGATATTTGTGTTGCTGGTGAGATGACGGAAAGGAAAACAGAAGAGAGAAGAGAAAGCAGATGGGAAGCGAAGCTGCTCGCTTCTATGGGCCTCCTAGAATATTTGAATTTCAATTTATAACAACAAAGAAATCAATCTTGGAACCTACACCTAGATTGTTGTGGAAAGGCGATAGTCCAAAGGCACGGTTCAACCCTTTACTCTGTGTATAAACACAGCTGTTTATGAGCGGTCGAAAAGCGGAGTGACTGAAATACTTTTGGCACAGAAAACCTTAAACATACTGATTGGAATGAAACGAAGTCTGGATATCCAGTGGCTGTCCGCCTTTTTTTGTGCACTAACTCAATTTTACTGAGTGAATTGTATCAAGGCTTGTTGTAATAAACTATTGTCAGTTTATAATCACTTCTCAAATGATTGCCCACAAAGTGGACAGTCATTCACACCCTGAACGCAGACATGACAGTACAAAACAGTGCTCCCAGCAGTGGCGTCCTTCTTAGTGATCATATCGCAGCTCTTACAAATTCGTGAGCTGGCTAGCATCTTGTCTAAACAGACATCACAATGCGCGTAGAAAGCAGCCTGAGGGAGAAAATGATCGTGAAAAGAGGGAGGGATGAGATGAGGCAAACAGTCCTCTTGCAGTCCAGTCTTGGCTTTCAAAAGATCGGTAACCTCGTCAAAAGGCCCTGCACTGCTTTTTCCAGGAAATCTCATGGGGGCCCTGGGCCTACTAGAGGACTTTTGTCTTCTGAATGACTCTTGGAGGGGAGTAAGCCCCAATTTATCCTCACTTTGGGCCTCGATATCGGGATGGTCGAGCAAAACTTTCACCACGCTTCCTCTATCCCTGCAAACGGCTGCAAATAGTGGTGTTCTACCAAATACATCCTTGGGGTTTGGGGTGCATCCGGCATTCAAAATGCGCTGTACCAGAGTGACGTCGCCTCGTGCAGCTGCCCAGTGCAATGGCAGTCGTCCAAACTCATCCTGAAAGCTTGGGCTACACCATTCTTGAAGTACGCCTGCCAAAGAGCTTTCATCTTCACAGTCAGCTGAATTGGATAAGCAAGAAAGCGCATAAAAGTAGCGCGGGAGATTTGTGTCCATAATCAGGGATGGAGTGTCGGCACCGCTTTGCAGGAGTAATTTGGTGATATTGACATGGCCCTTTTTCGCTGCGGCGGTCAGAGGAGCAGGGTTGGAGTTGATGTTGGCTTTCCTCTCAATAAGCACTTTGACAGCTGCCTCATAGCCATTCTCTGCTGCTGCATGCAAGGGGGTCTCACGACGATTGTTCTCGTGGTTAATATCAGCACCCGCGTCGAGTAGCAATTTGATTACCAATGCATGATCACCCACGCTGAATAGCGACCTAGAACCGAGCCGGATTTCACCGCCACCCTTCGCAGCGAAGAAGATCGGAGTCTCGTTGCTTTTCTTTTTAGAGAAGATCCGAGAATCGTAAATTACCTGTCCGCCGATGATTGGCCCGACCTTGTTGCTTCCGTTTACAAAATTGACACTGGCACCCCCGTCAATTAAGAGTCTAACGACCGCGACGTGGCCGTAGGCTGCGGCGTAGAAAAGTGGGGTAAAGTTCTCTTTTGTAGCAGAGTTGGGATCCGCTCCACGGGCAAGTAGAAGCCTAGCTACTGTCTCGTTGCCAGATGCTGCAGCCCATGTAAGAGGTGTGCGGCCAAGATAGTCCCAGACATTGAAATCGCTGCCAGAGTGGGAGAATCCCTCCATGATATGTTTAAGCCCAAATAGTGATGCAAGGTGTAGCCCCGTGAAATTACATTCGGTTCCTGACAGACCGAAGATTTCTCGCATGCACCGAGAAGCCTTAGCGTCGTTTCTGATGAACGCGGAGAGAAGGGAGCCATTGCCAAGGCTCTGGCGAAGATGGGTCCCTAGTTCATGAGCCGAATATTGATAAAACGGGTACTCCTTTCGTTGCACTTGAGGGACGCCTGGAGCTAAGCAAGAATCATCAAAAGAGTTGAACGACAGATATGTAAGACATGAATCCGTGAGGAATTCGTTAATGTCGGTGAACCAGGACTTTGACGTGCGCTTCAGATACTCTTGAGTTGTAAAATGTCCAAGCCTAATGATGTTGCTCGTTTCCTCTACCACGACTAAACCGGAGCAGACAGAGATCATCTCCCCGATATCTGTTATGTTCATTTCGTCGAACTCAGGCTCTCCAATTTCGACCGCAATAGCATCTTGCAGCTCGACAGCGGTAAGTGGTCGTGCCGAAAACGTAACCCATCCTAGAATCCTCTTGGCAAGGTCTTGAGAAAATGGGCTTTGCTGCTCAATTCTTTTCATGGTCTCGCTATAGGCATGATCATATGCCCCTGAGCCAGATTTAAGCTGACTGCCTAGTGTTCGAACTCTTTTCTCATTCTTTTCATCCAATAGTAGATTCAAATATAGACGGACAAGCAAAAACCTGAAAAATTCAGTACATAATCTTGCATGTCAAATTTTGTGGCACTTACATCCCCCCAGCAGATTCAATGATCTGATTGCGAATATATTGCCAGAGCTCGGGCTTCCTCTGAATGAACGGCGGGAGATAATCCAGGCTTGCATCGAGAAAGCTTTCCACGTCTTCTCTGCTAGCTTCGATCTTTAACTTGAGATCATTGCTGAAGCAGGTCTGGCCAAATTGATCATCGTGTCGCGTGGTCGCAAGGACCTTAATCTTCGTATGGCTATTGGAATTCAGAAGGTTTCGAATCCATATGAGGAACTGACGCCGCACACGAACATCCAAGCATTCATCCAGCGCATCAATGATAAAGAACACCTCGCTACACTGAGATATCGCCAACTCAAGTTGTTCTTGTGTTTCAGCTTCAGATAGACGACTAGGATGGTGTTGGCGTCGGAAATTTAAATCAGAGATGATTCCATCCAGTCCCGGATTCCCCTGGAGCAATTGTCTGAGAAGACTGGAAAGGAGGTCCGGGAATTCGATTCGCTGCCGATAGTCGAAGTAGAGATAAGTAATCGCAATACTCTCGTCATTGGCATACTTTTTCTCAAGATGATCAATGATGATAGAAGCAAGTACCGTCTTGCCAGTCCCGGGAACTCCAGTGCAGAGCATGGCCTTTTTCTTTTCATTGGCGACCCAGAGGAGGAACTCCTCACTTTCTAGTAGCCATTTCCCTGCGCCTTCACGCCGCATGTTGGATAATTTGCGTTGTCGCTCCGAGGGGTCGATTGGACAAACGAATGCGAGCATTTCATTGCGCAGCTGAGTGTCCTGATTCTCTTTTATGGAACGGACCTCCGCTCCAATCTCCAGGGTCAGATCCCTGGATATATCATCAGCGATGCAGTTTCCAGGGCAAATAAGTGCAAATTTAGAAGCAGGTATGTAATAAAAAAATCTCCATACTGGTTGATATTCCCCATAACCAAATTAAAAAGGGAAATGCAAGACATGATGCGATTCCGCAAGCTGTTGACTTCAGCGGGGTCCCATTTGATTCGGCTCCATGCTCTAAGAGCATTGCTCTTCCAGCTCGGAGTTTTAAATGCAAGGACATTGTATTTACTCAGCTTGTCTTCAATTTCCAAAAGTACCTCGCGGCCTTTTTGAACAATTGATTCTATTTCACTCTTCTGGTGCATGCTGAGGCCCTCTTTTGGAATATCGTTGAGGTCGTGAAGGACGGCCCATAGACTTTTAATCCTGTTATTGATTCTTAGTGTTATTCAGATACCTCAAGAGATTGGGGCTTCCATACTCTCCAGAAATGGCCTTGAACTCACTGGGAGCTTGCGCGAACCGCTTTTTCAATTCATCGGCGAGTTTGAGAGTTGCGAGGAAATCCCCCACGCCAATGCCAAAACTCATCTTCAATGTTCAGATAATGGTGTCTTCTATATAACCGCCTGATTAATTGGAAGAGGCGACCAGGGGAGAATTGGAGAACGAAGAAGCGACTAAGTGTGACGACGGCCGAGGCGTGGGGGCTGAAGCGGGGGGCTGAGCACTAGTGCAAGATGGCAAGGATCTGCAGGTGCAGCCTTGTCAGGGACCAGAATACCTTAAGCCTCGCCTTTGAGTCCCAGAAGAGGTGTTGTTTTAGAGAAAAAAAAAACTTAAAGTAGTGTGTATCTCGATCACAGGGGAGATCACTTTCTAGACAGGGTTGGAAATTGCAAAGCCTAACGTTAGATGACGATCAAGACTGGAGGATTCATGGACGGCAAAACCTATATTGCTTGGGACGGATAAGACAGAAGAGAGGCATAGTGATAGCATGCATATATGTTAGATAGTCGCCTGGATTCCCATTACCCATAATGCTTCATAGAAAGAGTATTTCTCTCGAATTCCACACATTATCACTTGCTATTTCCTTTTTTGTTCTTGCCCTTGCACTGTTTATCTACATTGAAAAGCGATAAGATGGCCACGACATGACGTCGAGGTTAGAGTGTTTAGATGTTGGACAAGAAACAGCATGTATCAATCACTGGGTTGAGATAATTACACTGCCGTCCTAATAGTAAGATTGTACTTTAACAAATGGGAACTGCTATGAGCATACATACTTTAGGAAAGTCTAGAAACAATGCTCTAGTCTTCGTTGAGAATTAGTAATAGTGTTCTACGCGCCCATGATCATAAAAGAAAAGTCTAGACAACATGAATCATACCCCGATGTGACTTCGGCGATTTAAATGCATTCCTAGATAATGACATTCTACGGTCTGGTCAAATGATTCGCGGGATAGTACTTCGTTAAGCGGGCGGCTGAATTTTCGGCCAGTGTCAGGTGGATGGAATTCTTCGAAACCGGAGCTGGCAAGCGCTCACACGTGTTGTTGACAAGGAATTCACCTATGGTTGCCTCCTTGTAACCCTGGGTCTCTGATGTATGTATCTTATTGGCCGGAGAAGGGTCTCTTTATGAGCCAAAGCGCGTCTAGCTTCACAGAATATTGAAAATTTCAACATATTTACCCCTTATCAGCCACAAAATGTACATTGACAAGAGAGAATTACAGCTCTTAGCTTTCCAAAGAGCAGATTACTATGCAGAGCTGAGAGCTTTCTCCTACATGAAGAAGGGCAATCCAATAATATCATGTTATTATTTGATGTGTAGCAAATCATGCGGTAGACATGATGATTAGAGAAAGGAATAGAAGTGAGAAGATAGAACGAGAGTTCAAATAGCTCAACTTTCCAAAGGTGGGCGATAAAGAAAGTTGTGTTTCGCCTTAAATGTAATAAGCTTTCCTTCCTTAAAGCTTCTGCATTTTTCGACCCTAAAGGCTCCGGGCAAGGGCTTCACAAATCCAAAAGCTTCCTGGATAACTAAACTCAAATGTAGAGCTACTTACCCCTTTAGGATAGATACATTAGCATTCCCCACTCTCGAAGAGAGTCACTGACAATATGATATCTAAGGATATGAACGGAGAATATTCTAGTGGAGGCAAGGGGTGCAAGCTGTCATCAATCTGAATGGTGGGAGGCTTCCGCGCTCACATTCCTCTACCACAATGCACCTTTACCCCGTGTAACTGTCAAGAATGCAGATGGTGCCTTTTTATCCGAGCAATGAGACTGACCAACATATTGATTTGTAGACAGCTAGGTACAAAAGTACCTACCATGAGTAGCTATATAAGACGCTACCCTGGTCAACAAAGAGTCCCTTCTCATCATCGAAAGCCTGTTTAATCCACAAAGACCTCTTTTTCACACTCATCTTCATCCAGAAATCTGTCAAAATGCAGTTCTCTATTCTTACTCTCTTGACCATCTGTGCCTCTGTCACTGCGCTGCCTGGGTTGAGTGATCACAACGGCGCGAAGCCTACCGATGTGCACGGATCGGGTTGGACCGGCCAGCACACCGAGTGAGTCTCCGGTTATTCATGATGATACAGGCCCGCGATTATGACTAACAGTCTTAGCAGCAGTTCTTGGTGTACAGCTACAACCGCGACGGCCACCATCACCATCACGGATGCCATCACTAATACGCAAACCGTCACTTGTACCGATACCGTCACCGTTACCGACCCTGTCACCACTACAGACACTATTACGGCTACGGCTACGATCACCGCTACGGCCACTTCCACCTGTACGGTGACAGCTACCTCTACCAGCGCTTGGGGTTCCCATGGCAAGGGAAACTGGTAAATTGCGACATCCTTGCTTCCAATGAGAATTTACAATCGCAAATGGAAGTGATAAGGGTAGAAGATTCAACTCTTCTCTGACAGTGTATACTGCCATGGTCTTAATCATTCTTGAACCCAACTTCAAGCTATGTTCTTAATCTTATTTGACGCAACCTTCTGACTGGTCTTACGCTTGTATCCCTACTAAAGGGTATAATAGTCTTTTTGGAGAATGTATCATTATCTCAGTGCTTTTCGTTACCTCAACCAAGTAGAAGCCGTTTGATCTCATAGATGACCGTGCTAATAACTGTTTCCGATCACTGGCAAATGTCCTCATGGCTGCTGCTGCTTGCTAGTGAGGGTTCTATAGGATGCATGCAAGGTAGTGACACTAAGCTTCAGAAGCACTGTGTTGCTCAGTTACTTCACATATGAACAGGGCCACAGCATCATCTTTTTGAAGTTCCAGTGGGGGAAATCGACCTCGCTAGGCCCTCAGTAAGCGTCCTCCACTCGGTAGATACGGGGTTACGAACGAGTCCTCCACTTCCCTTTGCAACCACAGTCTGGGGAACCGGGGATTTAGTGGGTCAGCTGTCAAACGCATTCAGTTTTGCAAAGCCTAATGCACGAGTTCTACTTGGTTAATGACTGCAAATTTAGAATGCCATATCAAGGATTTGTACGTGGTTTTAAGAAAAGCCTGCGGGGGTGGAAAACATCTTTAGCTTCTAGAGCCGAGGAACATGGGGGAACAATTCTATTAAATATGTAGGTCATCTCTGGAATTAACTCAATACCATGCTAGGAATTCAACGCTCATGACGCTCAACAAAATTCCTCCATACTCATTGTTGCTTTGGTCTCTGCCATTCGGTATTTTACCAAACACTCGTGGACACAATGAAGGATACCGACAAGGCCCATGGTGAGCATCTTGAAGTGGTGGACGATGAGCTGTCCGACCAGGAATTGGATGCGACAGCCAAGGTAATGGGAGCTGTGAAATTGACCGTAGACCAAATTATTTATATTCCAACGCCAACGGCGATCCACGAGGTACGGTAAATACCTAGATGGTGTCCAACGTTTGATAACCTTTGAGCTTACTACTTGGCAAAGATCCATTAAACATGCCACTATCGCAGAAAACAGTGATTCTCGTTGTGGTCTCTACTTATGAGTCCCGAGTGACTGTCTAGCTATATCCTTGCTAAAGCCCCATTTCAGTTGCAACATTCGGTGTCGCCCTGGTCTCTAGATTCGGTGGGATATTGACCTTCTGCATCCCCGAATACAGCGCGGCCGGCAAGGACTATGCAGACATTAATGCGTTAATGACATACCCAACACTGTTCATGTAAATGCCTACACATGTATCCTCTTCCTTGCCACAAGCTAACATTCACTAGGGGAATTGGAAATCTCATAGGAATGCCTCTTGCCATTGGTGTTGGTCGTCGGATCGTTGTATTGGGCTTCACTCTAGCCCTCATACTCGGAGCTTCATTGTGCGCCGTCGCTAAAACATACGAATGGCATCTTGCTGCTCGTATGATTCTGGGACTATGTGCGGGACAGAGTGAAGCATTGGTTCCAATGATAACTCGGGTACTTATTTTCTCCGAAGCAAACCCACCAAGTGAGAGTCGCACTGATAAATCCTTCGCCAGGAAGTATTCTTCCTCCACGAGAGAAGCAAATATCTTATGACTCAACAGGCTATCCATGTAGCCTTGACCACCATTTACGTTCTCTTCGGGAGTTCCATCGCAGGAGCTATCACACCAGCAGGCTGGTACTGGCTCAGAGCCGGACTAGCCGGACTCCAGTTCCTAATCGCCCTTTTCCTTCTCCCGGAGACAAGATATGATCGAAATCAGGCAGCGTATCAAGGAGATTCAGTATCGGAGAACATAGGCAAAGCAGATCCCGAAGCTAATACAAAGGTACAATCGACTTCGAGAGTATGCAAGGTGAAACCGCCTCTCGACTACGTTCATGATGGGGTACGTACCTGGTAATCGGATATGCGACTCTGGATCGGTGAACCAAAGTGGCACAAAGCAGCCGGCGTGCTCAAAGTAAGTTCTTTTTGCCATATGCCTCCAGCATGAGCTGAATAATCTAATACCTCGCCCAATCATTCGCAAACCTTTCAATTCCTCCTCTTTCCAAACGTCTTCTGGGCTCTATGCATAAACGGCCTCACAATCGGCGTAAATATCGCCATCGGAACCACATACGGCACAATCCTCACGGGAGCCCTATATAACTGGCGCGACACAAGCACCAGCTACGTGAACTGCGGATAGATTATTGTCGCACTAGTAGGCCTCCCACTTTTCGGTTTCGGATCAGACTCGTTGATTCGCTGGCGTGCAAAACGCAACAACGTCATGCACGAGCCAGACTCGGCTTATTCCGCTCATTTTCCCTGTCGTCATTGGATGCTTCACTGCGGTGCTTTACGGACAAGGCGCAATGCATCCGGAGCAGTATCACTAATTCGTATATGTGTGGGCAGTCGCGGGGTATTATCTCTGCTTTGTGGGTGCGAATATTGTGGCGATTACGTATTTGTTGGATAGTTATCCCGGGAGTTCAGGCCCGCTTTTAGTTATGATCTGTGCTTTCCGAGGCTTTATTTCTTTTGGGACGAGCTATGGAACAAGTGCCTTTGTGACGAGGAGTGGATATGATGGAGCGTTTGGCAATTTCGGGGCTTTGACGGCTGTTTTGGGGCTGCTGAGTTTGCCAGTTTATTTTTGGGGGAAGGATATTCGACATTTCACTGGGAGTTTCACTAAGAGTAAGACGAAATTGAGGATTGAGATGGCTGAAGTGGAGTGTTGTGCTCGCTTTGATTGGGAGGATGTTCCCGATGCTCATTCATTTTGTCAAGTTAGGTCGTATATCATGATGCCGTATTCTGGTTGAACAATGTATGCAATGTCTAACAAAAACCGCTCATATGCACATGTCCTATTTTCCCGTTGACTCTTCCTTCGAGGAAAAGCACTTCGTTTGAATCATTGTAGTGATCGAGACTAGTCCTCCAACAAGTCCATTCCAACTCCCTTCAGTGCACCAACTGCCCATTCGGGGTACTTTGACTTGTCGCCCTGATAGATATTGGAGAAGAATTCGCGAATAAAAGCTGGGTATCGGTCTTCAAGAATAGCTTGCCGCACTCTCCCCATCAAGGTTAGCATATAGTGAACGTTATGCATCGTGAGTCTGAGTGTGTTAGCGAAAAGTCTCTATAATAGTCATAGACAGATCTTACAAATGAGCACCAACGGTCTCCTTCGCGGTGACATGGTGCATATAGGCCTTGGTGAGCCCGAGACCTCCTTTGTCGGCAGGAAGGCAGCATGGGCAGGTACAGCCCTCTTCGATTGGAGAAAAGTCTGCCTCGAAGGATTTATGGCGTAAATTTATTGTGCCGGACGTGAGGATTGCTTGTCCGAAACGCTAATTTTTATGAGCATGAGGACGAATACAAGGATGTTGATTAGACGTACCGCGGTTCTTGTTGGCCACACACAATCAAACATATCAGCTCCAAGAGCAACTGCCACGACAATATCTTCGGGGTATCCCTTAACAATGTGAGTTTGAGAACGGGGAAGTGGGGAATTGATTCCAGACAACATACCACTCCCATAACGTATCTAGGCTTGTGTTCGGGAAGAAGTCCAGTGCAAGTATCCACCCTGGAAGAGTTAGCCCCAGCCAAACGTCCTCAAAAAAAGGAAAACTTACACCTTGCAAAATTCCTGTTTGTCCTCACCTCCCGACAACCCACCAATGGCGATTCCAGGGGTATCTCGGGCCACCATTTCCTCGCAACACTGTTTTCGAAGTTCCAAATCTAGACCTCCCTGAATGATACAGAAGAGATTTTGCCTTTCGGGATATTTGTGCGCATCTATGCAGCGATCCAACCATCGCACAGAGCGCTCCATAGCCTCTTTAATCCGGGCGTGATCTGGGGAGGTAGTAGCAATGACATCGTCTAATTGCATAATGATATCTGAGCCAATAGAGTTCTGAAGTCCAATGGAGTGTTCGGGAGTAAGAAGCCTGCTTGAGAGTCAGTTATCTGCGTATCAAATTGCGGCCACGCTGGAAGATAGGGCTTCATACATTGGTTCGCCATCATGAGGGCTGAGAAACCGCACACCTTCCTCTGTCACAGTAGCCAACTTAAGCAGAGACACCATCTGGAAACTTCACGCCACAATGGCCCGGTTAGCCAAGTCACATATTTTCCCTGCGCAAATAGCATTGCTCACCCTCCACTATCGGTCAAGAGATTCCGATCCCATCCTTGCAACTTGTGCGCACCACCAACCGAGTCCAGAACCTCCTGACCGGGTTTTAATCCAAGGTGATATGTATTATTGAGACACAGCATGCATCCAGTATCCCGCAATTGGTCGTAAGTCAGGCCTTTAAGAGATGCCTGTGTTGCGACAGGCATGAAGATCGGGAGAGGAACAGAGCCATGAGGGAGGTGAAGTGTGCTTGCACGAGCTTTTGTGGTCTGTTAAAATAAAATTGACAGTCAGCCAAAGCCGTGTTGAGTCTTGGAGGGGCAGAAATCATACCGAGCACTTCGCGTGCCGCTCAAATGTCAATGCGGAGGGCTTAGACTGCCCATTTGGCCGAGTAGTGGTAGTCATCTTGGAGCTCTGAATAGACGGTGTCACGCGGGTATTCCTAAAGAGTGATCTGGCCAGCGACTGGCGTTGCATGGAGGGAAATGTCACGGACGCAGTGTTTGCGATGCGATCAGGAACAGTATCGCGATAAGGTGTTTGTTTGGTTTGCATCCGGCCAAAGTTTGGTTCAAGTACGGCAGTATTTACTTGTGAAGCAAAGCCCTTCCTAGTACATTTCTAGAGTTTATTGTCCAGGATTCTCATGAAAGTTGGTCAGACATAGACGCTCCAATAGCCTTCACTCATCACGTCCAGTCTTCTATTAGTGACAAGACCCTTATTCAAAGGTTTCCTTATGATGTTCCAAACACGAAGTAGCATTTACGGTGACCACCGCTCTAATCGACAAAGTGATTGATAGTATCAAGCAAATCGACTTGCTTATTTACCATCCATGAGTCGATCAGGGATTCCCGCCGAAGTCGGTGACCCGGAGGTTCGGACAATCGCCGATCTCCAGTGCGGGATGAAATGCGGGGGTACGTTGTCCGGGGTTCAGGGACTAAATGCCGGGAAAAACAAAGCAAACAAAGAGGGGGACACACAATCCCCTTAAACATTCCAGAGATTTTTGTGCGGCCTGATCGACAACATCCTTGCAACTTGCTTCACATCATGGCCGAGAAATTCCCAGAAGACATCGAGCACGCGGTAACAGTAAGCTCCACAACAGCCTTGGGCTTGAATGAGAGTTTTGGTGGCTGATGTGGCCCAGAGTTCGGACTTTGACTCCAGTGATCCGGTTCTCGATGACCGCGAGAAGGCTTTGGTATGGAAACAGGATTTAAGGATCGTTCCGTTGTGCGCGGCGATCTACCTGCTATGTTATTTGGATCGATCTAACATTGGTGCGTTTATGACTGGCAATAGAGTCTCAACAATCTGACGAATACTAAACTCAGAACAGGAAACGCTAAAATCTTGAACGAGAATACTGGCAATGATCTTCTTACGGAGACGGGCATGACCTCTTACCAGTATACGTGAGGAATTTTAGATATGCACTGTTGAACTTGGTGAACTGACCCAGTCAGGATCGCATTGATGGTCTTCCTCATCGCATATGCATTATTCGAAGTACCATCAAACTACTTTTTGAAAAAACTCAGACCCAGCGTACGCTTCAGCCTTTCAAAATTTGGAGACTAGAAATATCATACTGAACATTACAGCGATGGATCGCCTTCCTCATGCTATCATGGGGTGCAATCACAATGGGCCTCGGTGGCGCTCATACCTACACCCAAGTAACCGGCATTCGTTTCCTACTGGGTGTTATGGAAGCAGGACTGTTCCCAGGGTTTGTTTACTATCTGACATTTTGGTATCGGAACTCCGAGCGATCAATGCGGGTGGCCTTGATCCTAGCCTCTGCAACACTAGCCGGTGCATTTGGCGGCGCAATTGCCTATGGTGTTGGCCATATGAACGGTGCACATGGACTCTCCGCTTGGCGATGGCTATTCATCATTGAAGGAGCGCCCTCATGTGCATCCTCTGTTTTGGTTTGGTTCTTTTTGCCAGATTATCCTGAAACTGCACACTGGCTTTCTGTTGAGGAGAAGGAGCTCGCAGCGTATCGGCTACAAGCTGAGGGATCACACGGTTCTGCAAGTGCTATGTCCTGGGCAGATGCGAAAGCTGTTCTTGTCGATTGGCGTTTGTATGCTCATTATGCGGTATGTTGCTTGTGTGGAGATAATGGTGTGAGATTCACTCAACTCATGCATCCTAACAGGTTTATTTTGGCATTTCCACTCCCTTTTCTAGCCTCTCACTTTTCACTCCTGCCATCACTGCTGGTTTGGGATATTCTAATCTACGAGCACAGCTCATGACGGTGCCGCCGTACGCTGTAGCATACGTTGTGACTGTAGCGGTTGCATGGTCAGCAGATCACTTTAATAGGTTTGTCCTATCCGCCATGAAACCAAAGCAGTAATAGCGATCAAGCTGACCATTCCAGTCGCGGTCTCCACTCCGCCCTTTTCGCCTTTATTGGCGCAATGGGCTTTCTGGCCTCGGCTGTTCTTCCAGCTGAAGCATACCTTGTAAGTCTTTCCGGGAGAAAAAAAACATCTAAGTCGAGCCCAATAATCCGTACTAACAGATCCCAGCATCGCTATGGGTGCCTCATCGTTGCAGCCGCCGGAGCATTCGCCTGCATCCCCCCACTCCTCGGCTGGTTGTCATCGAATCTGCGATCTACGGCCGGAGCAGGTCTAGCCATTGCACTCAACATCTCATTCGGGGCACCGGGCCAAATCGTTGGTGTGTGGATCTATAAATCTGATGAAGAAAAGAAGGGGTACCCGACAGGACACTGGACCAATGCCGCCTTACTTCTTTTCGTGGCTGCTGGATGTATCCTCTTGAGACTGTATTACGGGTGGAGGAATAAACGGGGTAATTCCGATGGGAGCGGGAAGAAATTTGCATATTAGATAGCTCATCTGGGTGGGTCTGGGATATGACACATGACTCGGACTTTGACCTGCAAGCGGAGGGGCAGAAGATTTATGAATGTGGCGGCATGCAGGTGGTATATAATCTGTCTGTAGCTTTGTTCTCAATATATTCATAGGGCTACTGCTGCAAGAATTTGATAGATGTCGAAATAAATTCGGAAGATGTGGCTTTGTGGGGAGGTATCACAAGCTGACACTATATAATGTACAGATGTAGGGGGTTGGAGATGCAAGGTTCCGAGATGTGTCTTACAACCTTGACGGACCCATATTCGATTCCAGATCATAACATACAAGCCAATTAAATTAAGCCCTGCTATACAAGCTTAAAGTTCGTATCCGACCTCTGACTAGATGTGTTTCTAGCAGCCACCACCACCAGCTCCGGCTGCGGCACCCATCCAAGCAGCACTGTGAGCATTATGTCTGGTCCGGCGCTTCTTTTTCTCTTTGTGGTATTCCTCAAGTGCCCTCTGATACCTTTCCAAATCCTGAAGATATCTATCGTAGTTATTGCCGTATGCGTCCCGGCGAGGAAGTTGGGGTTTCAACGGGCGAAATTGTGGGAAACACATATTCCAGACTCAGGATCCCAAAAGTTTCCTTCATATAGTTGGTGGCTTTGGTATAGGTCGACAATCAGATTTTCAACGTCGAGGGTTTGGCGATACGGCTAGATTGCGTGGGGTGATGAAGTCGCAGTTAATTGTTGAAGCGTTATATACCAGTAGACATTGTTTTATAAAGTTTTCTACGGTGATGACACAGCCTAGTCCCCATCCCGCCCGGACAAGGCTGAGCATGACTCGGGCAACACCTCGGGCGTGGTCACGAGTCTCCGCCAGGGGCGGTTTGCCAGTGAAGGGAAATGATTGGCCGATCACTGCAATTAGTGTTCAGGAGGTATTCAGGCAATCAAGTGTAGCCTCGCTGTGAAGATCAATCATCGAATACTTGAGTAATTTAATTGGTTCTCAGAGTTTTGAGTTCATATCAACTCCTTCTAACTTGTCTGCTTGAGGCCTCGTGTTTGAAATGGAGAGTCGGGACTTATTGCTCAGGTGTTTGTTGTGGAATTCCACCATTCGTTCGCAATGGTTTCCAAGACCTTTGATAGCCACTTGAGAGCTTGGTATCCTCTTCCGAAATTGAGCGCGATAATTGAACACCACGAGATTGATTAAACACCCTCACCAACCGCATTTGAAGTGGCGCGGTGATTGTAATTCAGAAAAAAAAAACGCTAACTCGAGAATTAGAGGATATCGCATCACCTTCGCTGATTTCATGTCAATATACGGATTAACGCTTCATTGGAGTCATGATATAAGTAAGAAATGGTAGCCTTGTGGGTATCACTCTTGATTCACTTTCAAATTCCGGCGTAGTCTACAGAGTAACGTGAGCAATTGGGTACTTGGGTATGTACTCAATAATATTACACACTGTTTCTTAAATACTGCGCTACTTGAATTGCGGTTAGTGAGGGGATTCAACTTATTTTTGTGGTATTCAATAAAAAAGCTGGTCGAAGACTTGTTGATTTTCTTGATCCGGGGCTTTTTCTTTCCTACCTTGATGGGTAGGTAGCTGGAGCCAAAGTACGACGTCTCGGAGAATTTCTTGTTTGACATGCACACGGCAAAGTAACACAAACCAAAGCCTTATTTCATTTCCAAAGCTACAATGTTGCAGGTATTTTGGAGTAGCCACCGAGCCTTGCAAAGAACGGTGAGTTCGAATTTCCAGTAAACATAGAAAAAGTGATCTGATTAGAAAATGTCCTGTCGGTAATTGTTATAGCTGAAGCGATGTCAACCATTTTGGTGAAATTCATCCTGACACCTGACAGTTGTTACCAGGTTCAAGGCAGGGAAGAAAGAGCGAAGAGACAAAAGAAAACAGTGTAAAAGATCATATCCAAGAACCAAATCCCAAATCCCGAAGCCGTACAATATTTCAACGAAAACTCCCGTATCATACCCACACCCAAAGCTATACCAAATCGAAGTAAAATAAATCAAATAAGCAAGCAAAAATGCTTTTATGCTTGGAAAAGAAATAAAATAAATCTCAAGCCTCGCGGTTCCAAGAATCCTGTTCCTGGAACTCATAAACTCACCACTTCAATTACCGTGGCTTGGTGCCTGGTTTGAAATCTGGACGACCGGGTTTCCGTTTCGGGTAACACAGACGCATATAGTGCTCCAGAATAAAATCAATAGCAATGCCGAGCCTAGTCCCATCTAGGTGATGCCACTGGGACTAGGTGGTATAAGGCACATCCCAGAGAGTCATCGAAAAAAAACCCCCCCGTACGTATTCATCGACAGGTGCCCGACATTGAAGAAATAGTTGGATCCCGGATGCAGAGAGACACAGTCTTTCTTTCGGGCCATTGTCATGCGGGTGGCTGGCGGGAGGGCCCCACAGCCCTTCACTTCTTCACCGATTCCATTTCCACCAGTGGCGAGGATCATGGCACGCACAGACAGCAGACTAGAAGGATATTCCTGGTCATGTCAACCCAGTTCAGCTGAACGCATCCAATCCAGTCCAGTTCAGTCCACCTCTGATTCTCATGAGGGTCATGGAATCTGCTCAAAACCTGCCTTGTTCGGGAGATTCGCAGAACAGCGGTATCGGTATCAACTTCAAGGTTCTTCAAAATCCGCCGCACCACGAGCGGGGCAAATGGGAGAAGACGTCGTTCCTGGGGTAGTTGGAATTGAGTTGGGTACCACAGCACAACGGGAAGTTGCACGAAAAGAAGCCCATGTTGCAGGGCATTGAGGACGTGGATTTGAGGAAGAAGTCGGTCAATGGCGCAAAAAAGGGCCCATGAACATTTTCCCATTCAAGCGTATATTTTCACCCATTTTTTTGCTTGTTTTTCCTCCTTTTTCTGCCCGAATCCACGTAATCCAAAGCGCGGTAACCGAACGGTGAAGAAACTTCTCTGCAAATCTCTTTGCAGCAGCCAACTGTCAGCCTTTCACCGGGGAATGAGGCACGCATATCCGGGACCCGAGGAAGGCAAAAGGGCGTTCGACGCAGGAGGGGGGGAAGAGGTGTGGTGAGTGGTGATTTTTTCGACCTGCATTGCGCATGAACAACGAACAAATGAGAGCAAAAGCAAGGACCTGTGTGTTGCTGTGGGCCGGCACAATGCGCAGCAGTATGAACACGAGAAAATAAAAATAAAAAGCCAAAAAAATGAAAATCCAAGGGACAAGGACGGT
This sequence comes from Penicillium sp. VS I D KN, assembly GCA_019775415.1. Taxonomy (NCBI): domain Eukaryota; kingdom Fungi; phylum Ascomycota; class Eurotiomycetes; order Eurotiales; family Aspergillaceae; genus Penicillium; species Penicillium sp. VS I D KN. The sequence goes on along the minus strand of JACWFT010000023.1, from coordinate 277,048 downwards.
GAATTTCGCAGGTCACCACGCACATCAGCGCACATTCGAATCAAAAAACAAAAACAAACAGAATGCCTCCCGGACAAAAGAAAATATTCAAGTCATAGATAGAGAAAATCAAGCCCCGTTGCTATTACCGAGGTCCTGTCGCCAGACCTGACCTGGGTAAACGGTGGGAACACGAGTTTGGTTCTGCAGCAGCCCCAGAGCGACTTCGGCGGCATCCTCTTTGGCATTGTTGATGTATTGGCCATCATACCAGTAGCGAGCGGCGACAGTTCGGCCTTGGACAAGGACGGTACTAGACCAGGCGGTTCGACCTCCTACATTTCCGACGCAAGGGCGATTAGCATCCGCTGTCAAGCTCTCGGAATTAAAAGTCGGTGTACGGTTCTCCGTAGCTCCACACCTGCAATGCCGACGCAGTGGTCAAAGACCAGGCAGGGTATGAAGCCAAGACCATCAAATAGATAGACAAAACGAGCAGGTATAGTGGGGTTTTTTGAGATGAAAAGACGGTGGGAGGGAAGGAAGCAAAGGGAAACGGGGTAGGTACCTCGCCGATCGGAGACAATATTGAAGATAGGGGCTGCTAGTTTAGTGCGTCTGCAATGGTCTTTCATCTCGTCAGCTGAATGAGCGCTCAGAATCTGGAGGCCCCTCCCTAGGGCCTTCCATCAGTTTGACTTGGGCTTACCTAAGAGTCGATCCTGCCACGGTGATGGGAGATTGGAAGGACTGGCTGGCAGTGACATGATTCAATGTAGTAAATGAACGAATAAAAGCTAAGATGACAGCTCTTTCTCAATTGAGATCAATTGAGAATCCAGGCAAGAGGAATGTAGAGTCGAGAGTACACACGATGACGGGAGCAGATGAAGACCAGGAGTGAATATAAAGAAATGCAAGCTCAATGGACGGGAATCTTGCGTGACCTTTTTAAATGCCCCTCGGTGATGGACATGCGGGGAGTCATATAAACGGTGGGCCATTATCATCAACATAAATTCAAATAATAAATTGACCCGAATGGGGATTTTTTCCATTCGGGTTTCATCCAATCCCCCTCTTTTATTTTATTTTTTGACAAACATGGAGCCTAACGGGAAAACCCAACTAACCAAGCGGGCTTATGCATAGTAATGGGTACATGGTACAGCGTCAGCCTGAGTACCCCCTCCCTATTCACTGGTGCGGGACATGCGGATCATTTTGAGGCTGCAAGCTGGAACGGGCCGGCGCACGACCAGACCAACCCTTGAAGAAACGCTAGGACGCCGTAAGGGTTAAAGAAAGATTGTGAGGATGTCCCACTGCAGTAATCCAGCCCACAATGAATAATGTGACAGCCATTCGTCTACTAAGGCAAGGGAGAAGGACGGGGAAAAAAAATTCAAAGAATCAGAAAAAAAAAGGAAAAAAAAACTTGGCTAGTCTCGGGGAAGAACACCGAAAAATCAAGAACAAGATCCAAATCCAGACCTAGACCCATATGCAAAAAATACAACATTCAAGTGAACAGGGGCAATAGAGAGAGAATAATCAAAAAAAGACAAAATATCCAATACCTAAAAATGACGGGGAGGATCAGGATTGGATGAAGCGATGAACAACTCAGAGAACCCCACGTTGATGATATTGTGCCGCCCCGTCACTGCCTCATCGTCCAGGCATTAAAAGCCAAAGTGAGGTTAGGTTGAGTTGGTGCATGGACGTGTACCAAATTGGTGGGAATAGTTTAGTTTCTGGAACAGAAACCCTGTGTATGAATTGCATGGTGGCGGAAGATATGTCTGTGGGTGATCTCTGCCCAAGCGGAGCCGGAGCAGGGCTTTGTCCCCCGTAGCTTATGACGAATGGCTCTGATGCCCAAAAGTACCGAGAAAGCAAAACTGATTGAAAAATAAAATAAAAATAAAATTCTACTCCAAAACCCCGGTATATTCACCAATATGCCAAAGCCAAAAGCCTTGACAAGATAGATTAGTCGGGCTGCATAAAAGAAAAAGAAAAAAAAAATCAAACAAAAAATAACAACCCATGAAGCTAGGTATTGCCAGCTCATCGGATTGTAGAAAGGCCCTTGCCATGACAAGGAAGTTCGCATTCTGACATTCTCCTCTCTTTTCCGAGGTATCTGGAAAAATGAAAAGGTGGAGTTAGCTAGGACCCGTCAACCACCGGGCCGCTTTGCAGATAGCGACCAGGATCAACTACCATGGAAACGAACGTCCGAACTGTCCCCAAAAATAACATGGACAACAAGTAGTAAGCCATTAGGGGAGGCCCAAGGAACGCCAGTTCGCTACCACCTGTGCCACAATGTGCATCTCCACATCGCCACGACGTACATCAGGTGTCTACAACTAGGAACATCGGTACCAACGCCGCATGTAGGTCATACCTAGTCCAAGCTTCTCGTAACCTCTAACCGCTGGCCCTGCATCGCAACCGCCCTTATAGTAGTGGGCGCTAACAAAGAATACAGACTACTTAAAGAAGCACTTCCAACCCAGGAGATAGAATCAAACCAAGTAGACTACATTGAGAAACACTCTTGCCTCACAACTACATTCCAGTCGGAAGGCCCGGGTCCGATTCGCCGCATTTTGGCAAAGCGATCAAGTTGGGCACTCATACATTGCAGTATGATGATTCTGCTACTGCTAACGTCGTGGCCGTGCGGTGCGGTTCCATGGTTCCCAGCCTCCATGATCCATGGTTCATCATGCGGCTATAAAGCCGCCCGGTAGACGAAACTAGCTCAAGGAGTGGGAACACAATAGAAAAACAACCGAGACTAACGTTTGGCTCTGGGCCAACGTTTCACGAGTTCCCAGTAAGCGCCCTTGCCCCGCACAAGCTTAATCAACTCAGGCAGCACCAGGGTTCTTGTCTCAATACTTGGGCGTTGAAAAAGATTCATTCAGAGCCAATCGATTGACCGGGCTAGAATATAAATAGGCCCGATTCTGATGGGTTGGGGTTTAGTTTTAATTTGAAGTGGAGGTTTTCTTCACTGGTTCCATGGTTCACATCCGCGCTAGCGGGGGATGCTCCTCCTTCATCCGGCGATAGCTTTGTCCACGGGTAAATGTAGATTGATTACTCCTTCCTTCTCACTAGCTTGGTTTATCCTTGTCGGATTCTGTCGGTGAGGCTAGAAATTTGACAACAATACAACAGAAGCAAATATGTTCCAGTTCAGCTGGCTTATCCTGGTCTGGTGAGAAGCGGTCAGGCTTTGCAACTACAACGATATGCATCGCCAGCAGAGCAGCGCAGAACGAGGTCATGTAGATGCAAGTCCTGAAGAAGGGAGTATTGATTAGGAGACAAAAATCACCTTGAACCATGTAAGAAGGCGAAAAAAAAAAAATAAGTCAAAAATAATCATGATGCTAGATGTCAATGCTTGGTGAAAAAAAGATGATGCCACATAACCAGCTGGTTCGTTTCCAATGTTTCCAAATCCAAGAGATGAACCGCCCAACGCCTTCCGAGCCTCCGTGCATGCTATCCAATGGATAAAAATCGAAGTAGGTCGGATGGGTCTCCGACGCACGTTCGCCTGACATGATCCCAAAGTATACGACGACAAGGGAAGAAAATAGAAAAAGGGACCCGCAATAAGAGGGGGTGAAGAGCCAATCCAGCAACTTCCCAGAGAAAATCATCATGACCCTGTCATAAACATCGTAAATGCATCTAAACCAGATGCAGATCAGGTGAAGAGAAAAAAAAAAGATTTCTAACTGGGAAAAAAAAAAAAAAGAAAGAAAACACCATCCAAGACAAAGCCAGCTCATAGCTCACAGCCCATGGTTGTCTCATGATTCATGCATCTCATATGTACTGTACCTGTTTCTGTCGAAATAGATCGCCAATCTCCGCCTAACCTAGGCTGATCCCCGTCGTTGGAGGACCTCGCCGATCAGTCGACGCGGGCCCATGCGTTCCAGACTTTTAGTGAGCGAGGATCGTGCGGGGAGGATCCATGGAACGCGGCGCTCGTGATGCCAACGGCGGCGAATACAATCGTCCACGAGAGCCACTAGTCCTGTTGCGACAATGACGCTAAAAGGGGAACCGGTTCATCAGCCTCGCTATCGCCCTGCAATGCAGCCACTGCAATCTGTAACGAATAGAGGTGGAGCTGAGAGGTGGGAGGGGTAAAGGAGGACAGGGGTGCATGATGTGTTGTTGGGTTGAAGAGTGGGACAAGGACGAGGCTAGACTAGGGAGGGTGTGATATGGTAGGGAAAAGAAAACAAGGGATATGAACGCGACTTACTCGGCAATGTCAGGCATCCGCTCATAAACGGATGTGTCGCTGATCCACAAGGAACACGGTGGGATCCAGCCACCTTTACTTTCTTCCTCGACGGCTTCCAGGGGTGTCATGATCTCCGGGACCATGTGGGCGATTGTGTTGGATGTACGTGTATTCACGAGGTAGTACGACACTTCCCGCAGATCGCCCTCCTTCCGGAACTCGCGTCGCCACTGGTACTTCGTGGACCAGTATTCATATTCGTACCGTTTCGCCGTACCAGAGCCTTTTCGCCGAAGTTCCACATGTGCGTAGTTGGAGAATTCCATCAAAATGGTATCTCCGAGCACCGGTTCCTTCTCACTCATCGATCCTCCTTCATCACTCGTGGAACGGTGGTGTTGTTTCTCAAATCCTGAGTTCTGGCGCTTGAGATCGCCCGCAATTGGCGCTGGCTGTCCACTCGATCCCGGTCGAAAGCTGGCTAGTACACTACTCAATGAGCGGCGTCGTTGTCCTGGACCGTTGTTGAGGACGGAGGTCGCTTCTTTCCGGGTTGAATGACATACTTCACGGCCCGAGTCGCGACAATAGCGGCGGAAGGAGAATTTCCGTGAGAAGAGATCATACATGCGAAGATGGAAGAGGATCACGTCTTGTTGGTATCCACCACGGCGTGGGACAACCGTGTCTACGCGTAAGTTCATGTTCCCGTCGATCGTCGCATCGTCATGTCGGATGAGCAATCTTCGTGTTGATGGGAATAAAGTCGCAAACGAGGATGGTGTCGAGGAGAGCGCATCAGTTGGAAAGAAGCTTTCTTGGCGGTCGTCAACTTCATACATCGGCTCCTCTTCGGGGATATCAGCCGCGGATCGGGTTGTCGAGGCGTAAGTTGAAACTGAATCACGAGGTTCATTATCTTTAAATTCTTCGTGTCGGTGACGGTGCTTCGCTGAGACTGTGCCAGCACTGAACAGCGTTGGTGTTGTGCTTTTTGTTTGGATAGAACCATCTGTATCTGTCGAGCTTGAACTGCCCCCACTCCCTGTCCGGTCTTGACATGACTTATAAGAACCCATGACTGTTTTCCCGTTGCATGCCCTTGCAGATAAAACCTAAGTTGAATGGCGATAATATTCGGACAAAAGTCGATGTGGTTAGGTGAAAAGAAAGCTAGGAACACGCTTTTACAGCGATAGGATCAGGATAAAGATAAGATCTCCAGAAATCCGAAACACGACTAGGATACCAAGTCAATCTTCCGCGATGCAATAAATACGACTGTGGGGTCGTCAGATTCCCATGACGCACTAGAACCACTTCAGAGGGCTGGCATGAGAAGGGATAGAATTCGGGAGATTCCACGCGAGAAATGGTCAGGGGTATATCGGAGAGATTAGGCCTGGTCCAGAATCATATGACACTCGAAAGGTTGCAGGGATTAAAAGTTTTGGTCCGAAGTAGAATTAGAGAAGGACAGAGGACGAGAGGAAAGGATCAGGTAGTAAGATCATAAGCCCAACGGGATGGAAAAAGTGGAGAGTTAAAGAGGGGCAGTGTATATACCCAAACCACCATTAAAAGAGAATGTGGCAGAGGTATTTGGACTTTTCTGAGGAGTATTTACGCAGTAGATGGAACAAAGGACACTGGAGAATGAAGGGAATGTCTCCGTCATCCGGTTTTACCCAATGTTTGTCGATCGGGCCTCTACTACAGCAATTTCACCAACTTGTCTTCCAGTGTTTTCCCCAAACCAAGTGTGTCCCCATTTCAAATCTTTGAGGAACCACTCAAAAAAAAAAAAAAAAAAAAACAAGCTGGAAAAAAGAAATTCTCTCGTTGTACAGGCAACACCGGCAAGCTGCAACACCTGAACCCTATGAGCGACGAATCAGGCCAAAGACAAGGGGCGAAAAGGAGAACCACCAAGCACAAAAAAGCCAGTCGCCTCACCACCGGGAAGGAAACTACCTATGAGAACCCACATTATCCCGGAGTTTTCCTAAAACGACCAGTTGTGTGATGCGTCTCCCGATCAAGGCGGTTTAGGTTGATAGCCTGGAAGCAAGAAGCTCAGTGTTTCTGGTGTGGCGGGTCTCTATTCGTTGCCGAACCCCCTCCTCACCTTCTGGTATCATGTGTAGTGTGCCTTTCCCCACCATCCTCAACCAGTGAGCGCGGAGCGATCAGTGCACCGAACAGGTCTGGACACGCGGTACGGGCGCAGGCCTTCTGGAAACGGGGCTTCGGCCCCCTCTCCTCCCCGATCATTAAGTCACAGACAAGGCCTGCAGGGTCTGATCGTCCATTCTTTTTCGAACCTGTTCGGGATTCCACTTCCACTTCGTTCTGAGGTTGCATGGGTCGGGCTCGTATAGAATGCCCAAGAACGTCATGGCGGAGACCTGGATGGTGGGGGCTTCGCGGTCCGATCCGAAACCGATCTTTGGTTTTGAATGTCGTAGTAATGCTAAGTCATGTCGGCGTACGCCTTATTATCTTTCATCAAGTGGGAGGCATATGTTATAGTCAGATATAGACAGGGAGGCGCTTTGTACCTTATGTTCCTTGGGGTCGGGAGCTTAGTAGGTTCGCTGGTACCTAAGTCCCGGGAAAGGCTCGGAGAGATCATGACGGAGCCCGGCATAAGACAGGGGAGAACCGGGAGAATGGTTTCCCCTCATTCCATCGTGGCATCGTGAATCAGATAAACTGGACTCCACAGCATTCATGATGATCTAAGGTGACGCCATACAGTCTGAGATCGACACGCACAGACAGTATAGAAGGTTTGCGGAGAATTTCAATGCGTCAGGTCCGAACCTTCGAATACGGTCTATGACAACACTCAATTCTTATCCACTTCCATTGCAGTCAAATCTACATCTCACCGCTAGTCTGGTCGTTTATCTAGGAGCGACACCGTCATCACTGGCATCTTCTACAGCTCCTCGGACGCGCCATGGGGGTAAGATGTCCAATAAAACCTTATATGCAAACAAGGAAATCACCCAAGCCAACGCTGCACCCTGCCAGCATGGCATCATTAAAGTGAACCGAAATATATGCCCAATGAATGGTAAAGGAAAGCAAGTCTACGCAATCTGGCAGACGCCGAAATCACCAACATCTAGACCTGCGCATAGAGGGGTTGGGGGAGCTCCTCGCCCGGTTGGATCAACTCTGACTGGCAAGCAGGATGAGTGATGAGCCCAGCTCGACTGCTAGGGCCTGGTGGTCGGACACCTACATAGGCTTCCCGACGAGCAGGGGAGCCGACAGTCACAGACCAGGTATACAGCCCGTAGTAGGATGCGATAGAGTGCACAAGCCAGCGCCTAAAGAGATAAGGTCAGTGCCCTGGATGGTCGAAATGATATCCCCCAAAAGGCAAACCTACCCAAATGCCGCTCCACGATCATCAACCAGACTCTCTAATACCATCTTCTCACCATCGCGTTCATGATGCAAGTTTAACTCTTGACGCATCTGCTCGAGTTTCTGCTTTCGCTCCGGGGAATCATGCATCTGCCCATTGCGACCAACAAAGACGATTTCGTCTTCTGAGTCATCCTCAGGTGCATCCTCAAGACCCTCGCTCTGGAGATACTGCTGCTTCTCGTTCCACTTCCGGATAAAAAGTCGGATATCATCTTCCAGATCTTGAAGCATACCACGAGCAGCCCGCGCGTGCTTCAGTTTCGACCGGAGCTCTTTGGGAACGCGGTGCTTCAGGCTGGCGGTCTTGGCCGCATGCTTGCGGGCCGACTGATGGTCTGCCATTCTGGCATAATGGACCTCCCAAAGCGGCGCCAGGTAGTACGGCATGGGATCATGGCGTGTATAAGTTGGTTCAATGACCCAGTCCTGTGGAGCTGGGGGCTCGGCCCACGGGTTGTGCAACAAACGGTCTTCAATACGTCAGCTTCCTCGGCCCACCGGATTTTGATCCTCATGGGGACCAGGGAACGAGACACCCACCATTCTCCCAACGCTGGCGTCGGCGACTGCCATCTTTACCCTTTAGCAAGGCCTCGCGCCGTTTCATGCTATCCTTGCGCTCCGACTCTCGGCGCCGGAAACTGACAGTCGGGATCGAGCGTGTCTCTGCAATGGGCTTGGTCACCTTGGCCTGCGGGGAAGGGGAAGGCGGAGCTTCATCGTCGAGGGGAATCGAAAGGGAGACAGTTGCTCCCCGCAGTCCTGACCGTGTCGGAGTCGTTTCCGCCGCTCCATTGGCGGGGCGGGACTCGGAGAGGGACAGGTTCTCAAGCGACGCGGAGGCCTGTTCGGTCCATGAGGAGATAGCCATAGTTTGCTGTGGTGACAGGTTTCCCTGTGACGCTTGGGGTCGTAGTCTCGGATGGATAGCCATTCTGTGTAGTTTAGGAATACAAGGTATGAAAGGAGAGGGGTTAATGATGTAAGGTTCAAAGGACAAGGACACCCTCGAGACGCGAGATAACGAGATAAAGCGACGGCTGCACGGGAGTACAGATAGCGCGTTGATTGGCGGAAAGTGGACCACTGATAAACCCTAGCCCTGGATGCCTATTTGGGAAAGAGCGGATCAAAGTCACGAGAAATCCCGTGACGGTGAACCTCGGGTTGGATCGTATTAATTCCTGGTTTGAATCCTTCGGCTACGATCTGGCCCCATTTAACTGTGGAACAATTGTTGGAAGAGGCAAGGCTCTATCATGCCGAACTCCGCACGGTGACTCACGAGAAGAGTTGACTAATCGGGCAAAGTGGAGACAACCCTCTCCACCCAACAATCCCCGCGCGAAAATCATTCCGTGTGACTTTGGTATGACTCTAAGTGGGGAGTACTCATGAAGGGGTGACACCATCAAAGAACAGGGAAAAGGTGGATTTAGATACTTCATATCATCATAATCAAGGGATCATAGCTATCACTTTCTTCTCTAATTCGAGCAAGGCTGCTTGCCCGCTATTAATAACCCTGTTTAGCGCGGGGTCGAAATAGGCAAGTAGGGGCTTGGCGAGCTCCATTCTGCGATACGTAGGCGCATGGAAGCTCGGCCCCCAACCCTGCGGCAATTCTCGCCTTCTTCATAACCTCTGTCACCTGCTCATTCTTTCCGATTCGTTATCCTTAATTTTTATCTTTTCGACCCTGCAGGTTCAGTATGAAGTTCCTGCCACTTGCGTTGAGCGCAACGGTCTCGACCGCCCTGGCTGCGGTGATCCCCCAGGAGCCGCTGGGGCCGTCAATCGTCCAAAACACTCAGCAGCCCAAGTGGCTAATTGAGTTGGCTCCATACACCACCCGTTGGGTGACCGAGGAGGAAAAGTGGGCGTTGAAATTGGTAGGTCGCTCAATGCAAATATTTCTCGCCGGCACTAATTAAATTGTTCTCGCTGTACAGGATGGAGTGAACTTCATCGATGTGACTGATGAGTTCCAGTCTGGATCTTACGGTGCTCTTCACACAACGCGCGTCGTCCGGTACCCGGGCCAGATGCAGCACACTGAGGCCGTGGTGCCACTGGCGGATGAGCTCTCCAAGAGCAATATGAAGGCGAACTTGGAGCATTTTACCTCCTACCACACCCGCTACTACAAGTCCCAGTACGGGATTCAGTCTGCTGAATGGCTGCTTGACCAGGTTAGCACCGTGGTGCACGATTCAGGCGCCAGCAAGTATGGCGCAACCGTAGAGCGCTTCGACCACCCTTGGGGTCAGTTTAGCATCATCGCCCGCATCCCGGGTCAGACCAACAACACTGTGGTGCTAGGCGCCCACCAGGACAGCATCAACCTATTCCTCCCCTCGATCCTGGCTGCTCCAGGTGCCGATGACGATGGAAGTGGAACTGTTACGATCCTTGAATCCTTCCGAACCCTGCTGCGGTCGGAGGCGATTGCCCAAGGCAAGGCAGAGAACACCATCGAGTTCCACTGGTACTCTGCGGAGGAGGGAGGCCTTCTGGGCTCTCAGGCCATCTTTTCCAAGTACAAGAAGGACCACCGCGAAATCAAGGCCATGCTTCAGCAGGACATGACTGGGTATGTCCAGGGTACCCTGGATGCTGGCCTGCCGGAGTCAGTGGGTGTCATTGTCGACTACGTCGACCAAGGCCTCACTGCATTCATCAAGGAAGTTATCACTACTGTAAGTGACTTGTCATTAATTAACATGCAAAGATTTCACTTTTCTGACTTGGCCCCGCTTAGTATTGCGATATCCCTTACGTCGAGACCAAGTGCGGCTATGCCTGTTCCGATCACGCTTCAGCTAGCCGATTTGGCTACCCCTCAGCCTTTGTGATCGAGTCTCAGTTCGAGCACTCGGACAAGAGGATTCACTCCACTGATGATTTGATCAAGTACCTAAGCTTTGATCACATGTTGCAGCATGCCAGGATGAGCTTGGCCTTTGCATATGAGCTGGCATTTGCCCCTTTCTGAGTTTAGCTTGATAGCGGGCTCTATGTCTGTCATGTCCTTTTTCTCCTTTTTCTCCCCTTCACCGGCGTTCTTGAGATATACCTTTTGGCTTTCGTTTATTTGCAGATCAGGGCGGTCGTAGATTCGTCACTGGTTTGGCATCCGATTCGTATCTGGGGTTGGGCTCTGCACCAAATACGATCAATTATTATACTTATTACTCGGTTAAATGTCTTGAATAATGGATCCTATTCGTGTTTGGAACACACTGTTTATATTCGTTCACCGTAAGTGGAAACCTTGTGGGTTCGATGACGCACTAGGCTCTCCCACACACGTGACTGTATATGAGACAGCGGGATGGGCCAAATATATTTCGACGTTCGCGGCCATAAAGGGCTTTACACAAAACAACCACATTTTTGACGGTTTAACTCCACCTGGGAGGTTCTCTGCTACCTATATACGTACCTAATACCCGACTCATTGCATTTTACGCATTTTACGCATCTTACGCATCTTTGGAATTGACCTTGCAATATCGCGGGAATGAGCTCACACGCCTACACACAGGAGCTCCATCTGGCTAGCCTGGCCGTCCAGCGAGCCGCGCTCCTCACAAAACAATTACTCTCCGCAGTCGACAAGGGCTCCTTGAGCAAAAGCGATGACTCACCTGTGACGATTGCCGATTTCGCCGCCCAAGCCTCTATTATCGCCGCGATCCACCACACCTTCCCGAACGACGACATTGTCGGTGAAGAAGACTCCACAGCCCTCCGCGAGAACCCCGTCCTCCTCGAGCGCACATGGGGGCTTGCCACATCCGTCCATCTGGACGACGAAGCTAGCGAGGCGCTTCTATATACCCCACAAACCCGAGAAGAGCTGCTCGATTTGATCGATCTGGGCGCTCGCGGCCAGTGCAGGCGCGGCACGCGGGCATGGACACTTGACCCGGTAGACGGTACCGCGACGTTCATTCGCGGCCAGCAGTACGCTGTTTGTCTATCGCTCGTTGAGGATGGAGAACAGAAGCTCGGTATCATCGGATGCCCGAATTTGGATCTTGGGTCTGGGCGCGTGGCGGAGGATCTGGTGGACCGTGATGGATACGGACTGCTTCTGACCGCGATCGCAGGACAGGGAGCATTCATCCAGCCTATGGGGACTGGTGCTCTTTTGTCTGGAGAGCAGCTTGAGCGAGTGCCACAGATTACAGAGGGTAGCGAGGTGCGATTCGTCGATACGCAGGAGTCGACTTCCCAGCGACTAGATCTGCATGAGAAAATCGCAGCACATTTGACGTGCCCTTGGCCCAACGAAGTCGATCTGTGGTCAGCTCAGATGCGGTATATCGCTATCGCTGTGCGTGGCGGATGTAACTCCTTCATCAAGGTGCCCCTCAAGTCCTCGTACCGATCGAAAATTTGGGACCATTCTGGCGGTATGTTGATTGCACAGGAGCTTGGCTGTGTTGTGACAGACTTGGATGGCCGGCCAGTCGATTGCGGCCTAGGTCGGACTTTGGCTGATTGCCACGGCATGGTTGTGGCGCCTGCATCCATTCATAGCCGGATCCTGGAGGCTGTTCGGGCTGTACGGGCAGCCAATCAGTGAGCCAGATAATCTTAGAAATTACCCTCCGGTGCCTTGAGAAAATACACCATACAAAGCGAATCAACCTTGCAACGATAAATACGATGAAACGCCAAGCGTTGTAGGCGCCGAGTTTTCTTTTTCAGCGGACAGCCAGCACGCAAGGCATGTTTGATACCCCGTTTGGATCAGATTCCCCATTTATAGTTTATGTTGTGTCAATCAAACATTTGAATAAAGTGTTGTCTACTTGGTAGCTTTGGCCCCTTGCCCCGCGTTCCCCCAGGTCCTCAGCTTCGTGTAGCTCTATGTAGTGCTTCAACAAATTGTTCTCGATTCAAGGTACAAGGACGAGAAATGAACAATTTTGACAAATCACCTTTCAGGTGTGTATGGTTTCTTTTCTTGTCATTTCAATATTTCTGTGGAGCATCAAGGCAATTCAGCTCGCAGCTCATACATGCTACCTACCCTTAACCCCAGGTTGATCTCCAAAGCGCAGGACCGTGCACGCCGATCAACACCATGAGCAGCGACTTGCGCCATTCAAGTCGCAGCTTTGTCGCACCTGCTACTCGCAGTACGAATCCCCTGCGCCCATCCAAAAAGTGAACCGCGAAGGCACCTCCAGGGTCCATTTTCTGCTGCCTACAGTAAGTAAGCAGAATGAACAAAAACTTGGTTCTAGTGGGTCTTAAGCTGCCAACTTTAATGTTGGTACGTGCGGGAGACCGGATAAGATAGAGCACTTTGACATCATTATACTTTCCATGATGTACCCGAATCTGGCCACTACAACTCCTAGCTGCAATATGAGTGGCGGGCAGTAGGTCATCAGACCATATTGCGGGGATGCAAAAATTTGCCTGTATATAACGCCATCCCCGCCCCTTAGAATACATTTTTTTCTTCCTCGTCATCTCGTCATCGATAATCTTCACCATGGCGAATTACAATCCTTTTGCTCGTCGCGAGACGCATAATATCCATGCGCTGAACACTTACCGGGTCCTTGTACCCCTCACATGGGCGCTGGTCGTCATCGTTGGAATTTACTACTCCATCCACTCGCCAGATGACACTAAGCACAGCAAGAAGATCTGGAAGCAGATTAAGAAGCATGACACGCCCTTTACGCAGAACAAGACTACGACCGAAATCTACTGGTGAGTGCTAAATATATTTTGTGACCACACTCGCGGTGCGAGTCGAGCTAACACCTCTTGCCTCCAGGGTCCTCTTGCTCCTTTCACAGCTCAGCTATGTGTGGCACCTCTTCCACAAGGAGGCTGCCATCGTAGCTGCTGCTGCTAATGTGGCCACCCACTTTATCCTCAACAACCTATTCGTTCTCGCTTGGATCTCGCTTTGGACTCGCAACCACTTCTGGGGTGCCGAGATTATTCTGATGGCCCATTTTATCAACCAGAGCATTGCTTACTGGCGCCACACGAATCTTCCAGATTTTGTGCACCTCTCTGCTGTCGCAGGTCCCTATGCCTGGACCATCTTCGCACTATTCTGGAACGGGGCTGTTGCCGTCCACAGCCATAACCTACCTGGCCGTATCGTGGCCAATATCTTCATCTGGGCGATCCTGTTTGTGGGACTGTTCCATATCACATTGCGTGATGATTATATTCTGGGCTACTGCCTCAGCTTCCTCAGTTTGTGTAAGTCACAGTTATATATTCTAAACTTCTCACACCAGGCAGTGCTAATTGCTATATATAGCGCTGGCGATTCAGCAATTCTCGATCAAGATCATTGCTTTGCAGTGGATCTTTGCCTTTGTGGTCTTCGGCGTCTTCACCGTGGTCTCGCTATACATCTCGACCACTAGGTACACTGGACGCGACTCGCTATTCCGTCGTGTTGTCCACCCCGAGAGCACCGATCGCGAGAGACAGCCTTTGCTCAACGAAGGCGTGTAAACTCTGAGCGAGGAAAATATTACGATGACAATTTGTAACTGTGCTTGTCGGGGGTAAGCACTGAGGTCGTTGGGTCGGGAGGTGGACGGGAAAATGAAGCTAGTCGGATGTGGATGTTGCCGGGAGGATGGCTTAGGATGGTTCGATGATTCGTTAATGTTTTACTGAATAATGATCTGTTCTCACTTGCAGTCGTCATACACTCTGGGTTAGGTTAGCTTATTGCTATCCGCGGATTAAATCGATGAATTCAATGCACTTTCAGCGTGGAGATTGCGCAGCTTCGGTGCCTAGGACCCACTTAGTGGAGTTTAAATCTAAGTTCGAGAGTGGTAGCATGTTTACTTCCCCAAGCAACGCGAACGAATGAACCTTTAAAGCACTGTAATTAGAAGAGACAGGAGCCTTTAATATTAGAATGACGGAATTGTTTAATTAGTATTGGAATCAAAGATGTCCTTCGTGAGTATATATCGAGTCCCCCGTGCAGACGAACTCCCTTGCGAGTACGTTGCCATGGCGACGGGATCCACCTCCACTTTGTTGATCGAGCACGGATGAACCGGGCCAGACTTGTTTGCCGTTAACTATCCCATCACATATCATTCCCTCGCTTGGTCTGATTTATCTTCCTCTTTCCATCTCTTTGTGAGCATTCCTTTCCAGCCCACATTCCTCTTCGTCCAACTCATCAACTGACGCAACTGTCAACCTGTCAGAACTACCATATCCCGCTGTCTCGGTGCTGGTAGCTGAGAAACGTGCAGTGTGTGCCATTTTGCGACTTGTTTAAAGAATACCCCCACATACGAGCCTAGTATGAGTACTTGAGATACGCAAAAAGAGACATATTTCAATCATGAATCGGCACCCGCCCTCCAGCTTCGGGGACGAGCCCCCGTCTTATGACCAGGAGACTTCTTCATTTTTATCTGAAGCAGAATCTCCATTGCGCCAAACTGGCCCGACAATGCGCCTGCTGCCTACTAGTGGTGAGGAGTATGGTGACTTGAGCGGAAGCCCAACAGCCGGCTCGCCATTTTATCAACAAGGCTATAACCAAGTCTATGATCAAGACTTTGACACAACTCCGTAAGTTTGTTTCACCTCCTCGTACCTTATTCTTCCTATCCGCATTCCAGTGGTTGCCGCCACGACAAAACCAAAAGCAAAGGCCGATAGAAGTGTCAACTCCTTGATTGGATTGCTCAGGAATGAGCTGCTTTGGGACGGAGGACTATCAATTCTGAAAATTGGTCGAGTTTGGCGGGCAATAAACATTGCATACTTAGGACTTGCTTATCACGTCGCCCCATTTACCCCGACTTTTTCGACAATCTTGTCACACACATGCACGCGATGGAACGTCCATTACGACCGCGAACTCGAACTAACGGGCGATTGCGGAATAGGACCGGACAAACACAAGAATATGATAGTCAATTTTACCAGGTTCCGAGCGCCAGCTCGCCTTCACGTCCCGCATCAAGGTTGTCTGGCGTCCCGAACATGCCCCCACCAGCCGCCAGTCTAGCCGACCCTTCAGTCTACCCATCAATTCCGCCACGCACAGGATCTCCCATTCGACCATGGAGCCCAGGACATGTTCGACCTCCATCCGTTTCAAGCGTTGGATATGAACGCGCCGATATCAATGGCAGTCCTCGACCGGGTACCTCGAGCTCACGCTACACAGGTAGTCCCCGACGACCACTGCCCCCGGCTCCATTATTTTCTGGACCTACCGCATCTACGGGAGCAGATAGCAGCATCGATATTGGCGACATGGGCGAAGACCCCTTCAGTGATCCCTTTGGTGGCGGTGGCCAGACCATCAACCACAACTCCCGCGGCAGTGTACGATCATTCCAGAGCGAGTCGACTTTTATGGGCGATGAAAAGGACGCTATGTCCAAGATTGATCTGGATGAGGAATATGATGAAGCCAGCCTCGATCCGAATATGCATTATGGCCCCGCGCCCGACAAACAAGCTCGTCGAGGTGTCCGTGATGCCCAGATGTCCAAAAAGGAGGTTCAGCTGGTCAACGGTGAACTTATCCTGGAGTGCAAGATCCCCACCATTCTCCACAGTTTCCTTCCTCGCCGTGATGAGCGTGAGTTCACTCATATGAGATACACCGCTGTGACCTCCGACCCCGATGACTTTACTGCCCGTGGTTACAAGCTTCGACAGCAGATCGGCAGCACAGCTCGTGAGACCGAGTTGTTCATTTGTATCACCATGTACAACGAAGACGAGATAGGTTTCACCCGAACTATGCATGGTGTCATGCGTAACATCAGCCACTTGTGTTCCCGTACCAAGTCGCGTACTTGGGGTAAAGACGGATGGAAGAAAATCGTCGTCTGCATTATTTCTGATGGTCGCAAGAAGGTCCACCCTCGCACTCTCAACGCCCTCGCTGCTCTTGGTGTTTACCAAGAGGGTATTGCCAAGAACGTTGTCAACCAGAAGGAGGTCCAAGCCCACGTCTACGAGTACACTACTCAGGTATCTCTCGACTCTGATCTGAAGTTCAAGGGAGCTGAGAAAGGTATTGTGCCTTGTCAAGTTATTTTCTGTCTGAAGGAGCACAACCAAAAGAAGTTGAACTCTCACCGTTGGTTTTTCAACGCTTTCGGTCGCGCCCTCCAGCCCAACATTTGTGTTCTTCTTGATGTTGGTACCAAGCCAGACCCTACTGCCTGTTATCATCTGTGGAAGGCCTTTGACAATGACTCCAATGTTGCTGGTGCTGCCGGAGAGATTAAGGCCGGTAAGGGCAAGGGCATGCGCGGTCTGCTTAACCCTCTCGTGGCTAGTCAGAACTTCGAATACAAGATGTCCAACATTTTGGATAAGCCCCTAGAGTCTGTCTTTGGTTATATTACTGTGTTGCCTGGTGCACTCAGTGCCTACCGATTCTTCGCTCTCCAGAACGATGCCGATGGCAACGGTCCCCTGAACCAGTACTTCAAAGGTGAAACCCTCCACGGTCAGGATGCCGATGTCTTCACTGCCAACATGTACCTGGCTGAGGACAGAATTCTTTGCTGGGAGCTGGTCGCCAAACGAGAAGAGAAGTGGGTGTTGAAGTTTGTCAAGAGTGCCGTTGGTGAGACTGATGTACCGGATACCGTTCCTGAGTTCATCTCGCAACGTCGACGCTGGCTGAACGGTGCTTTCTTCGCGGCTGTGTACTCCAATGTCAATGCTAGCCAGATCTGGAAGACCGATCACAGTATTGGTCGTAAGATCTTGCTTCACATTGAGTTTGTGTACCAATTCTTCAACCTCCTCTTCACCTATTTTGGTTTGGTAAGTTTTCTCTAGATTGTCTTCGATAGGAGCGCTACTAACTCATGGCTCTAGGCAAATTTCTACCTGGCTTTCTACTTCATCGCTGGCTCTTTGACTGACGACAAGCTTGATCCTTTTGGCCACAACATGGGCAAATGGATCTTCTATGTACTACGTTATGCCTGCACCTTGACCATGTGCCTGCAGTTCATCATTTCTCTCGGTAATCGTCCGCAAGGTGCCAAGAACCTCTACTTGACTAGTTTCATCGTCTACGCTATCATCATGGCCTACACCATCTTCTGTACCCTTTACCTCTTGGTACTGGAGTTGGAGGCGCGTGCAGGAGTTGGCGATAGTTCCCTGACAGTCAGCAGCACCTTGCTGATGGAAATTGTCATCTCCATGTTGTCAACTGTCGGCCTGTACTTCTACATCTCCATCCTTTACCTCGACCCATGGCACATGATCACTTCCTCACTCCAATACTTCTTGTTGATGCCAAGTTACATTTGCACACTTCAGGTGTACGCCTTCTGCAACACTCACGATGTTACTTGGGGTACAAAAGGTGACAATGTCATCAACCGCGATCTTGGTACTGCAAAGACCATCGACGGCAAAACCGTCTTGCTGGACATGCCATCAGAGCAACTCGATATTGACAGTGGCTACGATGCTGCTCTCCGCAACCTCCGTGATCGCCTCGAGGTTCCCGAGCCCCCACTCAGCGAAGCCCAAATGCAAGAAGATTACTACCGTGCCGTACGTACCTACATGGTAGCAGTCTGGATGATAGCCAACCTTGTTCTTGCCATGGTCGTCACCCAGATCTACGGTGTAGACTCTGGCGGTACAAACATCTACCTGTCAATCATTCTATGGTCCGTGGCTGGTCTTGCTCTGATCCGTGTTGTTGGCTCAACAACCTACGCCCTCTTGCACCTCATCCACAAGATCGTCGAAACAAAAACCAAATTCGACGCTGGAAACCTTACGAACTTTGCTCCCAGCGTTTTCAGTGGAAGCAGTACCGGTGCAAGTGAGCGCAGCGCTCCGAAGCCTGTCCGCTACAGTGGCAAGCCGAGTTTCAAGGATCGCATGAATGAGGCTAGATGGGCCGCTGGTCGGACAGTTGGAAAAGCGATGTTCTGGCGCAAGTAGATCTCGCATTGCGTTTTGCTTTCGTGATATCTCATTCCTCTAATCATCTCTGGAGTTGATTCATGATTTTCTTATTTTTCGGCGTTTATCACTTTTGTTTTCTTGGTTCATGATGGAAATAGTTGATACGATATTGGGTTTGAACTGAACCTTTATGTGTTTATGTTTATTGAGGGATGTACTTATGCGCTTTGAATCACATTGCAAATGTTAATGATGCTTCCATATGTTGAGACTCTTGAATGAACTCTCCTCTGCTCCGTGTGTGAATGGAATAGTATTCTGTGGCTTCAATCACTTTTAAGCCAGCCTTGACTAATTTGCACGCACCACGATAGTACATGATCGGTAACCCAGCTGCCAAACTTCTTAGCATTATGACTGAGATCTCGATGCTTAGCTGATCCAAAATCTGTAAGGAAAATTTCGACGCGCAAGTCATTGTGGGCAGTTTTGGAATGACGCATCCAATTCTAGTATGAGACCAATTTGGAGAATTTTGTTGATATCTCTTTTCCCGTCAGAGTCATGTAGTAGGCTTGTTCATAGAGGATAGACTATGATACAAAAAATTATCGAATGTTGCTTGTTGAAGGAAGATATTTGAATGGTTCTACTACCTCGATAAATACATTTGACCACCTATATATGGATTACCATCCTTACCTATGATCACTCATTTTCTGCTTGACGACGACGACGACGCAAATGATCTCTCCCGGGACTGCATCGTGGGTATTTCTTGACCCTTCGCACAATATACGGCCACATGTCGAATGGATCATATTCTTCGCCTTCGGGTAACTGTGCAGGAGGCTGATGCCAGAAGGGCTCATCTGAGTAATGCAGGAATTCCGCACCTTCAATGGTATAACTCGGTGCTTGTAATGCAGTCAATCTCTTACGTTCGCCCCAATAAAACCGGAGGAAATTGTGAAAGGACATTCTGAAAATCATAGCTGCCACAAATATCTCCGAGCAGGCTGGAGCATTGCACGTCCCGAATTGGGCTGAGCTGATATTTTCCTCTGTAATGGGATGATAGACAAAAATCACTGGTCGAACATCTCTGCCTTCTCTGCGACGTTGTTTCCAAAGCGCCAATAAATCTCGTCGTGAAACGATGCCATGGTGCTCTTGTGGGACCAATTCTATTGTGCTCCCAACGAGTTCACCCATTTCGATGTTGTTTAGTTGCTGAAGTTGAATTTCGGCATCCAAGGCTTTCTGTATAATGAACTGCATCTTTTCAAGCTGTTCTCTTTCAGCCGTAAAAAGAGCGAATATAGGCAAGTGCTTTTTGGTTTGCCTGTCATACAAGGATGATGCTAGACCAGACGGTGTATTGCTCGAAGTATCGGAATAGGAAATGATCTCGTGTATAACTTCCATTGGCAGGTTTTTCTTTGTCGAAAGGACTTCAAAAACCGTATCGATGTAACGCGGTCTTTCTGGTGATGTCGATGAGTCAATAGAAAACGGTTTGTTGTCAGGGTCATAGATGATCATCCACTCCACCTTCCTGTACTTTTGGAAGTGAAAAGTCACATTGTCTTTCTGCTCTTCTATGTTCAGTCGATTGTCTTCCAACGCGTGGACCAAATCATTCATTCTTGCGAATTTATGATGATTTGTGCGCTTGATGACCACGCAGAAATCCTGGACCGTTGCTGCAGGCGTAGGTTTTGGTCTCACAGCCACCAAAATGAGTGAGATAAGCCGAACTTTCTCATCAAGACTGTTCTTCCTCAACTGCCGCCTGGATAACTCATCAGCGACAACGAATTTGCTGAGACCATTCCTGTGCATCAAGGCCGCTATCGCATGGATATTGTCCTGGCTATCGCGATGCAGACTTTGTCGACTTATATGTTGTAATAGAGACATTTGAGGCGTCCATGTTAGGACTTTGACGTCCTGTGGTAGTTCATCCTGGCATTGTCGAATTAAAGCTTGCTTGTCCTCTTCGAGCAGTACGGTGAGGAGTACAAGAAGTATTCGCTTATCATTTTTCAAGTCTCGTGTCGAGACTGCGCCTAGATACTTTTCAAGTCCTTCCATCTCTTCTGTCAGATTTGCGGTGAGTTATGGTAAGGAAGGAAAGGCCATGTCAGGATTAGCATGACATGAGCACGCTAAATATACGAATCTGATCATGTGACCAGTTGGGTGTCCCCTTTAAACATATCCTTGTCTTCTAGCGTAGAATTATATACTTACGAATTCAAAGAGAAGGTAAAAGGAAACTGAATTGAGAGCTAATATCCTCAATTTATGTATCAAATGAGTGAGTCAAATGAGGAAGATGAGGGAATAAGATTCGTTGAATAACACGTTGGTAACTCTTAGGCCCTTGAAATATTGAAGATTAGTATGTCCCATTGTTTGTTTACACAAGACAAGAAAAAGGTCAGATAATACCAAAAGATAAGATCAAGATGCAGCAATAGCGTGACCATCAACTAGGGCGTCGACTATATATAAAGGTTGGTCCGCATCAAAGCTTAGATACTTTCTTTCCATCCTTGATGATTTCCTCAATCAACTTGGCCGCAGCCAATGTTTCCTCATCTTTAAAATGCCTACCAGCAACTTGTAACGCCACAGGCGCACCTTCATATCTTTCCGGGCTCTCATATTTCCCCCACTCCCTTTCATCAACCTCATTACGTGGCTTATATGTCCGATCCTGCTCGGTCAGCGCATCCAGCTTCAAGTCAACCGTAAGACCTGACGGGAACACAACCGAAGGAAGGTCCAGCACATTCCAGATTGCAGTGTAGTTCCAGTAATGTGACTCGCCATATACAGCTGCGACGCCGGGGTAGGTAGGGGAAAGGATAAAGTCGACACCGCGGGTCTTCATCACAGCGTTATAATCATCGCGATAAACGTCACGCTCGTATTGTAGCTCCCATGCTTCGGGGTGAGTGAGTGGAACAGCTCGAGAGTAATTAAAGACCCATTCGCTCAGAGGGAGAACTGGCTCGCCCGATTCGCGAATCATTTTGCGCTGTAAGGCGGCGGCGTCTGGGTAATAGAGGCTAGACTTCAGGAATGTAAGTCGTCTTGCTTTTTACTTGAAGCGAATCAAAGACTTACGATAATCTTCCACCCATGATCATGCTTATACGGCTCCCAGTCTACAACCTTGATTCCAGCTGCAAGCAACTTTTCTTTCGCAAGTTTGAGGGCTCTGACAATTGGGGGATGGGGGCGAACGCAACTATAACCGATTAGCAACCACTTCATCGTCGAAAAATTAATAAATCATACCCATCATCCCACATAATGGCCACAGTCATGCTCCGAGTAGGAGTCACCGTCTTCCACGGGACTGGCACTAAGGATGTTTCAACATCCCAGGGCTCTTGATCCAAGACGGCTTTTTGAAATAGTTCAATATCCTCCAAGGAAGTACTCGACAAAGGCCCAATGACACCGTGAATTGTCTCTTGTCCAATAGCCGCGACTTTGGCTCCAGCCAGTGGGTTACGCATTGATGTGGGCCGGAATCCGTATGAACCACAAAAGGCAGCTGGACAACGGATAGATCCACCGATATCGGTACCAACACCGAGTGGTGCGCATTTGAAGCCGGTTGACGCTCCTTCACCACCTGATGATCCTCCTGGAGTCAAGGTGCGGTTGTATGGGTTGAGTGTCGCTCCTGTGATATTATTGTTGCAGCAAAGATGCTATACGTTATTACGACATAATTCAAAATGGGACTGGGACTGTACTCACCATGAGGGCTTGAGGCTGGTTGGTTCGGACGTGGAACACTGCACCAGCTTTGGCTAGCAATTGAAGCAAATGGGCATCCTCGGTGGTGACTTGATCAACCCTATTGCCCCAAATCAGGATTATTCCGTTATTCAGTAGCTTGCGTAACATACCAGGCGACATAACCCGTGTTGCAAGTCTTATTCTTCATCCCGATATGCTCCTTAACGCTAATCGGAACGCCATGCTAGTCACCAAAACATCAGTGTGCGACTTGGAATATCCCCGGGATATGGCATCTCACCAGAGGTCCGACCAGCTTTCCAGTACGTTGAAAGTGTGCATCCAATTCTTTAGCTCGAGCAATTGCCTCATCGGCCAAGAATTCCGTTGCGAAATTCAGCTGCAAGATGCCTCAGTATTTCGCATTCGACTAGGGAATGGCAAATGTTTCTCACCAGCTGATGGCCCAAAACTGCCCTCTTCAAAAATGCCACTACTACCACCTCAGCCTTGAGTTTCCCCGCTCCCATTTCCGCGACCAGTTGTGTAGCAGACAGATTTGTGATTGAGAGCTCACGCTCGCTCAGAAGTCCACTTTTCTTTGGGAAATCAATCACATTTTTCTGTGTAGCGGGAGGGAGACTGTCGGCTGGTGCAAGCCATTGTTTCGGAATGGAGTTGTTGAGGATATCTCTGCCTTTTTGGGCTTGACGCTCCCATTGCTCGAGAGACATGTTGGTTTAATGTTATCAGACACCCTGAGTGGTTTAGGGTATCCAGAGATAAATTGTAATATTATGATCCTAGTGAGATCAAAGTGGTGAAGAGGGGAGGTTAGAAGATCTCCGAGTCTCCAGCCTTCTTATCATGCTGCAATGCATGTCGGAATCGGAAAGCATTCCTAGCTTGAACTTACCGCAGCGGACTCATCCCCGCATCTTGAGATAAAGGTGGAGAGTCCCGAGGGGTGCCGCGTCGCTTATCTCTGTGGCTCGGGGAGTTGTTGAGCTGTATCCTGTCATATGCTAGGAAAGAGGCTCCGCAGCGGAGACATTCCGTATTTTAAGCTCTACATTCAAGTTGTACATGGGCATCAAACCCGAGGTCTTTCTTGCAACCCCAACCTTGGAGGATCCCAACGTCTTTGTATCTGTCTTCACGTAACAGTTCATGTGGCTACCTATGCCTACTGTTTTTATTTTTCTACATCGGGAGCAGTCGAGGAGCCTCTGGGTCGTTGATACGATGCATTTGCCGATGATCTATAGTCTATGAGTGATATCTGACGTGGATCAATAAAACTGAGCATTAGGTACATCAAAGTACTCTCCTCCCTTATGGAATGGAACTGCTTGTGGAAAAAAAGAAATTCCCTTGTCAATATATTCCAGAGAAAAAAAGGATGTTAGAAAATTTGGGAAAAAAGCAAAAAGAAATCTCTCCCTCGGGGAATCGAACCCCGGTCTCCCGCGCTTATCGGTGTTAATGACAAGCGGAAATCATGACCACTAGACCAAGGAAGATGAAATAGTCGAGTTTCCGCTCGACCACTTGGTGATGGTTGATGTAAGGGGTTACTTTTTACGGCTCAAGTGCGGGACATCAAGGTTTCCACAGCTTGTTCATCCGCAGCAGGTCAGCCCCTCACACAATGTTCCACACACCACTTGACACCGAGGCGACTTCTCTCCGTGCGGGTACACGACATCGTTTCCGAACTCCGATAGCGCCTCTGGCTGTAATGTCGCAGAATGAATACCATAGGCATGAAAGCATTCGTTGATTATTCTGGCGGTTTTGAGAAAGGTGCTCACTGACGGGTCGGAAACAACGACGTGCACCGATGCGAGCGTTTTCTGCTGATTCAAACGCCAGATATGCAGCTCGTGAACGGAGTGCACGCCGGGAACCTGCAGGTGTTCTGTCAGTCTCATGATGTGCCTGGGTAAGGTATAGTGGGCCCGGCTAGGGTGTGTACCTTCTCAAGATCATGTTGCACGTCACTCAGATCGAGTCCAATTGGAGCACTCTCCAGGAGGATCAATCCGGATCTTCGTACTGCCGAAGGATTAGCTAAACGCTACCTATGCAGGGTTTCATGGGTTGAGTAACGGGCCCTTACTGAGTGGGATGGATGATAAAATGATCATGAAGGCAATTCCCATGCTGACGCCGGGGTCGGCATAGTAGCGACCATCATATTTTGCTAGCCAGATCACTAAAGCGGCGGCGATGACACCGAGGTTATTGGCTGCGTCGCAAAGTACATGTATGAGAACTCCCATCATGCCGAGATCGCCGTGGTCGTGTCCATGTCCATGTCCATGATCATGCTCGTGTGCGTGTGCATGTCCGTGCCCGTGATCGTGACAATGGGCGGAGACTGTGCTGAGCTTGTCGGAATGCACATGTTTATGGTCATGATGCTTGGAAATAGAGTCTTGATCATCGTCACTGATAGGAGAAAGCCCGTCTTCTATTGTCGGTGATCCATGGTCATGGCTATGATCATGTCCATGTTCTGGAATTGGTCAGCTAAATGTCTACTGTAGTAATTGGGATACTCACCATGGAGGAAAAGCACGCTTATAATGTTGAGACCCAAGCCAATGCAGCCAATAATCAACACCAATTTGGGGTCCTCGATGCCTAGATTCAGGTCAGCATTAGATCCAAAAGTAGAACATAGGAGACTCACGCTGTAGAGCGATAAATCGTTCAATAGATTGTAAGAAGATACTGATCCCGAGTGCGAAAAGGAGAACACCATTGAAGAATGCACCTAGTAGTTGAGCCCGTTGCCATCCAAAGGAAAGCCCACTAGGTGAGTCGCCACTTTCTGAAACCTAGAAACAGGTGAGTATCATGTCCACGGGTCCGATGCAATTGTGGTTATCCAATACACACCTTCAATGCCACTAATGCGATGACAAAGCCAACCAAATCATTCAACTAATATCATCAGCATATTTATCTTCCACGCCCTTGAAAAGCATACATAGTGAAAGGCATCGGCAATGAGCGCCAGCGAATGTGTATAGAACCCCACTAATCAAAATCAGCACCTTCTCACGTATTATCAAAAGACCTTTCTGACCTGAAATCTCTCCCAGAAAAAAACATGTCGATATAGCAATAACAACATATAGTCGCGTCGAGCGCGAAAATCGGAATGGCATGATCCGAATCTCTGCAAGACTAAGCGCAACCACACCTCTTTCCCCAAAAATCACACAATTGACCAATGAAACTTAATCCGTGATTGAAAAAGTCGTGCAATATCTGGGGGGGAAAGTTCCAAGCAAGCAGGCTCAAGATACAAAAAAGGGTATTCGAAAAAGTACACAGAAGGGGGCTTTAAATCAACCAGAACTGGAAAAGTAAGAACAAATGGGAAAAAGTCCCGGATATCTGGGGAAAGGGACCTTTTGTT
Organism: Penicillium sp. VS I D KN; assembly: GCA_019775415.1. Classification (NCBI taxonomy): domain Eukaryota; kingdom Fungi; phylum Ascomycota; class Eurotiomycetes; order Eurotiales; family Aspergillaceae; genus Penicillium; species Penicillium sp. VS I D KN. Next base: position 251,201 of record JACWFT010000023.1, on the reverse strand, counting down.
CCACACCCTGAAACTTTTACCTCATGCTGGTCAAGAATTAACTCAATGGCTGGGGCGCGCTGCAACGTTTATTGTGTAACTGAGTTCAGGACCACAGGGAGGCATGTAACAAAAGATGTGGTATGCTATGCGGGAGCCCATTTCCACCTGGGTACTCCCTCCTACTCCCGCCAGTTTTTGGACATTCTGACTCCTGCTTTAAACTGGCTTCCAAGCTTAATATAAATTTTTTAAGGGGATTATTGATACCGCTGGGCTTTCATTCTGGGGATACAAAAGTTATCATGGAAGGAATCTGGCCTCACACTTAATTCATCTTGATATGCGGAAATATCGAGCGCTCGAGCATAGCTGTTTTGAATAACAGCCTTAGAAAAAAAAAGTAATCCAAGGGTGATAATTGACTGTTAAAAAGGGGGGTTCTCCGTCCCAGCCCTACGCAAATGTTTTGAATAGGGTTCGAGGGATTGACTGGTCCTTAAGATCGACCCGTGAAGAATGCAGGCCCATACTCGGGCACCAAGGTACCAACGTGCAACATGTGAATGCGAGGTCCCGAGACTAAAGGATAACTATGTTCAAAAAGAAATTCGCAATTTCATTTACTAAGACTAAATCGTTCCCAAAACGCCCTTAATTTGACATGTCATGACACATATTCCGTACATACATCAAAAGGGAGCCAATTTAAGCGGCAACTTGATCAGCAAGTCCGTCCAGCTCACGCTGCCAGTTGCGGTGCCGCGAGACGTGCCAGATGAATTGCTCGGCAAGACCCTTGGAATCAGGGCCAATGTCCTTGACATTGAGCAGTGCATCTGCATCGCCATGGCCGGTCACAACACCATAAGATTCAGCGACAGAAGACCCAGGCTTGGCAACCTTGACCTCCTCCATATCGATTTGCTTTGCAATGAAAGAGACTGCCTCATTGACACCGGCAATAGGCTTAAGATGGCCAAATGACTCGGTGATCCAGAACTTGGCAACACCGTTCTTTGCCAAAGCAGTGACGTGCTTTCCACCGGGCACGAAAGTTGCGTCGAAAAGAGTCGATCGCATACCGTTGAAGAAGTGATCTGGGACCACGGTCTCTCCAGACTCAGCGACGACGCCCTTGCGCTGGGCACCGATGGTGAAGACGAAGGCATTCTGCGCCTCCAAGGCCTTCTTCATGGTGATGTAGGACGAATGGTCGAATCCATCAGCGATCAGGATAGCGATGCGACGTGTAGCGATAACAGGCTTCTCGGGCATGTACTCCAACTGACTGAGGCCCTTAGCCTTCTGGCCATGGTTCGGCCTCAATTGCTGCTTGGGCGACTTTCCGCCGACATTTTGAGCGACTTGCTGAGCAAGCTCAAGGCTGACAGCTCCGATACGCTCAGTCATACGCTCGTAAACGAGAGGATCATCGCAGTGGTCCAGCTCAAAAGAGAACGCCTTTGCGAGATGCATCTTCTCAATTTCCGAGAGAGAGTTGTAGAATGTCTGGGCTTGGTTGTAGTGCTCCTTGAATTTCTCGGAGAGAGCACGCGCCTTGATGCCAGTTTGCTTCTCGGGGTAGCTGGTGAAGCCTCCCTCAGCCTGCGACGCAGGTGGGTTAGCCTCAAAGCGGTTTGGCCAGTAGTTTACTGTTCCCTTGGTGATGCGGTGTCGTTGAGCACCGTCGCGGTTAACAAGACTCATGTATGGACAGACAGGACGGTTGACGGGTAGCTCCTGCCAGTTCGCACCGAGACGGGAGAGTTGGGTATCAAAGTACGAGAAGTTACGGCCCTGCAGCAGGGGGTCGTTGGAGAAGTCGATACCGGGTACAATGTGGCTGGTGCAGAAGGCTGCTTGCTCGGTTTGCGGGAAGAATTCGTCGACATTGCGGTTGAGCTCCAGCTCACCAATGTACCGGATTGGAACCAGCTCTTCGGGCCAGACCTTTGTCGCATCGAGGGGATCGAATTCAAAGTCGTCTAGCTTCTCTTCCGGGATGAGCTGCAGACCGAACTTCCACTTGGGGAACTGGCCGGCCTCAATGGCGGAGATAAGATCCTTGCGGTGGAAGTCTGGATCCTGGCCACAGATCTTCAGAGCCTCGTCCCAGACAAAGGAGTGAACTCCAAGCTCAGGGGTGAAAATGAACTTGACGAAATGACGCTTTCCTTCCTTGTTGACCAGGGAGTAAGTGTTCACACCAAATCCTTGCATCATTCGGTAAGAACGGGGAATAGCTCGGTCGGACATTTGCTGTGATACTGTTAGCACACCATATCGAAAACACTTGTAACGAAAAACGTACCCAGTAGTTCATGTGCGTGGACTCTGAGTGCATATAAACAAAGTCCCAGAAGTTATTATGAGCACTCTGGCCCTGAGGAACCTCGTTATGCGGCTCAGGCTTCACTGAGTGCACGAAATCAGGGAACTTGATCGCATCCTGAATGAAGAAGACAGGGATGTTGTTTCCGACAATATCCCAGTTTCCCTCTGAAGTATACATCTTAATAGCAAATCCTCGAACATCGCGAACAGTATCCGCGCTGCCTCTGCTACCTTGCACAGTCGAGAAACGCAAGAAGAGAGGTGTAGTACGGCTGGTGTCTGTCAATACACCGGCTGATGTGACATCTTCAGCACTCTCGAATAGCTTAAAATGACCGAATGCACCGGTTCCGCGGGCATGGACAACTCTTTCGGGGATGCGCTCATGATCAAATCGCATAATCTATCCAAGCCATGGAGGTTAGTGATGACCTCTATCAACTCTAGATGTCGAAGAAGTACCTTTTCACGAGCAATCTGATCTTCCAAAAGCGATGGACCAGTGTTCTTGTCGCTCACTGTCCGCAACCAATGGTCTGGGTCTGAAATCTTGATGCCATAGTCGGTTGTCATATGTTGCTTCGCGAAGACATCGACCGTGTCCTTTTCCATATCGGTGAACTTGCCGTCCCCGGTCGTTGGGTTTGGCTGAGCAGTCATGATGTGCTTTTCCGATAATAATTATGTGTAGGAATAATTTATGTACCACAGTTAACAAGAATTAAAAGCGTTTCTTGTACCAGGCCAGGGCAACCTTGTCTAATATACTGGGTCATAAGACCTCAAACCAGGATATGTACAAGTAATACGTCAATGATGTAACTCGACCTCGGGGTACAGCATACCAATCATAGCGACTGGAAATAAAATCAAGTGTCCCACCAGGATTATTAATTTCGACTCACCTGGGTCGAACCCAGGTAATTCGTGCCATAGCTGCTGGTGGGCCCGGCTTTACTAGCCAAAGCTGACCGTGAACAACTTTAATTGATTAATGCAAGGAAGTAATGATCCAAGTATGACCCAGCCTTGCAGTCATTGCCACCAATACCAGACGCCAATGCGGAGACTATATCCTCTGTCCCTAAAACCTGTTGTGGGCACATTGCGAATGGGAAGATGCTGATTGGTGGACCACAATCCAAAGAGCTTAAAAGGTTATGTATTAAGCAAACGCTGATCTGCAAGTCCTCTTAACTTTTATTGTGATGTACCTTTTCCTTGGTAGTGAAGGGGGACCAAGGTGGTTTCGACTTCCGATCGCAGAGCCAATGACGTGCGCATCAATCCTGATCGGCGAATCCTCAATAAGTTATTGTCAAAGCAAATGCCGAAAGGTCGCGGTATAGAAATATTTCTTGATTTATTTCCGGCACTCGATTGTCCTGGTTTCTTCGACGTGAGACGTTGCTCCACTTGTCAATGACGTCATGGTTATGTAGCTGTCCCCAGTGGTTTAACTCAATTCTGGGGTTTTCCCGTCTAAGATGTCACTTTCAGCTCGTATCCGGGCTGATTGGGGATACTCAAGTTTCCAAGGTTACGAGGTTATCTGGTGGGTCTTTGTGAATAATGTAATAGGTGATTAATCTCAACACCTACCCCGCGAGCTCTAGACCTCGTCTTTTTGAGTAAGCACTCTTATTTCTAAGCTTACATACTGTCTACTCTATTTGCTTCTAACTTGAAGTGGATAACCCACTCTCCACGCGGCTTTTGAACTGCACAAAGCAGCAGCTTCCAAGGCTGCCGGGGTAGTCTAACAACGTAATGCATCTCAATATTTCCCGTCGGAGTTGATAATTACCCGCTGTGCCTCAAGGCTGCTGTTGTCTGCTTCTGTCTCATTATTCTCGTTCTCGAACGTAGCAATGTTCCAATTGCCGAACACAGCGAGCATTGTAAAAGGGATTGTGAACCCCCATAGTGAAAACCCAAGTATCATCTGGTTCAGGTTAGACCAGGAAGTTGCGCCGACTGCATAGGCAATCGTGCTACCAATAGACTCCCATGATCTTAAGATTCCAGTTGTTCTTGCGATGTCGCCGTCTTGCTGCGCTCCCTTGATCTCGGCCATTAACCAATAAATGTATGTCTGCAGCACCTCATAGAAGAACTTGAAGAACATGTAAACAGTGAAAGATGAGTTGAAGACAGCACCGTCGCCCAGATCAAAGGCGGGCGGGTCGGCCATACGGGAGAGCTTCGTCTGGGTGACAGCATTCCATGTCCAAGCTGCTGTGACAAAGACGAGGACGAATATATATACGGCTTTAGACCTGGTGTCTCTTCGAAAGTACTTCAGATCCAAAAGTATGCCTGTCGCGATGTTGGCTATGGCGCCGACCACAGCTGTGAGGAAAGATGCGAGGGCCCTGGAGCGGACAGTGAAGTAAGCTTATCCACCTGTTAGCACAATCACTCATCAATAAAAAGCGGCTTGAGGTCATACTTGTCAAATAGTTTCCTTGGTAAGTCGTGCCAAACTGTCCAGCCAGGAAGACGGGGATGAGCAGCAACATGTATTTGTTTCTCAATTGCTTCCAGATGGCACGAGCCTCAATAGCAAAGCTCGTCTTCTTCATATAAGGGATCTTGGTGCCGTTTTTTCTGATGACATCCTGCGGCTGTGATAATAACAGCGCGAATGGGGCTCCAAGGGAAGAAATAGCAACAAGCCCCAGGTATGTTGTGTAGGTGACTTTTCCAACATGCGCAGTGTTTACATTGAGAGCGAGGGATATCGCACCACCAACAAGTGGGCCCATTTGCCGGATACCCATCCAGATTCCAACGTATCTAACAAACCGTTTAGTCAAGGCCACGTGATCCAGGAATCCCAACTTACCGTCCTCTCTTCTCTTCCTCTGGGTAACCAACTGCAATGGCGGCCTCACTAGCCCAGAGAAGAGACGCCCCAATTCCACAAAGAGCGGCGCCCAGTAAAAGGAACCATTCATTCCCATAGCGGTTGTTGCAATATAAACCCGCTGCATAGGGTGTATAGAATGCCGCTCCAATGAATAAGGTCCATTTCGCAGTGATCTTGTTGGTGACACCGCCAGCAAGAAAGCAACCTACTGACATAAGGCCGTATGTCAAGGCATTAGCGGCATTATTCAGTTGTGGCTACACGATCTGTTAGTCGGACATGTGTAGAAATTAAGATAAAGTCCAGGTGACTGACACTTGCGTTTCCCCCTGCTCCAAGATTGTTTAGGGCGGTCCAAATACCGGGTTCACAAAAGGCGACTAGTCCGACGATGACAATTTGGAAGAGGCACGATCGGTAGACATCAATAAAGTATCTAAGGGCCACCATGATGGATGTGGAAGGCTCTATGTGAGGTGGCCTTGAACGGTATTGGAGAATGAGTATAATGAGCCATGGTGACAACTCTCGGTGTCGAGTTATTATGTTCACGATTTTCGTTCTCGTTCTCTGAAACACAGCAGCACGCCAGAACCAATCGTGATCACGATATCTCGTGTTATCTTCCGTAATTCCTTGCAGATAACTCAATTAAGGTTAGTTCATGCTGGCGACCCAACATGCATGGAATAGTATGTGCCCTATACAGCAATATGGATGCAAAATATTCCAACACGGGGTTTCTTATACGCCATGCCCGATTTCTGGCTCATAATCTCCAAGCCACACGCGAAATATTATCCTCTGAATGACTAGATTTAGGAGCACGCAATGCTCCACTTATATGGTAACTTTGTTTAGTGGGCGGGGGAACGTCTTGGCCTACCATTCATACCTCGGGTGTCGAGAAAAACAATCCACTAAAAGTCATTTTGCACATACGATTAAAACTATTTCGTGCGTGGTGAAACATTTGATGACATGATAATAGCGCATGGTCCACATTTCGTGGGGGTGCCACTGGCTCATAGTATACTGCCGATTTTTCCCTGCGAGGAAAGCTCAGACTAGAGTCTAGATTCCAGTCCCCTCCTTCTAAGCGTTTCATTGTTCAATAAAAGCACTCATTAAATCTGCATAATTTGTCGGCCACGCTTACAGGATTCCTTCATCCTGGCAATATGACTCTCCCAAGAGCTTCTTATATTCTCATTCCGGTCCAATCATTCTAGTGTAATTGAATTGATCCATCCGTGACCCCGCAGTAATAGTCTCCTGGAAAGGAACAACTTTGATTCTTCAGTATCTGATTGAGACACAGACTGGAGTCACGTAGTAACTAGTGTAGATGTTAGCTTCCCCTTCTCTTCTTGTTTCTGTGCACCGCTTCCGACATAGGCTGATGAAGCAATCAAACATTGTTCAGTATCGCGTGATACCTTGTTGTACGCCTCTAGTGTGTTTCACTAGGGACTTATATCTCTAGGAACTGTACCTGAGATGTGCTTTATGATATCATCGTTATCTACGACTAAGCTCCCATAGACGAGGAATGATTGTATAATAAAGACCAACCCTTATGCCATGTTAGCATACCTACAAACCTCAGGATTAGCCAGGCTTCCCTTCCAAGGTAAGTATTAAGAGTAGGCATTGAGAGCTGCAGAGCGACCGAGGGCTAATGCTCAACACTAATGAAGAGGGAGAGTAATTGGTGTTCAAACTTCTGTCATATGAAGCGACACTTGTAGGATTGACTTTCGAATCCTCTCTTGCCACAAGTCCGTCTCCCACGTCCAGCTGGAGTTTTCTATTGGCCCTTTTGACATTCTGTTCCGATCACAAAGAATCACTCATCATTCTCAGCAAGGCCCTCAAGGATACGCTTGCCCTCCTGTGCATCGTCCTCATCCCAAGGCTTGAGCCCGAAAGACGCCATGAACTGGGACCATCCTCCATAGGATTTGACGATCGCGCGCTCAGCGGGGCTGAGAGGGGGCTCTGCTCATCATTAGAATGAAGGCACTCCGGGTGGGGCTTATCAATCATAAGTGGAGTAACGAACGAAGCGAGTCGGTGGCAGGCATTTTGTAACGTTAGCAAGATAGTTGCAATAGTGCGGTAGAGATTGGAGCACGGGAAGCTGATTGAAATTGTTGGATAGATGAGGTGAAGGCGATGGAAAAAGAAGTGGGTTTGGAGGTGATGTACGGTGGAACGATGGATCAACAAAAGCTTATGAGGAAGCTATCTCACTTGAACCGGGGTGGAGAGGCGGGGTAGGCGGTGAGCATTAGAATTACAATGACATCCCCTGGCATCTGAAGAGTGCACGTGGAGCGCAGGTTGCAATCTGTGGGTAGCTGTAATCATACTTGGTTCTTCTCTCTTCCTGACTCCTCCTTGTTGACGGCATGTCTGCCTGACATTCCAGGCCGCCAGCGCAGTGTGTCGTAAACTCGTGATCAACTAGATATCCATTCTTTGCGACTAACCGAGGACGAACCTTCAGCCTTGACAAGTATTGGCTCTTCTCCACGAGAATTTCTCCATCGGTTGGTTGAGTATAGTAACTCATCACACCCATCCAGCAACCAGCCCCATTCCATCAAAAAACCCGGCGTACATTCCCAGGAATTGACATCCCACGGATCACCCCATACAATCAAACCCTTACGATCGCAATTATCGATACCATGATTCTGGAACAAGGTCCCAAGCATATCTCGACAAAAGCTACTCATTGTGAAAAAGCTATCTCCCATCAGAATAAGATTATCACGTAGTCGAGGAAGAGGAAAGAAGTCAATAGACGGCTCGTGTGGGATGCTAAGCTGTAAACTTGTTGGGCGCAGAGAAGGCGGCATCTCAGAAGGAAAGAGTGATGGTGTGAAGTAGCATTTTGCAGATGGGCATGATGAGAAAACATGGGAGAGACTCATGCTGCCACTATTTGTGAGAAGCGCACGCCAGACGTTGAAATGAATCAATGATAGCAGGTGATCGACAGTGAGGGGGTAATTGAATGAGCTTTGCACCAGCGGTTCATCGGCTGCACTGGACGGAACTAACATTCCAAAACCAGTGTCGCCTAAATGTACCCGAGGACTCGATCCGAAGAGATCGCGCTGTCTGATGTGTCTTTGCCGCAATTCTAATGATGCTTGTTAATTCCCTCATAGTAAGTTTGCTAGCGGAAATATACTGACTATATGCTCTCTGGTTTAGCCTGTTCTGTATTCGACGCTTCTCACGAGAGTCGGTATTTCTTTTCCGGTTGCTGCCGATGCTCTGGTCATGGGATTAGCTTGGGGCCGAATCATCCTGGAACCTCCTTATTAATCATAATCAAAACATACATTGTCCAATGGCTGAGTCTCGTTGATATTGACTAGCTCCATCGTAATACTCAACCTGTCGTTCAAGCTTTGAGGAGATAGATTATTGCTGCATTTACTGGTATGAGAGAGGCGAAAGTTCATAGGGGTGCAAATCGGGGGCCTGTTGCCCCGACGCTATACCTGATATAGACTAGCCCGATAATCTTGATTACCCGCTAGAGGGCAAAGGGACTAGCGCCATTGAAGTACTGAGTGTTTGAAATGTTATTTAGAAGAACAAGGAAAATATTTAAAAGACAGAAAAATCGCATACTGAAACTTCCCAGACTTCATCGTTTCTATTGATCGAAAATGAAGACTGTGCTGATTACCGGGTGTAGTGATGGCGGAATTGGCTCCGCCCTATCCCTCGAGTTCCAAAAGAACGGCTTCATGGTCTTCGCTACAGCAAGAACAGTCTCGAAGATGACAGAGCTTCAGGGTGTTACGAACATTCACTTGCTGAAGATAGATGTCACATCACCGAATGATATAGGATCTGCTCTCGACGCGGTACAAAAAGTAACAGGTGGGAGACTGGACGTCCTAGTCAACAATTCCGGCCAACAAGTTGTTATTCCAATGCTCGAAATGGACTCGGAAGACGGACGCAAATTATTTGATGTCAACTTTTGGGGTGTATTTGACATGATTCAAGCCTTTACACCGTGTTTGATGGAGGCCAAAGGAACGATTGTCAATGTGTCGTCAATCTGCAGCTATCTCCACACTCCTTTCATGAGTATGTTCCGTTCATGTCAAATAAGAGCTTGACTGAATATCTTTATACAAACAGGTGTCTATAATGCATCAAAAGGCGCACTTACAATGTTTGGCGAAACCCTACGACTGGAGATGCTTCCTTTGGACATTAAGGTCATCACGATCATCACCGGAGCTATCGAAACAAACATAATGAAGAACAGCCCAGCCCCCGTTCTGCAGGAGTCGTTTCCATATTTCAAGGCCCAGGAGCAGATTATCAAGCTGGCTTCTGGCAATGATGTTGTCCAGCGAATGAAGAGGGAAGATTTTGCGAAGAAAGTCGTCAGAGATGTACTTGTAGGCACAAGTGGGAAGGTATGGAGAGGTGCTTCGGCCTCGGCTACTCGCCTGGCATCGCTCATTGCACCTTCTTGGATCTTGGTGAGTATACTCACAATCTTAAAGAACGCCACAGTACTAATTCAGAGTAGGATAGTATTCTGTCCAAGACAAGTGGCTTGTCAACTCTTATCTAGACTTGAGCTGTCATTTATTCCTCAACTGCCCTTTTTTGGTTATTTTCAGAAAGTTTTTGGGTGTGTTCCTATGGACGAATGCTATTCTACTTAGTATTTGCAGAATGAAGAAGGGCATAGTCCTGCCCTTCAGAATCCTATTCAGTCCAGCTAGAAGTCATTGAATTTGCTCTCGGTAATATCTCGGTGTGATTTTGTAAGCAAAGAGTAGGCTTATCATCTAAACTCGTTAAAATATCCCCAATTCCCAAGAGTCCCTTCCCACCCCTCAGATTTATTCAAGAGACCAATTGAAATAAGTATTGCTTTTCCCGTGAGTGTTGGTGATCTAAGGTACGAATTTACATCGCGCCGCCTAGTGCGGCTCAGAACCCTTCGCAGTGAACGGAATGAACGGGTGGTGGATCATTCCACCCTCCAAAGCCAACTGCAAAGACAATCCCAACTTGCTTAGATCTCGGTGTCCGCCCGGGTACCGTGAGGTCCACTCTAGGCATGCTGGTACAGCTGAAACGGTCATTTTTCAAAGGGAATACTGTAATATGGGGCCATCCTCGGCAACCAACAGTGTGGTGTGGCAGTCTTGTCAATTAGACCCACCAGTACTATTTATCTTGGCGTATGACATCTGTTCAGTACAGAAGAGGCTCAGTCCTCCCACTCATTAAAATGAGGCTCGCTTGGCTCCCATTCTAGGGACGACAGACTCGATACTCAAGGTGAGGTTGGATGTTCCGGATGTGCAACAACCGCACGATCAACACGTAAGACCTGGCCTAAAAAGGGTCAGAATGGAGGCCCCCTCACGTATGTGTAATCTTGAGTACCTGAGCTGATGATGGGTGGCGTAAGTCTTTTTATGCATTAAACCTGGTGCCTGTCGTAACACGACGACATCCGGTCGCTAGAGTTAGTTCCGATGTTGCGGCAAAGTGGACAAGTTGACAGGGAGCAAGGGCCAGTAGTTTCTGTTTGAGTTTCGACAATACTGAATCTGAAACATGATTTGATCGAAATGGATCCCACTGACAAGACTAGTCAGACTACTGGTCCCGAGGGCGCAGCGCGCAGAGCGCGGGATTGATTGCTTTCTTGCCTGGCGGGTAAGGCACACATTCCCATTCGCTTGTTTCGCTTAAGAGATTATCTGATTGATAACCGGTACTAACCGTGCTTGATGCGACTAGTGAAAAGTTTACTAAGAGACGGAATCTCTGCTCCACTTATCACCTGTTTCCTTGTTTACGTTGCTTGGGTTCTTCCCGCTAGCTCGGACCAAGACCCGCGCCGTTGGCTTTTGCTTCACGCTTAGCGGAGATCTTGAAGGAGATATTGACGGAGATGCTACTACTTGCACAATATGTCGTTCGCCATATAATTCCCACGTAATACGGACCCGAGGATTCTGCCACTACTCATCACACTCGGGAATAATTGGCCAGTAACGGACATGAAGCTGAATGCAGACCCACCACACTACGAAGGATTTAGCGTCGATCGCGTCCTTCCGGACCGATGGTATGAGTGGTGTGAGCGGTTTTCTCTTTGCTTTTTTTTTTCCCTCACTTCTGACCCCCGGTGGGTCCCAGCTCCGCCAGTCAGGCAGATGAACCTCCGCCCACTAATCTCACCGTGCAGGGCCAAGACGGCCCCCGGTCGCCTTCTGCTCGTGCTAGGACAGTTTCCGATCAGCCATCCGACTTCGGTGCTTGTGGGCTAGAATGGGAAGGATCACCCTGATCCTTCTCGGCCTTGATTTTATTTAGTACTTGTGACGGGATCTTTTCTCGGGGATTTTGGATTGTTTCCTACTCCACCGTTGTTTGCCTTTGCCAATATGGTCGTTCGACCCTTACTCCGAAGAGGCCGTACGGTCTGGCAACACCTGTCGAGGAAGGATGAGGAGGGTGATGGGAGCTCTGTACATATGAGCTCGGTTCAGGAGCATAAGGGCGGAGTGGATTTGACTGCCCCGCCAAGTTACTGTACTTCGGAGCCATGCGACCAGTTGCCGGACCAGTATGCGCAGCGTGGTGTGCAAGATGTCGAGGCTGTTACAATTACTTGGTCAAAATGGATGCTTATCGGGGTGTTTATCAAGTAGGTTGACAATTGCGCTGATTTGATCGCGTGTGGCTCTTGTTCGTTGAGTTGTTTCTTACTGATGTTCAAATCCATAGTATTTGGTTTGTTTATTTCATCAACGCCTTCATTTTGACGATCCAGAACAGTCTCAATCCATACGTGACCAGTTCATTTCAAGCACATTCGCTGTCGGCCGTTCCCACAGCTATTGGTGATGTCATGGCAGCTGCCACTTATCTTCCTATGGCTAAGATGATGGATGTGTGGGGTCGCGCGGAGGGTATTCTCGTGATGGAACTCTTCCTGGTCATTGGGCTGGTTCTGATGGCATCCTGCAACACCTTTGCAGCCTACTGCGCCGCAAATGTAAGTCTGAGGCTATTACGGTACACTACTTGTGTCTGAAAACTGACGTCTGAGTTGTTAGGCCTTCTATTACACCGGACTCTATGGCCTAGAATACGCAATCGACGTCGTAACGGCCGATATCTCGACTTTGCAGAATCGTGCCTTTGCCTATGCCTTTACCTCCTCTCCGTACATTATCACAGCCTTCGCGGGACCGAAGATTGCTGACGAACTTTATTACAATGTCAACTGGAGATGGGGCTTTGGTATTTGGGCAATTGTTTCCCCTGTTGTCGCCGCTCCTCTATACATGATGCTGAAGTACAATCTGCATAAGGCCGAGAAGGAGGGCCACCGCATCAAAAGACCAAGTGGTCGAACGGTGTTTGAAAGTATTTGGCATTGGACGATTGAATTTGATCGTGAGTATCGGCTTCTTTGTCCCGCTTGGAAAAAGAAAATTCTAACTCAGGACTAGTATGCGGAGTTTTCCTGTTTACTGCTGGCCTCGTGCTATTTGAACTGCCTTTCGACATCGCTGACTATGCTCCCGATGGCTGGGCCACGGGCTATATTATCGCGATGCTTGTTGTGGGATTCTCTATGCTATTCTTATTTGGAATGTGGGAAATGTGGGGAGCTCCAGTACCTCTGATAGGAAAGGAGTGGCGTGTGCTTGCCAACCGCACTGTCATCGGTGCAGTTCTCTTGGATACAACATACCAGGTTTCCAACTACTGCTGGAGCTACTACTTCACATCATGGCTCCAAGTCAACAATGACCTGACCATTACGACCGCAAACTATGTCGATAACATCTTCGATATGGTATCGGGAGTGCTTCTGCTGTTCCTCGGTTGGCTTATCCGCAGGGTTGGCCGTTATAAGTGGACCCTCTATATCGCTGTTCCACTTTACATCTTCACTCAAGGATTGATGATCTACTTCCGGCGCCCCAACATGAATGTCGGTTACCAAATCATGTGCCAAATCTTCCTAGCAATTGGTGGCTCAATCTTTATCCTCACGGAGCAGATTGCCATCTTAGCTACCGTGGATCACCAACATGTTGCTACCGCACTTGCTATATTGAACGTGGTGGGCACGGTTGGTGACTCCGCAGGTCTCACAATCAGTACTGTTATCTGGCAGAATACATACCTAAAGGCCCTTTACCGATACCTCCCCGAGTCGGCCTTGCCTAACCTGGAGAACATTTACGAGAGTCTCCCTGTGCAACGGGGGTACCCCGTTGGCTCTGCGACCAGAGAGGCTATCCAAAAAGCATACGCTTATTCCGAGGTCAGACTGCTCGCGGTTGGATGTGGTATCATTGTCTTGGCAATTCCCTGGACCATCATGATCAAGGATGTTGATCTGAGGAGGAGACAGCAGACCAGGGGGACGATCTTCTGAGATGGGCCACAATCCCTTATATATTCGACCTCAACAACAATTCACGATACTTGACTTAGTTCATTATACCTCGGCCATGAAAAATTTAGTTCTTTCTTTTTCCTCTCTTCTTTTCTTTCTTTTTTTTTTTTTTTTTTTTTTTTTTAGGAGGCGGAAATCATTTTTGCTTGTACTTGCATTATACCATTGTCGAATTGAAAATAATTCCAGCTCTTTGCTTGGTGTTCTCACTTATTAGCGTGATAAACTCGATAATAAAGTCTATTCAACAGGGTAAAGGTGTCTTGTGGGTGCACACGCGTCACAATGGCTGGTGGGGCTGTGGCTCGTTTATCGGTTACGTCAAATGGCCTTTGGGTTCTCCAAACGGGAACTTAGAACTTTGGATTTCCATGGGAATTTTTGTGGTCCGACAGAATAGCATCGGGCCGAAAGGACGCCGTCGGCGCTAACATAGAATCTGTACGGACGCAGCAGTACTCGACAAAAGCCTATGCATGAAAACGAACACAATTCAATCTAGACTCAATGTAATCGCATACATGCCAGGGTGGCGCAGGCATGAGATCGGAGAAAGACCAAATGGTCCAAACACCGCTGTGGGCGCGTAGGGCCAGATTCACGGTGCCAGCTGGAGTGGAGCCTTGCCATGTGCACAGCGTGAGCAGGAAACCCCACTACCCGAAGCAGTATCGTTGCTCCTCTTTCTTCCCTCAAAAAGCTTGGAATGCCCCCGAACATTTTCTGAAGTTTGGAACAGCTGTCAAACGTCCGACATAGTGCTGTTCATCGAATCAAGGTAGAGCCCGAGTACCAGAGCAGATGAAGGACAACTTCGATGGTCCATACCCGGTAGTCCAAGTCTTGCGAGGCTCCGCCTTTACTATGGTCGAACAAGGCAAGCAAGAAATGGATTCCAACTCGGATCATATCGAATCTCACGAGGAGATTATCTACGATCACAATGGGAGCATCGAGACCGTGAAAGCGGGCACTCTCGGGGCATTAGTGGAGAATTTGACACGCCATGATAAGCTGGACGCCTACTTCAATCGCACATTCCTTACCACATATAAGTATTTCATATCAACATCCGCGCTGATTGATCTGCTCATCGCTCGGTTTGACTCTTTACCGTCCAGCGAAGCAGACGCAACAAGGCCGCTTGTCCGAGTACGCGTGATCAACATCTTCAAGCAATGGCTCGAACACTTCTGGACTGAGCCGAAAGGTCTCGAGACCGACGATAATCTGTTAAGATTACGGGAATTTGCATCTCGCGCCACAGCCGCTACAGAGACAAGTGCAGTGGCTCAGCTACTTGGAATCATCCAACGCCGCATGGCTGGAATGTCTCGCATGAAAATATCTCGGCCATCCATCTCAAATCCACCTAAACCAATTCTTCCGCGAAAATTAGACAAGCTTCTATTTCTCAAAATTGATGCCAAGGAGCTTGCTCGGCAATTAACTATTATGGAGGCACATATGTTCAGCAAAATACAACCGAATGAACTTTTGAATAAAGCATGGCAAAAGAAAGAGAGCTTTACAGCCCCTGCGCCGGCCCCAAATATCCGGGCTCTGATTCGGTATTCTAATCAACTCTCCAACTGGGTTGGCGCTTTGATTCTTGCAGAGTCCGATACCAAAAAGCGGGCACAAGTAATAGGGCACCTGGTAAATATAGCGAATGTACGCTCTGCGGCCCTTCCCCTGATATACGGTTTGACATGTGCTAACCTTACCTTATCTCACAGATATGCCATGAGCTTCAAAACTACTCTGCCGTGGTATCCATCCTCTCAGGATTCCAAAGCGCCCCAATCTACCGACTTACCCGCACATGGGCCATGGTCACCGAAAAGAGCTGCAACATACTAAGGCCTCTACAAGCCTTAACAGCAAGCACACAAAACTACAGCAATTATCGTGGGACATTACGCATCGCAGTACCACCCTGTATTCCCTTCCTTGGTAAGTCAAACCCTCAATGAATTCTTACCCTCCACATCGAAAATAACAACAAAAACTAGGCCTTTACTTGAAAGACCTAACATTTATCGAAGACGGAAACCAACCTCTAACACCAGAGGGGCTGATAAACTTCCACAAATATACAATGCTAGCCGCATCCGTCCACGAAATCCAGCGCTTCAAAGAAGCACAATACTGCCTACACGCGGTACCCGAGTTGCAAGAATACATCGCATCCAGATTACAGTCTGCAACGGGGCTAGACGAGATGTGGGACCGCAGCTGCGAATTAGAGCCGAGAGGACGCGGAGAAACACGACCCAGAGATTTTTATACCCCCACCGGAGGCATGACAACATCCATGGTTGTCGCCTGTATGGTTTTAGATGATTGATGACGAATGTAAAGGTTGAATAATTTTCTTTTAGTTATAGTCTCTTTTCGGTTCGGTTGAAGCGTTAATGGTCGTAGCTCATGTTGATCTTTGAGCTTGGTGGCGCAGCTAGAGAGCGGATCCCACATTTTGGCAAGGAAAACTTTATTATTATCTGATCCGGGCCCTTTACACGGAAACTAACTATTGAAACGCCTTATTGGGCAGGTGAAAGTGTTGAGTAGAGTTCTAACGTAGCTTGACCCGCACCGGCTGAACGGATCGTCCGTGCTTGCTGCCCGACAGTGGAGGGGGTGTTTCTCTCAGCGAGATCAAAGATATAACAGGCCAACAGTCCTCAGAATGTGACGAGCCACTCTTTGGAACCTTGTCGTGATTTCAGCTGCGATTTCCATGATCAGCATGGTTTGCTGATCTTAAGGCCCAAGGTCGCAGTCCCGAGGCTCATTTTCACTTTCCATGTAGGCCGATAATCGGATCAGATAACAGATTTTGAGTTCTGTGTATTTTGCAAACTAGCCGCTCTTGCCGGGAACCCCACCTCTACTGGATTGATTACTGGTTGAGTATATAAGCAACAAACCTTGTCAGTTGTGATAAACCCAAAATCTTTTGTGTTTTGCATCATTTGCGCTAGACTGTTTGGGTTATTTCCACGATCGGTTGCAGGGTTTCGAGTAATACCGTCGTGCTGTGCATATGCATCAATATTTGAAATGCAATTTGAGCCCCGATCCCTAGATCATTGTGTCTCGCTGCATCATTAAAACATTGGATATGACTGGCAGGAGACTTGGCAATATCACTTTAATCGGACTCCGGCTTGAGATCCCGAGATTTAGCACCTCGGGGTGAGTTGATACTTTGCCGAGCATGACTACGTGAGCTTATGTTTTCTCTGAGTTCTAAGAAGTTGAAGCATGAAAGAGATTGTAATCGAATAAGACTTCGACTCCAAAAATCCGCCCGGATCTCGAAGATATGTAGTAAATAGCCCAAGGTCGCATAATTCCAGGTTGTGAAATTTTAGACGGGGAAACATGAAGGAATCAAATGAGTCTATAGTAGTGTAGGTGACCTTATCTGAAGGAAAGAGATCCACCCATTTATTATGACACCTGTCAAGGAGCACTAGCCGGAAACACTAGGCAGGAGTGCCATCAGACTCGAGACAGAACTCTGGGCGACGAATTAAAGCCATGAATCATGTGCTTCTTGAACTCAACTTGAAGGCTGTGACTATTATCCACAGATTGTTGGTGATAAGTGACCTTTGGTGCCGTTTCGTTGCGTGCTAGAGTCTATCGTACTAAAAATAGTTTGGAGGCAAATCAACCGATCATACTTAAATTATTCATCGTTGAGGAATATGAGGATGATTATTGTAGGAGACAAGAGAAGTTACTCTAGTGTATTCAATGGTAATTTGAAAGGTAAGGAAAATGGCAAACGGCGAGTCAACTACTATCACTGCTTGTATAGCTGAGGACCCTGAAAATGACGTCATTGTCCCCAAAATTTATAGTACATCCATACTTTGCTATATTCTACATGTCTCATCAATGTCATTTTTGGCAGACTTCTTCCCTCTCGGCTTTTCCTACTGCAAATCTTGTCCTCAACTAGGACGATACCGAGTGCCCCGCTGGGCCGATTCTACTGTCGCATCGGCCCCACTGACACCCGACTACTATGCTATGCACACATATTGCTCCCCGCAAACCGAAACCCCAGACTTAGATTAAGAAGCCGAGTGGAGAGTACTTATGGAAGGCTTTGGGCCCCTTAAAAAAAGCTCATCTTCTTGTCTCACCTCAATAGTTGCACTCTCGCTTTCTAACTAAACGAATCATTCCATGAAGATGTTTATTATCGATAAGCTTATCCTCCACATGCCATATATCTGCGTGCTCAGCATTACAGTGTTCTTGACATACAAAACATGGCATAATTATGTCCAAAGGGGGAAGCTCCCATTGCCGCCTAGCCCTCCTGGTATTCCCATCTTAGGGAATTTGATCGAATTTGTCAAAGATGCCAAGAAAGCATCGCAGCACCTGCTGCTCCAAAGATGGGCAGAGGAGTATGGGGATATCTTGGGAGTCAAACTTGGGCCTATGACCGAATACTATCTTAGCTCGGACCGTGCGGTGAAGGTAAGCGAAGATGATAGTCACTATGGAGTCTATGACATTGGGATGTACACTTATTACTAGTTTCAAGCTGATAATCAAAGGAAATATTCGATCGTGAATCTGCTGCTACTGCTGAACGACCTCGGTGGATTGTCAGCAACGAGCAAATCTGCAATAAGATGAACGTACTTCTTCTGAATGCCAGTGAGCCTAGATGGAAGGCATGTGTATCATAGGAGTTTTGCCCCCAGCCCTAGCGTAAATTGCTGACATTTGAATAGAATCAACGCCGTATTATACATTCATGTATGACTAGTGTGCCCAAGGCCGATGATGGACTCAAGTAAGTGTATCGAGCTACGATAAAATCAATCTTCGTTGCTGGCGCTGAATTAGAAAACTTCTAGATTTCTGCATTTCGAATCCGCAAAGTTCCTTAACGAGATTGCTAGCGCTGGACAAGAAGGACGGTCAAACTCGAAAGTCTGGGATAGCCTCTCCAGGTATACTTATAGTACCTTCGCTTCTCAAATATTCGGCATGGAGGTCGGGCATACCCAATATCTTGGGTGTTGGACATGTGCTGAGAAAAGAACAGATTCCCGATACCGATAACCCGGCCACTAAATACATCCACGGTAAAAAATGACAAAAAGCCTCCCTATCAAAATCAGAGGCTTCACTAATCATCGTACAGAAACTGGACTCGCGCAAATTTTAGGTATGAGCAACTCGATGGTCCATATTTTCCAAATTTAATGATTAGCCGACAGGCACCCTTCCCGGATCATATATGGTTGACATGCTGCCATTCCTGGATGTCCTACCCATGTTTATCAAACCATGGGAGCGAAGTTCGAGGGCACGATTCAGAAGGGACTTGGAATGGTCCATGGAACGCGTGAATGTAAGTGCTTTAATATGTTTAGCGCGATATGTTCTCTGTTGGCTCACAATCAATCTAGAGGATCAAATATCCCAAGCCCGGTGATCCGAAAATCCCACAGGAGGGTTTCCTTCAAACTCTTCTTCAAAATTCAAGTAAATTTGGAGTCGAGCCTGAGGAAGCAGGGTACCTTTCTCTCATGGTGGTCATGGCAGCAGCAGACACGGTTTGAAGCCACCCTCCCCCGAGCGGAAAAACACAACATAAACTGAGGAATCTATGCAGAGTCAAATGACAACATGGTCGTTCTTCGAAGCTATGCTCCAATTTCCGGACGTCCAAAAAAAGGCCCAAAAAGAGATTGGTAAGCAATTTCGCGTTTTTCGGCTAGAATCCGATTAACACTATCATAGATGATGTTGTTGGGGACCGGATACCTGTATTTGAGGATCTTGACTCTATTCCATACGTGCGCTGCATGATGAAAGAGGTCTGGCGCTGGCGTCCACCGGTTGCGTTAGGGCATCCCCACGTAACCACCAAGGAGCTCGAATATGGAGGCTACCGTATCCCGAAGGGCTCAAGAATCCATATTAATGCATGGTAGGACAAATTCTTCAAAGACATGATGGAGTCTTGTCATATCTGAGTGAACGACAAACTTACTATATTATTCCTTCACAGGGCTATCGGACACGACGCCAACCGCCACGAAGATCCAGAGAGATTCTGGCCGGAGCGATATTCTCATGACCAAACCACCGTGCGTTCACAAAAGAAGAGTTGTAAAATTTATATGCTAACAAATTCATGCTCCAAGACGATGCAGAGTATCAACTCCCCAGATGTTACCCAGCGAGATCACTTTGCCTTCGGCTCGGGAAGGCGCGTGTGTAAGTCTATTCCCAAATTGAGCTGTGTTTCTGAATGCTTTTCAAATGTGCTAATAATGGACATGGTTACAAAGGTCCCGGCTATCATGTTGCTGAACGATCTCTTGGAGTTTCTATCATGCGTTTGCTCTGGGCATTTGACATCAAGCCTTCTCCGACAGCGAAGCTTCCACTAGATTCTTCACAATACCGTGGGCAGCCCCCAGGAAACCCGAATAGTGATCTACCCGTGTTCCTTTCGCCAAGAAATGGGAAGGATGAACTTATAAGAAAAGCCTTTGATGACGCGATGCAAAGTAGAGCACCTATGGTATGTGTTCAGTGCTTAATCTTGTTTTTTTACTGAACAAATACTAATTCATGACGTAAACAGGCTCAACTCTAATATATTATGAAGTCCTGGGATGTGGATCTTCGACGCCTGGGCCCTAGGTAGACCTGAAAAGGTAGGTAGTGTCGGGGTACCTTTCCATAATCGAAACGCAATCTTGCACATATACCATGTAATTCAAGTTCAAAAGTTTATACGTAATACCTGAATAGCTGTTCCGGACAAATTCAGTCGTATCAAGCGCATATTTATGAATACCTGTATGCCCTAACGAGCGGGATTCTTTTCAAAATTGATCCAAGCTGATTGCAGTTCCGGAGGAAGCCATCACTTCAAAAACAGTCATGACCTGGTTATATATCCCCCATGGATGACTCTTCCGAGTGAAGCAGCCCTTCGCTTCCAAGAGCACTCGAACGGCTGCAGAATTATTGAGAATACAACCAACACCAGATATATACAGAGGGGAATCGCTGTTTGGGGATAGAATCCAACATCGTTCCTGGTCATCAGTCATGTGGCGGTCAAGGTAGATTATCGGTCCAGTCAGCGTATCTTCGGATCTTGGTGGATGAAGTGATATGTAGGTCCAAATAGTGAGAGTGGCAACTAAAAGCTCATGGGCCTCGCTGTATGTATTCAACGGCCGTGATCGAAGAGACTTGAACAAGATAGCGCCGTGAAGGAGTGCCTTTCGAGCAGCTCGAGGATTGTCAACCATCCACTTATAGAGCTCTTTCTTTGTTGAGAGGATTGCATCCTCTGTGGCTGTCCAGCCAGCAACAGTACAAAGGCTTTTGAGAGGAATGTGGAAGATAACCATGAGGTGATGATACAAGTCGGATAACATTGGGTCTTTGGAGCTCTGGCTCAGCAGTTGTAGGGTTTCTACAG
The DNA here is from genome assembly GCA_019775415.1 of Penicillium sp. VS I D KN. Taxonomy (NCBI): domain Eukaryota; kingdom Fungi; phylum Ascomycota; class Eurotiomycetes; order Eurotiales; family Aspergillaceae; genus Penicillium; species Penicillium sp. VS I D KN. The sequence continues at coordinate 230,033 of JACWFT010000023.1, read as the reverse complement.
TGGAATCTCTCCATTCCGGGTAGATAGAATGGCCAAGAATTCTCTGCGAGTAGACTGTCTGGGCGGTATTGGTCATGATGAATGAAGCGTCCATTATCACTCGAGATTGCTGATATATGGCCATCATTGCAAGAGTTCGAGAAAAATCGCCAATCGATGGAATGTTGTCACGTTTTTGTGTGATTAAAGTCAGTATTTCATGGACCTTAGGGGATGAGGCGATGGTTTGATCTACTTCAAGGTTAGACTGGCTATTCCAGGCATGATTCATCCAGGCATGATTCAATCGATATCGTACCATTCTGGAAGACCTTCATCCAATCACTTTCGGTCTTGTTCCAAATATCTTCATGGCATGGTAATGAAATATCAAAGCCATCCAGACTCATTATTGCTGGGATATCACAGTTCAAATTCAACTGGCAATCATAAAGCTTGATTATCTGGTCAGTAAAGTTTACGAAAAAGTAGAGATGAAGTATAGGTTACCCATCCACAATATACTGCACGAACAGCTAGCTCTCGGCCCAGCCACTGGTAGTATGGCTCAGTCTCTCGATGGCAATTTTGAAGAGTGTGGGTGACATATCCCCTTGAAAGCCCAGTCCCAAGACCACGACACAATGTAGCCAGCATGTTTTTCTGGAACTGAGACTGGAGATAGAGAGTCTTTGCACCACTGTATGACATATCAATCTGACTAAGAATTGTCGCTTGAACGAATGGTACACGGAGTGTATATTCAATCTTATCTTCTCCCTAGAAAGCAAATGATTTATTAGACAAGAAGAGAGAAGAGAATAAATTTGCGCATGTGAGTTTGTAAACGACGGTACGTACCAGGGATGCAATAGCATGCCTGAGATATTTCCCAAATATGGTAGCATACTGTCGGGCTTGTCTTACTCTTGAGTATCGACTACCAATCGCAACAACCGCCAGAGCTAAGATCCAGTTTGTGTTAAACATGTCAAATGTTGACGTATGAAGCATGGGGAATCCGGGGTGGAAGTTCTCAAAGTAGAGCTGGACAAAACTATTGATCGCCTTTTCATCGCACAAAACTGGGATTTCCAATTCAACTGTACCCAGAACACGGTGCTTTTCTTGGGCAAAGAAATCAAAAAGTTCCTGCAAAATTGGATTTCCGGATTTTAATTTCGGCACATGGGCATAATCATCCATTTCCAGGAGGTCTTTGTCAGAGATACCGATGAAGTGAAGATCCAATTCTGTCTCGTGACTTATTTTGGCGATCGATGAGGTATCGTCATGGTATGGAGAGGCTGAGGATTTCGCTCGCCATAGGAAAGGTTGAACAATTCCACCACATCTAAAACGCAGGTGAGTCTCGTGCGCTGAGGGAGGTTTAGAAATAATTCCAGAGTGTACATCTTCAATGTCAGTGGAAACTCTCTGTAAGGGTATACTTTTAGGGATGCTCTCGTCACTTGCGTCTTGGTTCAACTGAGCGATCTGCTCTGAAGAGAAGAAGCTATTTTCTTCAAAAGGCATCAATAAATCCAGGTAAGCTAGATCAGACAGATCCATAATGGGCCAAATCGGTTCTTCTGATCGAGAGTCTTCTGGATTTTCATTCGGTTCCGGGTGTATAAGATAACTGTCTATAAGTTTGCGTAACCGAATCAATCTAACAAAACGACGTGTTTGGGACCCCAAAGTAAACGGAAGAGAACACTTACCATTGCAATTTATGGAGGTTGAAACCAGCTGGGCTTCCAAGTTTGCTCGCTGCGAACTTTCGGGCGAGGTAGCCGGCTGACTTGCCACTCCGTCATCAGTTATGGAACAATCTGACCGCATGCCTGAAGCTTGAAGGGTTTTGAAAACTCGAGAGCGTCCAACCGTGTCTTTTGATTCGCGATAGCTACAGGTAAGCCCTTTATTGTGGCAACGACTGCACGGGCTTCCAGTTGAGCAGCGAAGCTTTGAGCGTGAGCAAGGAACGCATGCTGCCCTTGCTCGGTTACTGTAAGCTCTGGTGCGAGGACGTCCTGCTTTAGGACAGCTTGTTGCAGCGTGGCGGTTCCGAGTATCTCTGGCAAAAGTGTAAGATAAGACTACTATGTAAGCAAGCGCAGCTTTCTCTTGGCCCACGTACCGTCGTGAGAAGTACTGACCACAGCCATCACATCGAAATGGGCGGCGGTTTGAATGTGAGCGGACGTGTCGATCGAGGTGTTCTTGGCGGCCAAAACTCCTTCCACAGAACTCACATCTTACTGAATTTTCGAGATTCGATTCCATTCTCAAAACACCAAACTTGATGGGCAAATTCAATCAAGGTATCTATCCGAGCCGAGCATTCGCAGTGAAATAGCGATGTCTCCGCCCCGCCGGTACCCCACATTCCGATGTCCAAGGTTTTCGGACCTTGACCTCGGGTTTTCCGGAGCGTATAGATACACTTGCTGCAATTGAAGAAGACCGACCGGTAGACTAAGAACAGGAATCTGTATGGGCGGTGAGAAGAGATAACTTTCAACCAAGTGATTAGAGAGCTTCGGGTTGCAGCCCTCACAGACTTTGTCACCCAAGAAGTAACTCCTGCGCGGTGGAAGTTATACCAAGCTCCCCCCCCCGCTTTTCATATCTTCCCTATTTGCTGTCTACTTCATTCCATACTAGATTTTATTTCGGGGTACGAAGAGTTAATCGGCATGATCCAATTAATCCTTATCCCCCGCAATCCTACTCCAGGTACCATATTCCTCGGTTCCACACACTTCGACTCCGCTCCCGGGACATTTAGAAATAAAAGTTTATGGTGGCGAAGTGGAACAAAGTCAACAGTGAACTTCTATTTGGCTTTCGGCCCACTCAATAAGGGGAATTCAGTACATCTTTGAGTAATTCCGAACATGTTCTGTTATATCTGGTCATATCGTACAAACCTGTGGCCTCTTCCACTTGTCCATGAGCTTGCAACCTGGGTAATCTTCTTTCAATCCTAAATTTTGTGTCGAACTACTGGCCTGAATGAGGCGGCTTGTTGAGTCAAACTTTTTTCAAAGCAAGTTCATTATCATCGATCATTTGAAATGAAGTTGGCAATCAACTGATCTCCTCTCTGATCTCCTCATTTTGCGTCTCAATAGCTTTCCATCATGTAAACCGGACGATCAAACCAATAATAACACCGATCACGACCCAAACGATTAACCAGCAAAAAATCCTCAAACAACGCTCCAGTGAGGAGAGTTCCCGCCACGGAGCACCACAGATGCGAAGGAGGGTATTACGTTTTGGCTTCTGAGCTTGGTTGCCCATCTCCAAGGACCCATTGTCCGCAAAAGAGTTCTCAGCTTGGGGCATCTTTAGGTGCCTTTGCTTGCTGTGACCTAGACCTAGGAGTTCTTTTTTAGTTTGAGATTCGGTTGAGTAGCGTTTAAGGGCACATGCTGGTTAACAAAGTAGTGCTACGTAACTTACCTCCACAGGAGATTTTTCACTTCCCCGAGCCTGGAGCGATGTTTGCGAGGGGCTAGTGAATGGTGTATTGAATGAGTGAAGCAGTGGGAAGTCGGAGCCTACCTATTATATGTTAGTCACTGTCACGTCCCACAGTAAAATCCGATTTCATCGTCATTTAATGCATGTGTGGTGGAGCCTTTGCGCCCGCGGCAAGACGAATCGGCCAATGCTAGATTTCGGCCCCTTAAGCTTGAGCGGGGTGGGTGCTTCTAATCACGGATCTGCATAACAAATTGTTGTTCGAAGTAAAGATCGAAGTTTCAATATTGCGGGTCTCGTGGGGTGCCTTTTGGGGGCCAAGGCCCAGGGGCAATGTGAGGCTCCCACCCGCAGTTCAACACGTCACTCATGCATTTGCATGATTTATCCTTACCTTACCAATCTGTGTAGAGTATAGATAGGAGTCAAAATCTAGCAATCGGTTTGCATCACAGGATGGGGCCAGGCCAAATTGCAAAGCTACTTCGATTCCAAGCAACAGTGAGATTCAACCAACTCCATCAAACCATCAAATGAGCATCTCAATCACTCCAGAAACACCAATCGCTACCCCTTTCAGCCTTGGTTATTCACTAAGCGCTATTGTTGCTCACCACACACAAGACAGGTACCCTCTGACCAACCCAACAGCTTCCTCTCGGGCCACATATTCCTAACCGAGCGGATATAATGACATGCTATAGAACTCTTACCTCCCTTTATGAGAAAATTTTGTCTTCTGAAGTCAATATGATGCACAGTGCTGAACAAAATCACTGAAGTAAGCACCTATTGTTATTCACTCAGACCTGCATGGCACGGTGTAATATGGGTAAAGCATTCCCACGACCGGTATGTCACCAACGAAAACTCCAGGTTTGCGATTTGAGAGAAGAGGATATCGCCTCAGTGAAATGCTGGCCCATAAATTCGGAGATGACTACCACGATAGAATAGGGGCTAGAAGTAGGCAAACAAAGGGTCTCCCATATCATCAACGGCACGGACAGAAATAGAAGGATTGTGGAGATACTTTTAAAAATGCTGTATCTGTTGACCATACAAGGGACCCAGAGAATCGAGTAATGACAATGACCCTCTGCAGGTCTTTCGTGAACTTACTTCTGAGCCCTCGCAAAAAAAAAAGGCCCAGTAAACCAGTTCATCCAATTGACACGGTCCAAAGTACTGTCAGCATCATGTTCAGGCATCGTGGAGGCCTTCTCGTCGTTGATAAAGAGATCATTTACCAATCTGAATACCAACCCCATATCTGACCCTTCTCCAGACAATCTCCGTACTCTGACTACATCTAATTCAGACACTGCTCAATCATGAGGCATGTCAAAATGGCTGATGGCTGTAGATCCATGTTCCACAGCAATAAGAGTTTATTATCTATACTTCATCCTTATCTAATCCTAATCCTACAGGTGATCTCAATTTGACCAACTAGCGAGGCTAACGTGACTGGGAGATTTCTTTGAATATGTACAACTTTCCTGCAAAATTTGACTACTGATATCTACACAGGTATCTATCCATAAAAGCTTCAAGAATACAATAACAGATATGCAAAACGGAAATACAGATGCCGCCAAAAGCTCAACGCTGTCTACATGTTATCCTCACTCCAATGACTCCGAGTCTTCAACCAAGCCTCTCGGTCCTCCTTGCTCCCCTGCTCAGACATGCCAACACCCATGCCCCGCTCGACCCACTCCTTACTCCCCATCTCCGAGAGTCTGGATAACGCACGTGCAAACGCAAAGCGCTCCTCGTCACCGCTGAAAATAGACGTATTCTTGAGCGCCTGCACGGACATACCCAAATCATCCATGAGATTGCGCATGGCATCCGACAGGTCAGAGTGATCACCATCCTTCATCGAGCCCTTAATATCATCCGCAGAGAGGAAGAGGTTTGTAAGCGGTACTTCGGTTGTAAGAACGAGCTTCGCCCGGCTCTCGTAGACTGCGTCAATGAATGTGATGAACCGGCGGGCCAGATCCCGCTGGTTTAGGTTCATGCCTGGTACGTCGGTGATGATGAAGCCATTGTAGTGGCGGACAAGCTCGAGGTAGTCTGCTGCACCGGTGGCGGTGCCAATGAGCTGGTTGAAGGTGAATTTTGCGGCTTTGCCGCTCGCTAGAGGGACTTGGATAGTGCGGCCCCAGACTACTTGCGTTTCTGGGTGGGGTGGGTCGTTGATTGGGTCACCTAGGTAGTCAAACCATTTTTGGGCGTGGGCGTCTGCGTCTGAGCCGAGCGGGTTGTGGTAAACTGCGGCTGGAGGACGAGGGATTTTGCGGTAGTCTGTGGGGGAGTTTAGGTTGATCACGTTCAATTGGCTTTTGAGAAGGTTGATGCAGGGGATAAAAGATTGACGCTGGATGCCGTTTTTGTACAGGTCGTCGGGGTGACGGTTGGAGGTTGTGATGACGGCAACACCATGTGACATTAAGATCTCCAGGAGTCTGTTTGATAATTAGTAAATAACCTCCGGTTTAAGAATAATCAAAGGTGAAATCTCACCTCCGCAAGATCATCGCATCGGCGACGTCAGTGCACTGGAACTCGTCGAAGCAAAGCACGCTAGCAGTCTCGGCGATATCTGCAGCAACCATAGGCAATGCGTCAAAGTCGTTACCATACTTCATCTTGACAACATGCATGCGCTTATGTACGTCCTGCATGAAGTTGTGGAAATGAATGCGAGTCTTGGTCTTGATATTGGGAGGCAGGGTATCGAAGAACAGATCCATAAGCATAGTCTTTCCACACCCAACGTCGCCAAACATGTACAGACCCTTGGGGAGGGACTCGGGAATCGTCGCTTTTGGCGCCTCTTTGCCACCACGGCTGAACAACGAGGCAAAGAAAGACCGCTCAGGTTCAGGGTCCAAGGACTCGACGGAGGGATGAATGACGGGTGGAGGAGTATATTCTTTCAGGGCCTCGAATAGGTTCTGCAGGTTCTGAATAATTGCTACATGGAAGAAATTCAGATCAGTTTAAAGTCTTTTCCCAGCGCATACATTACGCTTATATTTTAAACTACGCATGTCCAACTTACCTCTTTGGTATGGGTCGTCCCGCAAACGACCCTCCTGCACGCGGTCATCATACTCCTTCATCGGTCCATCCTGCGGAGGTCCAGACACCTTTTCCGCCTCAGCCTCCTTTGCTGTTGCATCGCTAGCAGTAGCCAGGCCCCGAACCCTCTGCGTCGATCGCAATGGTGACTGCTCACCCACAAATCTGCCAGCAACAAAAGTGCATGGCGAGGTCCTTTCCCGACGTGCAGCCGCAGAAGAGATCCCACTCCGCTGAGCAGCGTTGTATGTCCTCTCACGAGCAACACCAACGCCCCGCAGTGCCCGGGACGGCCGCAAGGAGCCCGGGAAACACTCAGCACAGAGCTTGGCAGACGGCCGACTCATTTGCGATTCTGATAATGCTATGCGTATATACGGTTCAAGAAAATGCTGGGATCGTGGCGCGTGAATTATCGGAACGCTGAGGCAAGGACGTAGCCGAGGCGTCGCAGGAATTGTTTTTTTCCGGGGAAGCGGCGTACAAGTGGATCAAGGCGGTGGCAGATGCGCGCAACTGGGGGTATGAGTGGTGCGCTGGTGGTTTCGCCAGGTCAAAAATATACACAATGTCGCAGTATCTACAATGGGAGACAATGTACTAATCGGAAGCCGTTCTATGGCTGTCAGGGCGAGAAAAGAACGGGCCGATCAGCCGAGTCACGTGGCTCGGAAGTGGCTCGGCTGTCATCGGCAACTAGAACTGGACGCCGGGAAGCATTGGATGGTAATGAGACATCTTAGGATATTATATTCGATTGCTTGGTCACAAGTAGAACAGGAATCCTTTCCTAGATATGCATGAAAAAAGAGGAGCATATGTACATGTCACCGAAGCACGCAGACCGGGGTATATTACCCGAGAACGGTCGAGATATCGCAAATAAGAAAATGAAAAGGATAGCCGAAGAAACCGACAACAAAACGAAACCTCGGAACAGGATCACGGAAGCATTTGCAAGAAAAGAAGGGTTGGCGAAAAAGGAAAATCCATACCATACATCACGCATAATATTCGTAACACCATCTTCTCCTTCCCCCAAAAAAATCAAGTGCAAATCGCTGAAAGGGCTGATGGAGCACGGAGAATGTCGAAAATGAGATGCCCAAACTCCAATGCGCCATACTCATTGCAGAACCATAGGAAAAGAAGAGACATAAAAAATATACCAGGAATTGAACAAAACCCTTGCACCAAGCGGGAGGTCTATCACAACTGCGACAACAAAACGACTGCTTTTGTTTATGCAATGCTGACGAATAGAGTGAGCTTCGTGTTACGCTGCATGGCATTGTCCAAATCTGAATCAGAGAGCAGGTCGATATAGGTGCCGGTGGACTCGTCCTTGTACTGCACGATAATGTCTTCCTGGATCTTCAACCGATCTGAAAGCTTGTCCTTGAGATGTTGCATGCTGACACCGTTGGGGATACGGATAGCGATAAGATCATCCTGGAAAAATACCTTGACCTTCATCGCGGTGTTGGAGGTGGTAGAGACTTGGGTCAAGGAGCTTGCCTGTCGATTCATTGGTGGCGGGGCGCCATTGCTGTAAGGTGCCGAGCCTGGTGCGCCTAGGTTCTGTTGTTGCGAAATTCGATCTTGTGATGCGTTCATTGGTAGCTGTGAAGACTGTCGCGACACACTCTGTGAGGGCTCCACGCCGGAAGAGTGGTGGGAGTTGTCGGAGTATCTTGCCTCCTCGCCAAATGCATTCGGGTCGATTTCGAAGTCGCCTGGCCGAGGCGCAAGCAGTTGACGAACCAGTTGGCAGCGCGCGATGTGCGGGGGCATCGCCAGGAGCTTCTTGATGTATTCGTCAAGGTTCTGTCGGCGGCCATTGGAGATCGCATCGGTGACATGGGTGACGGGCCCGGGCATGAATGGTAGTGTTCGTTGGCGGCCTCGGTTACCAGCCTCATCCTCGAATTGGGTCAGAAGCGCAATCTGGAAGTCGTAGAAATCATGGTAATAACGCGACAATTCCCAGCATCGACCATCCTCCATCTTCGCCTCGATAATGTACCAGTACTTGTCGTTGTCAAAGCAGTAGCGGGGAATGGAAGCGGCGACGGGAGCAAGCAGTGGGTAACTTTGTGAAGGGGCGTGTGACGGTTGGGCCTGCGACGACAATGTGCCTTTACTGGCATTACGTTGGTGATATCCCTGTAACGAGCGAACCAATCAGCAAGGCCACATCAACAAGTAATGCGATCAAAAACTCACATAGGCATTGCCATTTTGACTCATGTGGCCAGAGTTTCCTGAGCTCATCGACATCTGGTCCGTTGATCCAGTCATTTGCCCCATGCCACTGTTGGTGGGTGAGGAGTCAATCTTCCCCAGGGTGATGCTACTGTTCTTGTACTCGGCAGTCATCTTCTTCCATTCCTCCACCTTGGGAACTCCAGCGCGTCGCACAGCCTCGAGGGGGTCCGTCACCGCCTGACCAGACTGCATGTCGCGCAGTTCGATATAAGAGACGGGGATCAGACCAGGCCCACCGAGACGGCCGATTGGTTTCGCGACAAACCATTCCGGGTTAGATTGGGCAATAACAATGATGGCCTCGCCAGCGCGAGCGTCCAATTCATCTGGACGCTCCGCCTGGAAGTCGTACTGGACGATACCGTAAACCATGGCGCCCTGGCCCTTAGCTATGGCAGACATCCTGAAAGCGGGTTGGCGAGTGTTGTTGGGAGAGGAGTCAGGAGCGGGACTGCGGTCGGCGAAACCAGAGTCGTGGTGGTCCTTTTTATGCAGATCGACCGAACCCCCACTATCCCTTTCGTTTTTTCCGATAACTTCGAAGAAGGACACGGGCACGAGCCCCCGGGCACTAGGGATGAGTGGGTTACAAGCCTCGTACCAGTCTTCGTCGTCCTCCCTGCTGATAACGTGAAAGAAGTCTCCCTTGCTGAATGCCAATTCCTGGGAGGTGCCGGGTTCGGGTTTGTAGTCGTAAAGAGCTTTGATTACCTGCGTGTGCGCGAAGTGCGTCAGCCACTTGCCAAGCACGGGTTACACACACAAGGGAGAGAGGGGCGCGTCGTCTTTTTTGTCTGAAATATTGGAATTGTGGAACTCTTTTTCCCCCTCTTCCCCTTTGGTGGCTGGGTGGGGTGGGAAAGGAAGACGCGATTCTCACGCGCAGAAGGGAAATCCGAGAATAACTCACCTTCTTAGGAGGTAGAATGGCAAGGGCGGACTTAGGGGTAATGGAGATGTGGTGATGTTTGGGGTCTTTCTCGCCCTTCAAGGACCGCCTGATAGCCTGGGGATTGCGGGTTAATTAAATGACACACACAATACCCTCTCAGTTGGTAATGTTTCAGTGGCGGGGTGTGGGAACTCACCTTCATGTCGAACGGAAGCCCAGGCGGATCGAGTTAGAGGAGTCTTGATTTCAAAGATTCTAAGAAGAAGAAGAAATAGGAAATCAGGGAGGTTCCTACTTTTTTTTTTTTGGAAGCACGAGCACGTTACTGAGCAAAGAAGCAGTGAGTGACCAAGGGTGTAATCTGCGTATTGCGGTTCCAACCACAGGAACGGGCTGGATTGGGATTGGAGTTGTAAAGGCCCGCTTTTTCTTTTCGTTTCTTTTTTAAGGCAATTCTATTATAGTCCTGCTATCTCCAATGGCGATTCAATCTTTTATGGATCCATAAACCTTCCAGAAGCCTACGTCAACCAAGGAACGTAGACCGGGTTCCTAGCTGTGGCGAAAAATGATGAATGAGCCACATTGTACTCGAGCTGTAACATTTTAGACTTCTTACGGAGTACGGAATTCTTTGATGCATCCACTAGATTGCAGGATATGCGCAGTGGTCTATTTGGCTGGTCATTCCAGCTGAACCAGAACATCCTTCAATATCGGAAGTGTCCACTCGGGGTATGATACCTGGTAATCTGGTGACAATACACCATCCACTCCGCCGGGATCTCGTTGGGCAGAGGCCATCGGCGGCTAATGATCACACCCTGCCATCCCAGAAATTATCCTTTGCCTTCTAACTGGTCTGTCTTTTAATAACCACATGCCTCTCGGGTCACGCTGATTTGCACAATTCTCGGGAGAAGGCGCCAAAAAAACCAAGAATTCATATGTGTCCAATTCCCAGGGCCCCCACCCTCAGCCAGATTCCGTGGTCCGAGAAACGCTGGGACCGTGGATCTGACGGCCTTCTCCCCCAATTACGCTGGGATCGTCGTGGCCTTTGACCTTGCTCCAGGCGATCAACAAAGAAGCACGTCAAAGGGTAGGGAAACATAAAGAGAGAAAGCCACTAGGGTTGAGACATCTTTTTCAAAGGAGCGTCTAGATCTGAATAGACCTCCAAGAATGAAATGATAATTTAAAACGTCAAGTTTAGATCCGAATAAATTAAATTCTGAGACTCGGATGCGCGGCTTCTGCACTCGCCCGATGAACTACGCCTAACAAAGCATTTCCAGTGGGCCGGATTCCAATTTTCCTGGGTGGCTTCCAGGTACGAGATACGCCTGCATTAATCATCAAGATAGAGTTGATTATGCGTTGCATATCAGGGTTTGGGTTCGCGGGAATTCATGGGGAAAGACGTTGGGGGCGGCCTTCTAACGCTATATTCGGAGTACTCATTACTCCGTACAGGGGGTGATGAAGATCAGTCCCATCAACCGTTGTTGGCCAAGACAGCGCCGATCATGGGGGAGATTATGATGTCAAGATTGCCTGATTGATCGAATTACCAGGATCAGTAATGTCAGCAACACACCCTTTTAAGTACATATTTAACCCTTCCCGCTATACGGGGTACAAAGCGTAAATGTAATGAATGTCTCAAACTAGCATTACAACGGTAATGGTAGTTAATTTATCTCCCCCGCTAATCGGTCTAGGTCCCCCATGACACTAAAGTCACTATAGGAAAACGGTACGCGCCACTGTAAAGAGCCCCTCTGTCCACCCATGGTTGCCACAAGCGTGGGACCCACGTGGCCCGGCGGTGATTAGGCTTGTATGGGCTACTGAATATCGGTTTTGCGAGACCCGAGGCACGACGTGGAGACTAGTGAAAGCAGTCAAATTACCTTGTCTCCAAGATTCAGAAAGCTGGGGGGCAAAGCATTGCACATCTTTCTCTCTCCGGAGTACGGAACCAAAGATCATAGTAACGCAATTTTAGGTTCTAGTGTTGATACCTGGCTAATCAGGCACCAATCGGTAATCTGGTCAAAAAACACCCCGTTGTTAGCCACCTCCCAAGGTTCGTGACAGTGGCGAAAAGGTGGCACAATCATGAATATGCAATGAAGTTGAATTTTTGTCATCAAATGTGATCTGCTGTGAATATGGTAAAAGATATCTACTGGGGACGCCAGCAAAACAGTCGCATACACTCCGCCAAATCCATCCATCCATCGATGCCAAATGTGCAAGATATTAGTATGGTCGCGGGTCGTGCTGGAAGTTATGGCTGGACTCCAAATTTAAAACCGCGGATGCTGGAAGGCTGAAAAGTTGGGAAGGGGAATCGAAAAAAAAAAAAAAAGATGCCACAACTCAATGGGGGGGATTCGAGGGTTTTGAGAGACCAAAATAGACGCCTGTCGCTCTGGAAAATGGATGAACTTAAGACAAGGAAACCACGGCGGCCGCCAATATGAAAAATTGGATGACCAGCCTAGATGTGATTAACGTGAAACCCCGGGACGGGAAATTCTGGATCGAAACTGGCTTTAGATTTGCCCTTTGATATCAACGACGCGGTGGGCTTCTGCCTTGGCTTGTTCGAACAGGCCACCCGCCTTGCCAGTCAACAGCCTCACAGTCCCGCTTTTCTCTTCGAGCAGGTCCGCAGAGGAGTGATCAATGACGAAGCGTGCGGTCTGTTCATCGGACTCGAAGCCTAATTCTTCAGTGATAAACCGGATAGTCACGTCGGGCTTATAGCTGTCGTCTCAGTCAGCAACCATAGGTAAGAGAGAGGACAATATGGATACACGTACGCTCTACAGATGGCGGCAAGAGCACTCAGCCGCTCGCGGTCCACAAACATATCCATAAGGTATGCACCCATGTTAGGGGTATCCAGGTAGAGCATGAAGAAACGATGGTAGTTTCCGAGCGCGAGAGCGGAGCGAACATTAAGAGCGTGCTTGACAGCGGGGTCTTTCTTGTCTTCGGCAGTCACGTCGGCTAGAGCATCATTCATAGCGGTCCAGTTCCGGGTGTAAATGAAATAAAGAATACGATAGGCCTTGAATTCCGTTGGGTGGCCACCCAGCTGCTGCGAGTAGAGAACCCGCAGTTGGGTTTGGCACTGGTTATACTCACCAAGATCCCCTTTCTCCAAGGCGATGCGTGCATGAATCTCGTAAACGGACACGGTGAAATCATCCCGGATATGTTGGACTGTCAAGTCCTGACGAAGGGACTTGAACTGGTCACAGATGTAGCCGTAGTTGCCCTCCTTCTTCCATTTCTTCTTCAAGAGATCCAGGGTCATTTTAAGAACCGATAAAGGACGAACGGTATCCGGATTGGGTGCAGAAGTCAAACGGAAGTAATTTTTCTCCAACTTCTCGCATCGTCCAACGACGGGTCCTTGGTCCACTTCGGGCTGGGGAGAGGAGGTGGCCGATTTCCCGTAAGTGACTCCAGCGCCCTCAAATCGTTTCTTCCTCATCTCCAAATTAGCTTTGGACTTACTTGACGCGTCCAGTGCCATGCGGCTTTTCTTCTCTGTTGTTGGGTAAGTGACTCGGTCCTCAAAACGATTGCGATTGTTAGTTTTTCTCCATGGTGGCGAATCAGGCTCAGACTGTTGGTGCTCTGTCGACTTGCGCTTGCGCGAGGCATCTCCAGGAGACGCGGGTTGGCTTGACATGGCCCAGCTCGAGACGCTGGGGTTGGCCAAGATCTTGTTGCGTTCGTTCTGGATTATGATTTGGGGTAGTTGCAGTCGCTCCCAGTCGATAGCATTGAGTCGATCATTTTTCGCCGCGTTGGTGATGACTTCTCGGAGCTTCTCCTGCATTTCGGCGGTGCTCACGCTGGCGATCTGGTTTTCGGGAGCAAAGCATCGCTGCACATAGGTGCGAATAGCAGGGGAGAACTCCACACGTGTCTGGGCTGTATCCGTTGTCGACATAGCGGGCTGGTGTGCTCCGTTCAAGGTTGAAGGGTTTGACTTGTTATGGTGGTTGAGGCTACGACGGGCTTGTACTGGAATATAGGCAGGGGTCGCTGTATCGGGGTTAGCGCCAAGCCAGGTCATATGGTTCTCCTCTTCTGCTTACCAGTTGTAAAAGCTCCTGCGGTAGAAGGAGCCGAGGCGGTCGCACGCCAAGGAGGAATGCTAGAGCTCATTCCAACTTCTAAGAAACAAGTTGTGATGACGCAAAAGAAATCAAAAAAGAGATGGAAAAGGTGGATAACCGGAAGGTAAGACGAGAGAAAAAAATGGCTACGTTGGGAAGGGGGGAACAGGGAGTGGTCGAAGAGAGGAGACAGAAGAAAAGCAGAGCTCCTACGCCACAAGATATTCGACGAAGAGTATAAGTTGAGGTTTGAATTCGAGGGTCAAGAAGGATATTAAGACTTGAAACCTTGGGAGAGTGAAACACACAAGAATCGAACTGACGATCTGCTTTCGCTTGGCAGGAACATTGGTTTCTCCGGATCCCCGTCATCCGTGCTTTATCTGTTATCGCAAGCCAAGCCAGGCTTGTCACCGCGTGTGAACCTGCTAGATGTTTTTCAAGTCTTTGGACCTGACGACTGCACTTAGACCCTTGCTGTTACCTGACGAGACTCTTCTCTTTGTCCAGGATGCGGTGGGGCTGTACGAGGGGTTAGTGGTTTGTACCGTTGTTATGATGCCATGAACATTGGATATGTTTACTGATAAGTGCCCCGACTAGGAAATACAAGATCCCCGATTATCAAGATGGCCATGCCTACTTGACATCCCATCGGGTATGCTATGTAGCGACAGATAATTCTCGAAAATACTCTGTGGCGATCGATCTGAAGGAAATTGATCGTGCTGAATATCAGGTTTGAGCGACCCCTCCCCCACCCCAAGATAAGCGATCGCCTGACTAACATGGTGGATATATGCAAAGGCAGGCTTCCTCAAATCATCTCCAAAAATTACTATATATCCCAAACCGCAAAAGAGCAAGACCGATAAGTCGCGCAGTGCAACGTCTAGTCCTGCCGTGCCCCCACCATCGACCCTCTATCCAAGCTCAGGCAAGCCGGATACTACTCTTTCACCATCAATCGCCCCGCAGAAGCCCCCTTCCACTTCAGTGAACTCGACGTGGATTTGTCCCATTTGCTCCTTCTCGAATCCTGTGCCTTCCAATTTCGATCCTGCCACAGCGAAACCGACGACCCATTTGCCACCATGCCTAGCATGCGGTATCAAGCCACCGTTTACAACCGTTTTAAAGGCTGCAGTCAGTGCTGCAGCCAGCGCTGCAGCTAGTCGGGAACCTCTTCCACGACCCAGCTCAGTTCCCATTGGAGATAATACGAGTCATGGCACTGACCATCAATCGGTGCCTGTTGCATCAGACTCCGTATCATGCCCTCGATGCACCTTTGTGAACCATCCATCTCTTATAGAATGTGAAATGTGCGGGACACCATTAGTAGCTACGGCTTCTTTAAATCGAACTCGTGGTCGTCGTGTTGATTCCCCGGCTCCATTCTTCGAGCAATCGCGAAATCCGAACACTGAAGTGGTCGAGAGCATCAAGCTCTCTTTCCGTGGAGGTGGAGATAAAACTTTTCACGAGAGACTGAAGAACGCTTTAATACAGCGAAAATGGCTGCTCCAAAACGCACCCCCTGTGCCGCCCCCTGAACAGAGTACATCGAGTGCGCCCACGACTACTACTTCCATTAACATGCTAGAAAGCCCTCAACCAGCGCCTCCACGAGTATCTGCCGTGGGAATTGCGGGCCTGGAACAGCGGGGACTGGAAGCACGGATGAACAATCAGCTAGTGATCGGTAACGCTTTCGAGGATCTAGAAGCTTTAATGGCTTCCGCCAAGCAGATTGTTGCATTGGCTGAAAATCTGGCACGGGAGTCCGGCATGTCCACGAACGAAGGGTCCGCGGAGACCACCGCCGTGTTATCTGAATCTGCAGCCGCTCTAGGGATGGTCACCACTAAGGACATGCTCAGCTCTGGGTCGGAGAACCTTTATCTATCAGAGCTAGCACGCAACTTGGCCGAATACCTGACCGATGATCGTAAAGGTATTCTACAACGAGAAGGGGGCATCATGAGTCTTATCGATCTATGGTCGGTCTTCAATCGGTCACGGAACGGAGTGGAACTCATTAGTCCGTCAGATTTTCAACGTGCTGCGGAGCTCTGGGGGAAGCTCAGGTTACCGGTTCGTTTACGGCGGTTCAAGAGCGGGCTCTTAGTCGTTCAGCAATATGATTGGAGCGATGAAAAGACACTTCGTCAACTACAAGATTGGATGGAAGAGCTACGGCGAGTCCCGCCGGAAGAATCGGTCCCATGGGATTGGACGGTATTCGGGCGGGCCGTTACTGCTCAAGAAACGGCTCAGCGTTTCAAGTGGAGTGTCGGCGTGGCTGTTGAAGAGCTTGAGATGGCAGAGGACCGGGGGGCTCTCTGCAGGGAGGAAGGGGTGGAAGGGCTACGGTTCTGGATCAATGGTCTCATTGACACCCCCAGTTGATTCTTACTGGTTTTTAACAGTCAACCATGAATACACGTACCTAGGTCATAGTAACCAGACACGCCTGAGATCTGGGTTCCATACTTGATGGTAATATGGTACAATGATACATCGAGGATGGAAGGTTACGCGGGTTCAACACCAATTCTAAGCTGGAAAGAGATAGGGTGACGTCAAAGTGCTGATGACCTCAGCAATTTGGCTCGCGGGGAAATTATGATTGGTTGACCCCACGGTTCAATTCCCCCCGCTGCGTCGGAGGGCTGTCCTCCTACTGGTATATGGTATCTCGCTCGTCGTCATACCTTATAAAGATTCCCTTCCTCTTATATGGCTTCTTCTTTCTGTTTCTATATACAATATCACATTTACCTCCGTCCCTTTTGCTTTAACGTCACGGTACTTTAAAGTCCTTCCTTCTAACAACCTCAGTGGACCCATCGGGCGCATCAGATAAGCACGACCCGCTTTAGATCGTGTGGGTTTTGGTGGAGATATGATCTACAGTACCTTCAAGTCTTAGACTGCACGCGAACCATCCAGCCTCTGTGAATACCATCCAGTGAACTTCCATATCGAATACAAGCCCTGTTCAACTATTGAGAATTTCGTCATGAGTTCTTCAGCCGCCTTCTCTGCTGTTGCGACGTCGAGACCTGGTATTGCCCGCCCGGCCCTGTCCCAATTAGCGTCCTCTCATACCACCCAAAGTCGACGTATATGCTGCGCTGCTCGCAACACCCATAGCCTACGCAATAAATCAGAGCACACCTGGCCCTTTGACAAGTCCCATCGTGAGCCTCTCGCCAGCACCCGCTCTGGGTTTTCAGGCATCTGCGCCGGCAGAAAGATGAGTTTCTGGGAATCCGAACGGGAACAGATACTAGAGCGGATGTCACATTTGAGAACTCAATTCTCTGAACGCCCTTTTGGTGCAATTTTTGGGTATCAAGTAGATTTCTTCAAACGAATGGACGAGCTTCATCAATCCCGGCCAGGCTCACTGTGGTCGTTCATCGATACCGAGCACCCAATGTCCAGGTCTAATGTCCATCCCAAGGCACACCTACAGGACTTTAACTTCACTCAATCTCCAGAGATTAGTCGAGACAATCTCCGATATGACCCGATTTGTGGTCGTATGGTACCAAAGGAAGCGCAACCTGCTGTTCACTGCATCCCTGGGAGTGAGCTGGAGGCGAATTTTGTCGGCAACCCATCCCCGGCTGACAAGCATCATTTCCAGCCCGGAGCTGCCCCTCAGGATGCTACTTCCAAAGAGCCGGTTGACTCTCAAACCATCGACTGCCCTCCTGGAAGCGAGCTCAATGCCCTCTTCACCTCCATTCCAACCAGCTACCAGAACATTCGCACTAAGATGGGGGGTTATCAAGAGTCTGCTCATAAGCCCAACATCAACATTGATTGCCCTCCTGGCAATGAGTTGGAGGCGTTGTTCACATCTGAATTCAATCATTCTGGTCAGACTCAAGCTGAGATCTTTAAACCTTCAAGACACATGAAGAAGCTGTCTGTGGATGCTGGCTTGAAGTCCGGGGAAAGCGTTGAATGCGCTCCTGGTAGTGAGTTGGAGGCCCTGTTCGCCTCTGATCCTACCAATGGTATGGATCAAGCACATCCGTTGAAGGATCATGAAACGTATTCTCTTGAATCCACAAATACCTTGGTTGACTGTCCCCCGGGAAACGAGCTGGATGCGAAATTTGCTTCCAATTCTTCATTTAGAACAGCTGGCGACAAAGCTGAAGCCATTGTTGGCTGTCCACCTGGCAGTGAGTTAGACGCGAAGTTGATCGCCGAGCCGATCTCCACGACCGAAGATGGACAATTCCAACCCTCTTTAGTCGCTGATGATCTTCACACACAACAGGCCAACATCACTCAAGACTGCCAATCTGGCAATGAGCTAGAAGCCATGTTCATCTCCAAGGCGGCTGGTGGCAGTCCTTCCTTGACTGAGGATTTGAGCTCTTTGCAAGCCAGTGATATCCGGGCTCGTTATGCTTCGTTGGATGCAGGTATCAAGTCTCAGTCCTGTTCATCCAAGGATATCGAATTATCTGGCACTGAAGACCGTATTGGCGACTACATCCAGCAAGCCACGAATACCTCCACGTCGGAGATTCAGGAGCCCCCGGCTGCTGTCTACCGCATCCTGACTTATGATTCTTCCATATCGCAAGTAACTACAGCCGAGTCTGACTTGTTCTTTGGTGTGAACGAATCCTGTCCTCTGGTCGATGTCCTTTCTCGCCTTCAAAATCCTGGCAAATTCGTTCCATACTTTGAACAGATGCAGCGTGATGGCTATGAGATCGTCACTGGCGGCGGTGACATTCTGGTCTTCAGAAAGGCGGACAACGTCACCTCCCAAGCCGCCACCAAGCATGACCCTGCTCTTCAAGTGGACACCGCCCAGTTCCTCCGACATGATTCCGACCCCACCGGAGCTTCCGCCAGCTCCTCGAGCCCGTCTTTCACCAACCAGGTGAGCAGACAGTGAAACTGTCTATTCCACTCGCCATCCTAACTGGTCGACTCTGTAGCCACCCCCATCCCCTGGATCAAGTGGTGTGGAGGAGCCCGTATCTTCCCACCCAGAGTCAATTTCCCATAAGATTTTCCGCCGGGTGATCTTGACTAGTACAGCCACGGCAGCATCATGCTATGCTATCGGAGTGGTTGTTGAGTACTTCCGTACTGGAGGACAAGACGGTTACGGCATTGATGGCTTCACTGCCTTCGAGTCAGAGCGGCGTCACCGGGACTAAACCAGAGATGTGCCATGTTCTATTTTTGTTATTGATTTAATCATCGGTCTTTCTTTGAAGGAGGCATCGTGAGGCAGGCTTCACTACTTTACCCCTTTTCATACCCATCCTATCCCTCAATCTTGCACAGCCATCTAGCGTTGTCATTTACGTCTATATCATATATAAGACTTTCAAGTTTAGATTGAAACAAATTTAAATCCATATCGCATTCTGATGTTTCTCAACATAACAATAGCTTCCTAGATATTTTCGCCGAGGACATTTCAACCATTCTGTAAAATCCTCTACATAATATTGCCCACAATCATCTCCTCATCCTCATCAGCGTTACCCCTCAAAAGCCCCTCCTGGTCATCCCAAACAAACTCCCACCAAGGCTTCCTCGCCTCCCGCAAACTAGAAATCCCATCCTCGCCCCCAACTCTCATGGCCTCCGAAACCCTAGTCGCCCGGTCCTCCTCCGCCCACCTTGCAACCTGATCACGTCGCAACTCCTCTTCCTGCTCTGTAATTCTTTTTTCCTCAAGTTTGATATGCTGCCTCATCAGCATACTCCGCTCTTCTTCGGGATAGACACCAGGAAACAAATAATCAGAGTCCGAATCAGAATCTTCATCGTCTTCATCTGCGCGATTGATAGGATGTTTCTCGAAAAGCTCTTGGATAGCTCCGCATTTTGCTTCCCCGCTGAGCAGGTACATCTGCAACGCAGCGATCAGCTGTACTGCCGCTATGAAATCTTGTTTCACCCATAGATCGTATTCTCGCGTAGCTAGGACACGGAAGGTGCGTGGATTTGGCTCGTAGTCGAGTCTGCGTAGACGGGTAGCTTCGATGTGCCGACGGACTCGCTCCATATTCTCTACGCCGTAGAAACGGGGGCTGCGGAGAGAGGTGGCGCGGCCTCGACGTGTTGGCGGACGGGGGCATGCAGTCGTGTCTGTGTTGATGTTTAGTATTGCGCCTGTTGCTGTGGGGAAGCTCATGGCTTCACCCATATTGCCGGTATCATCTTCCGTGTCTGCATCATAATTCTCAATGTGGACTGTGTGTGGTGCTGAGGGAGAGGACTGCGCTCGACGGCGGCGGTTAGGGGGGAATAGAAATGGTGCCGGGCCGGGGACTTCGCGGCGGCACCAGAGGCTGGATATTTTCTGGCCTGGGAAATAGGCCCGCATGAGGTGGAGCTTCGAGCCGTGGAGACCCAGCAGGAATATCTCTTGGTCTGGAAGTTTGTCGCCAGGGATATGGAGAGGGCGAACATGGAGGAGGAGTTGGCCCAGTATTAGCTTGAACTTTTCATTTAGAGCTGAGATGAGATGTTCTTCTTTTACTGTCTGATGCGTGATCGGTTATGAGATAGTGATTCTCTGAATATTTGGGGTGTGAGTAGTTGTAGACTGTCGAAGAGGCTTACCGTAGACACGGGCAACAATGGCACACAATGGCCATTATCAGGCTCAAATTCCAGCGAGAGGAAGCCCGAAGTATTGGGCCCATCTCTGTGTTTCTCGCGATATCCAGTCCAGTATTCAAGTGTGGTCGATACAAGTCGGGGCCTGGGAGTAAAGGAATGGCAATCAGTATGGACAGCTTCCATAAGGCCTGATCATGCAGCCTAAAGGTTGATTCATTACTCACTTCAAGAAGAAGATGGCATCACCTTCTCGGGTAGGTCGCTGTAGATCGATCATATCTGCAACCTCATTCATCAGCGCGTAGATAACCTGCCCCTGGGATCGCAAATTTTTGAAATCATTTTGAATCATATGTTCTTCAGACCCGCCATCCCACAAGCCCTTTGAGAAAGTAGG
This sequence comes from Penicillium sp. VS I D KN, assembly GCA_019775415.1. Lineage (NCBI taxonomy): Eukaryota > Fungi > Ascomycota > Eurotiomycetes > Eurotiales > Aspergillaceae > Penicillium > Penicillium sp. VS I D KN. Next base: position 209,134 of record JACWFT010000023.1, on the reverse strand, counting down.
GACTTTGGCAAGGGTTTTGAAGACTCCTCTGTATCGGATATCGACTTTGGACCATTCGCCCTGGTCAACATCGCGAGCATCCTCGACGTTTCCGCGGAAGATCCAGGGTTTTCGCTGAACAGACGCTGTTGAAGACAGTATTTAGTACATATGGGTAATCGACATGCGAAAATCCGGGGTATCGTTTCGGGGTAGATTTTCGGTTGACTGTATTGAGATGAACCATGACCTGAAAACTTGAACTTACACGTATGCTCTGCTCGTCTCAGGTACTTTGTAGGGATGAGATCCTCCATTGGGCGATTCAAGAAGAATTTCGCATCCAAATTGTGCACTCGGGAGAGGCGAGGGCCTGGGTTTGTGGGTCTTGCAATACTCGTCTGTTGATGAGCCATACTGGGCTCACCAAAAAACTCCATCGTGGAGAACGAAGATGGAAACAGATCTTGAACGAAGAATCAGATGGGAAGTGGGTAGGTGTGAGAAGATGGAGGGGAGGGAAGGAAGTGTTATGGTTGTGGTGTTGAGTAGAAAATAGCAGCGCGAGATCCTTCACTTTAAACGCGACTTTCTGCGCACAGTCGTACCTATACAAGTTCGATGGTTCCAGGCCAACTAAAGCACTCCAAGTGGCTGGCGTTTTGTTTGAGCATTCTGAGCATATTTCATTTTCCTGTAAGCCCTTCTCTTTCTGTATTTGAACTACAAGAAGATGCTTTTTCATAGATCAATATGTTGGCCTTAGCGATTGATATACTGTGAGAACATAATCAATTGAAGGCCCACTAGCCTGATTCGTCGTAGTACAAAACATCAACCGAGCTACAGTACTTTATTGTGCTAAATGATACTTAGCCACGTTTGGTTTCCAGGCCCCCGCTGCAATTCAGGATAACATTGTAATGATACAACAGTCATATGCGACCTGACATTTACCTAGATATACTACGCAACTAGACAAATGAAGAAACAAGTTGTCCCGCTTAACTCAGCATATGATGTAACAGACAAACTTAGCAAACTAACATAAAAGTCCTCAACTAAACATTTGAAGAACCATAGTCTACCAGCTGTTTGGAAAATGCCTAGCGTTTTCCATGCAGCTGACTCGGTCCTAAGTCTGATGGACTAAATGCATAAACAAATATCGTAATCGATTGAATGCTAATCAAAAGCTGACGTATTCTTCTCAGCCTTGGAGACTCCTCCAGCTGTCGACCTTTGGTATGAAACAACGTCAGTGGATATAAGCATAGACCACGAACTAGTATTATATGTTTAGGTGGATCTGGAATATTCATGAACAATATGTTTGATTTAGGTACTTCTGCTAAATCGCACAATATATATATATCTACGCCTGAAACTTAACACGCGTACATGGAACCACCTGGGCACCTCTCCGCCGGGGCTACCCAGGGTATATATCTAACAGAACAAAGGTTCGATTACGTCGAACCATACTTGGGATACCCACACCGATTTTACGTTAATCTAGAACATTTGAGTATCCTCTCCGGTTCTTCCGTCAGCCCTAACCACACAAAGCACCGTTCTAGGCCTCAACGTCCAGCAATATGACGTGCCCCGGGGTGGCTGGGCGTAACGGTCTCCACGTTGTCAGGCAGAGCATCCACAATGCTGCACGAAATTCTGTGCTTGACGCAAGCCCGAGGTCCAGACCACGACGACATTCTCCACTTGAGCATTGTCTAGAACACCATTCACGTGATCTACCAGAAAATGATTTGTGTGCTTAGGTAAGTTGACGCCCTGACCCAAAATGACTGGGTGGCGGGTGGGGCCGACAGCTGTGCGCAAACTCAGGAACAGGCCTAGCGCCTGTTTCGGTCCGTGGTACTGTTGATGATCGTGGCTTTTGTGTATTTTTCGATTTCTGTGGGATTATTTTAAGGGGTTCAAGGTTCAAGCCCTGGACTGCTTGGCTTGTACGGAGTGTGAAAGGAGGCTGAATTTCAATATGGAAGTATAGAAATATTTTAGGTTCAAGTGTGTGACGGGAAGATTGGGGTCGGAATTGAAAGAATAGTGGCTTATCCCGTCTATATTTATCCGGCCACCAAGTAGTTTTGGGCGAAGACTCCGGGTTTAGCGGTTTCGTTCCCTTTGTTGAACGGGAGCTGGTTCCACCAGCATGGCAATGGTGCGGGAGTCTATTCCCTTATAGCGAAGAAATCATAGATCAGGATGAACAGGCGTCCATGCGAGAAAAATGCAGCTGCAAGGAATTGAATCATGTTCAATTCGCGCGTAATTTGTACTACGTGATGACTGGTCACCCCCACCAGATACCAGCAAGAGGAATGTCGAGGAACGCGCTTTTGCGAGAAAGCTTCTCTCCTTCATTCCGATCATGTCATGGCCCTTTGGGGCACGTGGAATTTGGTTTATTCTTTTCCTGTCATTGCTTCTTTTTCTTGGTGATCGTCGATCGGTGCCCGAGGTGCGTTTACCGGATCGTCAATGGTCTGCGATACTGATCCTAGCTCATACGGGATGAGTGCACATACTAGATAGCTGCGCCTTTGAGCGCCCTATTTTTGGACGGTTCACAGCGAACATCATTGAAAGACCCGAAGAGGAAGTAAACTTAAAAATCGCCCGAGTAGCATGACGTATGGTCAGCGTCGGGGCCATTATTCAATTCTTTTTTTTTTTTTTTTTTCTCGAGTATAATCCAGTAGTTCATCAAAAGTGAGGATATCTATACGACAAAAGGGGTCAGTCCCGGAACTACTGATACCAAGAGATCAAGAACCAAGGCCGAAGCTCGCCAAGTGAAAAATCGCTAGGCGCACGACCAAGCGTCTATGGAGCGTATTACCAAAGAAACTGTGATTTGATCTCCTTGTTGATCGATTACCCGAAGCAGCGGCAAGAGCGAAACTGGCGTTCAGGATCAAGCCACTAGTTCCCATTTGGGCAAGGTGGGACCCGTACCTGCTTGAAATCCCCGTGTATCATGTCTGCGCGGGAAGGACCATGGTCCCGCTTTGAATCTACCACCACGCACTTTGCTTTCTCACACACGGCCAGGAACACACAAGTGGTTTCCTCGACTCCACCGCAACGACGCCGTCGGTCTGGGCCATGCGACGGACTGAACCTTGTGCAGCAAAAGTACTGGTAGCGCGCCCAGAACCAGGCCAAAAGTGCAATGGTTTAATTAGGATGCGCGCTTCCAGGGTCAATAGCCTGGGGGGTTTGGGTGCTGATCGTCAACCTTCGAGCATAAAAGTGAGGTGAAAAAGCCTGCAAATCAACTCTCTCCAGACCCTGAACCAGAGAGAGAGAGAGAGAGAGAGAGATGAGCTTCTCGCTCCATCTTGCAATCAGGCTGAGCTATTCGTGCCACTAGTCTTTTTTCTTCCGTTTCTTACTTGAGGCTTGCTCCTTCTCCACCTGGCTAATTAACGGGGTTTATCTCGGTTTGATCGATCTCCTTTCCCCTGAGCTGTCTATGCTGATCCCATCAACTATCAGCTGGGCTGAGCAAGGTTGTACCACGGCAAAACGGCCCAGGAACCGTGCAGCTCTAACGCTCCGAGCGTATCGGCGATCTCAGCCGAATAGAGAGTAGAAGGTTGCCTCATAGTCAGCTAGAAAAGTTCAATTGTGTAGATTGCAGTGGGTATACTCATTGCAGTTTCCTGCATTAGTATGTTGCGTGGTTCTGGGGACGTATGTTGATTGTTCGTGAAGCAGAGACCAGGCAGCTAAAAGTAGGTAGGGTGTTCAGTACTCATAGGGTCTATACAACCATAAATTGTAACTTAGGAAAAAATGAAATAATCAAGCAGTATCCATTGGAACCCATAAATTGAACCCGGAATCATGGCCGATGATGCTAGCGGAGTGCGTGTAAATAATAATGTGGATAATGCTAATTTCTTAATTTACGGTAAGATTGGTAAGATTACGGTTGTTGTTGACTGCCCACACGTGTCCGCCCCCATTTCCCTTCAACTTCGCCCCTAATTCAGATCGCTCTTGAGAGCATGTTCTTTAATTCACCTTTATTCACTCCTTTCTGTTCTCCCATTTTCGTCGTCGACGACGGCATTTTTGACCTGGGTCCAGCCAATTCTGCTCCCCTTGCATAATCCCACGGTCGCCGCTTGCTCTTTGTTCTCATCTACTCTTCAGTAGACTGTCGCTCACTCCTTACTGCTACCCAGCCCACACTCGCTTTTGCTGCTTTTCCGGTCGTTTCAGATTTTACGACCCCTTCCATTCATTTATTCAGCCGATCGCTCTATTCGGTCGGTCTCACTACAAGATTTCGGTTGCCTATCGTGACGGTTTCTGGATCTATAATTCAAGGTTATCGGTGAGACGTTGTGACTGTGTCCAACGACTCTCGTGAACCTCCTAGGAACTTCAGCGGATTCGAATCGCAGATACCCAACAGGGCCTCGGCCATATCATCATCCCTGAGGTGTTGACAGACGAGTTCGAATTGCTCGTACTGTACCCTCCATTATCGGACTCCCAAGCGCTTCAAATTAAACTCCAATCAACCTCAAAATGCGTGTCAACTCTTTGTCCGTTTTCGCCGCCTTGTCCCTCGGGGGCTTCCAGCTGGTGGCTGCGCAACGAGCTATCCAAGATGACGATGCGACGCACGTGGAACGACCGCGCTACTACTTCCCCCAGAATATCAAGCGTACTGTTCACAACAGCACCTACAAGAGCACCGACCCACCGAACCCCCTCGGTACATTAGTGGACGACATTACCGGAGAGACCGCGACTACTTCCTCTGCGGCTGCTGCTACCACCGGAAAGGAGGTCGTTGTGGTGATTTCCATTGACGCTGAAGGACACCGCCACACTATCACCACGGAGACCCGTTCGAACGCTGCCGCGACTACCAAGTCGACTGTGACCACCGCTGTGGACGACACAACCAATTCCGACACCACTACTGCGAGCAGCACTGCGGACAGCTCTACTGCCAGCTCCACTGCCTCGGGCAGCTCCGCCGCCTCTAGCAGCTCCACCGCCGCCAGTACTACAGCCACCCCGACAACTAGCGCTTCCTCAGGCAACCTTCTGAGCGACGCTGCGGCTGCGGCCTCAGAGCTCTTGAGCGGAGATTCCACCACTGCCGCATCTAACGGAACTACTAGTGCTACCACCTCCGCCCAGGTCACGACTTCCCCCACCGCATCTGTCACTGGATCAGTCACTGGATCAGCTACTGGGTCAGTTACTGCATCAGGCTCTGCATCAGGCTCTGCATCAAGCTCTGCTTCCTCGAGTGACGATATTCTGGGTTGGTTGTTGGGAAGCGACTCTGCTACTGCTACAGGAACCGCCACCACTAACGGCACCGGTTTGGCCACCATCCCCGTCAGCGTTCCTGTGACCGCTAGCCCCACCGCAACCGGCGATGCGCTCACCAGTCTCTTGGCCAGCGTCTCGGCCGCTCTCAATGGCACCGAGTCCACTACTGGCATCGGTGCCATCCCTACCCCCATGGCTAGCGTGACCTCTGCCAAGCCGGGAAGCCCTAGCGGCACTCCCGTTGGTACTGGCAACGGCAGCGGTAATGGCAGCGGTAGCGGCACCACCACCGGAACTCCCACTGGCTCGATTGGCGTTATCCCTGTACCCCATTCCCCCAGTGCTGGCTCTGGAAGTGGCTCTGAAAGTGGCTCTGGCAAGCCCACCGGCTCTGGCGTTATTCCTACTCCCACTGGAAGCCAGACCGTCAAGGTCACTCCTACTTCCACTGCTTCCCCCACGCCTACCCCTGAGCCTGAGGCCACAACGTCCTCTCACGTCGAGACTACCAGCACTACTCACACAGAGAAGCCTGTTGAGACTACCTCGTCTTCTTCCGACTCCAGCGACTGGATGCCCTCCAGCATTCTCATCCAGCCTTCCACCACCGAGAGTGCTATCAGCACTAGCACTGCCACTCACAGCGTGGCTGCTTCCCTTCCTGACTCGATTACTCCTTCGAACAGTGTCACCCAGGCTCCTGCCGACTCTATGTTGCTTCAGCTTGGTTTCGATGGCAGCCTCCCCTGGTCTTTCGTCGCTACCACTCCTCTATCTTCGTCTCAGATTTTCGAGTATATTCCTCAGGCCCTGAAGCATGCTCTTCCCTACTGGGGTGCCAAGGCTGAGATGTTCGCTCTCGAGCCTTACTACAACTGGGAGACCACTGGCTACAACGCCACTCTTGCTATCTTCTACTTCCCCACTGAAGGTTACCAGAAGCTGAAGTCTCAGAAGACCAACCCGAACTCTCTTCTCTACACCGAGGAGCAGAGCGCGACTGTCAAGGCCCTGATGAGCATGATTGACTCCACCATTCCTCTGGACTTCACCGGCAACTGGCCCAGTGATGACAGCGACTCGTCTTCCGGTTCTGACGGCAGCGATGGCAGCAGCAGCAGCGGCAGCAACAGCAGCGGCGGCACTGACGACTCCTCCGATGGTACCTCCAGCAGCAGCAAGGGTAGCGCTAGCTCCGCCGGCATTGCTGTCGGTGCCGTGGCTGGTGCCGCCGCCTACGGTGCCGCTATGTTCTGGGTTGCTCGTCGTTACCGCAAGAGAAAGCAACTGCACCAGCGCTCCAGCTCTGTCGACCAGATGAGCCAGGGTTCCTCTGTCGTCGGTGCTGGTAACCGCGTGTCTGGTAGCCAGCGCTCTCAGATGATTAGTGCCCCCGTTATGGCGGAGAACTCTCTGGGCTGGAACTAGATGGTCCCCCTTTACCGGAAAACAGCAAAAAAAAACAATATTTATACCAACATGGATAGACCAGATCCTTTCTTGTCTCTATTCCTCCCCATCCCTCGGCCGAGAAGAGTCCCAACTATTCGACGACATTGGTACTTTCCTTTTCTCGTCAGTGGATCTAGACCTCTGCGCTATCAGGTCGAGAGTGGGAAGGATGAGAGCTTGCACAAAACTTCATTTCATTGTTCATCATCCCCTCCAAGGATGCACCATGTCACATATCATGTATCTTCCCATTGTGAAATTTTGCATTGGCCAACATTTACCTCTTTCCTTCTTTTCTTCTTCTGATACTCCGAGCGACGTCATGTCCCTGCCGGCGCGATCTGTGTCATTTCATTTTCATTTATCTTTTTGAACTATTCCCCCTTCTGTTCTCCCATACCCTTTTCTCTTCTATTACTTTACCATGGCACTATGACCACCGAATGAGACGAATGTTCTACTTCATGTTCTTGTGCCGCTGGAAAGAAATCTTACTTTTTTACTGGTCATATTATGTTTGGACTCTTGCACATCCCTAATGGTCTGGGTGGCCCAGTTTTTGATGAGCCGACGCTACTTCCTTTTCCTTACCTATCTCTCTCTGCGCAGGATCGAATCCTTGTTTTGAATGCTCTATTTTTGTTGTACAGATGTATATCTTGTGTTGTGTTGCGATGGATGTGTAGTAGATGTTGAGAACCTTGGAAGCTGAGAATGAGAGGTTAGATTTCCTGCTTTTATGTTTCCTGGTCTTGTAGTCATGTATCATTAGGGTAAGGGATCGCCGTTGACGAGACAGTGGCACCCTTGCGTCCCCGTTAGCCAACCTTGAGCTAACTCAAGATTTCGTCCCTGCGCCTGTGCATGTGAGATATCCAAAGTAGATTCGTGTGTGGGACAAGGTTGCCTTAACAACGGCTGATACACAGCCTGTATCAGAATATTAGAGACCCATTGGTTCTAGACCCGCTTATCGTGGAAATGAAACATCTCATGTCAGTATGTTCAGGTCTGACAAGTCATCTTCTGGTATTGTTGCAATTTACCATTGTGTCTCAACACTATAATAATTTATTTAAATTGTTCCTGGCTCGTAGCAGGCAAGAATGGCTGGAATTAGTCATGCTTTCTGAAGAAGTCACATTCTATCTCAGAGGGAAGATCAAGATCCCAATGCTCTCAATACGACAGGCACAATGCAGGCCAGTTACAAAATAATGTATGTAGGGTCAGAAAGTAGGGATATGAACTAAACGCTAGGAGGAGAATACACATAATGTACAAGAAAGAAGGGGAGACACTACCCGAGGGAGGAAGCAAAGAACGGCGGAAGGTGAAATTTGAAAGAAAAAAAGGAACAAACTCCACCCAACTCCACCCCAATTTCCTCATGAGATTAGTCTTTCTTACTCTTCTCATCACCCCCAGACCAACCGCCAAGCCCACCCCACCACTTACTAGCATTTTGCTCACGACGCAGCTGGCGAAGCTCATCCCGCTCCGCCTTGTGTTCCTCCCAGGACAGCTGCGCCGCGGCTGCTGTGACAGGGGACTCGCCATCCGACGCGCCGTCGGCATGCCCACTACGGGCATGTGCAGGCAGCGGACGGACAGCGTCCTCGCCTCCGTAAATGCGAAGTGCGGTGCCAAAGGCCCAGTCTACAGCCTCCTCAACAGGATGGTCGAAGATGTAGGGCAGGAACGGGACGACTGATAGACCGAGCTGTAATTAAATCAGTATAAGCGCCTCATAGAACCACACAAGAAAGAAGAAAAGCAAATGAACATACTCCGATTGGCACCCAAGTGCGCAAAAACGTGATTTTGGTCCCCTTCAGCATGCGCCCAGAGTATCTCACTACGCTGTGGATGGTAAACGCGGGCAAACCCATACTCGCCACACTCTGGAAAACGGCGCGCTTGGCCATAACCATACGATAGTCCTCCGCAAGCGAAATTTCTGTCGTAGGCCAGGGTTCCAGCGCATCTTTGGATCCGCTCAGAGGGCGAGAGAGGTTGCCCGTAGCCATGCCACGGATGACTTGTGTCTGGGGCACGTCGCTGGCATCCTTGTAGGACTCGCCGGGTGGGGAGAGAGCGCGGCGGTTGCGGAGGTAAGCTTTGTAGCCTTCGTGGCTTACGTCGCCGATAAGGTAGGCCCAGGAGATACCGTAGGCGGAGCGGACGAGCCACGGGTGTGCGACTGGACGGAAGGATTCACCTACGTCTGAGGTGTAGGCGACGTAGCGGTGGGCGGAGAGGAGGATTGTACGGACGCGACTACCGTAGGCTGCGTAACGGAAATTGGTGTCGGTTGAATCGACAGAGCTGGAATCCGAGGAGTCCATGGTTAGTTTGGTCTTGTTCTCTTGCCCAACTGAGCTTTTGTGAGGTAGTTGAAGCTTGATGAATATTTAGTGGAGTATGTCATGTCATAGCCAGCAATAAGCCGGGAAGTGGAGTCGTCGGACTTTGCGGGCAATGCCCCTCGGTCCCTCCGCTCCGCTCTAGGCAAGAGACCACCCATCACAACTAAACTCGAAAAGATGCGACGGAAAGACAAGTAATTGCGAGAGTTGATAAAATAAAGGGCGACACAGGTTAATCGCAACTTACTAAGAAGAGTAATGGTCCTCATAATAATCAACGCGATCTAGAAGCTCTTGCAAGCGCGGAGAAAGCTTTCCCGGCGCAGAAGGCTTGCTGGGCGGCAAAACCGGCGGCGCATCTTCCTGGCCACCACCACTAACTGAATCTGAAGCCATGTTGATTTTCACGTGTAGAGTGAACGATTGGAGAAAATGAGACGGAAAGAATGATGCTACTTAAGCAAAGAAGGTTGAAACGCCGAAAAGAAAAAGCAGGGGTTAATGATCGTGTGCACACAGGGTTCAATCGCTGAGAATCGCAAAAGGAAGAGAGTTGGACATGCGCAAAAGTGAGAGATAACACGTCGAGACCAGACTACGGCGGGTCCAACCTTATAAGAGTGCCTCTGCTAACCGTCGGTGGCTGCCGAAAGACATAGCCATAGCCGGGGTATAGAGCGTTGACCATGGAATAATTTACTTCCCGGCCCGGTTCCACGAACTCCCCTCTGGCGGCTGAGATTCGGGTAAAAGATGAACTATATTTGCTTTAGCCGGATCAGATACGAAGCTTATTCGATCTACATGCTTTGTTTTCGATTTGAGAGGATGTGTTTTGGCAACAGTTTTATTCGATCCGGAAACAGGGCTCGTGCTTTACCCGGGGGATGTTCACATGCCGGGCCATCTCGGAGATCGAAAATTGCTGAGTCATGCATTGTTAACCAATCAAGGTATGGATTGGAGCTGTCAGTAGCATGTACTATGGACATCATGACCGCTGGAGTACAAACTGGGGTCGGCTGGAAATGAGAACATGGCGAAGAGGCTGAGGACGGAAATATTTCCTGAAATTGAACAAGCTAGAATCTTGGAAGGAGAATCATCCGGCATTCACGTCCTTAGCTCTAATCTGCTCGCCAGTGTACAAAACAAGAAAGCACCAAAAGAGCCCGCCACAAATATGGATGCAGCTATCCATATGTAAAAGTTTACGGTGTCTGTTATTCCCTAATATTTCGCAATTGTAGGAGTTTGTGATCACTACACAAATGGCCAGTCCCTGTTGCGAAATGGGAACTACATCAACCTGACTGCTACATACTGGAACCACAGGTATACTCCGACTTTGCTAAATGTAGCTTCCTTATATCCTCCCATTCAAACGTACTGTCTCGCCGTAGACTTCATGCTATCTGCCTATATTTTGATTATATCCCTCTGATCTTTCCAATTGATTTCGTTATGGATTGTAGCAAAGTACTTCACCAGCCCAGTTCCTTGTCAATCAGTTGCATTATGGCCATCTCGGCGGGCCAGTCTTGAACAAACTCCTGGACTCGCCAGGACCGGTCTTCCTCCCACTGGAAAGTAAGGGGTTCAGATGCACAAAATAATTCCCAGAAGTCAGGAGACCAACCAGAATTCTCCCAATCGACCAGGACGATGTCAAATGATCGTCCGCCCTGATCGTTTGGCTTGTAATCTCCGCGACCATAATGTTCTTCTGTTGAACATCCCCATGCGTCAATGTAGGACGGTGAACTTGAAGAACGCGAGCGAGGTATTTTTCGTAAACGCGAGCCTTATAGTCCGGCAGATTATTGCGTTCGACCAAGGCTCTATAACTACCGGCAAGACCTGTAACAAAATCAGGCTCACCGGAGAAAGGTCCTAAAGATTCCTGACGCCATGTTGGCTATACAATAGGTAGTGATATACGCCGCCCCCGTCCAGGCCTCAGAAAAAGTCGGGCCACGGACACTCGGTCTTTCGCATTGCGTTGAATATTAACTGGAGTCTGGCGATAATGTAAAACTTTTCAAAATGCGTCAGTGATGGCCAAATGGAATTCAGCTGCACCCCGGGAACGCGTTGCACGATCAAGAAAAGTTGTTTGCCATCATAGTACATCGCGTACAGTAGAGGGGCCGGAACTTCTGGGACGTGTCGTTCAAGGTAAACCAAAGCCTGGCCTCCCAGGCTTTTTATACAACCTCCATATATCACAACAATATCGTCATTTATCGCCACAATCTTAGACGCCATGGTCTCTTATAGAACATTGGTGCAAGCGCGGATTCCATCTTTGTAGATAGAGTAGGCAGAGGCTGGGAGTTCTGAAAAGATATGACCACTGGTTTCCACATCGTTAACAGAGTAGGAGTCGATGGAGGTAACATTGAGATATGGATGACTGCCTGAATAGAATGTAGTCGAGCGGAGTAGATCAACCACAGAAGTTCAGAATGTAGCCCAACCCCACCACCGGTGCCAAATTCTAGCCATTTGGTTCACACCGCAGGCCCAATACCTAATAACTATCTGTATAGTAATACTAGGTATGTAATTGATCCTCATTGAAAGGAAAGCTTGGGACCAATGGAACTAAAGAAGAGGAGGAAAATAAGAAAATATGTTGATATTACCTGAATGTTGAAGCCTGCTCTGTAAAGATCTTTGGACCTGCTGTCAGAAACTACCAAATAGTACCCTATTGAAATTATTGTATCAGGCAGTTTCAACACCTTCGATAAACTTGAACTATTCTGTCTTGTGTGCTATGATGATCAAACTCTTGAACGTATCTAACCTTGGAAGTCGATGGGGCCTTTTTGCGATATGATTCTTGAACGAAAAAGTACCACATAGTCTCGCATGCAGGATAGTATTTGCATGAAGAGTAACAGGGGCCAGTGGCCTTCAATCGGAATTTTGCATATCACAAATTGTCTTTTCGAGTAGAGAATTGTTGATGTCCTGACCTCACGGGCCATTTCGGGAGATCACATGATATAAAGCTGCTGAGTCATTAACGGACGCTAACCATATCAGGAAAGGCGGTCTCGGAGCCAACTTCGTCTCTGTCAAGCCTGAGGATTCCGCTTCCACATCGCTGCATTCAATCTTCAGCTCTCCCATACCAGTCACTCAAGATGGTCGTCTACTACCAGATCGCCGGCAAGAAGGTCGGCTCCCACGTCGTAAGTGGCCGAAATTTCTCCTTCACCAACGCTGGCACTGTCGCTCGCCTATCCCTTTTTAAGTCCAGTTCACGGCTACAGATGGAAAGCTCAGTAGGCTAACCGAATGTCTTTTTTTTGACAATAGCTCGCCATGGCCACTCTCGGCACGATCTTCGCTGGTTCCTGGGCTGCCGCTGGTGGTGGCTCCAAGCCCAAGACCGCCGCTGGACCCCCCATCAACGCCTCCTCTAAGGAAGAGGGTGACTTCATCCAGTACGTGAACTCAGCTCCCCAACAACTCAATTGAGCGTTAGATCAGCTGGAATGCTAGTCATAGCCGGTACCTTGCGCGATTGAAGCTGTACGTTTTTACTGACAGCTTGACTACAGGAACTTCTTGAAGGAGGTTGATGGAGGCGACAAGAAGCCCGCTTCCGGACACTAAACGTTCGTCAACTTATACACGGATGTTAACTATGGATCGGCATGATATGAAACCGCGGGATGCATGAGTCGAGTCGCCCCATCTCATTCGTCCTTTTTCCTGCACCGTTGCATCGAGACGTGTCGGTCTTGGAGATGTTCTGCGAAACCCGAACGGGCTGATCCCGGAAGTCGATGGATGGATTTTCATGGATCTGTACATAAGAGGCGTGTACGCTGCATTGAAGAATTGTTCCTTCTAATCATTCGATCGGATCTGTGATCCTGTGCTTCGGGAATAATTGGCTCTCAGATCAGAGAAGCCTATGCCCATAGTTTGAGACCACCAGTACTATAGGTGTCTGGCAGACTATCTGTACTCTACCATGATCATTCTTGTCAGATGATGTTGGCTTGGAAGCAGACTTGTAGAGCATCCCCATTGTGACTGCAACGTAGACATGAGTCAATGTCGCCTTGAAATTAAAGCTGTAGCTACATTGAAAGGGCTCAAGTCAGGCGAAAGAATAGCCAACTCGGTCACAGCCCTCGTCTTCCAACGGACAATGCGATACCTCACGGTCGCACAGTCCGACTTTTTAGCTCAGCTCCCATTCCGCCGGCATCCCGAATCCTCACACCTTAACCGCCAACTATCCTCCAACCACCTTCCCAACTTCCCTGGTCCACATCCTCGCTGCATATATCGAAATGAAACCAATACCGTTCCCATTTGCCCTTAACATCGGCACAGACATCGTGCACCTCCCCCGAATAACCGCCCTCCTCACGCGCCGGGGTAACTACTTAACACGCTTCACCCGCCGCATTCTCTGCGACCAAGAACAACGCGACTTTCACCACCGCTTCAAAGAATCCCTTTCTCTCCAATTACAATCGCATAATAACTCCTCCACACCAACACGCTCCTCGTTCGTTACGGCCGACATGACGCGCTGGCTCGCAGGCCGGTTCGCAGCGAAGGAAGCTGCGCGCAAAGCTGCCCCGGACGGAGCAGCTTCGATTGGATGGAAGGACGTCATGGTCCGGGTGCAGGAAGGATCGAGCTCAGATCTGGATAGGGATGTGAACACGGGTGTGGCACAGTCTCATCTAGTTAATGGGGTTAGTCGGAAGCCGGAGATTGTGTATTTGGGAACTGCGGAAGACGGGAGCGATAGTCGGGTTGGAAAGCTTTCGATCTCTCATGATGGGGAGTATGTCGTTGCGACTGTTTTGGCTGCAGGTTGAAGGGGCTAAGGCTTTTGGATGATCTGATTGATCTTATCACAACCGCGCAATGCATGCGTCTCGTCGAGGGCGATGATACGCCGCGTGTTGCGTATTCATTTTTGGATACAAATCTGAATCCTTCGCACTATGCCGATCCAACTCGCTGCGACGAAGCGTTCGCCCACAACATCATACTCTAATCCGAGGAGCCCATGTAACACATTCGAACGACGAGGCTTCTTGGGATATTGTGGCATGGTTTTACCCAGCTAGCGATAGTCGCTTGCTCGGTGGGCCTCACAGTACCAAGGGCATTATGGGCCTGCTTCTGTTGGAGATACAGTATCTCCAGGGCTTGCCCACATATATGACAAGCTACGACTATTATTATCATAGTTAGATGCGATTATTAATTGCCTGTAGATTGCCTGTACACTATCTCAATTATCTCTCCATAACATAAATTACACCCGTGAAACAGCTGTGTACTCTGTACTGCGTACATTCGTCGCGATAGTGGAAGCACGGAAATTCTTATCGCTCCGCTATCAACTCCGGGTTCCGCGGGGCTTGCCTCGGTCACATATTACTCTAATAGACCACGCTGCGCAAGGAATAAAGGCAAGATTGAAGTAAGGAGTACTTGCACTTACCGGTATGTCAAAATCCCTTTCATGACCTTAACGTGTCCATGCGCAATCAAATATCCCCATCATATCGAACACCACTGACTTGACTCACAGCAATCATGCCGTTTTCTCACCACAGCCACTCAGGCCAATTCTGTCCTGGCCACGCAAAAGACTCCTTGGAGGAGGTTATTCAAACAGCGATATCCAAGAAAATGCAAGTTTTCTGCCTAACAGAGCACATGCCCCGCCACAAGGAAGACTTCTACCCCGAAGAGATCGAAGCCGGCCAAACAGAAGCCTGGCACGAATCCAACGAAGCCGCTTACTGGGAGGAAGCTCAACGACTGCGCACAAAATACGCCTCCCAAATCAAAATCATCATTGGCTTCGAATGCGACTGGATTCGACCTGAGTCTAAAGATCTCATCAACCGCTCGCTATCTCGGTTCCCCTTTGAGTTCTTCATTGGCTCTATCCACCACATGCACACTGTACCCATTGACTTTGATCGACCGATGTACGAGCGTGCGCGGGAACTTGCTGGCGGGACGGACGAGCGCTTGTTTGAGGACTATTTTGACGCACAACTAGACATGCTGAAGGAATTGAAGCCACTGGTAGTGGGTCATTTTGATCTTATTCGGCTCAAGAGCGATGACATGGAGCGCAGTTTCAAGACATGGCCTGGTGTATGGAGTCGGATTCTAAGGAATTTGGATTTCATTGCTTCCTATGGGGGTATGTTGGAGCTCAATGGAGCTGCTTTGAGAAAGGGAATGAGTGAACCGTATCCCAAAGCTGAGATTTGCAAGGTATGTGAACCATGAAACACTGATCTTAAGCTCCACGCTAACCATATTTCTCTAATAGGAGTTTATAGCACGGGGAGGTCGCTTCTGTCTTTCAGATGACAGCCATGGCGTCGACCAGGTCAGTCTGAATTTCCACCGTGTACTGGAATTCTTAGATCACACCGGCATTTCGCAGCTGCACTACCTGCAGTTAGCGGACACCCCAGCTCAAGCCAAAGCGGCCGATGCGCGATTTCCGCGTACGCAAATCGCGTCAGTGTCCCTGGAGGAGCTGAAAAATATGGAATTCTGGGGCAATGTATAGTAACTTTAAGGTGGGGCAGGCTATAATTTCCCACGAATAAGTCAATATAGATACCAGAGTGCATCCCATCTCGGATGTACGTACGAAGTAAAACCGGGCTGTTATGCACGTATGGAGGATCGAGAACTCAATAACCATCACCGCTGAGCATATAGAGTTAGATCGACCTTTTATCCCCCGAAACAGCACCCGCCACGTTCCCATGAGCGGCAGGATCCAATGAGTCTGTAAACCCTATCCCCAGATTTGAATATAATCCCGAGAAAAAGACTGACCATGGTCAAGCTCCGGGGGTGTATTTCTGATAGCCCGTATTCCCGATGTTGTGGACATCCCAAACAGATCCCTGTTTAGCGCCACGCTAACTGTCGGCGCAATTGGATATTTTTCCCGAACCATTTGCTTAGCCTGAGACAATGTGATTGTTATGTGCTAAAGCCTTAGTGGTTCCTCCCTGCAAGATATTCTGCAGCTCTATTGCGTGCTATCCCGAGAAAGTTTCAGGATTGTAGCTTTGGCATTACCCCTCCTTGACGCACTCACCCTAGAGCACAGATATGATCGTCACATGCCTTCCGCTCTACAATATTGTATCAAGGCTCGTAATTGAGTGAACCAATGGTGGAGCAGCAGCGTTGGTTTTTCTGACTGTGAGTGGCTACCGTCTATTACGTCGTGAGGGCAAAGACCCACTTGGAGAAAACGCGGATAAAGCTCTCGGAGCCCCTCGTTTTTCTCCTCTTGTCATCACTACTTTATTCAAGCAAATTCCCCCGGTACCACAATCTACACGCCACAATGTCTATCACAGAGTTCAAGAAAATCCTTATCTCGGCTGGCAACAAGGTCGACTTCCCAGCGATCGGTGCCATGATCGAGATGCACTACACCGGCTGTCTGTATGACGAGAAGGCCCCCAACGGCATGGGACAGAAGTGAGCATCACATTACCACGTCTTGGTGTTCTCAATTGTCTGGTCTTTCCCCTGCTAATATGGTATTTCATCAACAGGTTTGACAGCTCCTACGACCGCGGTACCCCTCTTGCTAGCAAGATCGGCGTTCAGCGCCTCATTAAAGGTGCGCTAGCCTCTCTATATCGAACAATCTCATATTCAGTCCTTACGAACTATCAGAATTGCCTTCAAATTTTCATCTTAGAGGCTGAAAGATACTAATACTACTTTTGCATAGGTTGGGACGTTGGCGTTCCCCAGATGAGCCTGGGCGAGAAGGCCTACCTGCAAATCCCCTAGTGAGTTTCTCCTTCCGTCATGAAAAACAAAATCATTCATTGCTGACTTTTCGTAGCGACATGGCCTACGGCGAGCGGTACGTTATAACCCCAACTTACGTGTGGACCCCGACAAATATCTCCTCATCTGCTTTCGAAAGCCCAACGAGATAGGGAATACACATCCTTCTAGTTCTTGCAAGACACTAATTAACGTATTATAGCGGCTTCCCTCCTGTCATCCCCCCTAAGGCGGATCTCGTCTTGTAAGTTTTGATCTACTTCCATTTCTAGGGCTCAGCAAAGATTTGGGACCAAGCAGGGATTTAGAAGCTGATATATTCCATTACAGCCAGGTTGAGCTCGTCAGCATCGGTGGAAAGCGCGCTTAGATAATTTCGCCCCAAGTTATACAATCTGAACGGTCGTCGTTGAACGATATTTGTGGTGAGCTAGGACCTAGGGGATGGAACGTCGACCAACAAAAGCTCCTTTCTTACGGCTTTATCAACCCATAAACCCAGAATTCAGATCAAAATAGTGGCTAGCAACATCATATCCAAATAAATTCTTCATAAATGCGCTATTGAAGATATCATACTAGTATTGCGCAAGAGACATGTCCTTCGAGAATTTCAATATCATGATTCGCCCGGTCACGCAGCCGAGTGCCACAGTGCTACCTGACACTGCCATTGCAGAAGAACAGCTTGGGCCATAGTCGAATGGTAAGGCTAGCATATTTACCCCGTTGTAAGTAATCCAAGAACCGCATTCACTGAGGCCGAATCCTACTTGCTGTGGGGAACAAACAAGGCTTGCTGTGGCATCTGATGCGGCATTCACGTGGGGCTCGATATTGAAGGAGCCGACTTTCGTATGCAGATATTCAGGGTCTGACTCCTCAAACATGGGCCCACGAGGGAAATGAAAGTGGAAGTCTCTGGGGTTTTGTTCGATTTCGAGCACCATGGTACATTGGCCAGTTTTTAGATCCCAGATTTTGATAGTCGGTCCCAATGCGGAGGCGAGCTTTGTTCCATCGCGTGACCAGCACATGATAACAGGCCGTCTTAGGAAGAGAGGAATCTCATCGACTTCTGGATCTTGGTGTCCCTCGAGATGTAAAACACACCTGCCTGTATATGGACTTTGAATCATGATGCTCCAATTGTCTGCTATAGAGGCAAATCTTGTGGCATCATGCGACCACGTCACAAAAAATCCAATATTGTCTACTTTCAAGGTACTCAACTGCTGGCCAATCTTTGCATCCCATGTCTTGATCAGACCGTCGTATGAGGCCAGTATAAAATTTGATCCATCTTGTGACCAAGTCAAGGAAGCGCTGGGCTCAACAGACTCAATCTGCATAGAACATCGACCAGTCGATAGATCCCAGATTCTGAGGGTACCGTCTGAGGAAAGAGACGCGAGGTCTCCATTGTGTGACCAGCAGATTTTACCAATAGTGCCGCCGTGACTCTCGGTGCTGAAAAGGCACGCTGCGGTAGATGGATTCCAGACTCTAATTTCTGTGTCAGAATATGAAGCAAAGCATTTCGCGTCATTTGACCAGACGACACTTCTGACGGGTTGAGTATGATCCCTAACAGCTGTGGATGAATTCAAATCCCAAATCTTGATGACTGAGTCACCATCACTCGCTGATATGAGTCGTTTCTCGTCAGCTGACAAGAGTAGAAAGTCTACTGGAGAGTGGTGACCCTTGAGGATTGAGAGGCATTGGCGAGCGAATGGGTCCCAGATTTTGATGGTTTTGTCAGAAGAGGCGGACACAAGTCTTCCATCTCTTAGCCAGGCCATAGCATAAATTGATTCAGAATGGCCTTCAAGCGTTGACACGCGTTTTCTCATAGTCAGATCCCAGACCTCGATGAGAGACTCTTTTGATCCTGAGGCAAGCAGCTTGCCGTTATGTGAAAGTGCAAGACATCTGATATGGATGCCTTCTTCTGTTTCGATAGTTGCAGTGGACTCCCAGCTGACAGGATCCAGGATATCGATGGTATTGGAGAGCCAATTTGAATGGATGAGGTTCATTCCATCATGAGACCAGAGGTTGAGACTGCCAATCTGAGGAAATGGGCTCCGATTTGATATTCTCTGGCTGGAGAAAACATTCCAAGCCTTGATTATACCATCACATGTCACAGTGACAATGCTTTTTCCATCGTATGAAGGAAAGGCAGTGCGGATCTGGCTATCGTCTCCTTCAAGTGTCAGCACACATTGACCATTGATTCGATTCCAAACTTTGATAGTCAATGGTGAAAAGCTTGAAAACATTCCTTTTTCCAAGGACCAAGATACTGAGACAAGGTGTGTTGTATCTTGTGACCAAAACACAGCTTTTACAGGACCCTCATGTCCCAGTAGGGTCGACAGACACTGTTCTTTCTCTGGGTCCCATATCTTTACCGTACAATCAGACGAGGCCGAAGCTATATATGCTCCATCAGGCGACCAAGTCATCGATGTGCCAACCAACTCATGTGCCTGCATAGATGACACACAACTGCTGCTTGCCAAGTCCCAAAGTTTGATGACACCATCTGACGCCATTGATGTGAGCTGTGTTCCACCAGGTGCCCATTCCATATGTTTCACGTGGCTTCCATGCGCATCAATGGTTTGAAGGCACGGGCTCCAATCTTCAATGGCTGGTTTTATCGTCACCCATTCTGGCTCCTCCTCTTGGAAAGAACTCCTGATTCTGCTGCACATAGGGGTGAAAAGAAGAATTGAGTTGTATATTCCCAGAGGATGATGCTCGATCATATTTTTGTGGTAACGCAAAAACCGGGATGCATCGAGAATTTGGCTGAAAAGAGGCGTTGACTATTTTAAGGTCATCGATTAGTCAAACATTGCTTTCTCATAGTAGGTAGTCACAGTCTTACCTTGGTTGAAACCTCAAGGATCAGCATGTCTTCAAGCCCTTTTGCAACGCTCCTTAGGAAGCTCAAGGCCTCTAACCAGAAGATGAACTTTGTCGAGAGAAAATGGTCCACCGGGCCCCCATTCTGGAGATAATCACGAGTAGCCGTCCCTTGGTCACAATCTTGCAAATGATCAATCCAATAAACGCATGAATACCGAATTATTGCAAGGGGGCCCAAGGCCATATTTTTTTCATACACTGGGTTGATAGAGCCATCTATTTTCCTCAAGGAGAGAATGTTCCTTCGAAGTTTCTTATCCATGATGGCAAGAGAATTCTCAAGAATAAAAATATGCTTCCCGGCCATTCCATCAGGCAAGATTTCGACCTTGGCCTTTTCGAGCAAATAGTCCTTTGCAGATTGGTGTACAAAGAAGATAGTGTTCTCTGAGACGGTCAAGAAAGATCCACAATATCCAATAATCTCTTCCAACGATTCATACCCATCTTCCAAGACGTACTCAGGCAATTCAATGAAAGCCGTCAGCTCATCGATTGTGATAGGCCTATAGGTGGTGGAAATCAGGCCAAGTATATCTTTGCAAAGTGGAGCTTCTTCGTGCTCACAAACTTGCTGCATCATTCGTTCGTACAGCGCATCGAGTCCAGGTGGGAAAGCAGTGAGCTTTTCGATGGTCCTCAAGCGGGGTATGCTGGCTAGTCTCTCACAGACTAAAGCAACCCACAAGAATGTCCCTTGTGCATTCAATAGCAAATAGGAGTAGACAGCGTCGAAAATCTGCTGACTGTATCTTTTGAGCTTCGCCAAATGCTGCACCCTGTCGTGTATGAATATTTTGACTGCCTCAGACACGGAACTCTCATTCATCTCGAGTGCCATCCTTTTGTTCTCCGGTATCATGCTCATGTGCTCTTTGATTTGTGGCCAATTTCGACTTGAGACAATCCACTTGACATGGGGATGGGTCGATGAGACTTTAACTATGAGTTCCAACAGTGAAGACAATCCAGTGGTGCATTCATCCAGGGCATCGATGATCAAGCAGGGCTCCTCTGAATGCTGTAGCATTTCAACGAATATTGCCGACAGTGCATGCCATGCATTTGGGTTCTCGAAGAGTTGCTTTCCTGACTCGTCATATCTCTGCCGAACATGAGATATGAGGGATGGGTCCTGTTCAATCATCATGTAGATCAACCCGCGCAGCACAGCCGTTGCATAATTCAGGCGAGTATCGGTGGCTTGGCAAAAGAAGAATGAGATAGATCCTGGGTTCAATTTCGAGATTTCATCGATAATTCCACACAAAAGCATGGTCTTGCCTTTACCCGGGTCTCCTCGAACCCACAAAATTCCTCCACCCTTTTCTCTGTAATGCCAGTCTAGGAAGTTCTTGTCTTCCAGAGCCCAATTGTATGAGTCCCTCAAAAGACCACCCTTTGTAGCTTCGATGCGAGACTTGTCGTCGCGGGGATTGGTTGTTTGCAAATCTCTTAGACAGGCACGATCCTCGGCAGCAAGAGTATAATCTTCTTTCGTTTTGTCGCCTTCAAAAAGGGTCAGCTAATTCAAAATCAAAGCCGCATGCATCACAGGATTGTTTTACCGACTTGTGAAGTCCAAGTAAGGAGCTTCCATAGCAGCCTCTTGAACCCAGGATCTTCTTCTGACCTAAACCGTACCATGTCACGATGATTGCCATAAATGCTGTAATTATCATAACCGTCCAACGTCGCCGATTCCTCAGTCACAATCTTTCCAATGACAGGGAAGGGAAGTTCTTCAAAGAAGCAGGCAATGCCGATTGCCCGACCACTTTCTCGTATTCTTCGGATCATGGTCAGGAAGTCGACTTGTATTGAGTCTAAAAGCTGATTATCTCGTTGCAATATGTCTAGCAACATCACATTCGTGGATTTCACAAGGCCAAACACCGAAGCAGGGATTTTGGCCCAATCTGCCATCCAAGCTCCCTTGTGTGGTGTTCCCATAAACGCGATTCCCTCGAGGCAGTCGAATAGAGCCCGTGACTGGGGCTCGGCGGCATTTTGTGAGAGAAGAACAGTCTTCTTGCATACTAGACCTCCAAGGCTATGAGCGACAAAAATCAGTGGACGAGAGGAAGCATTGCAAAAGACTCGGTCCGCTGTTAGGTCTCCCAAAAGGTTCTGGGCGTGGTTGATGAGACGGTTGGACGAGACGACTGATTTTCGTGCGACATTTGCATCGTATCCATACATCAGGACCCGGGCATTGAGTCTGGGAGGAAGTAGTATCTTTGGCCATGGTGTGGTCTGGCCGACAGCGGTCCAGGTCTTGTCACGATCGCCGGTCAACCCATGTACAAAACAAATATCGACGACCGCATCAGAGCACTCATGAACAGTTTTTAGACCAAATTTAAACGCAGATGTTGGGACAGGTAGTGGAGAAGGGTCGGTTTGGTAGCGTGGTGGGGCCGACACTTCAGTAGTTGGATCTGGAGTTTCTGGCACGTAGGTGATCGGTTTTCGTTGTTTTCGCCATTTTTTGAATTTATCCATTATTTACTGTCTGGGATATAGAAAGAATGCTAGTGATTTCAGATAAATGTTCTTTGGACATAAAATAATATTAAAAATGGGATGGGATCATGTTTTAAACGGAGGGGTTGGCGGGCACGAATTAGCGCCGGCGATGCGCTGAGTATGCAT
This sequence comes from Penicillium sp. VS I D KN, assembly GCA_019775415.1. Lineage (NCBI taxonomy): Eukaryota > Fungi > Ascomycota > Eurotiomycetes > Eurotiales > Aspergillaceae > Penicillium > Penicillium sp. VS I D KN. The sequence goes on along the minus strand of JACWFT010000023.1, from coordinate 186,560 downwards.
GATTATCAGGACTATACCACTCTAGGTAAGTTTCGTCTACGTCTCTGTGCATAGCCCTTCAGTCTGAGGATTTACTGGCTAGAAATATGCCCGTGATTTTCCATCTATTTTAAGCTTTCTGGTTATGGTTTGCGGGTGTGGATCGACAGGAAAAGAGTTTTATGTATGATGGAAAGAAGGTCGTTTCACTTCTTCAATGGACGCAAGGCCTTGACACCTTTGAGAGTGTCTCAATATATTTCAGTGCATAAGAAATGTATCGAATATACTGGCGCACTTACTCCGCCTTCGCCAGGTTTTGCTCAGCCCCATCTGCGGCAGTGGCATGACGTTCTGCTCTGTCATTGGCAGATCCCGACCTCGCAGAAAGCGGAAGACCTGACTGAACTAGATGAAGGGTCGGACTGAGCCTTCTCCTGATCAGTCTCAACTGTGAAGTCACAGCAACTTCTTCCCCCAAGTACCGCGCGATCTCTACAACTTGAGGCGGGCAGTTCCAGGGGGAGAAAAAGTAGGTGACTGTAGTTGTAGATAGCCAGGCTTCACCCATTATTAAGTCAAGGCAGGGGCCTCACATACCTGAAATGGAAATGTAGACCAGCAGATGATGACGGGGTAGCATTTCTAGTTATTGTTTTTGAAGCCTATGGGAGCAGTCCGTAGGAGGATAAGAGACAATCGATTAGACTGAAACTTTCGATACTATACCGTGACTAGGAGACCCTAGTCTGGGGGTGATCTACTGTGAAAGCATGCACGTGCGCAAGCTCAAGCCCACTATCTCCCGACCACTTATCCCGTTAATTACACTCGTTCTTCACTTTCCTACATGCATCCACCTCCCACCAGGCATGACCTTAGCCAAATGGCACAACCATTGGCCTGGAGGTAGCCCTTCCTTCGCTGATACGAAAAGTCCGTGGAGAATGTGGCCACTGCCTCTCGTGCATGGTAATTCTTTGTCCGTGAGCAGTAGGTCGACGGCGCCGCCGGGGATGAACACAGACGAGCTTTAATGTATTAGTGATTTGATAGTACTAATAGGTGCTCATGGTCGATAGGCGACGGCCGTTGGTGGAAATTGATTCGAGGGATGGAAGCGAGTAGCGATCGGCATGCGCCGAGCTTGTGTGAAGCAGGGACGCCGGTAATGGCTTTGCGATTGAATACAGTTTGGGACAGATACTTATGGATGATGGAGGCCCTTTGAGGATTATAGAAGACTAAGTTTATAGTCAAGGAGAATGTTCGCAGCAGGGGACAACGCCATGGTTTTCGTTGATTATCTTAGAGAAGCAGTAAGCTTCAGTGATACTAGGGCATCCAAGGAAGAGGACTGTATGACTTAAGATTTAGAATGACGAAAAGGTCAAGAACAAAGATAGGATGGTATCGAACATAACAGTCCCACGGGCCGCGCCGCGCAAGAAGTCTCCAAATATGATCAACAACCCTGGAACTCGTCGATCGACTTCATATTGACAATCTATATTGCAAATTCAAGGTTTGATGTACATGTGTACATGCTAGTTGCAGCCAAAGCACCAGGCTCCGGTGCTTAAGGGAATCGCTCTCATGTTGGCCTGCACAACAATCGCATCGCGGGATTTCCTAGTATGAACACGCCAAGTGCCCGAACAATTGGCAGCGAAAGTGATTGTTTCCTGTCGCAGCTTGTAGGCAGATGGCTCACTTTGTCATTTCTTCCTGTTTCCAGAAACAGCATTGTCGAAAAGTTGTCAAAAACTCTCACCCCCGCTCTATTTACCCCGGTTTCCCCAGCTCAAATTTCCCACCTATGAGCGTTCTCTACCTCATTTACAAGGATTTTTCTCCACACTAAGCTTCGATTTAATACGAGACATTGTTCCTGGGCAATTTCCCTCGGAGGAAATCATGGCTTGCATATGATGATCTTCCGGTTGCGTCCGATTGGGGGGTGGGCCATAGTAGACAAAGGGTTTATTTAAGAGTCCCACTTTTCGTCACAAATAACGTGTACCTGCCTCGAAAGTGAATATCCCAGGGAAACAATATCCATAGCTATGCATCTTCTGGCCTTATGGCTGTCCTTCGCTTCACTGACTTACTCCACCCCTCTATCAACGAGGAAGACTAGTTCCAATGAACCGCCAACGGCTACACTCACTTCCAGCGATACACACAATAAAACGATATTTGTTGGTCGTGCCCTACCTAAGTTCAACCAGGATCTCTTTCTAGGTGTCAAATTTGCCGATGAGCCAGTCCGTTTTACGCCTGCGAAACTGAAGGCCAAATATACGTCCAGTGACAGCGACTCCGGTCCATATGATCTTTCTGCGGCTGGAATCAAGTCTCACGCTGGTGAAACTTACTACAACGCAACTGAGTACGGATATGATTGTCCAGGCTACGGATCCGACACGACGAATTTGGTCAATCAGGGCTTTGTTACACTGAACGAAAATTGTCTGAATTTGAACGTTATCAGGCCCCAACATGACAGTGAGGAGCTACTACCGGTCCTACTTTGGATCTTCGGGGGTGGATGGCAACAAGGATCTACTGCTGATCCGAGGTCGGCTCGCATACATAATTTTGGAATTACTAAGCTAATGTTTGACTAGATACAATATGAGCTATATTATACAGCAGAGTGCAGAGAATGGCAAGCCAGTACTTGGTGTTTCGATTAACTACCGGCTGGCTGCTTTTGGGTTCCTGGACTCAAAGGAAGTGCGAGTAAGTCTATCCTTACCTAAAACCTCAAGTACGGTCAATAACATCAAGTCAGGCTGAAGGAAATACCAACCTTGCACTTCGAGATCAGCGCGTTGCCATGCACTGGGTCAAAAAGAACATCGAAGCCTTTGGCGGTGACCCCGATAAGATCACTATCTGGGGTGAATCTGCGTTAGTAAACACGTAGCCACATTTGCGATTTGGCAATATACAAAGATGCTGACTAGTTGAACAGCGGTGCTTATAGTGTCGGAGATCATCTAGTCACCAATGGCGGTGATAATGAAGGTCTTTTCAGAGCTGGTAAGATCGAATCCGGTGACTGCTTGGTGTTGAGCTAAGATTGATTGCAGCCATAATGGATTCCGGGAACGCCGTTGGGCCCCCATACAACGGAACCGAATGGCACCAACCGATGTATGACGGAATTGTCGAGCGAGCCGGGTGCTCAAACACCACAAATACCCTTGAATGCCTCCGTAATCTCCCATACGAAACGTTCTACAGTGTCGCTTACGCTGGCCTGGAGTGGTTTGCCACTATCGATGATATATTCATTTCACAATACCCACAAATAAGTTATCGAGAGGGCAAAATCGCTAGGGTCCCCATCCTCCTAGGTACCAATACCGATGAAGGTACAAGCTTTGGAACAACGGGAGTGAACACGGATGAAGAGGCTGTTGCACAGCTTATCTGTTAGTGTATCCTAATTTGACACCACGATCGTATCTTAAATGGTACAACTAACATGATCTACCAGCCTCGAAGCGGTGGGTACTTTCCAGTGAAGAAGCCACTGATATCTTGAGCCACTATCCTAATATATCTGCTATCGGTTGCCCTTACGGTTGGGGCAACACCACCTGGCCCTCTCTAGGCTATGAATACAAACGTTATGAATCCATAGCCGGAGATTTGTGCATGGTTGCGCCTCGCCGAATGCTGGCACATACCATGTCCGAGTTTGAGGATTATGTTTTCTCATACCGGTGGGACGTTGCCGCTTTAAACACTAGCTCATTAATCGGGGTGCAGCATTTTGCAGAGGTAAAGATCCAACTGCCACTTTAGATGGTCTGTGTGCACCGAGGCTTACTTTTGACGCAGATCCCTTTTGTCTTCGCGAACCCAGTCCAGAATATTACCTCTCTGGGAGCAGATTTACCTGGCCGATTGGCACTTGGACAAATGGCTGCACGGATGTGGACCTCTTTCGCCGCAGACTTGAATCCTAATAGTCATGGAAGTAAGTCCTGCAACACCCATCTGTCCATGGTTGCTGAAAATCCACCAGTCGGATCTATTACTTACCTAAACTATTCTAGTACCGAACATTCCGACTTGGCCTCGTTTCTCATCGCAAGCCACTAATTTTGTCTTCCGTCTTCCGCGGGATGAAAGCTACATTGAACCAGATGATTACCGTGTCGCGGGGATGCAGTATATCAACAGCATTGCGCGGTAAAGCGAGTAACTAGTCTTTGACAATCAAGTACAATTGTAATGCTCCTGTTCGAGATATCATTTCAAGGCTTTACAAATGGAGCTAAATACCCTAGGTAGCTGAAACCGCTCTTGATTGAGTCACATTCACGGCAACAACTCGGAGCTCTGGAAATATTTTCAAAGGCTGCGGATAATTCACCAGGCACTACCACTGGCCTCACGAGACAGAGTAATTCGATCTGGACAGGACAAAAACTTACTTCGGAATTCAATTCTCAACCGATAGCGCAATGTGTCGAAAGCGTCTTATAGCAACTTCGTTTGTCCGCTCGAAGTACGCTGGGCGTCCTCCACGACATCTGGGCTCGGATTCACTTCAACTAAGATGCAAGTCGGCACTCAGCACCCAATAGCCGTCTAGTGTCTACCGAGCCCTGCCGCGGGTACCAGCAGACAAGGTTCAAGCACTCTTTTGCACAGGCGAGCCCTTCACAGTTGAACCTTTCGATCTTGACGGAGAACTGTTGGATGACTTGGGAATCTTGGGCCTTTCGGGGTTAATGATTTTACAGACTGGTTTCTGCAGGCTAGGATATAAAGTTCTTGTGCATGTATTCAATAAGAATTGAGTTTTACGAGGACAAGGTTATACCTCATCCCGTATATACTGGGTAAAACTCTGTATGTTTGTTACATAGCTGGATTATTCAAAGATTGTAAGTATCAGCCACAGAGGATGGTATATTCAACAGTTCCCTAATATAGTGAGGGCCACCAAGCGACTCAAAACGAGACGGATAATGGGAATGCGAAAAAAAAAAAAAAAATGAAATGGAAACACCAAGCCGCTCATGAGGAATCAAGAGATTCGAAAGGGAAAGAGAGAAAACAACATGCAACATCTGTGAATTATCCAATAGATTCACATACACAAGAGCTTCTATTATGTACGCTTGCAGTGCAGACCAAACACCTCAATCATCCTTGGCTCTCTCGCCATATGCACTGGGGCCCGAGCCAGTCGCACGAGGCCTGCTCGTGACAGAGGCGGAAGCTGTGGGGCGGAAAGATGAGGAAGAGGAAGATGTGCCTAGATCTGGTCTTCTTGGCATCCCTAAGACGCTGGGAGACCGTCGACCTTCTGAGGCATCATCCAACTCGATTAGATCGTTCATGCCCCACACACCTGGACTCCGACCTCGGCCAGATGCTGATGGGGTCGGGGAACCTTGCATGTCGTTAAAGCCGGCTTTGGCACGCGTCGCCACCTTCCGAACCCATCCTTCGAGCGCTCCACCTATGTTTTCTAGGCCTGTTGAGGCGTTAGATATGGAGGTGCCCTCAGAACCGAAGGATGGTCGGCGGGGGTCTGAGAGTGGTGGTGGGGGTGCTAGCTGGGGTATGTGTTGCGAGAAAAATTTGCTTAGTCCATCTAAAGCAGGTCCAGGTGCGGCCGATGTACGGTCAAGAGTACCAACGCCAGTTCCAGAAAGGTGAATACTGCTGCGCTGACGCCGATGCTTAGGGCGAGTCGGACGCGACCCACTGGGCTTGGGCGGGTCACCATCAAGAGGGCGGGCGCGTGGGAGGGTGGTTTGGGAGGAATTAAGCTGGGCAGATATAGACGGAGACGGGGAACGCGTTGGGGCTTGTGACGAGATCCCCGAAAGAGGCTCCGCATCAGTGTACGACACAGATTTCCGGCGCGTCCGTGGGAAAAAGCCCAGCGCTCTTCGCGGAACACGTCCGATCTCAATGGCCGCTGGAAACCCCTCTATCTGCACCCAAGACTCGTGTTTCCAGATCTTGTTGGTTTCGGATTCAATGTGGCCGGTAGTCTTGCGTTCTGTTGCCGGCCCGTCGGTATGATCCGCTGCAGGCGCAATACAGCTGCCAGTCCCATCTTCAGAGTCACACCCCAAGAGATCCACGTGTTCCTTCTCTCCGATAGGTCGGCCCTTCACGGTGCATGCATCAACCGGCAATAGAACCGTGTTCCTGCTCTGAATGTTATCGTTAGGCCAGAATCCATTCGCTTTCCGAAAGACAGCAGCTTGACAACCATATTTGATCGTCACTCCGGTGATGCTATCCGACGCTTGCACGTGATGAATATACGCCAGCGCGTCTTCATCGTGATCTGGGTCGACTACCTGATCAGAATAATCCCCCGAGTCGCGTTTTTTATGTCGAAAGTTGCGGCCTGATATCAAATCAGAGTCTGCGAGCAGTAATGCTTCCCGTTTCTTCGCCTGCACTAGTGCCTGCCGCTCCTCTTTGGTTCCACTTCCAATATCTGGGGAAGCGGGCGCGGATGGCCCCCACGCTAGAAGATTTGCTCGGGGGGTGCTCCTGGTATATACGTCAGATCGCGACGGTTTCCTCCTCGGATGTGTCTTTGTCGAATTGTCCGCTGCATTCCGTCCAATGTTGCTTCCTAGAACCGACGACGCGAGGTTTTGGAGCGAAGACCATGGGGAGTCTAGGAAGTCCGATCCTCCCTGTGCCGGCCTAGATGATCCGTTCCAACCCAGTGATGTAGACTCATTGCGACGACGATATTCTGACTCGGTAACTCGGGAGGGGTGTCTCATGGGCAAGGGCGATGCTCCACGGGATGAAAGCGGCGAGGGAGTAGTGCCGCGAGAGCGAGTGTTTCCCTCCGGTAGAAGCGTAGTGGACAGCCCTGAGGTAAAAGGCTGGGAGTCATGGTATGCGTAATGACCGTTATTAGTGGAGGTGTCATCTTCGTCGTCCATGAAGGAAACCAGGCGGCGAGGGCGCGATCGAACCGCGGAGTTCGAGGTGGAGCTTGCGCCGACTGTATTGGAGCTCATGGAAGCATTGGCAATGCTATTTTGGGAACTCATTCCTATCAGTGAGGTTCGAGGATGTCAGCTCCCAAGGATGCGAGTCGAAGGCTCCCTTTGGAAGTGTGGGTGCTGCCAAGGCACTGATTGCCATCAGTAGTCTCCTAGGAGAGACCCATTCGTCATCCACCAGCCGTGTCGCATTCGTGGCCTCAAGAATGGGGCAAGCCGAACGAACAGATTGTATGCGTCCCACAATGGCCTCAGATTTCTATATTAAAGATTTGTAGTCTAGGGTGAAGGAAGCGGGGAGGGTGGAGTGAGGAGTGGTGGCTCAATGATGCGATAGGAGGTAGAGGGAGGCGTGGCCGTCGTGACGATAACGGCCCACAACGGACAACCCCGATTTGAAGCGGACAAAGCCAAAAAGCAACAAGTTAAAATCGGGGGTTTTTTTGACGCAAATTGTGTAAGAGGGAAATGACAACAGATCTACCATAAAAGCAGGGGTAGGTTTCGGGAGACACTGGTGGGTGATCGGCAGGTGATTTCGCCGCTCACACAGGTAGGGGTACATGACGTTGACGCTCAGTTCCCACCAAATTATGTGTACCCGGTACCCGCCAGAGGTTCTTTCTATCTATACATTAGATGCCCGCAAAGGCCGCCGGTTATCATGAACCTTTTGAAAAACAAGATATGTATTGTATCTTAACCCAAGCCCTGATCCAATTATTTCTATGAAATTGATCAGGCTAATTCTATGCACAAAACGGTCCTGCCATAACTGAGATTGCAATCCACTGGGGGACCAGCAACAAGTAAAAAATGGTAAAAAATATCCCATGAAATAACACCCCTTCCTTCGCGCAGCGTCCCAAAGAGGTTGATAAGAGAAAATTAAAGTCAAATGGATCGTCTAATGAAGACAAGACAAGTCATCACTCGGGAGACTCGGGTCGCATGGAGTAGGCTTCAGTCGAAGCGGTTTCAGATTCGGTGGACCAATCCTCCTTCTCCTCAGCCACCATCTTGAATGGAGCAACTGGTAGCTTCACCGGAATTGGCTTCGTTTCGACGTCTTTGAAGAAGTTGCTTAGGCGGACGGGATCCAGCACTTCCTCCGTGGCCACTTGGTTCAGATCCTTACCAGTCAACAACATCGCCTCAATGGTCTCGTAAGGTGTGGTGGTGTTGACTGCTCTGACACATGCATCCTTAATATCGCTGCCGGTCCAGCCCTCTGTTCTTCGGATCAACGGCTTCTGTAGTAATTCGCTGATGTCCATCTTCATCAAATCCTCCTTCTCTTCCTCAAGTTCCAAATCCTCCCAGTCCACAAAATCGTTCTTCAGAAGCTTCTTGAAAAGGATCGCACGACCTCTTGCATCTGGAGGTCTCACCTCGATAGGCTTACCGCCCAGACGTCTTATGAAGGCCTTGTCAATAGCGTCGCTACGATTAGTGGCTCCGAAGACAACAATTCGCTGGCGCCCTTCAGTTGAGCTCTCTGATTGAAGACCGTCCCAATGAGTCATAAACTCTGCCTTCACCATTCCACTTGCTTCATGATCCCGTTCAGACCGCTTCGCAAGGAGCGCATCGATTTCATCAATGAAGATAATGCAAGGCTGGACCTTGCGCGCGAGAGTGAAGACTGCTCGAACAAGCCTATTGGATTCACCGTACCACTTGTCCGTCAATGTAGAGATATTCAAGTTGATAAAAGAAGCTCCGCTCTCGGCCGCCAGCGCCTTAGCGATCATAGTCTTTCCACAGCCAGGTGGTCCCTCAAGGATCACACCAGACGGTGCGCTTCGAAGAGTGGCCGGATTTGCGGCGAACAGTTTCGGGTACATCAAGGGCCAAATCACAGATTGCTTGAGATCCTTGATAATATCGTCGAGGCCGGCGATGTCGTCCCACCGAACGGGGATATCTTTCGGGTCCACGAGCTCCGCAGCGATCGCTTGCTCATATTGGTTGAGAACTAGCTCACTTTTTCGGACGCCGCCCTTGGATTCGTCGTCTCCATACAATCTGCGCAAGATGGCCGCTGACTTCTGCCGTTGTTCCTCTTTCTTCTGGTTCTCTGGGTCCGGAGGGGTGAGGTGATTTAGAACTAGTTTGACACCACCATATGCGACCATGCCCTGAACAGATAGTTAGATACTTAAGGGCTTGCAGATGGCAGGTATGTTGGACCCTTAAAACCAGGGACTTGTGGATCGAGTACTCACCGTAACTAGCATCATGCCCAGTTCTTGGACAAACCGTACCCAAGGGAGACCGCTTCGGTCACCTTGTGGAGACATGGCGAAGCAGCTGCAAATATGCAGATATCAAGAATGCGACAAATAATTAAGGGGATTAAAGGCCTCGTCACCGAGTACGGGGGAAACAGAACTTCCCCGATGACCGAGATGAATCGGGCTGTGGCGCGGTCGATCTGTGGCTCGGAATGTCACATGTTCAAGGCGGAGACGTTGTTGATGTTCGCGCGCCGCGCGTAGCACTTTGTCCCCAGCGATTTACACCGCACCAACGAAATTACTCCCATTGCACGTCATGCCGAAACGCAAAGCTCCTACGAAATTATCTGGGCTTACTGGTTCAGATGATGAAGATCTAATGCAGGTCACGGGAAGTGGAATCGCCCCTGCGCAAGAATTGCTTGACGAACCTCCCGCCAAGAAAAGACGAGGACGACCGCGTACATCGAACGATAATGCGGCCGAATCCCAGCCAACAGCTCAAGCCAAGAAACGAAACTCGGCTACAGCTGCGCAAGCTGAGGCTCCCCCGGCGAAGAAGACTGGTCGGCGAGGACGGCCACGCGGTGGTAGTCGCACCTCTGAAGCCCCAGAGACACAAACGGAGGCGGAGGTCACGCATGAAGCAGCCGATGCACACAATAATGAACAAGAAAATGAGGACCCCAAGGTAACGAAACCGACTAAGACAACCCGTGCAACGAGAGCTGCTAAGCCTGCACCGACTCGTCGAACAGGTCGTGCAGCCAGCGCGGCAAAGCAAGTAGTCACAGATGGCGGATTCGAGTATACACCATCGGGTCCCAAACAAACTATGGTTGAAGAGTCCAGAGCAGAACCGGAAGCTAGCCCCCGTCCGCGCGCAGTTCAACGGCGACAGAAGGAAGCAGAAGCGGCCGAGCCAGTTCAGAATGATGAACCTATTGCAGAGGTTGTAGATGAGTCTATACTTCCCGACGAAGCGCTCCCTGCTCGTCATTTGCCTTCCTCCGCCGTGAAGAATGCACGATCTCGGCTATCCACAATGCGAAACACACTAGAGTCCTCTCCTCGTAAACGCAAGTCAGGCGATGTCGAGCAAGGTGGAGAACCAGAGTTGAGACGTAAAATTGGTGAACTCACCAAGAAGCAAGAAGCCCTGGAATCTAAGTATCGCAATCTTCGCGAAATTGGAGTCGTAGAGGCCAACACAAACATGGAGAAATTGCGCAAACAGTGTGAAACTGTCACTACGGGTATGTTACCTACTATCGAATATTCTACTCTTGGCCTTGCACTAATCTATTGTAGCTTCCAACGAGCTGGTCGCATCTCTCAGGTCCGAGCTGGAAGCGCAGCGAGCTCTGGGACAACAAAGTCGTGCACTTCAGAAGCAACTGAAGGAACGGGATGCCGAAATTGCCCGGCTTCAGTCGCAGGCAGATGAGTCGCGTTCTCAGCTTGCCGCCACCCAAACTGAGGTCAAGGCCTTGCAGACTAAGCTGGCTGCTGCGCGTAATACAGCCGCAAGCTTGGAGAAGACCAAGATTCCTGGAAGTGCCGTTAAGGGTGGCCCCGCAAACCGCGCAGTAGCTGCTGCTAATGCTGGAGCTGCGCAGGCGGCACAGATTGCTCAGCTCAAAGAAGATCTATATAGCGACTTGACTGGCTTGATCGTCCGTGGTGTTGTAGATCGAGAAGCCGATTATTTATATGACTGTATCCAGACGGGAGTCAACGGAAGTGAGTGTCCCGTGTCATCTTCTCTACAGATGAAAACTGTACTAACTGTTTTTCAGCGTTACATTTCAAGTTGGCCATCCCCAAGGTGCCTAGTTCAGAGTATGAAAAGGCAGTGTTTGAGTATCTGCCTCTATTGGACGCCAACCGTGATCGAGACCTTGTGGATATTCTACCGGACTTCTTGATCGATCATATTACCTTTGAGCGGGAGCAGGCGCCGAAGTTCTATACTCGGGTGATTGATGCCCTGACTAAACGGCGGTCCAGCACTGCATCGCGTGCATAGCCTTGCAAGCCATATAAGCATTCTATTGACAATTGTCAAAGTCAATATAAGGAGTTTGTGAGCGATTAATTCAATCCATTTTCAAACAATATTTAAGCATCAAATATGTAAACAAATATAGAGTTGTAACAAGGAGCCAACTAAAGTAAACACCGCCGTGCACAATTGGAGCATCTTGATTGGTGTTTCACCGCCCGTCCCGCAAGTTACCCGCCGATTCGATATGTGGTTTAATTGCTCCATGTCCGTGATGACCTCCTTTTGTAATTGCCCTCTTCTTTCTTTCTTTTTGTCTTTTCTTTCTGGCTCGCCAGGGGCCTCATTTCATTCTTTCATCTACTGAGCCAGGTCACCTTCCGTGAGAGGTGAGGATCGATAGACCATGGCGCGTCTAGGCCGCGTTGGGTTCCTCGCCCTAGCGGTGGTCTTCCACTTGATCTATACATACTCGATTTTCGACATTTACTTCGTTAGCCCCATTGTGAGTGGTATGCGATCATATGGTGTCGAACGACCCGAAGGTACCAGTGCACCAGCTCAACGATTGGTCCTCTTCGTCGCCGATGGCCTGCGCGCCGACAAGGCCTTCCAGGCCTTCCCCGATCCATCCCCCGAGCACGACGCCGAACCAAGCGATGAGTTGATCCGGTTGTCGCCATTCATTAGATCCCAGGTTCTTTCGCATGGAACCTTTGGTGTCTCCCACACCCGGGTCCCTACCGAATCTCGGCCGGGACATGTTGCGCTCATTGCGGGCCTATACGAGGATGTATCGGCGGTTACAACAGGCTGGAAGCTGAACCCAGTCAACTTCGACAGTGTGTTCAACCGGAGTCGGCACACATGGAGTTGGGGGAGCCCCGATATCCTTCCAATGTTTAAAGAGGGTGCGGAACCGGGTCGAGTCGATGCGGATACCTACAGCGAAGAAGAGGAGGACTTCAGTGTGGATGCGTCACACTTGGATACCTGGGTATTTGATAAGGTGCATGAGCTCTTCGAGTCTGCCAAGAGCGACCCGGAGCTGGATGGGAAACTGCGTGAGGACAAGGTAGTTTTCTTCCTGCACTTGCTTGGGCTGGATACCACTGGTCACGCATTCCGACCATACTCCAAGGAATACTTGAGTAATATCAAGCTAGTGGATCGTGGTGTGCAGGCAGTGACAAAACTTGTGGAGGAATTCTATGCGGATGACAAAACCGCATTCATCTTCACCGCGGACCATGGCATGAGTGACTTGGGCAGCCACGGTGATGGTCACCCAGATAACACACGAACTCCTCTTGTTGCGTGGGGCTCTGGTGTTGCAAAGCCACTCTCAAATACTCCGGGCGTTGCGACAGGGCACGAAGACGGATTCTCGTCGGATTGGGGGTTCGACCAGGTTCGACGCCATGATGTAGCACAGGCCGACGTTGCCGCTCTCATGGCTTACTTGGTGGGTGTTGACTATCCGGTCAACTCTGTGGGTCAGCTGCCGTTGGCCTATCTCGATGGCAGCCCCGAGGAGAAGGCATTGGCCGCTCTTGCGAATACACGGGGCGTGCTAGAAATGTACCAGGTCAAGGAACAGCAAAAGAGAGAAGCCTTGCTCCGCTATGTGCCTTTCCAGCCGCTTTCTGGGGACGGTGAAACTTCAATTGAAGGCCGTTTCGCAAACATGGAGGCGCTTATCTTCAAGGGTGATTATGAGGATTCAATTGCCCTATCTTCTGAACTGCTAGGTCTCGGTCTTGAAGGTCTACGTTATCTGCAGACTTATGACTGGCTGTTTCTGCGGAACATTGTCACTCTCGGATATCTGGGATGGATTGCGTATTCTTTGACCACCGTGATTGACTTGCACGTCTTGCATGGAACGTCTGATTCCCACCGGACTTTTGCTAGCATCTCGTTCTTTTCATCTATCTTGGTGGCCCTGTTCTCTGTGTTCTTGTACCAGGGCTCATCATGGCGCTATTACTTCTACGGATTCTTCCCTGTCTACTTCTGGGAAGAAGTTTTCGCCCGCAGGAAAGCTCTCATTGCTGGTCGTGAGATTGTTCTTGGCCACGTCCGTTCGTTCGGTGGATATGTGAGCTTTGGAGTTCAACTTTTGGCGTTCCTCGGTGTGCTGGAGGCACTTGTATGTCGATCTATAATTCTTGTCTGGGAGGTTTTCATGGGCTGACACAAAACAGGTCCAAGCCTATTTCTATCGGGAAATCCTAACCATCTGCTTTGCCTTGGGTGCTCTTTGGCCCTTAGCATACGGATTTGGATTTGTTCGCAAACATATCTTCTTGACTGTGGCATGGGTCCTTGGCTGCTCTCTCATGAGCATTTTCCCTATCCTCCCTGTCAGTAAGATGGAGGATATCGATACTATGTGAGCATCTCACAAATTGAGCACTTTTTGCTGTTACTGATATACATTTTCTAGTACTTACGGCGGTCTTCTGATGTTCCTTACTGGCGTTCTATACTTGATGTTCGAGGATGCTATCCTTGGGAAAAGCAGTGTTGCACCTAAAAGCCCAGCAGCAGTCAGCACCGTTGGCTCACGAATCATCGTGGGCACCCAAGTTGGCTTGGTTCTGCTCGCCTTGCTTGTCACCCGATCAAGTGTATCCTTCCTCCAGGCTCGCCAAGGTCTCCCTCTTGGTAACCAAGTCGTTGGTTGGGGTGTGCTAGGTAAGTCCAACCCTTGTCAGATCGGTTTTGAGTCATAGACAGGACTAATCGCGATATAGGCTCATCTGTGGCACTTCCGTTCCTTCACCGGCTGTACCCTAACAGCCATTATTTACACCGCCTCCTAGTCATTTTCTTGACTTTCTCGCCCGCTTTCATTATCCTCACCATTTCATGGGAGGGCTTGTTTTACTTCGTGTTCTGCATGACCCTGGTTACCTGGGTCCGCCTTGAGCATGCTATCTACGTCCATAATGGATCCAACGCGACCAGGTCGTCCAAGTCGGCTACGTTGAAGTCCGGACCTACCGCCACCGCGACAGTTGACGGCCAGACATACCGTTATCGCGCCCTTACCGTCTCCGATGCCCGCGTGGCATTGTTCTTCTTTTTCCTATTGCAGTCGGCTTTCTTCAGCACCGGAAATGTGGCGTCCCTCTCCACCTTCACCTTGGAGAGTGTTCGTCGGCTTATCCCTGTCTTCGCGCCCTTCAGCCAAGGAGCGCTCCTCCTCTTCCAAATCCTGATCCCCTTTGCCATCATCAGTGCCAATCTCGGCATTCTAAACCGCCGACTGGAAGTCGGACCTAGTGCTCTGTTCATGGTGGTCATGTCCATCTCAGACGTGATGACGCTGAACTTCTTCTATCTCGTGCGCGACGAGGGCTCCTGGTTGGATATTGGCATGACCATCAGCCATTACTGCATCGCCAGTATCCTGTGCATCTTCGTTGCAGGACTCGAGTTCCTGAGTGAACAATTCGTCAGTGGCGTGGACTTTGGTTCCGCGGCCGCTGCTGCGGTGCAGGTTGTCAGCGACGCTGCTGACTGTGGCCATGAACCTGAATCCGAATCCAAGGAGCAGCCAGTGCAGTCAGCCAAGCCCAAAGGCAAGGGCAAGAAGAACCGAAAGGCTCAACAATAAACGATCTTAATATGGAACTCATGTACTTTATCTCTTGTCGTTTCTCGAGGCCACCTTGTTAATATAGATCATGCCTTGAAGATTAACCCCCACTGCATATTCTTTCTAATTGATGACTCTTACCTAGGCAGACACATGCTTTGGTCCCCTGTCAGCACTAGAACGTAATATATCTCACCGGAACCAGACTCGGGGATAGACATGCAACTTCTCAATCGGATAACCCCGGACACTATTTCCACCATCGCGGATCCCATCTCGCATCTCTCCAAAAACGGCCAAAGCTCCACAAGCTAGGGGCCCAGGGTACGATGACAGATGGTCGATCTGGCTCTGCGAACGGACCACGACGGGACCAAGAAATTCAAAATTTGGTGCCTGACAGCCAGGGCCCGCGTGTCAGTTGAGTCCTTGACGAAGCCTCGATCTGACCAATGCGGAGCTATCTGCATTGTGATTGGTCGAAGCTGCCCCAGTTCTTCAACTTGCCGAGGCATCACAAGATGGAGCAGGACAGATGGGGTAGTAAGACACCGTAGGCCCTGCAAGGAGGGTGCTTTCTTTTGCGCGGTCTATTGTTTCATTTTCGCGAAGGATTCTCCGGGTTTGATCCCCGCAGTAATTTATTGTTCCCCGGGTTTGGGATTGATCCCCGCAATGACTCAGGGTTGAGGCGTTAGTTAGGTATAGGTAGCTGTAGGTGGAATACCCAAGGTGGCGATGGTATCTTGGCTTATGGATATTGGAGGGGTATTATAGGCGACGGTTAACGGGCGTAGAATGATCTACATGTGCAGTAGCAGCCCTCCAGGGAGGTTGTATATTTAGCCACTGCATGTCTACGTCAACATCCACATATGAAGGCGCAGATGTGCACGAGGTCAAGCTGCTCACTGCAGGCCCCAGGGCTGATTGATCTAAGCTGCTGGCCATAGGACACACGCAAGGCATTAGGTAGCAAAGTACATTCAAGCTGTGTGACACAGCATATATCCGTCATGCATAACGAGTATATGTACCTCACAGATCAGTGTCCGAATCCAGACAAAAGCCCCGAAGCCACTTTCTGATTTCAAATGTTTCTTTTATGTTTCTCATTTTGCCTCTCAAGATTACAAGGATGCAAAGCAAATTGTATATCCCCGCGTCTTCCCGCGTGGCGGTAAGGGATGTGAAGCCGGGAGGATCGGGGGGCTCGGATCACAGTAGTACACATGTCTGGGGTTGTGGCTTGATCATGCCATTGTACTTTCACTGCACTTGTCCATACAAAATCCGTAGAATGTACCACTAGTGCTACTTCCCCCGCAAGAGGCTCCACGGTATGTGTAAGATTATTTCCACGGCATCGGGTGGATCTCTAAATAGGGTATCTTGGCCTAGCGTGCCTGGTCCCTCATCCAGGGATTATTTACTGTGCGCTAAAATTTCTCATTTCAGTCTACCTGCCGGCTGCTCTTCGGCATTTCCAACAGGTGGTGTTAGGGTATATCGATTTTAATGATGGGAACCCATATGAAATTCTGAGGCCCCCATTTTAGCATGCTATTTCCCCTCCGTCGATCCTTTCACTGAGCGGGTCGGAGTCCCGGTGTGGCCGGATGGTTCCAACGTTCCCGAGATATATCTATTTGTGTGTGTGTTGTGGGAGGATCTATGGTTCCTCAAGGTTCTCAGGGTTCTCAAGGTTGTGTGGTGTATTTTTGAAAATGGATCTCGCTATGGGCCCAAGTTTGATCTACGTACAGTAAGGTGGTATTTAGCCCACTAGTGGGAAGTGAGTGGGTTCTATGGGGACCAGGGGCTTGTAGTGTTACAGCAGGAAAATCTCATACATTAATAATAGGAAAACCATAGTATGAGGGATTAAGTACGATTGTCAGATATAAAGAACTTTCTAGGGTGCTTGAATATCTACAGTAGCTTAAGCAGTAAATTATATGAAAAAGTACTCCGTAATATGCCCAGGGAAATGAACCAGTCAGAGTGGCCGTGATTCTTAGAGAATCCCATCTTTTGGTTATGGGGAAGAGCTCCACAAGTGACCTCAGTCTGCCTATTGCCACTACCCATTTTACTTTCCCTCCAACGGCTTCTTGATATTCTTCTTTTCTTCTCCGGTCCTTTTTCTTGCCTCGAACTTCAACTTGATCGCGTGGCGCTGGTTCATGCGTGAGACCAGACCTCCCCCCCCTTTCCATATTCCTCTTACTCGACGTGGGACCCTTTGACCCTATATATCATTCGCCGACTCCTTCCAACCCCCTCCCCCTACCGTTCCGTCTATCGTGCACCCGCTCACTGCATGGATATTGCGCCGCCATGAGCACTACGATCGAATCCCAGACCGATCCCGCCGGTAGTCCGGCCCCCAGTGCCACTGGCTCAACAGGTACCTCGGGCATCACCGTGCGCAATGGCGCTGCGGGCCAAGCGCTCAGCTTTAGAAGGTGAGTACTCGATTTTATTTAAGACATCGAAGCACGAGAACAACGAGTCCAAAATGTGTGGTGGTTGCGAAATGGGGGAAAACTGTTCTGTCGCGGGGGCCTAGTGGGCGCGACGGGGGGATGCTGTTTCGCACAGGGTTTTCACTCTTCCCCTCAGGTACCCGGGCAGAGGGGGGAATAAAGAGGGATGATTCAAAAAAGACTAGGATTTCTAGATGCTAATTCGTTTTATCTAATCTTCAGACAACGTGCATCACGCGCGTGCGAGGTACGTTCTTATTCATTTTCCTGCGACGCGATCTGGCTGAGGAGAGCCGAGGCTGTTGTGTGCCTCGGTCCCTTCTTATCTACGCATCGAGTCTATCTCCAGAACAACAACTGACAATGAATCTGAATTGCAGACATGCCACGCTCGAAAAGTGAGTTTGATCAAAAAAATGTTCTTTGGATATTTTAATATATTTCGACATTATCTCCCCGGTCGGCCCTAGCTAACCACCATTTCCTGCGACACAGGTCCGTTGCGATGCCGCCAGCCTAGGTGTGCCGTGCACAAATTGCGTCGCCTTCTCCATCGAATGCAAGATTCCCTCCCCGAAACGAAAGAAGAACTCCTCCAAAGCAAAAGACGACACTCGGTATGACAGCCCACCCCACACAGCCTCCTCGCTAGTCGACGCGGCGGTCGCTCACTTCCGACCCTCCAGTACTGAGGGGTCGACCGACAATCCACCTAACGACCAACGAGGACATTCCCCGGACTCAGACCAAAAGGACGATGCATTTGGGTACCGCAAGAACCGCATGGCCGTCGATGGCATGCCTGTCACAGATCTGTCCGAGGCGGAGGCGGCCCAGGAAGCTTCGGTCAATAATGCCTATGCCCAATTCATGAAACCCAAGTTTGCGCGGGCGCCCATCAAAGAAGCTGGTCGTGTGGCATACCTTGGCGAATCGTCCAATCTGTCACTACTGGTTCAGGATCGCCATGGAACAACAGACGTCGTGCATTACCCGCTGCCGCCAAATATCAGAGGATCGCGCGCTCGCTTGACAGACCTCGATAACCTGGAGATTGACATTCTACACCAAAGAGGAGCCTTTTTGTTGCCGCCAAAGCAACTGTGTGATGAGTTGGTCGATGCGTACTTTAAGTGGGTGGCGCCGGTTGTCCCGATTATCAACAAGAGTCGCTTTATGCGTCACTACCGTGATCCGAAGAACCCGCCATCGCTATTGTTGCTGCAAGCCATACTACTGGCGGGCTCGAGAGTTTGCACTAATCCCCAGCTCATGGATGCCAATGGATCGACCACTCCGGCTGCGATGACCTTCTATAAGCGTGCTAAGGCGCTGTATGATGCTAATTATGAGGATGACCGGGTCACTATCGTGCAGGCTTTGGTGCTTCTGGGCTGGTATTGGGAAGGACCGGAAGGTGAGATCTAATCCATGCGTTTTCCATGTTTTGTTTTGTTCTGTTCTGACGGTTTCTAGATGTGACCAAAAACGTTTTCTACTGGACTCGGGTCGCGATGGTAGTTGCTCAAGGTTCGGGAATGCACCGCAGCGTGGAAACCTCTCAGCTTAGTAAACCCGACAAGAGACTCTGGAAGAGGATTTGGTGGACCCTTTTCACCCGGGATCGTTCAGTCGCCGTTGCCCTGGGCCGACCTATTGGGATCAACACCGATGATTCGGATGTTGGGATGGTAACGGAGGACGACTTCATCGAAGATGAACTCGATGTTGTAGCCGAGTACCCGCCAGATCCGGTGCATGTGCAGTTCTTCCTGCAGTATGTCAAGCTGTGTGAGATTATGGGTCTAGTGCTTTCACAACAATATTCCGTGGCATCAAAATCCCGACGCATGAATGCCATGGATCTCACACACTCCGACATGGCCCTGGCAGATTGGCTACAAAATTGCCCCAAGGAGGTTTGTTGGCAACGATCTAACCATCACTTCTGGGCTGCTCTCCTTCATTCGAATTACTACACTACGCTTTGTCTTTTGCATAGAGCTCATATGCCACCTGCTTCCTCTGCTCCTAACAGCTACAGAGTCGAAGAAATGGCGTACCCCTCGCGCACCATTGCGTTCCAAGCTGCCGGCATGATGACTTCGATTATCGAGAATCTGCACAGCCACGGAGAGCTTCGCTATACCCCAGCATTCATCGTATACAGCTTGTTCTCCGCTTTGATCATGCATGTGTACCAAATGCGCTCGTCGGTCCCTTCGATTGTGGCAACTTGTCAAGAACGCATCAATGTGTGCATGGCCGCTCTCAAAGATGTTTCTAAGGTGTGGTTAGTCGCGAAGATGGTCAACACCTTGTTCGAGTCTATCCTCGGCAACAAAATCCTGGAAGAGCGACTTCAAAAGGCGGCAGGCAGGCGGCATCAGCGACGGCCGCATGACCACAATGCAAATGCAAACACAGCCGCCCCTAAGAGACCGGATCCGCCGAAGCGGAAATTCGATGATATGGATCTAGGTTTGCCAAATGGTGGGCCCACGCCCCCCGTGTCATATGAACGTTCTCGCCCACAAACCCCGGCTGTCACACCGTCTCGAGATTTGAACCAGCCTCCCCTGGTCCAGACATCTCCCAACATACAACGTGGCCCTGCGGACCCCATCTCTGGAGCCGCCAATTCACGGAGCAATACACGACCGACAACCCCCTTCAACGCCCAGTTCTCTCTCCCCGCCACGCCACCTGACTTCTTCCTTGTGACTCGTGCCTCGCCCAACCTGTCCCCATCTCTATGGGAGAACTTCCAACCTGACCAACTCTTCCCCGACGGCACTGCGATCTTCCCCGAGCTGACTTCCCCACCTCCCGCCATGGATCCAACGCTAAATATGCCCTCAATTCCGTCTCAGAATATGGGCCAGCGGCCTATGGGTAACCCGCAACAACAGCCCGTCCCCGGGCGTAGTATGTCTGCGTCTCAGGGTAGCCCTCAAATGATGCAGAGTGGTCCCGGAGGCATGGCAATGCCACCGGGCTCGCAGCAGATGTTCGGAATGGAAGGACAGACTTGGCCGATGCAAGGCATGGATGGGACGATGAGTGGTGCCGCGCTGGACGCTGGCAGCCAAGATAATGACAACTGGAGCAACAGCTCTCGTAGCGGACCGACTGCGCCGACGACCTTGAATGTGGAAGACTGGTATGTTTCCCCCTTCCTATGATTGAATATGTCTAATACTGATTCTGTCAGGTTCCAATTTTTTGGTATCAATGGTGGCTTCGGTGATTTGGCTGCGTAGGCCGATCGTTTTCTAGCCATCTAGCTGTGTTAACTTTATCATAATGTACAGTTGAATTGCTTTTTCCGTCTCATCCTACTGGCTACTCAAAATGGAATGTTGGGGTGGAATTTGCCTGGCGTTTTGCTGGTGAGGCTGTTGGGATTGTTTCAGGATGTTCAGGTTGGGCTTTATATGATTGACTTATCTCTCTTTCTATCAAATATTATAACTGATCAACACGATACCTGAGTCAACACTGTACTTCAAACTAAGCCCTCTCTATGAAAGTAAAACCTGGACGGCTTAGCCTAATTGGGACTAGCAAATGACGAAATCGCAGGGCCGCTCAATAGACCAATCAGAAGCCTCCGAGAGCGGAGTCATAGCAGCGAGTTGTCCGGGGGAAAGAGAAAGTGGGAGAAGTAATCGCATTTTTGATTTCAATTCTCCAATTCTCCTTTTTCACATATCTCATCGCTCTATAGCATTCATCTTTTTCATTAAATTGCAATTACAACTCATTTGGCATCCTCTTACCACGCTTTATCCCCACCCACACTCTATATCTGCCCCGCCCTGCAGGAAAGCGATGTCGGCATCAGGATCCGGAGCCCCCAACAATGGCTCGGGCGTGTCGAGCTCGGGGAAGAAGGCATTCCCTCAAGTCGACCTTCAGGGCAATGACCTCCCCCCTTCACCAGCTCCGTCCAGCCCGCACGGCAGCCGCCGGTACAACATTGCCACCGAGTTAGTCTACACCGAGGGCAGTGATCAGTACAATGCAAGCAGTGTGCCAATTTACCAGGTAAGGATCTCACAAGAACGGATAGGGCTCATTTTCGTTGTGGAATTGTCAGGATCTAATACCCTTGATTCCAGAGTGCCACCTTCAAGCAAACATCCGGAGGCGGGGGTGGTGAATATGACTACACTCGTTCTGGTAACCCAACTCGCACCCACCTCGAGCGTCACCTCGCCAAGATCATGTCGGCCCAGCGGGCACTCGTCGTGTCCTCTGGCATGGCTGCCCTCGACGTGATTACCCGACTCTTGCGTCCTGGCGACGAGGTTGTTACTGGTGATGATTTGTACGGCGGGTCACACCGCCTGTTGAAGTACCTCTCAACCAACGGTGGTATCACCGTTCACCACGTTGACACCACTCGGGTGGAGAAGGTACAGGAGGTTTTGAGCGAGAAGACCACCATGGTTCTTCTGGAGACCCCCACCAACCCACTGATCAAGATTGTCGATATTGCCAAGATCGCCGCAGCCGCCCACGAGGCCAACCCCAACTGTCTGGTGTCCGTGGATAACACCATGATGTCTCCCTTGTTGCTAAACCCCCTCGACCTGGGTGCTGATATCGTCTACGAGAGTGGTACCAAGTACCTCTCCGGACACCACGATCTGATGGCCGGTGTCATCGCAGTCAACGACCTGGGCCTCGGCGAGCGTCTTTACTTCCCCATTAACGCCTCAGGCTGTGGTCTCTCGCCCTTCGACTCATGGCTGCTGATGCGCGGTATTAAGACTCTCAAGGTCCGCATGGACCAGCAGCAGAGCAACACACAGCGTATCGCCGAGTTCCTCGAGAACCACGGCTTTAAGGTGCGATACCCCGGTCTGCGCTCGCACCCGCAGTACGAGTTGCACAACTCCATGGCACGCGGTGCGGGCGCCGTGCTTTCCTTTGAGACCGGTAATGTGGATGTTAGCGAGCGTATTGTCGAGAGCGCAAAGATTTGGGCTATTAGTGTCAGCTTTGGCTGTGTCAACTCTTTGATCAGTATGCCTTGCCGGATGAGCCATGCTAGTATTGATGCCAAGACACGGGCGGAACGTGCCATGCCCGAGGATCTGATTCGGTTGTGCGTGGGTATTGAAGATGTTGATGATCTCATTGATGATCTGCAACGAGCGGTATGTGATGACCTGAATGGCTAAAGATAAAACCCTCAACTAACCGATTTGCCACAGCTCGTCCAAGCCGGTGCCGTGAATGTGACATTGGATGGAATTTCGGCGGCGGTTACAAGCTCTGCTTAGTTGTCTCTTTTCTGATGTATACGGCGTTGGGGATTAAAATATATCACGGTCATGAATTACACGCTGTATTCTGTAGTAGCATAGAAGGCGCGCTTAACGTTTATCCGGCAGATAATCCGGCATCGGAGGCCCGGCACCGGATCGCGCCCGGTCCATTCTCGTCCGAGCTGTATTGATCTCCGGTTTTAAAAGATAGCGCTGTCACATTTGTAATTACTTCAAATTCATTCGGTTCTTCAATGCACCGGTGATCTTGACCCCAGATTTCTAGCCCGATGACACGCGATGCTATCGCGCAAAACACACTCAACATGACCACGGTCTCAGAACATGTCGCGATGTCGGCTTCGAAACAAAAACCTACGCAAGCATGGAATACAAGGAATCTTGGGCTTCGACTCGGTGTCGACGTAGCCAGTGCAGCATCTGCCGGCGCGTTAACATGTCCGTTGATCACGATCATTGACCGGCAAGTCCAATTTTCTTCCATGTTTACTACCGCTCTACTCCAGTTGTTGCTGCACTCAAATGAGCTAGTAGCAGTACAGTCAGCAGTAGCAGTAGCTAACAATTCTTCCCAGCGCGATCATCGAGAAAGCCTCGAAAGGATTCCCCATCCGAGACACAATCACAAGTTGTCTCCGGTCCATGGTCACAAAACCGAGCGGATTCTTCTTCAGCACCCCATTCATCCTCATCTACACCCTATACAGCTCGACATACCTAACAGCAAACGTCATGGACACCATCTCCTCCACACTCCGCGACCAATCATTCTCAACTGTCACGGCCGGTCCGGCAAAGTTCATCTCTACGACGGTCGTAAACATGGCAATTTGCGTGTACAAAGATGCACGCTTTGCCAAAATCTTCGGCGCAAACCCTCCTCCTACAACCCCAGCAAGCCAACCCGGTACCACAGGCTCAAGCCCAGCCCCAGCAGCACCTACACAAGCATCAAAATACAGCTGCCACCCACACATGACCGCAAGCGCGCCGAAAATCCCTACAATCTCATACGGACTTTTCTGTCTCCGCGACAGCATTACAATCTTCGCCTCCTTCAACGTCCCTCCCCTAATCGCACCTTCAATACCGGACTTCATTGCCGAGACTCCACGCATGAAGTCGACTCTCGCTCAATTCTCCTGTCCGGCTCTTATGCAGTTCGCTAGTACACCCTTGCATCTCCTCGGTCTGGATCTGTATAACCGGCAACCGCCGGGCGGTATGCCGTGGTCAGAACGTGCTTCGCGGATCCGCAGAGATTACATCTCTAGTTCGTTTGCGCGGATGGGCAAGATCGTTCCTGCTTATGGTATTGGTGGTGTGGTTAATGTGCGGATGCGCGCTGCGCTTATGGATAAGCTTGAGAGGAATTAAAACTTATGACCCCCTCACGACTTTCTTGTTTCTATTTCTTCGTTCAAAGGACTTCTTTTTCCTCTCCTCCTCTCCCCTCTCGTCTTTGAGATATCCAGGTTTCCTTTCCGATCCATTGCGGAACACGATCGTGGCTTATTGGTTTGTGATTGATTGGAGTTCGAAATCTGGAGTCTGATGTTGATCTGCGCCTTGAATCTCCAGATCTATGCTATTTCTCTTCTTTTGTCCGTCTGTGCTTGGGCCGGACAAACCCTGCATCCATCTTTCCATCATTGCCATGGCGTTGAATAGAATCTACTAACTAGACCTTCTGATTCGACTGTAATATTACGTTACGCTCTCGGGTTCGGCTGATATAGGCTGTTTTGTTCTACTAAGTTGTGCATTATACTTCGATTTGGTATATTTACTAGGGCTTAGATGGGTGCATCGGGCTGTTAATATGATTCATTCACTTTGAACCTCGCCAATTTCTTTAAATGTGCAAGTAGTTCTTATCACAATCTTCTGGACATGGGTTATGGACTTTTGAAAACGTTAGAAACTTCATATTGCTTTCAAAAACAATGGCCTGGTCTGCGAGCCGTTGTTGCTCGATGGTTGTTAGGGTTAAGCCTGGGACCCCCAAGTGAGAGATTGATGTAATTCTAGCAGGTGTGCTCGTACTAGAAGCTCATGCATTCTACTCAGTCCAAACTAAGAAAGATTTTCCGAAGTTATAACTTTCGTATTGTAGCTATGTGGTAAAGTATGCTATTCATCGATCTTCGTAACTTCCAGCATCAAAAAGCGAATCTAAGTCTCCTCTAAAGCGCCTTGAACTGGCTTAGAACTAAAAAGAATCAAATGATTAGCTTCGACTTCATATTGTGGAATCCTAGTCAGGTCATTGGCACGTACTCTTAGCATGGGCCAGGTCCGCCTGAGTGGCTGCCTGAATATGAAGGCTAATATCTGAAAGTGCGCGGTAAAGGTGATCTTTGTTTGTGGTGTAGTAGGCTTTGTCATGGATGCTCGTGCCCTCGGGAACCCTAAATTGGGGATTGAAACATTAGTACCTTTGTAGCAGAGACATGCAACGAGCACGTGCCACATACCATGTGATAAAGACTAGCTTGTGTCGTGGCTTATCATCCCCCGGAAACTCATACTGCAACTCAACCACCGCGTATCGAGGAGTATCATCCTTGAAATGGGCGAGGAACTCGTTGTAATCTGTGTATTTGCCAGACTCAGCGACGGAGATCTTCTTGTCGTGTGCAGAAGCTTCGTAGATGGCGTAGTTGAGCTTGTCGGTCTCCTTGACAGCGTCAAAGATGGCCTCGCACTCGGGCGTGATGGTTGCGAATCCTCTAGTCATGATTGCGATATTTGTTCAAAGGGGAGATGTGAAGGAGAGAAGGAGGGGAAGTTGGAATGAATTCAGGTTGAGGTCATAGGTGGATCTTACCCCGACTTTGCGGGGAAGTTGATCGGCGCGATTACATAGCTTGGTCGTACGACACATTCTTTGTACGGCTTTTACCTTTTCCACTGCATGTTACTTGCCGAGGAGGAACATGCATCTCATTGGCTCAGGTTGTCGCTAAAATTAGCTTACCAAATTCATGCTCATGCACATGCTCAGCTGGTTTGTTGATTACGGCTGTATGTCGTCTTAGCCCCTTTGGGATCCTCGTGACAACAATTATAAAACAGCAATATTGCCACACTCCACGTTTCGCTTATATGATTCGGGTCTTCTCGACCCATTGGACGTGTTCTGCAGCAGTCATTGGCGGCTTGGCGGATAGGCATACCATGGCCTCGGAGATAGCATATTTACCCTTTGGACCCTCGATATCAAAATATACAGCTCCTCTAGCCTGAATAGCTTGATTGGCTCCCAAGTTGTGCGGCCGCCCATCACTGGCTCTCTGGAATCAGTATGGTCACCTGGGGGCATTACCAAGCTTCTTTATCCCAGAACCAATAACCAGAAATATTTCCCCACTCCACTTTTTCCATCACCCCAACAACCACCTCTCGTCTGTTTTTCTCTCTCTTCAACACCACCCCCACCGCCGCAATGGAGCAGGGATCTACTGTGAAAAGAAAGCTGAAAGCTGAGTTATCCCCTGAAGAACGCACGGCTATTATAAAAGCCCATAAATCAGGCACCTCCCAAACGCAATTAGCTAAAGATTACAGGTGTAACCGCAAGACGATATACAATACCCTCAAACGCTTTGAAGAAGAACAACGCATCACCTCTGCCCCTCGCTCAGGTCGTCCACGTATATTCAGTGATCAAGATCGCAAATTTATCCGTTTGCAAGCTCGTCGTAATCCATTTTGGACCTACAAACAGCTATCTTTAGATGTGGGAGGGTCTCCATCTCGGCAGACTATTCAACGGGCTTTGAGGGCACATGGGCTTGTGAAACGTCCATTCAAAGAGAAGGTGCCAGGTAAAAGGGTTCTTGCGCTGAAACGTCTACGATCTGCTTGGAAATGGGGTTTGATTCCTAGTGAGAAACGCAATTGAAAATATTTTTCTTGCTCATATGTCTTTCTTGTAATGATTCAAAGTACCTAATCAAGTGGTCTAGTATACCATAGCAACATTTGATATTTGATGGCGAGATCGAAAAGCGGACTGGGGACACAGTTATGCACAAGTGGTCTGAGTCAATTACCATTTCAAGGGTTGAGAGGTGAGGAATTACGGATTATTCCAAGTCTTGGTGACAGTGACATACAAAGGTTGACCTATTCTGTTTTGAAGATGACACTGGACTGTCAGATCGATAAGCGCGGGCAAATGGGCCATAGCGCCGCGATCTGGACGCGCAAGACCTCAGCTTCAAATGCTGGAATATTGTAAAGTAAATAGGATTAAGTTTACTAAGTAAGCCTTACGGCAAATCTAGTAATAAGGCAGCGAAAATACCATCCGGTAATAATGTACATGACCTCTTTAAATGTAGTATCGAATCGAAAGAGCAGATATCAGACCAGCTGATTAAATATTCAAAAAGCATACACGTTACCACCTAGGAAACATTGTCAGTAAAGGATACCCTAATTTCGTGGTAATGGGTAAAACCTACGCAAAAGGCTCCGAGTGCAGGTACAGCTCCTCAACCTCGCCTCCTAGAGCTCGGGTCTGAGCCAGAGCTGCCGCGTTGCGTGTATCATGGAGCATAGAAGCAGGTCCACAAACCAGGACTCCGATTCTTTGTTTCCGCCCGACGTGTTGGCCCTGGGTGTTGCCCATAGCCACTGTACGTGCAACGAGACCAGGGATATCTGGACGGGCATTGCGGTGAACATTGAGGCTGAAGGACCCAGTTGTGGTAATCTCAGTTGGGGTCAGCTTGTCGGCGTCTTTCTCAATGCCAATCGATGGTGAAGAAGAAGCCGAGTTAACGCGGGATGTGATATGCACTGAAACAGCCGTCTCGAACCCGTTATCTGGGTCCGAGGAAAGAGTTGTTGAATGGGAAAGTCGTGATTCGATCTCTGCGGCGTACCAGTCCGCCATGGCGGTGTCACGAGTTGAGAACACGACTTGCAAGTTACGCCGACCTTCGTGTTCCGAGTTGTCGTCTTTTGATTCTAGTGCAGAAAGGCGTAGTGCTTCGTCGACCATTGCGAGGGAGAACCCACCCCCAGAGCCGCCGGCGATTACTAAAAGGGTATCAAAACGAGACATATGGTGCGCGCTGACACCACCGTAAGGTCCTTCGATTAGAATCTTCTTTGAGCAGCCGGGGCTCTTAGCGGCGATGGCTGCTAGTCGACCAGTCACGCCTCCACGTGGTTTAATGTAAAAGATGATTTCAGAGGCTTGCCCTGTCTCGTTGGGGTCTCGACAAACAGATGAAATGGTAAATGGGTGAGCGGTGAATAGGTGGAAGTCAGATGTTAAGAATCGCACAAATACATGCTGACCCGGTGTCCAGTTCATGATGGTTGGGACTGCGACGCGAATAAGACCACTTGGTAGAACTTCGAGGGTCGCTGTGTGGAGGCCATTGACCAGATAAGTGCGGGCGTGAGAGGTGAATAAACACAACAGGTAAATGGCACCCGTGGCAATAAAGTAGTCCCTACTACCTATTAGTATAGGTCAATTGCAGGATCAAATTCATGTCACTCACCATGAAGAAAGACGGAAATCGCAGTGGAGGAAGAAAAATACGACAAATACAACAGCCGCGAGCAAATGTGTGGCTTTAAAGAACTCATAGAATCGATTCCTGTCAACAGTTAGTCCAAGCTCTTCGGGTATGATTGGAACATAGGCTTACCGGATGAATGGCAGAGACATCAGAGTTAGATAAGCCTGTGCAATAATAGTGACGACTCCAGTCCAGTATACGACACTAGTCTTCCATTGTTTTACCATATCACCTTTCCACTCGTGGTAGATGATGAATGGGAATGTGTGAACAAGCGCTAGGACAAACATTGCGTAACTAGTCCAGTGATGGAAGACTTGTAACTTCTCATGGGGAATACCAGTCAGCGCAGATATCATATTTGCCTTGACACTCAGAGCGCTTTTCAATCATTAGCTTAGCCCATGGATCATCTCACATCGTACTTAGAATACTCACAGCACAAATGGCAGCAGTGCGAGAGCCATCCACCCAGCTCGTGTAGCAATGGGAGGACTACTTCCATAATTTGCATCAGTCGGCCAGTAGTAGGGTTGCGGGCCAAGTGTCATTCCTGACCAGCTGAAGTTAGTCTCCTCTCGTGGTTTTTCAAGTTCATTGGTCTCCTACCGAGGAAAAAGCCCACCCCCGCAATACCCAACAACAACACTCCTAAGGAGGGGGTCCAGTATCGCATCATCGGAAATCCATATCCACGATAAGCCAGGTATCGGGATACCGAAGTAGTCGCACGCCATACCCGGGTTCTCTTGAGCCATTCCGGAGAGTATCTAGCGAGGAAATTGGAAAGGGCGAAGACACCAATAATAGCACAGTAAAAGTAGACCGTGGCGAGGGCATACACATGGTCAGCTTCGTACCTGTCGCAATTCCCTTATCAGCATGTAAACAATACGAGGGGCGATCTGGAATGCAGCCACAAAAACATACCAATAGCGCCAATGACTGTTTCGATAGGCACATTGCGCCGGCGATAGCTTGCACTTATCTGCACGAGACGAGTGAAGCAACACTGGCTGATCCAACCAGGGGATACCACCTCCGTCCATCTTCATGTCCATCATTGCTGCGGTGGTTGGACCATAAGACTTTGTCGCTGCAGGTAATGAGATGTGTGCACAGTGGCACTCCCTGGGGTTGTTGTGGTTATATTGCACAGAAGAACAAGAACCGAATTTTAGTTAGTGTTGGATGATCGACAGTTTAAGATTGTGTACCGTTTGAATAGAAAGTCGGGTTCATGGCGTAGAGCGTTGCACCGAAAACGGGCCTGGGGTAGATGATGACGGCAAACACATCCCTCATTCCACGCATTCCTGGCGACCGGTCTACGATCCGTTGGAAATTGAGCAGATTTCACCGTTTTCTACTTATTATCTGTGATTTACACTGTACGCCTCTGCCTAAATACCTTCATCTTATGGTTTCGGTGTCAAGAGTTTAAGATGAGCAGATTTGCGTGAAATCCCTTTGATCTAAACACGGTGCCTGAAATTTTGTTACCACAGTTAAAACAGCATGTAATTAAGGCTTAGCTATTGTATGGATGACTATTTTCTGACAGGTACGAGCGGCTACTCCAAGGTTATTCCTGTGCCACCGTACGCAGCAACTACAAGGCATTCGCAAGTACCTGAAAGTACCAGGCGTGTGTGGCTGAGAGCTACTAGAATCCAATATCGATGACGTAGTTTCTCAGTCCTCAATGCGCTCTTTCTTTACTAAAGTCTAGACTTTGAGCAGGTATTGGTACTGAACTCATAGGGTTGTATTCACCAAAAAGAAAAGAAAGAACAAAAGAAAGAGAACACAACACCGTTCAACCAATCAAAACGCAGTATATACAGAGATTCACAGGAGAAGTATTCCGCATCCGGCCTAGCGTCTCACATGGCAGATCCAACCCTACATTCCCATCGTCTCCCCTATACAATACCCCTAGGGGGTATGACGATCTCAATCAGCTAATCAAGGGGCACAGCCGAAACAGAAACAGTCGCCGCAATAGGCCCAGAGGCCTTAGTGGACACAGCGGGACCCTCACTCCCGATCCCATAAATCTTCAGCGCATGGAAACCACCACGCACGCTATCCGCTTCGAGGCCCTTCGCCCGAAGAACACTAGTAGCCACGCGTGCCGTGTCCCCATCGTAGCATATCACCAGAACATGATGCGAACCAAGCTGAGACACCAAGCGACCGTCGCGGAAGATCTTTTCCAGCTCCACCCACTGCGCCTCCAACACCGCCGGGTCCGAAAACGGTGATGCTGTGTGTGGCCCGACACTAGCCAGCGGGAGGTTGATCGACTCGGGAAGATGCCAAGCTTGGAAATCATCTGGTTTCCGTAGATCGAGGACCCGGTGTTGGGGTTTTAGCGTGATCTCGCTCATTTGACTTTCCGCGAGGGGCCGAGGGCATCCGTATACCTGTGGTAGAACATCCAGGGCATCCCGCTCCCAGGCTTCGTCATAGCGGTGGAGATCGACTTTGGTCAATTGCTACATTGTATTAGCGGGGTTTGGATTGGTTTGCGGGGTAACAGGGTCGACCACGTCATCTTACCTCATTGTGGATAGGAGGGAATTGCTCAGAGCCTAGTTTCTGGAAGTACTCCTCGATGTACTGGTATGGCAAGTCGCAGCACAAAAAGACGCAGTGCGTCACTCCATCTGGACCGGCCAGATCAGCAAGTGTACCCGCTGCTTTACGTTTTTCCAGCATCTGGAATAGGCCTTGCAGGTTGAATCCGGATGACGGGCCACAAACTAGCCCCTCTCGGCATAGTCTCAGGGACAAGGTGTACGAGTCAGAGGACCCGACTTCTTCGATGGTATCCACTGCTTCCTTCCATGGAAACTCGACCGGTCGTAATAGTGCATAGGATCTGGGGCCAGGTACGCGGTCCCCGGCTGCTGTGCACACCCCGATCCGCGTGACGGATGGCTTTACGCTCTTGAAGTATGTACCTAGTCCGGTCAAGGTACCCGATGTACCCATGCCGGCACAGAGAACGTTGATCTCGGGTAATTGCTTGAAAATTTGGGGTCCGGTCCATCGGATGTGTGACTGCCAGTTGTTGTCGTTCTCGTATTGATTGGGGTTAACGATTGAATCGGACTCTTGGGCTTGTCTGCGGGCATTTTGGATGCCACCACGTTCGTCGATGGGCTCTGGTTGCGAGGGTCCACCGAATAGGGTGATGCTTAGACCGAAAAACTGCATCAGCTTCAGTTTGGCATCACTGGTTTTGTTGCTCAGGAAAGCTCGAGTATCGTTGACACCGTGCATGACTCTTGCAATCATGGACATGGAAATCACCGTTGACCCGGAGCTGTATTCGATAATAGTGTTGGTCTTGTTTGGAACGACGCTTGTTTCCAGCATGTTCAATGCTATCTGAAATTAGCATTGATCTACTCGGACTGGACTTCTTGCTTGGTCCGTGATTATCCTACCTGGCATGGCTTTAACATTGTTTGCTGGGTGCATGGTCATCATCTTGGCATATATCCGAACCCCATCTTGATAGTATGGGTTGAGATGTTCTGGCAGCTCAACAAGAGGCAACGGAGGCTGACAATCAGGGTCAAAATACTTCTTCAGCGAATCCGTGCCGAAGTAAACATTGTGCTCATTTGAGTTGGCCATTTTTGGAGGTGCCATTTTGTTGAAACAAACACCGTAATCTATGGACCGATGACTTCTTTATAATCTCTGAGGAGGAGGGGAAAAGTGAAAACATCGGGAAATTAACAGGCAAATATACTTCATAGCGGCACGCATGAGCCCCTCTCACACCTCTATCTCTGATGTATAACCCGATTAGGCAAAGGCAAAGGCTGCAAAAGAGAGAAAAAGCGCTGTATTCCCCACGGTCCCACCTTGGTAGTTGTACATGCCACATAGCCAGGTTTTGAAGAGGGGCACCCCTTCCCATCTGCTAACGAGAACGCTGCAAGCGCCGAAAACCATTTCCCGCGGCCGCGTTGAATGAAGGCAACTAAAGCGATTGACTAATGTCTCACAGCCCAATACTCCGGCGACGATAATGGACCCTGGTCGGTCCGCAATATGCTTTTCCTCGGACTGTCGATCGGACCGATGAAAACGGCATGATCGACAATTCAAATAGCGTCACTCCTCCATATATCTCTCTATCGAGATACGATTCAGGAGTACCCATTGGAGCACTACGTAGTTGTCCCATCTTTTCAAGTCCCCAAACATGTTCTGGAAATTGTGGAATTCCAAGATTCGCGATTGTCCTCGTGTATTCATAGATCTAGCCAGTACATGCAACATTCATCACATAGATCATCAAGGTCCTCCGAAAGGAACGCCAAGGGATCAAAGCCAAGGCCGCAAACGAACTCAATCCGACTCTCGCTTACGCTACCCATGCGGCCATCCCGCGTTGTGGCTGGTTTTAATTAGTAATTGAGCAGAATAAAAGTACCTTGAGGGTGTTTGAGCAATTTTGCTCAAACAGCAAGCTAGGAAATCCACTGTGGATCTGCAGCTGTCAAGGTTTCTTTCCGCTGGGTTTGTCGATCTTTGTCGAATTGGTAGACTCCACCCGAACAATGCATCAAGAAATGTGCTCAATTATGGAGTACGTAAGACCCCTGATACGGAAGATCGCGTCGGAAGTGATTCAAGAAAATTCTACGTAAATTCTACGAAGATTAAATTGGCAGTTATAATCCAGGGGGGTTTAGTTTCACTGTGGTTCTGGATGCAGCTTCATTTGCGTTGCTCTGTGTTTATGTCCCCGTGAGAAACGTTTACGCCATGTCTGGAGTCCTTGAGAAAGGATCAGGCCACTCCAGTCCCAGAGGCGATAGCGATGGGGAGCCATCTATGGACAATAAACCCAATAATGGGCCGAAAGTGCATGTCTTCAACGAACAGACGAATTATGTACCTAGACGGACGATTATCACTGTAAGTTTGTATCCTCACCGAATGCAAGGGGCATTGAGCTAAATAGTTGTGGCTTTTCCTTATCAGATCTTTCTAGCATGCGCTAGCGTTGATTTTGTGTCACTGATGGACCAGACGACGTTAGCATCATGTCTGTATATCATTGCCAATTCGTTAGGAGCGAGTAACCAGGCGTCCTGGATCTCCGGTTCCTATTTCGTGTGAGTCGAGGGTGATGGCTTTCAAAGGTTGGAATTGGACTGATTCTGTAGAACATCCACATGCTTCCAACTTGTCTATGGAAAGCTTTCCGACATCTGGTCTCGGAAAATTGTATTGTTCGTCGGTTTGGCGATTTTCTTCTTCGGATCATTAGCGGCGTCACTGGCACAGACCGTCACGCAATTGATTGTCTTCCGCGCCTTTACTGGTGTGGGAGGTGGAGGCTTGATGACCGTCGCGCAGATGATCGTGAGCGATGTCGTTCCTCTACGTGAACGCGGAAAGTATCAAGGTATCATGGGTGCAGTGGTCGCCATTGCCAATGGTATCGGTCCGCTTATCGGTGGAGCATTGGCATCTGTATCACACGATTCGTGGCGATGGATTTTTCGCTTGAATCTACCCTTGACTGCCATCACTTCAGCGTGTGTGTATTTCTTCATGCCATTGCGGGAGGTGGAGGGTGACTGGAAACTCAAGGTGAAAGCCATCGATTTTGTGGGTGTGGTCCTGGCTCTTGGAGGAACCGCGGTCTTTTTCCTTGGCCTAAATTGGGGAGGTAATGACTATCCATGGAGTTCTCCACATGTTATCGCATCATTGGTGGTAGGTTTCGTGATTACCGTTGCGTTTGTGTTGTGGCAGTGGAAAGGTGCTGCTGTGCCCTTGATTCCGCTTCATATCTTCCGCGCTCGGATTGTCAATGGCTGCACTCTTACCACGTTTATCGCGGGGTGGAATAGTATGGTGCAGCTCTACTACATTCCCACCTTCTTTCAGCTGGTTTACAATTATAGCACCGTGAAAGCGGCCGCTATGTTAATCCCAATTATCGTGGTGCAAAGTAGGTTCCAGCATCCTTTGGTTCGATGTGATTGCTAATTCATCCTCGCAGCTTTTGCCAGTACCATCTCTGGCCTTGTCGTGCACTGGATTGGTCGTTATAGGGAAAGCATTCTTTTCGGGTTTGGCATTTGGGCAATTGCTCTCGGTCTCTACTCAACACTGGATGAATCCTCGGGGGTTGGAAAGCAAGTTGGCTATGCTATTTTAAGCGGAGCAGGTGTCGGAAGTACCTTGCAACCGTAAGTTCACATCTGGCAGTAATGTTTTGCATCGCTAATATGGTGCATAGATCTCTCATCGCACTACAAGCTGGTGTCGAGCGTCGAGACATGGCTGTCATCACTTCATTCAGGAGGTAAATCTTCCCCCATAATGTGTAAATGCAATGTCTAATTATAATAGTTTCATGCGTAATCTCGGTGGCACACTTGGAATAGTGATCAGTGGAACAATCCTGTAAGGACTCAACCACTTACCCTGATGCTCGGAGTTTTTTCTAACAATTCGGGTTTAGCAACAACATTATCGCATTCTCAATATCGAGCCTCGATCTCTCCTCATCCGACTCACAGTCCCTGTTAGCACATCCCTCGACCTTTCTATCAGCCCAGTCCGCAGAGGAGGTAGCCCATATTCGCGGCGTCTTGATTCCAGCATATAGAAAAGGCTTCCGGATCATCTTCCTTATAGAGGCAGGGCTATCAGCATTGGCAGTTTTGCTTGCTTGCTGGCTGATACCTCAGGTTGCGCTGAGCAGAGCTGATGATGATGCTCTGAAAGAGGAGGGCAAGAAGAGAGCTCAAAATGGGTCTGATCCGGAGAAAGAGCCTAGACAGACCGAGAAATGTGAATAGTATGTGGGTTATGGTAGTGATATTTTGGGGGCATGTAAATATTGCATGTGGTGCCGAGGTTCGAGTAAATAAAGAATATACTTAAACAGAACACAGATTTCGAGACTTGTGAATCTGATTATCAGAAGAGCTGCAGTGAGAGTACTTAGAGTCTAGATAAATGCTCATGACCTAAGTTAGAGTTGAGCGTTTTTGGCATGCAGAATCTAGAATATCGTGTATTAAAGAAAAACCTATTTTTCCAACCGCAAAAAGAATAGCCATGCGTGTCATATCAGTCATCATATCGTTCCAATCCAAATTCGAGGCAATGAAAAGCAAACCCATTCTCCATAAGACGCCATACCAACAAAACAAAAAACTTCTGATTGCAGCAATGAAGGAGTCACAAGCGATGCAAAAGTACCGCAAATAAAGCCACATTCACAAAGGAAAAAAAAAGTAAAATGAAATAAAGCGGGAAACAAAAAGAAGAACAACGGATATTGTTCACAGAGTGAAAAGATGTCATAGGTTTTCGATAACAATGATTCGCTCCACAATCCAGTCTACCAGAGCCTGTCCTTCCAACTTCCACCCTCCATCCAGCCAGACATCGCTGAACCAGTAGCCCCATGGTTTTCCGGTGCTAAGATGGAGATCCCATAGGGAAGCAGAAGTACGACGGGCAGCAGCATTGCCTTCTGTACCAGCCGAGAGATCTTGATTGACACTTCGAAGTCCCAATGTAGCCGCAGAGCCGGTCGAAGTAGAATCATTTCCTTGGCGGATCATCCATTCGCGCTCGGCTTTCTCTCCAGCGCGACGGGCAACAGCCTCTTCATCTTCGGCCTGATACAGGTCACATTTGGTGCATTCAGTGCAGCGAGAGCCAGGGTTGATACGGAAGTGCTCGCAGAAATGTTTGTAGCCTTCCTGTTCCTCGAATTCATCGTCTTCAAATTCTTCATCGTCGAATACACCGTCAAAGCCCATAGCGGGAAGATCATTTCGATCTATATCAATGTGACGCCGTCTGCGGTCGCGGTCCGCTTGTGGTGGTCGGACAGGAGTGCCAAGGGCTTTGCGGCAGAGGTAGCACATTGAATATCCGCATACACAGGTGAGTTTATTACAACCTGAGGATTTCACGAAGGAGAGGCTGCAGCGAGGACAGGTTCGTTTCACTGCGGATGTACGAGCAGCCTCGACAGTTGCGCGTAGGTCGAGCAGCAATGGCTCATGACAGACATGGGGATCTCGCCATGCCTTCTGACATGTCATGCAGCTGATCCGTGCACAGGTAGGATTGGAGCATTTGAATCTCTTGGGCCGAAGCTTGAGGCAAAGGTTGCGGACGGAGTTGTTTAGGATAGCCTTTACAGAGGAGGGATTGAAAAGGAGAAGGATCAAGAGAGGTATCACAAGTAGCGGGACAAGGTCAAGTAAGAGAAAGGTCATCAGTATAGTAGGAATAAGGCCGCCGTCGCGACGGACTCGCCAGCCTATGCCCCGAGATGAAGGGTGATAGACAGGGTCCGCTTCAGCATAAGAACAAAATGGGCACCGGATGAGCTTTAGTTGCGATTCCAGCAATGTCTCTGACGCTAGCCGGTCTTCAAATTTGCGGTACGTCTCGGCCCCAGCTGTCTCCAATAAGATTGCCTGACGCACAATTTGTGGGTGAAGACAGCCCTCGCAAGCGCCAACGGATAGCGGAGCAAGGCACTTCAGTGTTGAATGCTCCAAGTCCACAGACTTACCCCACCCTTGACCAAAAAGGGCTTCGTGGGTAGTCCGCTGAATACAGTTGTAGCAAATGATATGGACGTTCGCCGAGCAAGTCGCAATCTGCTCAAAGGTCACGTCGGCAAAGCAGCACTCGCACTCATACAAGGCATCAGCCGCTCTAGCCTCTTTCTCATTGATATCCAAGGCAAATTGAAAGTCGCCAGTCTCCTGCTCCTCGCGCCTTTGTAGCAGCACTGGATTCACGAGCGTCGCATGTAACTCCCCATCCAGCTCCACGCATCCAGTATCTTTCAACCTCGGTATAAGCGCTCCATCCGCACGACGCTGCCACACGACAAGCGGATGTTCTTCTCGGTCTTTCTTCCGTCTAAACGACGGTAATATACTGTTGAATGTAGCCCTCCACGTTCGCCGTGAAAGGTCCCGCAGTATGGGCCGTGCTCGCAGGTAGCTAAAGTTCACTTCAGCGAGAACACCCTCGAGTGTGCTTTTGCTTAAGCTACTAAACTCCTTTGCCAGCGCTACTCGTACTGCAACCTTGTATTCATCGGAGCGGAACCGTTCCTCGATTGGCACGAGACCTCCTTCCGTGAAGGCATCATGAACACAACCAGGGCGGTCTTCCGGCCCCTCATCATCCGAGCTACCACTTCCTTCTGATATAATCCATCTCCCAGAAACCCAATCCTTTTTATGTCGGAGCAGCTGCTCGACGCATACATGCAGCCTGCTCTCTCCGTCGAAACGTACAAGCAACTCCCGGAACACCTCGATTTTCACATCCGGAAAAATCCGGGCAAGCGCCTCAAGGGCCGCATTTAACTCTTCCTGCTCCTGTTTTCGTTCCTGCGTTCCACTTGCAGGTGCCTGGATGGACCGAGACGAGCGCGCCGGGCTGCCGAACGGGTTGTTCCGCAACGCCTCACTCAGGGTGATGGAGTGGCTATTCGGAGCCGAAGAGCTACCACCCAGAGCGGCCGGTTTCCAAGAATTCCGGTTCGAGGAGCCGGGTGAGGCAGCGGACGCTGAGTCGCGGTGACGGCGGGTTTGTGATGCGGGCACGCTGCCGTCGGCGGGGCGTGGGGGGGATGTGGAGGGTCTGGAGAAGCTAGGGACCGGCAGCGAGAGCACCATTTTTGAGACGGGCACAATACTGCTACATTTCGGTCCTGCCTGGGAAGATTGCTTGCTTTGAGGGTTTGCGCAATGTTTGTGGCGGTTGGTTGGAATGAAGAGTGAGAGGAATGAGTGAGGGCGGTGACTTGCGATTTGGGGTCGGTTTGATGGTTGCCTGAGCCAGTATGGGATTGGTTAATCTTCCAGAACTACTGAAGACATTTGTCAGTGATTTTAAACAGAGACAAAGGACTGAGTAAGATTAGCCTTAGGCCTACTTTGCGTGACCGCGAGGCTCTTAGATCTAGTATCTTTGTTCGGCTTCGGTCTATTTCCACCCCTTGCGCATGCCCCATGCAGTTCCTGTCTAGACCAGTCTAGACCGTCTACAATGGCAATAAATAGAGCGATATGATAATGAAGAATTGTTCATGCATTAACACATAAGGAAAAAAATATTTATGTACAAAGCCACATTCTGACTAGAGTATTCCAGATCGCTCAATACCCAGGGATATCGTTTCAAACACAAATTCCTTTATTTTACAGCTTGGCCTTGGCACCCTCAAGGAGCTCGGCACCGGCACCGGTGATGGCGGGCTTGCCAGTCTCGACAACGGTAGCCTGGAAGAGGACGGTGTTGCCCTCCTTCCACATCTCGGTACGGAGGGTCTGACCGGGCAGGACGACACCAGCGAAGCGGACCTTAAGGTTCTTGTAGGCACCGTACTTGGCGAAGACTGACTTGGCAGCCACACCCAGCGAGCACAAGCCGTGGAGGATAGGGGTCTTGAAGCCACCAACCTTGCTGAACTCGGGGTCGATGTGAAGAGGGTTGTAGTCACCGTTCAGACGGTACAGAGCAGCCTGGTCCTCGGAGGTCTTCTCCTCAACCACGGCATCAGCCTTGCGCTGGGGAGGCTTGTAGGCAGCGGTGGCAGCCTTGGGGCGAACAGCAGTGGGCTTGGGGGATCCGCCGAAGCCACCGCTTCCGCGGATGAAGACGGTAGACTCATTGTAGAACAGGTCCTCACCAGTGGTGGCATCCTTGGTGGTGAAACCAGACACAACAAGGGCAGCGTTGCCCTTGTCGACAACGTCAATGAGCTTGGGGTAGGTCAAGGTCTTGACTGTGGTGGGAATGGGGTACTTGCGGACCTCCATGTACTGCTCACCGTGGAGGAGCATCATGGGCGAGAAGTTCTTCACGATATCATCGAAGCTCCAAGGAACAGCGGTGTTGAACCAAGGAACCACACCAAAGGAGGGGAGGGCCTGGAACTGCTCGTGGTTCTCGTAGACCAGAGGCAAGTCAGTGCGCTTAGCACCCAGGCTGAGGTTGTAGAGAATGACATCACGGTCGGTGTAGTCAAAAGCGGTGCCCTCAGTCGAGGCAGCCTTGGCCTGCTCGATGTTCTGGAGGTAGCTGCTCTTGGACTCACTACCACCGGAGCGGTTCTCCATGTTGGCCATGGCCCGGGCGGAACCATCAGCGGCATCCTCAGGATGGTCAGCACGGCCATCGTCAAAGTTGACGATCTTCTCCCACTTGCTGAGCACCTCCTCGGGAGTCAGCTTGACGTCCACGGGGAATCCGTGGCCGCCGGACCGTTCCCAGCGGGTGCGGCCGAACCAACCGCTACCACATTCGTAGAGACCCTTGGTGGAGGGCTCAGGAGCAGCGTCAGAGCAAAGCAGGGCAACCAAAGGAGCGACGTAGTCAGGCTTGAAGGCCTGGACCATCTCCTCGGGCATGATAGTGCGGGTCATGGCGGTACCAGCGTTGGGGGCAATGGTGTTGACCTTAATGTTGTACTTAGCACCCTCAACAGCGAGAGCGCGAGAGAGACCAAGAATTCCAAGCTTGGCGGCAGCGTAGTTGGCCTGGCCGAAGTTGCCGTAGATACCGCTGGTGCTAGCAGTGTTGACAACACGTCCATACTTCTGCTTAAGGAAGTGGGGCCAGGCAGCCTTGGTCACCTTGTAGGTTCCGCGTAAGTGGACGTTGATAACCGAGTTCCACAGGTTATCATCCATGTTGGTGAATGCCTTGTCACGCAGGATACCGGCATTGTTGACCAGAATGTCAATGCGTCCAAAGGCATCAATGGCGGATTTGATGACGGCGTCACCATCCTCGCAATTGGCCTTGTTGCCAACGGCCTCACCGCCAGCCTTTCTAATCTCCTGTACCACGGGCTCCGGGTCCATCAAGTCGTTAACAACAACTTTAGCACCGTACTTGGCAAACAGCAAGCAGTAAGCACGGCCAAGGCCAGCACCTCCACCAGTGACCAGGGCCACGCGGCCCTTGAAGTCGGGCTCCTCTCCCTTCGGGGCACTCTGCATCTTCAGACCCTCCTCGAGCAGACCCATGAAGTCAGCAGGACCAGTCGGGTATTCGCACACGGAGAAGTCATTGACATCGGCCCACTTGCGGGCGATGGCACCAGGAGTCAAGGAGTCATCGGTCTTCAAAAGAGCACCCTTGGCCCGCTGCCAACGCAGTTTGGCTACGGCACCGCCGCCAAGCTCGTAGATACCACCAGTCTCAGTAGTGTTGGACGAGTGAACAAGGCGAGCGACGACGGGGACAACCCAGTCGGGCTTCAGGTTCTCCAGCACATCCGGAGGCATAATGGTGGCAGTCATACGGCTAGCAGCGATGGGAGCAATGACGTTGGCAATAATGTTGTACTTGGCACCCTCCTTGGCCAGGGTCTCGGTGAAACCGACCTGACCGAGCTTCGCGGCGGAGTAGTTGGCCTGGCCGAAGTTGCCGAAGAGACCGGCTGCCGAGGCAGTGTTGATGACACGGCCGTACTTTTGTTTCCGGAAGTGAGGCCAAGCTGCGTGTGCGCACTGTAGAAATAGGATTGCTCATTAGTATTCTTCTCTCCGGGTTTATATTAGATCAAGATTCGTACCTTGTAGGCACCGTAGGTGTGGACACGGTTGATCAGATCCCAATCCTCGTCCTTCATGTTCTTGAAACTAATATCACGCAGGATACCAGCATTGTTAATGAGTACATCAATGCGACCGAAGTTCTTAATAGCAGTATCAATGATGGCGGCACCGTCCTCTACACTGCTGTAGTTGGCGACCGCCTTTCCGCCCGCGGCGCGGATCTCCTCAACGACAACATCTGCAGCCTGAGCCAAATTAGTTTCATACCCTCCCGGTCTTTTGGTGATGTGACATACCTTTGATGACTTGCCCTCACCGTGGTGAGAGCCAC
This sequence comes from Penicillium sp. VS I D KN, assembly GCA_019775415.1. Taxonomy (NCBI): domain Eukaryota; kingdom Fungi; phylum Ascomycota; class Eurotiomycetes; order Eurotiales; family Aspergillaceae; genus Penicillium; species Penicillium sp. VS I D KN. The sequence goes on along the minus strand of JACWFT010000023.1, from coordinate 145,442 downwards.
CGAGGTCGTTGACAACCACGTTGGCACCCCTTGAGGCAAAGAAAAGAGCATATGCTTTTCCAAGACCACCGCCGGCGCCGGTGACGACGACGGTCTGATTATCAAAACGTAACTCGGACATAGCGGAAGATGTGTGAATGATGACTTCCGACTTCAGATCTATGGGGAGAACTAAAAGTTGGGGAAGAGAAGAAAAGGCGGAGGGGGGGGGTTTAAAGAACGGCCCCGAGCTCGGTACAGCTGGGGGGACCTCGGCACGTTTGGAAGTTCCCAGGTTGCGTAATGTAACAACTCGTTACAATCTACCACGGGCAAATCCTCGTCACTTCACATGCCGACGATCGACTTTCAACGTAGTCAGATGCTTTTCTGCATATTTTGATTGTCATTATGTGGTCTGACATATGTCTTGAACCCATTATCTGTGCAATATACTGCATGTCACCTACAATTCCCCATACATTCACAAGTACCGAATACCATGCTGACTCAGGCATGTGACCAACAACGTCATGGTTGTCAATCAATTCATACAGTACTATGAAACATTGGTCTGGACTCCATTAAATATCATTCTTTACAACGAATATCTAAAAGAGCTCTGACGATTGAAGTCTCATGTCTTTATCGAGAAATCACATCAACTCCCCGTATAATCAGATTCCCCGCAGGGCCAAGTAAAACCCCGGATCCCCGCCGATCGGACAACTTGCCGCATGCCGTAGCCGATAAAATGCAAAGCTCCCCACGAAATGAACTAGAACAACAATCTAGCCCAAAATGCCGATAATTGACGACAAATCGCAGCACTGCATCCCTTTTCTACTGGAGCGTCTCCGCGTCCACTCGGCCCGGTACCGCGACGGTAATACCCCGCCATTCTTTTTAGGTCTCAATGGCGTGCAGGGTGCCGGCAAAACCGTCCTGGTAAGTGCTCCAGACCTCGGGACAAATGGGAACCGGGACTGACCTTCATCCCTCGGACTTTCAACACCGGTACTAATCACTACATTCCAATTGCCATAGGTGTCAACTCTGCAAGAGACACTCCGTTCCGAGCCGTATTCGCTCTCCGTCGTGACCTTGTCGCTTGACGACCTTTACCTTACACATGCCGATCAGGTTGCGCTGGCTCAGGCACACCCAAATAACCCGCTTCTTCAACATCGTGGTCAACCTTCTACTCACGATTTAAGTCTGGGTGAGAAGGTGTTTGCTTCGCTCGCAGCCGAGCAACCCACTGCCATTCCGCAATATGACAAGTCTGCGTTTTCCGGGCAAGGTGATCGTGTGCCTGATTCGCAATGGGAAGTCGTGAACCAGGAAGGACAGAAGAAAATCAAGCTTATCATTTTTGAAGGCTGGTGTGTCGGATTTCGTCCTTGGGATGACCAGACTTTGCGCTCTAAGTGGGAGACTGCTGTGCAGCAAAAGGAGACCGGGAACTATCAAGGTCGCCTAGGTCATGTTAAGTTGGAGGATGTGCAGACTGTCAATGATGCACTGAAGCGATATGATGCATTGACTGAGTAAGTTATTTGGACGCTGGGACAAGAAGTATGACTGACATAATGATGCAGTAAATTTGATGCCCTGATCCACATGTAAGTGTTCGACTATGTCGTGTTTGCTCCAACCAAGGGATTTACTGATCCGTATGTCCAGAGATGCTCAGGATTTACGTTTTGTCTACGAATGGCGCCAGGAACAAGAGCGATCTCTCCGTGCATCCAAGGGCACTGGCATGACTGAAGAGCAGGTCAATCATTTCGTAGACGGCTGTTCGTTACCCTCCAAACTGATCATAGTAAAGTCGGGTGCTAACTGGTCATATCCAGACTACCCCTCATACGAACTTTTCACAGAAACCCTTCGCGAAGGGGTCTTCAAACCTGCGGTGCACCATCCAGTTACGGCCACGTCATCCGACTGGCAAGGTCGTCAACTTCGTCTTGTGGTAGACCGAAACAGAAGAGTACAGGAAGTAATACGGATTTGATCTATGTTTATATTTGTCTCGGGGTCTCTAGTGCCTTTTATATACATGATCAAAACTATCAAACTATTTTAGAACGATAGAATGAATTAGAGGAACTGGCAGTCTTGCCAACCTGCTTGAGCTTCAAATCTCCCTTTGCCAGTAAAGAGGGTTTATGTAAAGGCGGAGCTGGAGTTCGAGATAGTCACTTCTGCAAAATCCACCGTTGGCTCCCAATGCGAACCCCAAAGCAATTAATCCCTGTTTTCGTGGCTCCAGAAGTAGAAAGGCCTGTGGCGTTATTGCTCATCCATTCGGAGGTCATTCGAAGTGCTCAAGTGCTCAAACGGGACAAGAGTCATTCTGTTTGGGTGTTGGCTTTTCAAGTTCAAGCCCGTTTTGGTGGTAAGAGCGAGTTAATCAATAAGGATACGATGTCTCAAATTCATCCACTATCATCAAGTAGATTCTGAGGCGACCAGTACTCTTTCTCTGGCCCCTGAGCATCCAGCCAAACAAGGCCATCTGCGACCAGATCATCAATCACTGTTTGTGCTCGAGCCTTTTCCCAACTAAGATTGAGTCGTAACATCGAGACACTCACGAATCCCAAAACCTGTATTACTTCGAGAACAGTAGCTTGGTCTGTGTTGAGCTCCTTTGGAATGGATCGAATGTACTGTTTGGACCCAACATGGACGATGGAGAATCCAGACCCAAGAGGCTCCAGAGATCGAACCGCACGAAGGATATCATCACTATAAGTTCTCTGCCCCATTAGTCATATGCTCTCCTAAATATCAGGCAAGCTATAAGGTCAACCATACGCCGAAACCTCCAGTCCACTCCCAATTGCTTTGCCCTTGCCAACGCGCTTCCGACATTCTTCGACGCCGATCAACCCTCCATTCTCACTTCTTGTCTCTCGACACAGTTCCACAACCCGGACCGCAACCTCAAAGTAGAAGTCATTCATATCCCCGCCGAGGATTTGGGTCCAGAAGCTGCCTCCTTCCCCTAGTCCACGGCGGCCATTCTTGCCTTTGATGTTGCTTGCAGCCAAAGGATCGACTCCGATGGTATTACACATGCGCGCAAACTCGGCTCGGAATGTAGGATTGGACTTAATTGTAGAACTGTGCTCCAGGGCAAAGGTGTGTAACAACGATTGGAAGACGGAGAGCTGGGTCTGGAGGGAGGCAAGATGCGTAGAACGAAGGTTGGCGCCATGAGTGGCATACGATTGAGTGGTTTGGTTTCGGTTTACAAAGGCGCCGAGCCCAACACCACGGCGGGACATGATTGCTGTTCAAAGTGTTGGGTAAGGTGGCCGGTTGAGGGGTTGATGAGCACCCAGATAGGAGCACAGGTGGAGCCGCAGATAAGGTCCGACGATAAGGCCCAGCCCTAGTCACGAGGTGATAAGGGTACAGAATCCGTACATGGTTTAGTGTGTAAATCACTGCAGCCTATCCCATATTCGGTTAGTGTTGACCCGCACCCACACAAGCGAATTCTACTTTTCTCCCTTAAGTTTCCTTCCTGGTTTGAACTTTCTCCGACCACTCTCGACAACTCGACCTTCGCAATGGCCGCTCCTACCACGTATGATTACCCTTGATTCTTTCTCATTGATGCAATCCTCTGCGGTTGTGAGAATGCAGGTATAGTCCCTCTCGCTGGCAATGCCACGACTATCGGTCGCTGTGCACCAGCTCGATCTTTCCTATGCTCTTTCGCTCGAACAACTTTGAGATATGCGTCTTGCTATTTGATAAGGCGTGACAGTGGATGGCGACTGGAGTCTTGAGGTTGAAAGCTTTCGGGCCTTCGCCTCGAAAAATATTGTTGTATAGCTATCGTTTTCCGGTGTGCTTGATGTTTGAAACAACAGTCATCATTCTTGGACGAAGAGCGTCAACAAATATTTCCTGGACATCTGTCCGGGGTGTTGTCGGATGAAGGCGAACATGGCATTTAAGTGGGTATCCAGGATGAAAAATTTTCCCTTTGCGAAAAATGTGCTGGAATATGCCACTGAGTACCGAAGCATGGATGCAAAGCCCCAATGCCATGGCTTTCACTGACTAAAGACATTTCGTCGAGTTTTTATAAATTATTATTTGCCTTCAGTCGAGAATGCGCTATATGCTGCAGTTCTTACACTCGGCGGATTGTTTCATGCCTTCATGATTCATGGACTATACTCACACCTACACAGCTCCGTTCCCACCCAGGACCAGGTCCTCGTCCCCGAGACCCTCCTCAAGAAGCGCAAGAGCCAGGAGGCTGCCCGCGCCGAGCGCCGTGCTGAGGCCGAGGAGAAGAAGAAGGTCGGTTTCCCCATTCTCAATATTCCCCACCCCCTTCCTCCATCATTATGATGAAAACACCAACCACGCGACTAGACCAATTGGTCGATGTTGTCGCCTGTTAACCATCTTTCGGGTCTGATACATTTGATACCTCACATGCTTGATATCACCAAACTCAATATGAAATCTCTGTACTGACTTGGATTCATATAGGCCAACAAGGAGAAGCGTGGCGTTATCTTCAAGCGCGCTGAGTCCTACGTCCAGGAGTACCGCAACGCTGAGCGTGAGAAGATCCGCCTGGCCCGCGCTGCCCGCCAGGAGGGTAACTTCTACGTCGACGATGAGCCCAAGCTGGTCTTCGTTGTCCGTATCAAGGGGTATGTTAAGCACTCAATGCGTGTCTCTCTGCAAGACGCACATTGCTAACTCTTTCTTTAGTATCAACAAGATTGCCCCCAAGCCCCGCAAGATCCTCCAGCTGCTCCGTTTGATCCAGATCAACAGCGGTACCTTCGTCCGCCTGACCAAGGCCACCCAGGAGATGCTCACCATTGTCAACCCCTACATTGCCTACGGTTACCCCAACCTGAAGACCGTCCGCGAGCTTCTGTACAAGCGTGGTTACGGAAAGGTTGACAAGATGCGCACTGCCCTTACCGACAACCAGATCATCGAGGAGAACCTCGGCAAGTACGGCATTGTCTGCATGGAGGATCTCATCCACGAGATCTACACCGTTGGCCCCAACTTCAAGCAGGCCAACAACTTCCTGTGGCCCTTCAAGCTCTCCAACCCCAACGGTGGCTTCCGTACTCGCAAGTTCAAGCACTACATCCAGGGTGGTGACACCGGTAACCGTGAGGAGAACATCAACGCTCTCGTCCGCCAGATGAACTAGATTAGTTCCTCTCGCAAACCGGGTGGGTCTCGGAGTTCGCTCCATCAAAAATTTTAACGACGTTATTGTCACGGGTTGTTTGTTAGCACACGGGCTGTGTTTTCTTTAGTCAATTAGCGATACGGTCTAGGTTTCCGGTAATTCAATGCTTCAGTCAACCCGCAATTGCCTACTCTCTATCTTGTAGACGAGGAGTTTTCACTCCTATACTCCTTTACGTAACCAGATGTAAATTTTCAATAGAAAAAGCTTTTCAACGTTTGGACCCACCTTGCCTTAGGGAACAGGCCAAAAATCTCCAGGTCTGTTGAACATGGTCCACACCTTACATGTGTACACTCTTACCTACGTCTCAATTCCATTTTCTTTCTACTCATATAGTTAACTTGATGCTCAAAGAGATACTGATGGAGACTGAGTAAATTTGATATCTCTGGGGTTGGCCTCGATTAGGTGACTCTTCTGAAGTATTTCCATTACCCGCCTTCCAAGGTTCAAGGATTGGAATGCTTGGTTTTAATTAACCACACCAACAATCCTTTAGTAGCGTATGTGGATTTTGAAGTATCACATGGGCATATCATTCCCTTAATCAAACCTCGAATAACAGTCGTATGAATCATGGCCCGTAGAAAATGCCTGAGTTCTTCCATGATACACTTATGGAATTTTCAAGGTTTAGAACAATGAGCTATGTTGAGAAGCAGTGAACAGTCAAACTATACCAAACAAAATATTCCCAGGTGCTACTATGATCCATACTCATCAGGTATTATTGATCTATTCTCGAAATGTGATTTAATTTTATGTATTGATAGTAAAGGGCTACAGCCTAAAGATAATAGAGTTCTCGAGGTCGTTTTCAATATATATCCACCCAGTAGACGTTCCGACTATCCCCCATGAATCGGAATATCAAAAAGACCACAAGAGACCTCGAGAAATTCTAAAAATTGGCATGTAGGCTACCTAACATAATACAAGTCCATAGAGGTCCAAAAAGCTTAAATAATCTGATACCTAGGCATTTCAAACCAAGTTTCTCACTCCTCAATCTGATAGTGCTGACTGACTCTACAATGCCAATCTTGTCAACAAGGCAACCGGAAGACTGATTTTAACAAATTCACAGAGCCTGAATATAGGAAGTCTGAGCACTGGTTTTATACTAAACTCGGTGCACTGCTTTGTCTAAACACAGCCCACTATAAAGGTTCCTGATATTGTAATTTTCGATCAAAAGGAATGGAAATATACAGTGATCAATCAACCTAGGGATCCAGCGGCATTATGCAGGAAGACTGTATCTTCAAGTGGCTGTACTATATCTACCAAATGTCGATCATTTCTGAGGTCTAGCCTATCGTCTTGATTCAAGTATTACCACTATTCAATTGAGAAGAGAAACGGACTGTTGTGGTACATACATCCATGGAAAAAGAAATGACACTGGAAGTGGTGACTGATTGAAGTTACGTTAATTTTGGGCTAAGGCTACAAAGCGTCCCTGGATAACATCGAAGACTTCTCTTATGGTACGCATAGTCACCCCGGGTAGGGAGGTGTAATTGGGCAGATTCCATTTCAAGATTCCAAGGCTACAAGGAGTCTCAGTGGCCCCGGTACTGGAGGTTTCGGTTCTCTCTGACAAGTGTATTGACGTGGAGGTATACAGTTCACAGAGCCCATAAGAGCCTCTCACTACACAAGAAAAAAGTAATGCTTTCTAACCATTTATATTCATTCATTTTGAGTCGTTGAACTGACACGAGGGATTTCCTTCGCGTTCGGAAACGGCATAAGAAAAGGCAAGAGGAACCATGACAAGGAAAAGGAAGACGAGGAAAAAGAAAAATAGAAAAGAATAGGCATGCCATTACGTCAGAAAACCTTTATTCAAGCCTTGATTGCACCACCCAATGCACCACCGCCGAACTGCTGACCACCAGGTCTCCGGCCCTGCTGGTTGTTCGGCAGTCGCGGACCACCGCGAGCCTGGTTGGGACCACGGGGACCACGACCACGGGCACCGGGGCCCGACTCGCGCTGGAAAGCGTTGGCCATGCCCTGGGTGCGCTGCTCGAGGGTCTTCTCGTTAGACTCGAGGAGACCCATGGACTTGTCGGCCAGGGTGACGATCTGGGATTGGAGACGAGAGAGCTCGACACCCTTGCGGAAGACGATGACATCGTTGACCTGGTCGAGGGCAGCGCCGAGTTCCTCGTGGGAGATCATGCGGCTGATGATAGCGGTGATCTTCTTGTTGGAAAGCTCGAACATGTCGACCAGGGAGGAGATGGACAGGCTGTCGTAGAAGGGGGCGTAGGTGAAGAGGTAGGTGCGCAGACCCTCCTCTTGGGTCTGCTGGGACAGCATCTCCTTGATCTTCTCGGGCTGCGGCATCAGATCCCAGATCTTAATGGAGGACAGCATGGAAGCGGCCTTCTTCCACTCGCCGGCGGCAAGGAACTTGGCACTCATGATGACACCGTCACGAGTGTTCTCGGGGGGACCGGTGAACACCTGGCGCTCGTTGTAGTCGAGCATGCGGCGGAAGGTCTTAGAGATCATGCGGCGGCGGATCTCGGGGGCGGAAGAGGTCTGGGCCATGAGGGGAACCTCAAGGAACATGCTGGAGGTCAGGTAGATGCACTCAAGCAGCTCCAGGTTGATGTGCATGTGGAAGGGCAGCTGGCGCTGGCGCTCCAGACGCTCCTGCTCGGGGGTGACGGTCGAGTACCGCTGAAGGATGATGCCCTGGGCGAGCAGCTCCTTTTGGCGGCCGCTACCACAGATGTCACCGAGGGTGTTCTGAGCCTCGTAGATGAGACCAGCACGGAAAGCACACAGACCGATCTGGACAAGAGTGCGGTTGAAGAGAATCTGGGTGCTGACATCGAAGTTGGCGATGTTCTCAGTCAGGTGAGACATGAGCATCAGATCACGAGAGCGGTAGTAGTGGTCGTGCAGAGCAAGGAAGTAAATCTGGCACAACATCGAGCGGGCACGGATGATACCGTCGCTGTTCTGGAACAGGTAGTTGCAGACAGTCTGAATAAGAACCGAGACATCACCAGCCTGAGCGCGGGGAGTAATGGCAGAGTCCAGGTTCTCAGGCAGAGCCTTCCATGCGCCATCCTCCAAGATAGAAACGACCTGGGAGGGCTTGAAGTAGACGTGCTCCAAGCGGCGGATAACCACTCGGTTGACGCCGTCCTGACGAACCTCGTTCTTCTCAATTGCGTGGAGGCTCTCTGCGTACATCTGAGTGCGGACAATGTTGGTGTACAGCTGCTGCTCGTCGCTTAGACGCTCAATGTACTCAGCAGTGTGGGGGTCAATCTGCTGGAGCGAGCGGGTGAGCTCGTCATCCAGACGCTCGATGTATGAAACAATGCTGCCGGGGATGTAGAATGTCTCTCCCTCAGCAACCTGGGGCTGCTTCTCATCATCCTCCCACTCGTCGGCATTGTCGCTAACAATGAAGTTGCGGTGCTGCTCCAGAACGGACAGGAGGGCGGCGAATTCTTGATCGGCGCTCTTCCATTGCTCGGCGCTCATGTAGGTGGCGGAAGAAGTGGTGGAAAGGTCGAAACGGGTGGAGATGAGGGTGAGGTAGATGCGGATGCGCTGGTAAGGGGTAGTGGCAACCTCGATGAGCTTCTCCATTGTGCGGATTTGCTCGGAGCGGTCGGTGTTCTTCTTTCCGCGAGACTCAACAATGGTACGCAGGTGCTTGAGAATGCTCTCAGCGGTGTACTGCAAAGTTTTGCCACCACGTCCAACGGTAGCAAATCCATCATCATCAGCCTTGGCCTGGGGAATGGAGAACTTCTCGATCTTCTCGGCCTTGCTGGGCTTGGGGGTGGGAGTGGGTGCGGGCTTCTCCTTCTCCTCCTCGTCGGCCAGCATGTAGGCATCCTTGTCGGCACGGTACTTGTCGATCTGAGCGGTGTATTCCTTGTTGTTCTTCTTGATACGCTGCTTGACGGCGTTGAATCCCTTCTGGTTGCTAGCGTTCATCTTCTTGTTGGAGGACTTCTGCTGGGCGACGGCCTCGTTGACGAAGTCCTCAAGGTCGGCGACGAACTTAACATAAAGGCGGGGGGTAGGACCGGACTGGTTGACCTTGACGATCTGGCGGTTGAGGCTGTCGAACTCTGCAAAGACCCTGTATTAGCATTCGATCCAAAGGCTTCGGGACCCCTCTCTCAGTATAGCCCCGCGGGCACGGCCTTCAATCCACATATAAAGCCTCCCAAATCGCGTAGAGCAGACTCACCAGTCGAGATGACCGCCCAGTCATTGATCTTCTGAGCATTTTCAATCAGGCGGATGCTGTTTTCAAGACCTTCCAGACGCTTGTCCTTGGCACTCTTGACGATCGTAACCTTTTCATCATCCTCGCTTTCCTCGCTTTCGTCATCACTCTTCAGGAAGTCGAAGCCATCACCACCGGCGCTTTCACCGTCGGAATCGCTGCCAGAGTCGGAACCCGAATCACTGCCGGACTCGTCATCGCTGTCCTCCTCCTCCTCCTCAGAAGAGCGGTCGTCGTATTCCGACTCATCAGAGGAGCTATTGCCGTCAAAGAATCGTGACTTCGGTGGCTGCGTCGGCGGCATCTTTGCGGTTTGAAAACGGGGTAATCCGGTGCACGAAGGCGTAAAGGCAGATCCTTTAAAACTTGGAGTTGATGGTCCGGGTGAGAGCCACACACGAAATTTAAGCGAGGGGTTGGCTATACCTAATCGGGACTAGCGCCGCTCAATCATTCCCTTCAAAACATCTACAACTACAAATATAGAACATTCCTAAGTCTACACTGTATGAATGTCGTGTTTGGCTTTATGAAATCGTTTTTCCCAGGAAAAAGTAGTATTGTATGCTCTTTAACACTTGTATCCAAGTGCCCCAGCATCAAAGGCCTCCCAAAGTAGCACAATTGACACAAAATCGTTGAAGCCGCCGTGAGACGCATCATGTATATCAAGTACAATATAGAAGAACAAAGAAATGGATAACAGCATTCCCTAAGCAAACCCATGGAAAATAAGAGCTTACTGAGACAAGCAAATAGGGAAAGGGGGGAACGGGGTGTGTGAAGTCTTTCTTTCATACTCCAGGCTATGCCGAAAGAAGAAACAGAAGTTAAAAGCACATGAGAGAAATAAAGAGAAAAAAAGGTTGTAGCAAAGTTGCGGGTATAAAAGACCCGAGCGCACCAAATCATTTGCAGGACAAACATAGCAAGGAAACAAAAGTGGCGACGCGACTCGATCAAGACCCGGTAAATACAGAATCGTAACTTTCGGTCACTGCATCCTAGTGCAAGTAACCGTGGGATTCGACACAACGCTACATCGAGAAAAAAACAGTAGAAAAAGCATTGTTTCAATCGCGCCCTCTCAGCCCTATTGTCCATTTTCAGATCTATGTCACTTGTGACTCAAGACCCACACGGATCAACCAATAGTGCCCGTCAAGCAATGACTCAGGCCAAAGAACACTGTAAGGCTGTAGACCGTTAATGGGAGCCCCGTGGGATGAGAGGGGGTTGATGAGTCAAGCAAAAGTTCCACAAGACACGGCATGGCATTGGAACAACGTTCCAGCAAGGGCGCACGCACCAGGCGCCTGGGATGCTTGACTGCGATAGAAATAAGATTGCAACCAGTAAGCCAGATTCTCAGGCACCGCATAAACGGATTTTCAAGGTGCCTGTTCAGGCCCTTTTTAGTGCCACTGGTTTTGGCCCATATATCCTTCACCCAAAACCCCATCCTCAAGGGTGCGGATGAAGTCTCGGTTTCGCTGATTTCCATTGCCGTTGCCATTGCTACTGCTATTGCTGGTTCCTCCAGTCCGGCTGCCGCGGCGGCGTTGGGCATTGGCGTCCACATAGCCATCGGGAGGGGGAGGATAGTAGGCAGGGCTAGGCTGTAAGCGAATCGGAGCATTGGGATCCAGGTGGCTTGCCACACGTTGGATCGTCGGAGGAATGCCCCCTTGCGGATCCATGGTTGATGCACGTTGACGCCCAGCGCGCGTTGTCGCTTGAGCGTACAGACTCTGCCCTTGACCATACTGCGGCTGGGGGATTTGACCAGGAGAACCACCTGGGATCATACCCATTTGATGGCTAGTGTACCCAGGAGGCTGTGTGGGGTAAGGCGGCGGTGGGACCCCACCCTGCTGCTGATACATTCCATTGTACATGGGAGGAGGCGGAGGAGGCTGAGCATGGGTCGGGGTATGCTGCTGGTATGGGTTCATTTGCACCGGGTACGCAGCTTGTGCTTGCACAGACTGTGCCTGCGCTGCCTGAGCTGCTCTCTGCTTGCTAGTAGCTTCCGCTTGTTGCTGTTGCTGGACACCCGGAGCAACGGTTTTGTTGATAGTTGCGTACTTCAAGTTCATTGGGGGAACAAATGGACCCGTGAACTTCTGCTGTGTGATGAATGGATGCAACTTGGCCTGCTGGGGTGACCATCGCTCAAGGGGGTTGATGGACAGAAGACCGCGCACGAAATCAATGAAGGCAACACGGTTGTTCAATTCTATACGATCAAAGTTAGCGAACAGACCTGTTGAACCAAAGTGTTTGAAAACCTACCTCGCTCGACCTCATTCTGCTTCATATTCTTTCTCGGCATGGGGTAGCTGCGAATAATCTCCTCCAGTGTCGATGCAGAGAAGTACTTCTTGCTGGGTTGTTCCTTGGTATTGTGTTCTCGTGAGTATTGCTCCAAGCTCTTGAGACGGTAGGTCTTTCGTCCGAACTCATCCTGCGTTTTCTCAAAGAATTCGCCCGATTGTTTACCCATCTCCAGCATCCATGCTGGAGGCAAACCCATCATGTCGACTATTCGACAGACCTGATTATATTCAGAAGAGCCAGGGAACAGAGGCAATCCCAGGAAGAGCTCGACAACAATGCAGCCAAGAGACCACATGTCGATTGCGGAGGAGTAACTAGTCCAGTCAGCGGGAAAGCCCAAGAAGGGAGCATTTTGAGATTGAGGGCACATACGGGAGACCAAGCAGGACTTCCGGCGAACGGTAAAACCGTGATTGAATATATGTGTAGACAGTTTGGCGCTCGTCGCACGCAGAGCCGAAATCGATGACCTTGATGATTGGGCTTTCGAGACTGTAGCAGTGGTAAGAAAATCAGTAAGACGGAGCAATCGATGGTGAGGTGGGGTTCTCTAGACTGACTTCTTCAGGAGAATATTCTCTGGCTTCAGATCGCAGTGGATCAAATGGGCCTTGTTCAAGAGACTGAGCGCATTCAATAACTGCTGCGCAAACACACGAACCAGAGTTGTACTCAGTCCTCGAAACTGGTTCTGCTTAATGAGCTCGTAAAGATTAACGCTGAGTAATTCAAATGCAAGACAAAGATGCTGGCGGTGGATGAAAGTGTCCTTTAAACGAAGGAGATGATGATCATCGTTTTTGTCGTATTTGCTATTCAGCTGTGCGACAGTAGAGTTAGCGCATGCCTGGCAGATCGACTCGCTGTCGATTGCTGAAGATGGGATGGTTTACCAGATCCAAGACGGAGACTTCCATCATGCTTTGATTGAAGTAGGCGGTCTTGTTTTTAATAACTTTGACTGCTACAACCTCTTGGGTTTTCAGGTTTTGGCATTTCACAACCTGGCCGAAGGTACCCTGACCTAGTACATCGAGAATAAGGTAGCGATTCCTGCAAGGCGATTATTAGACTTCAATATCTGGGGATGACGGGATCCAAAAGGCATACTTATGACCAGCCTCCTCACTACCCAGAATGTCGTTGACATAGAGAATGTAGTCACTGTCCTCATTGTCATAGCCATCATTCTTGGTACCCTTGCTAGGCTTTGTCAACACCCGGCGCGGGTTCCTGGATGACTCGTAGTTGAAGTTCGGGTTGCAAATACGATATGTTGCGGGGAGGTGACTAGTTAAGGCGTGAAGTGGCTGTGAAAGGTAAGCTGGCGAGTCGACAACGGGGAAATGGCAGATCACGAACGCTGATGAAGCCACCTTCAGGGTTTGCCCGTCGATAGGCCGGCTGGTCATGAACCCGACCCTTGAGACTCTGCACCGACTCGACCTTCTTGAATTTGGGAACCGGACCTCGGCCTGGAACTTGGGACGGCAAAGAGCCAGATCTTGGGGATCGAGCTTCAGGCGCAAATGCACTCCCAAGGTGAGAGCCAGCTGAGGGGGGATAATACTGATCGGGGCTGAGGTCGGACGCTTGGAGGGGGGGAAGTCTAGGGGGTCGATTCGCTGATTGCAGGTTAGCACACAGATCCTAGGCGCAACACGAGGAAACAAGAACTCACAAGGCGGCGATTGATAGCCTTGCGGCGGAGATGAGTAGTCTCCCGCTCGACCCGGCGACCGTCGCGACTGGTTTGACGAGGGCGAGAAGTACGAGCCTGAGCCCTGCTTCCCGGGGCTCGTTGGGTATGACATCGGCGGCGACAGAGCGTTCATCGGCGAATATCTACGAGCGGCCGAGGATTCTTCAGTCTGGTTCAGAAATTGGGACGAGGCGCGACTGTGATGGGTTGGCCTCGATGGGTACTTGGCGCGGTTGTAGGGGTCGGCGTCCTCCATGGTGGTGTCGGCATCGGTGACATAATCCCGACTACGTGGCGTGGCAGTAGGAGACGAGGCCATGGAGACCGGCTTGGAGTTCGGGCCGGTGGAAGGGGCCTTGGACGAAGTGCCAGGAGTTTGAAATGTCTCGTAGGTGTATCCGACGGGGGGCTGTGACTGTGGTGGCTGACCGTACTTCGAGGCTTGCTGGGGATGAGCAGCCAATCCGGTATTGAACTGCGCGGGACGACCCATCAGGGGATCCTGATAGGGTTGCCATCCGGAATCCATGTTGGACGAGAAGTCACGACTCTATGACGTTCGGGAATTTTGGGACGTTGGGGTAAAACAGAATGGGAGGATTGGGCGTCGTCGTGTACCTTATGGCAGCCACAATGCGATCGGGGGGGTATTGCGTGGGGAGTGCGGGAGGGGAAATCAGACACAACACACGCGAGAAGCGCGATCGCAAAGGGACCACAGGTCCCTGCGATGCAAGCGATTGGGGAGGATGTGGAGGTTATTTTTCGCAACGCCTCATCATCGAAGTCCCAGGAACTCCGTATGAGGAATGGGAAATTGGAGGGGCGGGTCTGCCACCGACGTAGTCCCAGAATGTGGTTTTGGGGGTCAAAGAGAGCTAAAGGTGGTAAAGCCCCAAAATGATAGAATATAGGAAAGGAGAGGAAAACTTATCGATATGATCAGAATCCAAAACTCCAATACATAAAAAACCACAAATCATCTGTGGAGATGGAGGGAAGGGAGAAAGGTAGGTTGTGGGAAGTGGAGGTCTTTCTCTCGAACCCTCAATCTCGATCTAAGTTTTTGACAGGCAAAAAGATCGTCATGAAGCATTGGTCAGAGATGCAGGCTCAGGAGTTTCTACACTATGTATTTACTCTGTGCAATATGGCCGTGAAATGATTCCATTGAATTTGGTGATCTCACGACTCGCGGATTGTGGTCTCCTCGGCGACGTCCAGGATCGTCGCGTCATTGCATACCCAACTGCCAAAGCGTCGCCAAAGCGTCGCAGCCCGAATGCCTAAAGAGTCCAAAGAGTCCAATCTGGCTCTCCATAATTATATCCCATTCACCCAAGCTCTATTTTTGCCCTCGTTCATTGCCCGTCCTTGTGCATTCATTGATCCATTAGAGAAACACCGTTGGACCGGCGTTGGTTGAGTGTGTTATAATCTGAAAAAGCTGTGCCTGGTCACGGTATTTCAAGTCTTTTTGTCCAAGGCGCATGTAACCGACAACAAATTTGGACCGTGTGTTTTCAGATACCAAGACTACATGCTTTAGTTAGTATAGTTAAGTTTAGTCACTGTCCAGACCGGATGACTCATGATATGATTCTGTAAGCAAGCGGTGTTGTAATTCTGCCTGTCAAATATCCATCAAGATCTCCCCGCCTTCTTACCCAAGTTAAATCCTCCAAGTACCAGGGTCGTCGTGCCCATGGATTGCTGTACTTATTCCAGCAGATTTGACTCATCAAAAATGTCTAGTCATAGACCAAATGGGTAGCATGATGGTTTGATACTATGGCGTAACTTCAATGCTAGGAAAGATTGCTCTGTACAAACGCTGACCAAAGCATTCCTGGAGCCTAGGTGTTGTGCCTCATGACTCGTGAGACAATCAATTCCTTCCACCTCAAAGATTCTTGACTTTTTACTGTAAACCTTCAGTACGTATTTCTCGAGAGCGTTCTGCTCATGTACTTCCCGGAAGGCATCGGCTATGCTCGCCCCCAATACTCATTGCTGCATCTTCTATCCGGTCCGCCCCACACAAGGTTCCTTAGGACATATTTGCATTTGTCCATGGAACAGGCATGATCAAAATGGAAATAAGAATATCACACGGCTCGTATTGGGAATCCTCTCAGCAATTCCAAGGGTGACTTGGAAATTCTGTGGGTCAATCACATCAGTAAGTCAAGAATTCAGGGGTCTCTGTGCTGCGGGTGAAATCCATGGTTACGTAGTTGGACTGCTGCCTATCATGGGTTGGACCCTATTATAGTACTATACTTCTCCGTACTTTAGCATCTTATATTCTGTCGGGAATACGTTGATAGGGTTAGTTCTCTTCTATTTTAGGAAATTTGATGTCAACCTACTCAGCCTTCGAAGCACTTCCCAATGACCTCTGTTTCGGGTGCTCTTTATTATTTACCCTGAAGTGGATAGGATCTTCAAAGCTGTTTCACTGTGATTGGTGACCGGCCAAGAAGCTAGTGACTGGGGCAAATGCCCATACCCCACTCACTGGAGAAAGCTGCCCTTTTGAACGAAACAATTCAAGAAGACGAGCTACAGTACGCTGTACGACATTAGCGAGACTAATGTGAAAGGTTGTGGCGGACTCCCTTGACTCGACCTTGAGGATGCAGGTGTGACCTGCAGCTTCTAAGACAACATGCACAAGCTCATTTATTAATAAAGTCAGGCCGGACAGGAGAGAATTGCAGATCCCATCGAAACAATATTATTGGTACCAACCACAGAACTGCCCGCCTTGCACTAAATATTTCCAGCCCAGGGATCCCACGATCGCGGATCCTCACAAGTTATACCCACTCGGTGGCGGGTTTCTCCACGCGATTTCCCAGCTTTTCCAACTCCCAGCACCTTTTTCAGGCTTAAATATCCCACGCCCCCGTCCAGGCTTTATTTTACTCCTCATTATCATTGCTCCAAGTGAAACCATTCTTTCTCTTTAATTCTCACGAAAAAGCCATCTTTATCATCATCGAACCATAGCCAAAATGAAGTTCCTCGCTACTCTGGCTCTCCTCGCCGCCACCGCCACTGCTGGCCCCGTCACCAAAACATTCAGCCTGCAGACCACGGGCGCCTCCAACAGCAGTTTGAACGGCCTGTATCTCACCACTAAGTCCACCGGCCCACTCAACAGTCTGGCGGTGTTTACTGGTGGCGCTAGCGACGCAGCTTCATTCTACCTTTTGAACGGCACGGTGCGGTACCAAGCGGAGAACGGCGCGCCGTGGGCCATTGCACTCGTTTCCGAGGATGGTAAGCTACCCTTCTAGCTTGGCTCGCTCGCCACTTTTGTTTACAAATCACACTGACAATTCCATTGTAGATCGGAAGGCTCCTGTTGAAGTGAGCGTGAGCCCTACGACCGGTAGCACCGGATTCAGCTTTGCCAGTGATGGCGACTTGGAGACGTCGAACAAGAACTGGGGTGGCTGGCTTGGTAGGTTTATTCGTTAGCATTTATTCTTTGTTTCGGACTCAGGACTGACTGATGTTTTCTAGCTTGCACTGATAGCGCCCTCTACTATGTCAATCTTGCCGAGACTGGCAGCTACACAGGGTGTGATACCGTCGAGCTCAAGGCTTCGTCCTAGAATCCTAGAATCCTATAATGGGGGGCGTTTTCTTGGGTTTGCGATGATATTGTTTTCGATCCTTGGTTATGATGATAAAGAGGCTATTCTCACGACTGTACATTCACTATCTTGGTCAATTACTGGATAAACTGGAGACTGGAGTTTAATGATAATATACACATTTTCTATATAAAGATTTGCCTGTCAATATATGTATAATTGATCGCTGAGGTTAAAGTTTATTGTGTCACAGACCTCCAGGGCATCGGGGTGGCTGATCATCCGTGGACGGGTAAACGTTTTATTCCCCCGCCTTCCAAAGTTTTAACCTTTATCTATGCAGGTATAACGACAACCTTGTAAATAAGGTACCTTTCCATGAGGTGTCTCGATTACCCTTAATCAAATATACTCCAAATTCCTTTATTTATTTTCTAGCTGGTGATTGCAGACCTTGGTAACTGGGAGCCCAATAGAATCGCATATTGACAGGCTTTATTTCACTATTAATTGAGCACAAATACCTATATCAAAAATTTATTGTTCGGCTCTGTACTGAAGTATTGTATTTGATAGGAAAGCAAGATGACGAGGAGAAGCCCTGATGCGGGATGAGTTAGCTAGGGGCGCCAACAATGAATGGAAAAGAATTTTGAGGGGACTATTTGTTGTTGACGGCGAAGACGCGCTTCTATGCTCTGGCTCTTAGAGAATAGGCATAGACTTGGCACACCTAGACAGAAAACCTGCTTTATCGGAACCGGCATCTTCGTGGCTAACTCTGTGCCCGCCTTTTCCCCTTACTGGAAACTCGCAGGCTAGCTGTACAGCGGAGCCACAATGCGGCGGCCAATAGGCAGGAAAGGCTCATGCAGTTCGTCATCCTAGCATACTACGATGACTGTTCAAGGTACTTCGTTGACCAATCGCCCTGGAAAGCACTAGGCGGGTGCTTTTGTGCTACCCTTATCTTCATGTTGGGCTGGCGCTAAAATGTCTTTGGCCTCATCATTTTCCAGCCTCATCGCTATTTCCGACCCTGTTGAAAAGAAGTTGACCCGCCTACAGTTATGGACATTTGGATCCCGACCATATCATTGCCAAAAACCGAGTCTCTGCCAAAATCTTTCCTTGATATGTACGAGTGACCGAATATGCCACTGCGATTGAACCGAAATGCCTACCAAGTGGGATGGATTTGTCCGATGGGGGTGGAACATACCGCGGCAGTGGAAATGCTGGAACGAGGAACACGATAGGTTACCAGTGCTTCCCGGGGATGATCATGTGTACAATCTTGGCAGTATCAATGGCCAAAACATCGTGATCGTTGGTCTTCCTCGTGTAGGGAACAACTACGCTGCTACTGCTGTCGCGCAGATGAGAAATGACATTCCCGTTCCTCCGATACGCTTTAGTCGTGGGCATTTGGGGTGATGTACCAGTAAAGACAGAGCATGGAATGATCCGCCTAGGGCATGTGGTGTTTGGTGAACGGATAGACATACAACCTGGAGCTGTGCAGTATGACCATGGAAGATGGACGCCAGGCCAATTTGAACGCAAAGATCCTCTTAGTCCCCCACCAACGGCTCTTCTCAGCGCTGCACAACAGCTGGCTAGGCACCATAAAAAATTGGACCTCAATCCAGACTGGGCCAATCTAAAAGAGAATCCCAACTGACCGCCCAGCTTTGCGCCGCTATAAGTTCCCTGGGATTGCGAGCGATCACCTTTACCCGAGAGATTGTGTACATCGGGTGAAAGGAGTATCCTGTGAAGAAAGTGGCTGTGATTCGCAAAAGCGTATCAAGAGATCACCAGGCGAGCAAGGAGAGTCTTTTGTCGTGGTACATAGAGGCACAATAGCAACTGGAGGATTGGTCATGAAGGATGCTAAGAGGCGAGATGAGCTAGCGCAGGAGCACAAGGCGCTCTGTTTGAAACGGAAGCAGCTGGCGCTCTCACAAATTTCCCATGCTTGGTTATCCGCGGAATATCCGACTATTGCGACACGCATAAGAACGATGTATGGCTTGCACGGCAGTTATTTTACCACATGTCTGTGGAAGAAACACAGAGGTGATTTCTTCTACCATTTTTGACCAAGATAGACGATGGTAATGCATTTGATATGTATGACCTAGTTCAGCTTTCAACACGGCGGTGGGTAGAGGAGGCTCGTCATGCACAACAGGTCATTCAGAAGGTGATACAGCGTATGGACGAGTGCTACCCCTCTGAAGAAAATTACAACCTTGAAAATGCAGAGCGTACCTACCGCATGCCCTTAGGATCATACGCAGAGATGAAAGTAGGAGTGTAATCGAGAGGTATAGCTTACACATCAAAGTTGGGTATCCTGTCGCGACGAAAGGCCGAGAAAAAGAGGCACTTGGCTTTTTTGAAGTCGCATCTATGTGGCACGAGAGCCAACATGAAGGAGAACATCCTGATCGACAATTTTCCGAGCATGCACTCGCAATGGCGCATCAATCAAGCGGCGAGCAGATTGAATCAGTTGTGAAAATTTTTGAGCATGTGGTCACTGTACACGAAAGGACACTTGACGAAGAAAACCCCGATCACCTGGCGTCCCATCACGCACTCGCAAAGGCGTATAGATCAGACGGCCAGATTGAACGATCCATGCAGATCCTCGAGCATGTGGTTATGTTACGAGAAAAGACGCCTAGTGAAGAGGATCACGATTTATAGTCATCTCAACATTCACGCGCAATTGTGTACAAATCAAACGGCCAGATTGAGCTAGCCGTGGAGGTCCTCGAGCATGTGGTTATGGTACATAATAGGTCCCTTGATGAAGAAGATCATGATCGACTGTCGCCCCAACATGCACTCGCAATAGCGTATCGCTCAAACGACCAGTAAGAGGAATCCGTGCAAATACTTAAGGAAGTGGTTACAGTACGAAACAGAATTTTTGGTGAAGAGCATCCTAATCGACTAGCGTCTCAGCATGCGCTCGGAACAGCATATCATTTGAATAGACAGATCAAGGAGACCGTGCAAATACTTGAGCACGTGGTTACGGTACGGAAGAGGACGCTTGATGAGAGCACCGCCATTTACTATTGTCTCAGCACTCACTCGCAATGGCGTACAAATCAGATGGTAAGATCAAACTCGCCGTGAAAATACTCGAGCATGTGGTTACAGTACACACGAGGACGCTTGCTGGAAAAGACCCAGATCGATTGGCGTCTGTGGAAGCACTCGCAAAGGCGAAGGAGAAAGTAAGGACGAGAAAGGAAACCAAGGCGAGGAAGAAGTTGAAGAAAATGGAGACCACATAGTCATAAGGGAATATTTAGTCATTAACCGGCGCGTACGATCCTTATAACACATGGTAACATACGTAGGCAAGGAAGTTCAACGAGTTGAATTTGTTGAGTCAGTCCAATTCTGGAAATCCGGATTGAGAATTGAAGAAAATATGTAGAAGCGCGAGGCGATTCCACAAGCTCTTGTAAATGTGATTCTTGATCGGCCACTTGATGGCAATGTGTGATGACATAAGCTGATCAACCTTCCACCGAGCCCGACTAGGAAAAAGCAAAAGCAACAAAGACTAGTACTGGTAAGGGCCCCTATGATTTTGTAATCTCAATATTGGAAATAATCGTTGGTATTGGGAAAAATCCGGATAGTCTCGGATTAATTGATCGTTTGATTTGAATTATTTTGCCGAGGGTGGGTCAATAGGATATTCCCGAGGGGTTTCAGGGTTCAACACATTAAGGTGAAGGTCCATATTGTGGGAATATTGGAATATTAATCGCCAATCTTGAATTTGAAGACACATTTGAACGAGAGATCATGATCTGAAATGTAGGCCTGATCTGTCATTCAGTGTATGGAGTTATAAATAGGCCTGATGTCTCACATGCCTTGACAGCCACCATGGCCAGTTCGGGCTTAGCCCCGCAATACATTTCAAACACCCTTTTGTTCCTCCTCACCAACTCTGCTTTGAATTATCTCTCGCTTGTTGCTCATGTCGCTCGTTTGACTGCATCGTTCGCTGCTGGTTTTGCTTGAAATTTGTTGGCATTTGAGGCCTTTTGTTCCCCACACAATCAGCCCATTCTCCGGTGATCGACAGAGTTCCAGGGTCCACCAGATCGTCCGGCGTGTCGGGTTTTCTTCGTCCTCCACTTCGTCTAGGTTGCTCGTTTCTTCGACAATCTGCTTCGCAGGTATCCTTGCCAAGCCAAAGAAGGTTTTTTGGACGTGGATAGCGGTCTTTCGATCACATAAAGGAAACCATCTCCACACTGTCAATCGGTGCAAGGGGTTGTTGATTCGGCTGTTTTTCCCGATCAGGGGGATCTTTCAAATCCTATCGGTTTCCTGATCTACTTTTTTCCAATCGCCTAGCATCATTCACGACAATCGTCATCATGCGGCCTATTTTGAGCATTCTGTACGCCTTTCTGCTGCTGGGCACCATCGCCGCGGCTTGGCCCTGGTCAAATTATGGGGAGGTATTCGGAGGTGACATGTTGGATAGACGTGCAGGTACGTACAGCTTACTCTCGCGTTCTCAAACACGCTGACATTGTCTCCAGATGGGTCCACGACAACTTCGACAGACTCAACAGCTTCGACTTCCGAACAAACAACCACAGTCGCTTCCCAAACCTCCACTAAGTCCTCCAGCGAGACTGACACCTCTACCAACACCAAGACCGCCAGTGATGAAACAACAAGTGGTTCCACCACCACCGGTACATCCAAAAACACCAAGACAAAATCATCAACCACCACCTCCTCGGTCTCAATCGACCCGGCTGCTGGCGAGGGTGGCATCTCCATGCTCACCCCGGATTCCACTACGACAACCTACTACAAAATCGGGCAGAACATCACCTTCGTCTGGAACTACACATCCGTCACCGTGTCCCCCACAGCCGTGGACGTTGTGGCATCCTGCAGTTTGAACAGTGTCACCTACACAGTGACCAAGAACATGAGTATGGAGGCCACCGGTACAGCTATCTGGGACACGGGTGATTATGAGAAGACCGCGACTATCCCATTGTTGACTGCGAGCTACACTCTCTATGTCTACGATTCGGACAAGTCTCTCAGTGATACTGCCAGCGCAGGCTACCTCGGTTCCGATACTGGCTATGCTTTTGGAATGTATTTTACCCAAAGTCCCACATCACTCAGTGGTACGTTTACTTTCCCTGTCGGTCTCTTTATCTGGCTCTTGAACTCAATTAACAACTTATTAGGATTCTTCTGTGTCACTTGCAATGGTGCCTTATCTGACACGAACCGCCAAGGACTCAAATTCGTCCTCGGCATGGCCATGCTCACAGTCCTCTCCTTCACATGGTTTGCGGGCAGTTTTGGCCTCTTCTCTCTTTAAGGCTACATCAGGGGAGGTGGTAGCGACATGACATTCTTATGGATATATTACTTGGTTTAAGGCGTTATCCATTTCTTGAAAGCGAAACATCACGATTAATAGCAAGAAAGCGGCGTTTTTTTCTTTCTTTTGATTTTCGGATATACGGACTTCAGGATGCATTTATGTTTCTCAAGTTTTTGATTTTTTTTTTCTTTTTTTTTCACTGGAAAAATTGGCATCAAGTTCATATATTACTTAATGGTCATCCTATTGAATGTAAGCTACACCAAAATAGGCATGTGTTTTCAGACAATGTATTTACTCAGATAGACGCCCTTCTTCTGCCCAGGTGTTGGACCAAAAAGACATCAAAGTCGAGTAGGAAATCCCATATTGTCCGCTCCCTGCCTTCCAGATTTCTGCTCTATTTTCCTCCTGGTGAGAATTTCACTGTATATCCCTGCAACTCAATCGCCCCTTGATACTGTTTCTTGTCTAGAGTGACTCTTAGCTGATGCAGAGCCTCAGTGGATCACAATTTCAAACCGTAGCATACTTGTTCATTGTAGAAAATTCTTTCTTTCGGATCTTTCATTTGGCTAAGACAGTATTCTCACCTGCAAGCCATGGGACAAGAGCTCTTTGTCTGTGAAGTTTCCAATAAACCTTGCTTACATTCTTTCAATCTTGAATGATGGCATTGCCATGGCTGGATCAACAGAACAGCTGGTAAAACAAGAGTCTAGCGTTGTTCTAATCGGCTCCAATACCCATCTACTCTGAAAATCCAGTCTGAAACTGTCTTGTAAGAGAGTAGAAACAATCCAGTGAATTCTGTGCATGAGAAAGAACAAAGAAAGGAAGAATAGAAACTTCCGGTATGTGAACTATAGTTTCAAAACCATCTAAAAAACAATCAAGCATAATGTCGTACCAGCATAGGATAAGAATAAAGCATCCATACACGTTTGATCATCTGCCCTTTGCTTTATCAAGTTCTGACTTCCCAACCAACCAACCCAGATCAAGAACCATCCTTATCTCTATCTTTCTCTATTCTCCTGTACTCTACATCTCTCCCCAAGAAGACCTCCACACCAAGACCAAAAGAGAAAGAAGAAACATGGCACCACAAAGCCAGACTCTAGGCTGGATCTGGCCCAAAGATCCCCGACCAGGAAACCCATCCAGCTGGCCACGACGCTGGCGCTTCCACGATGTCCTCACGAACAAAGGACCCGATATATACGTCGGTGTCATCGGGGACAAGACAAAATCCTCGCCTTCAAGACCTGAATCCAATTCTGGATCCTCGTTTCCGGAAGGATTGACACCCTCAACTACGCCATCTATCCGAAACAAACGGTCACCGCAAAGAACGAACTGGGACCGATGGGAAGACGTTATTCCATCAAACTGCACTAGTACCGCTTCCTCGTCCTCGTCCTCATCTTCACCTTCCTGGGCTACTACTTCTATATCGACTTCGACATCTGTATCAGGCGAGGGCAGTTCCAAATCCAAACCCAAGCCTAAGATCGAAGTACCATGGGCCCGTCGAGCTGTTGACGAGCGCTACGATTACCGTCAACGGAAATATACTGTTCCAGACTTGGGAACGTGGAGTCGAGTGGAGTATTGCACTGTACGGGGGAAAGGGGGATGGGTGCGTCGTAAGAAGGGGACGGAGAAGCATTATGTGCCCAGGAGATATTGGGATCAGAATGGGAACGAGTATCCAGCCAATTACTGGCATGATATTATTTATGGGGAGCATGATGATCATGAATTCGTGGATAGAGAGTGAGTTTATGGAGGGATGGATTTCAAAAACCGGGGCGTGATGATTTGCATTTTGGTATTCCGATTGCGTTGCTTTTGATCCTTTTTTTAACCTTTTTTTGGTTTCGAAGTACCTGCTTAAGCGCATCTGGGATGAAAGGCGTCGAATACGAACAGACGAGATTTGTCGTCTGTTGAAGGCTGAGTGGATTGTGCGCGACGCATTGTTGGGAGTTGGGCAGCGTTGTTGGTGAGCTGAGCACACTTTATACACGGGGTTTGCTTGATATCTGCATACGAAGCAATCATGTCCTATGAAAATAGTTAGTACCAATGCAGAGACGACCAATGTCAATTTTTCCTTTGTAATTGACGAAGGATAAGCACGCACCAGTAGGAAAGCAAGATCCCATTTGCGTGGTCGCGAGTTCAAGCACTCGAGAACAGCTTGCTCAAGTTTCGTCGTAGATCGACCTGGTGCCACTCTGCTCGATACCTGCCACCCAGACACAGCAGATGAATTGTAGTCACGCACACCAGCCACGAGGAAGACCATTCCAGCCCTTGAAAGCGCGATAGCCAGCGAAGTCTGATTTTGTCCCTTCATGACTCGAACGCCCGGGACGTTCCGCTGCTCGAATCTTTCAATGACGGCAGTCCATTCTCCTTCCGATGATAAAGCCTTTGTTCGCTCAGCATCTTCCTCTTCCCGTAACCGCTCGTCTTCCTTAGTTTTCTCAGCCTTGGTGAGCTCAGCAAGGAGAACATCGTAATCCTTCTCCCACATGCCGGTGGGCTGGAGGATTTGACCATTGGCCTCTCTCAGGCGCGCCTCGACATGAGCCCAAACAGGCTTCATCTCCGGACCGCGCCACATGGACTGGAACTGTTCAAGGCTGGCAAGTCGATCATGAGCTGCACGTTCAAGGTCATTGCGCAGAATTACCGGTGTCTCGGCCGCGGGGTTGTTTGTCGAAACTGTGTCTGAACTTGATATTGGGCCTATTGGTTCTAAGAGTCCAGCTGGGACGAATTGTCGAATTTCATGAATCTAGTAAATGTGAGCCCTGGGCCATAGTCGTACGAGACATATCCTACCCGCCTAGGATAGAGGCTTGAGTAGAAAGGTAATTTGCGTAATGTGCGCGACACACTGACCTTGCGCTCGAGCTCTTGAAGCTTTGCTAGTGACGACACGAGTTGGATCTCAGACTCCCAGTTGACGGGATTGGCGCTTCCAACGCCGGACTGAATTGTGCCTTGCATACCAGCAGCTTGCCTTTCAACATTCGCAGGCACAGTAGCGGTTGGATTTGCCGCAGAGGCAGATGTTGGTGCGGTAGACATGATGTGAGAAAACGGGAAGGAGACCCCTCAGGCCAACAAGCCGTTTTTGACCGAGGATTTGTCTCAACACAACGAACAAGGCTTGTCGAATATATAATTCAAACTTGCGGGGCCCCGCAAACCGGATACACTGGCCTGCGCTGGGGGTATATGGCAATGGGCCTAGCCAGGTGAAGTGATTAAGGTTTTTGAGGCTCCAACGAATTGGCTGCGAATGTATGCGGCCAATTTAGCGCTAATTGTTTTCAATGTTTCGCTAGACTTTAAGAAGATGGAATCGGGGCCCAGAACCCTCGTCTTAATTGGTTGTTGGCGTTATTCACTTAGACGCCTGGTGAATGCGAGGGAGATGCGGGTGACAAAGCACAGCCACATTCGCTATCTCAGCACAAGCCCCAGTGGCTAATTATCTGGCCTGGCAAAAATCAAAGCGGTGACCTTGATGCTCTACGCTAGACCAAATCGAGTTCTTATGCCTGAAGAATCAGGCCCGTAAGCCTGGTCATAATGAGAACAGTGCTCATGATTCTCTAAGAATCAATCTGTCAGTTGTTGGAGAGAAGCATTATGTTCCATTGTTGCGTCAGGCTCGTACACAAACAATTCAGCTGTTAAAAGTCTGGAGTGTGTTACTTCTACAATGGTGGTATAGACCGTATAGTATCACTGTGGTCTCATTGAGGATATGGGACATTGTTTCTAGTTGAGGTTGGCCTTCAAAGGTATTGATTATTTCTTGAACTTCATTTCGTCTTGGTCCAAATCATGCGCCATTGTCTTAGGCTATGATATCCCCTCGAGCAGAAGACCACAAGAGATATCCAGAATAAGGAGAAACGCAGGGTTTCTTTTTTAGATAAGGGTTGAGCAAATTGTATCCGGTTTTACAACGCTTGCAAATTTGTTTCGAAACGTATTGTACTTTACGCTTTGAACAAAGGATATCTGCACATGTTGGCGATTTGAAAATAAACAGTCGACATTCAATGGTGTCCGGCAATGTCTCAAGCCATGATGTACCTTTGTTGGAGAGCTTCGTAGACTAGAGTTACCTCCCAGGAATGACTTTCCTCTCAGGCATATATAGAATCGACCTCATTCAGCTCAATGGTGCTCAAACCAGATGATCAGCCCACATTGCACATACCAACAATAACCAACCTGAAATCTTTATCTTCTCTGGTAAGCTCTCTTAGATAGAATCTGCACTAACCGCCCACTAAGAATGAAGACAAAAAAGAAATATGGCTGACCACAATACCACTGCTGAAGTTGCGCAGTCAAACTCCCCCATGCCCATCCAGAGCGATCACTGTGTACAAACTCTGAGAGATACATGTCAAAGATGCTTTCTCCGGATGGAAAAGTTTCCTGGTCACCACTGTGTCTGGAGTGAGGGCCGCAAGAGATGCCATTATTGTGGAAGTGTCGACCACCGCTGTATTCCGGTAAGTGCAATTGTATGAAGTCATCGAACTGAAAATTCTTAGCTCACTCAATCATAGCTTCCCGACGAGTTCCAGGATGAGGCCGAGCTAGCCATGCTCAAGCCCGCCAGTGAGCTTCCCAGCTTTGTTCGAGCCATCCGCCGGAAGATAAGTAACCGCACCAAAAGAATCAACCGGGAGAGATTATCAGAGTCAGCTGCCGCAACTCCTGATACCGAAACCGAATCTGAGAGTGAAGATGAGGACAATGACAATGATGAGGACTATGATCCGGATTTCGCACTCGACGAGCAGCTTTGCAGCTCCGATGAGGCGTATGAGAACTCTGAAATGGATGCCGCTTCGGAGGAACAACTGCGATGCTCTCTTACTTCCGCTGCAGCGCATGAAGATAGTGAGATAGATGTGGCAGCCGAGGAGCAGCTTCAAAGCTCTCTTGCTGAAGAGGCTTGGGAACTGGAAGTGAAGAAAGAGACAGTTTCATGGCATAGCCAGACTCAGTTGGAACAATGGGGACGATTGGAACAGAAGCACTGTCAGATTGAGTGAGCTGAAATCATATATGTGGTTTCGATACATATCGATCTGTATTTTGCGGGATGGATTTATCATAGATTTTTTATGTAGGTGGACGCAGTTGTACAATTGATGTTTACATGTTTTTCGTCATTCAAAGGTTGCTGTAATTCCAATTTCGCCACTTCAATCGGCATGCATTCAAACTCATGTCTTGCTCAAGGTTGATACCATACAACGCATCCTGATCTGATATCTGATCAGGCGTGGTGTGGTTGCACTTGCCTATCACAGAATATGCGTTCCTATTCAGGCAAGCCAGGCACCGGGACTACCCTTAATCCGCAAATGTTTACCATATCAGGAAGCTGTAACCACATTCGGGAGTTGCCGATCGGCACTCATTGAGTCCCCATGTCAAGCCAGCGCGTGGCTTGCCAAAATCAGCGCCGTGACCCCTTGTGGTGGAGCCCTCAGCTACCCCCACACACCTGCCTCCACCCAGAATTCGCGTAAATGGCATCTCCAGATTCCCCAGAGTGACTGACTGGGTCCACGGTGGGCCCTGAACATGCGACATTAATTGGACCATGCGAAAGGCTATCCTGTGCGATGATGCGGTTCGGCTGCGTTTCAGCCCGGACAGGTATAAGACGCTGGATTGCCCCTTGAACACAGATATGGGGACTTCCAGATACCAAAGACCCTTCGAAAATCATCCATTATGCGCTCCTGGTTTGGACGGGGCAAATCTCTTCAGGCTGCCGTCACGGCATGTTGTCTCGTGGCTTTCATCTTGTTTGGATATGATCAAGGTGTCTTCAGCAGCATTGTTACGAATGAGGACTGGATGAGACAGTTCAACTACCCCAATGACTCTGAAGAGGGGATCATCGTGAGCTGCTACAATCTGGGTTGTCTCTTGGGATGTTTCAGTAAGTAGAACAACCAATCACAGACAGATTCTGCATACTGACAAGGCCAAGTCAATTTCTTTGTGGGAGAGACCCTTGGTCGTCGTAGGACGATGTGGCTCGCAATGGCGGTGGTTATTGTAGGCGCAATTTTGCAGACTACTGCGTTTACAGTGCCCCATTTGGTGATCGGAAGACTTGTTACCGGTGCAGGGACAGGGATCAAGACATCTACTGTGCCTATGTCAGTGCGAACTGCTTCATACTCGAGAGCCTTCTGAATATAATATGCTAACCTCTATTAGGTACCAAGCAGAAATGTGCGACGGCAAAACACGTGGTCGACTCATCTCCTCTGAAGTTCTTTTCACCGCCGTTGGTATCTGCATCGCATACTGGTTTGATTTCGGCATGTCGTACGCCGGTGGTCCGATTGCCTGGCGTCTTCCGATCGCTATCCAGATAATATTCGCTATATTCGTCATTGTGCTCATTTTCGGTCTGCCGGAATCTCCTCGCTGGCTCATGAACCATGGGAGAGAAGACGAGGCCTTGGATGTTCTCTGTGCAGTGTATGACCTAGAAGAGCATGATGAGTACATCGTCAAAGAGCGACGAGCGATTCAGTCCGCCATTGAACTGGAAACATCTGTCAGCAAGCAATCCATGTGGAAGATCTTCCGCAACGATGAAATCAAGACAGGTCAAAGAGTTCTTCTTGCCTGGGGAATGCAGCTCATGAATCAAGTCGGAGGAATCAACATGATCGTTTATTATGTGCCAAGTAAGTGCTGTCTGCTCATTTAAGAGGCTACAGAATCTGACTGAGTTGTTCCCTGCTAGCTGTCTTGCAAAAGAATGTTGGACTTACTGGAAAGCTCCCTTCAATCTTGGGTGGATGTATCGAAGTCATGTTCATGATAGGCTCTCTCCTGCCAGCCTTTATGTTGGATCGCATGGGTCGGCGACGAACCATGATGATCGGATCTTTCGGTTTGGGCATTTGTATGCTCATGATCGCAGCCCTATTGTCGCAGGTTGACGAGCCCAATGGTCAAAATTACGCCTCAGCTTCAGTTGCGTTCTTCTTCTTGTATATGCTTATTCACGGCATGTCTATAAACTCTGTACCTTGGGTGTATGTTCCGGAAATTCTACCTTTGGAAGCTCGAACCAAGGGAACGGCCATTGGTGTCAGCTCTAACTGGCTGTGGAATTTCACCGTGGTCATGATCACACCTGTCATTATCAACCGCATCCAGTGGAAGGCATACTTGATCTTCATGATCACCAACTTTATCTTCATTCCGGTGGTTTATTTCTTCTATCCTGAGACCGGCAATCTGCGTCTGGAGGATGTTGATTTGATCTTCTCTCGGGGTGGAGACCCAGTTAAGCAGGCACGAATGATGGCTGCGGAGCTTAAAGCGCACGGCCGGATTGAATCCGAAGAGCAAATTGACGAGAAAGAGGTTCACAGCGTCGGGGTGGAACATATCTGATAACATCCGTGGCTGTCTTGAAACCAATTGTGGATATCTACGTTGATATGATATGGAAGTCCTGGATGCGTCTTCTCCCGAGGTCCACCTTGTACTTAGAACAAATCATGAATCTCTTGCATTCGATATGGATTGCATATTCATTTCACAACACCAAAATTTCTCACGGTCAAATCTCGAAACTCAACTCAAATATCGCTGCCCTATAAAACACCGACACCATACCTGCACCCGCAATCGCCTCGCTAACAGCCTAGAAAATCACACAACCATCTAGTCAAGACTGAGCGGCCTTGGGAGGGTACTTCTTTCCGTCCTTCTCAACCTGGGGAGTGCAGGCACACCACTCGCTCTCAGGCACTGAGTCCATAACGGACGGGATGTGGGCGCCACAGCCCCACCAAGTCACCTTGTCTATGAACGATTAGCCAGGATCAGATGCACGAGGTCTGTAAACTTACTGCAGGTGGAGCACTGAGCCTTCATGCACATTTTGAAAAGATTTGTTTGGGTATTGGAGAAGATATTTGGATATATACCCGTGGATGTAGTTATTGACGTAAGTATTGACGACGTAGAATAGATAACGGGGAGAGCGGGAAGTGCTTTTATATAGGTTTTCGGCGCGTCTGCAGTCTTAGTCATGAACACCGATGATGAAGCCCGAAAGCCCGATCTCGTATCAGTGATCCCCTGATACCGGGAAAATTGGACGTAATTAGAATAGATGTAGACTTCTGCCACGCGAATTGTTTACGCTACAGCTGCTTTACAACTTCTTGCTATATTGTAGACGTAGTGGTCGTGAATAGAAATCACTCGAGCGAGTTGGCCATTGGTGGGGCAAAACGTGGGGTGAAACCCGAGCTTTTGTCCGATCATCACGGGAACGCAAGCCGGGCACCATATTACAGGGATTAGCCAAGATCCCTCGCAGCACAAGTCAAGGTCCTCCATCCCTAGGAATAGACAGTGTGAATGCCCCAGCAATAGCTACAATGACTGTCATTGCCGTAGCTGGAGGATCGGGAGGGGTGGGGAAGACCCTTGTCGAGAGATTGGTTCAAGAACCCAGATTCAAAGTCATCGTGCTCTCGCGTCAAGTAAGAACCATGTACACCAACGACTAAGGCAACTACTGACCGAGTAAAGTCGACTCAAGAATCTGCTTACCCTGAAATCCCGGTTGTGCAAATCAATTACGATGATGTTCAGTCGATAGCGAAGACACTTGATGCTCACAATGTTCACACCATCATATCTGCTATTGGTCTCATCTCCGACGAGACCAGCCAATCCCAATTGAACCTC
Organism: Penicillium sp. VS I D KN; assembly: GCA_019775415.1. Classification (NCBI taxonomy): domain Eukaryota; kingdom Fungi; phylum Ascomycota; class Eurotiomycetes; order Eurotiales; family Aspergillaceae; genus Penicillium; species Penicillium sp. VS I D KN. The sequence goes on along the minus strand of JACWFT010000023.1, from coordinate 114,074 downwards.
ATTGATGCAGCGGAATTATCTGCAACAACCAAGCGATTCATTCCGAGTGAATTCTCGTTCATTCAAACACCAGAGTGAGCACAAACGTAAAAGTCGCCGTGTTCAAGCCGCTAATATTCTCGATGACAGTCTTCTTCCGATAGATCCCAGCATTCAATACTGGCTTGATGCTGCTGATCGCTTGGAAAACAGCTCGCTGAAGTACACTCGTGTCATCCCAGGTTACTTCATGGACTACTGGGGCATGCCGCATGTTCAAACGAATCTGCAGCCTTACACTTTCGGTATCAACATCGCCAAGCGCGAAGCCGCTATCCCGGGTGATGGAAACGATGTCATTTGTATGACCTACACGTACGATATGGCGAACTACGTGGTCAAAGCCCTCGATCTCGACGAATGGCCTGAATTTAGCGTAATCGTGGGCGATGAACTCACTTATAACCAGATCCTGAGCATGGCTGAAGAAATCACGGGTAATACATCTATCTTCTCTCTCTAAAGCTAGGATTGTTACTAATGCCCAACAGGAGCGAAGTTCAAAGTCACATACGATAGCATTGAGCAAATTAACACAGGGGATGTTACAGTACCACCGAGTCTGGATAATACAGCAAGTGATTCAATTGAGGAGCTGAAAGAGGTCACAGCTCTGTGTAGCCGACTTATTGTGAACGGTGTCTTCCAATTCCCCAAGGAGAACAGGCTCAACACCCGATTCCCAGAGGTGCGACCTATTACGATGAGAGAATTATTGGAAAATTGCTGGAAGGGCAGGTAAAACGGCAAATCAAAATACAATTGAATCAAAGCTGCATTAATAGCAAACTGTTTAACCAACATAGCGTATCTCGAGGACCTTGGTAGTTGGTCAATATGCGCGCCCGTTCACAAAAGCCACCATCAGAATCGAACTAAGTTACTAGCACAGCTGACCGGGGTTGACGACCCCGATACACACATTGCGACCAGGGATGAGATTCGAGCACCAGGGATTGATGTCTGGGTTCCAGCACAACAGCTGGTCCATGGTGAAAGTATTCTGGCTCTGGGTGATGATGTCCCAGCATGTATCTCCGTGTTGCACCCTATAATACTGGTTGCCTGGACTCGAAAGATGAGACTATGCATAAATGACAGCATTTTCTGGATCAACTAACAACGAGGAACATAGCCGTTTGGAGAATCCTTCGCCTTTTCCGTGTTTGGTTCTACGGGGACAGACAGGGCCTGAGATGCGAGCCCTAGCCAAACAATAGCTCCGGTGTATGAGTGAATCATAGCTGCGTCTCAACTGGGAAGAAGTGAGTCGGAAGAGGTGCTAAGTAGCAATGAATAGTGAGAATTTTGGTGGTAGAGCTATCTACCATGGGCTCCTCTTGTGGCTGCCTTTATACCTGAAGGCTTAACAATGCATGGACCATCCAACCCCCGCCCCCTCGGCCCCTGCAAAGTTCCGATAACTGAATGAAATGTGTCCATTGAAAAGTAACTCATGGCGAGGTGTACTGTAGTAATTTCGTACCATAAACTCCAGGTTACAGTGACTAGTCGTGCAACCATATATGCCACAAACGAAAACATGCATCCCCAAGTTTCAGTCCACGTAGACAAGTGGCGCTTCAGTAAGATCAAAATTATGAGGTATCTCGCGTCAGTCAGCCAATACACTATTCTCACTCTATTTGACACGCATATGTCTCGGGAAGACTGAGTATGGTCCTCATTTGTTCCACTGTTACATTGCGCCTGAAGGATAATCGATGGACATCTGCAGGGAAACTGTTACCTCCTGCAGGAATACTTGGCCTCTGCTGCATGATTGAAGTTACACTCTCGCCAAGTGAGGACATTGCCATGGCACCAGCTTGAGGCATAAGGTGCAGGAGCGATTGTGTTACTGCCACAGTCTGTACCACACTTCGACACAATCAAGCTCCGTACTTGGACCAAAATGAGATTAGACTCTTTTAAAGCTTTCGCTGCAGGATGAGCCCAGATGAGGATAGTTATATCTTTTGGGCTTGGCATTACTGTGTACCAAGAAACGGTCATTCTGTGCATTGAAGCATATATTGGCTGCATGAACTTAGACATGTCTCTGATGCATTGAACGAAGATGTGCAAAATCTTTGTACGTGGTCGCAGCTGCAAAGCTTAATTTACTCATCTGATAGTTCTCGATCGACGGCGAAGTCCGACTTCATCTCTGTTGGATCTAGACTTGGCCTGAATGAACTATAGGAGACTGGATTACACCATATACGGTTGGACCCAAGCTATTGGCGTCATGTGTCGGACTCGACGCCAAAATTACCTCCTTCTGTCACTTTTTATCAAATTAAAGTGGACTGGTCCACCATTCAATCCTTCCAAAATCAATTTTCGTCTACTTCACTAAGCTGACGAAAATTTCACTCCATTTGCATATATGAAATAGCCGTCAATTGAAGCCGGTCACACGCTGTAGGCATATGTTATAGAGTACCTTTTTTCGAAATGCAATATGGATCTGTCAGACCAAAAAGGGATTGTGTGCGGAGAATGCAATCAGAGCGGGGCAATGGCCGTAAGCCCCCACGTCCAATACCATAACACACATCCTTGAGTTAATGTGTCCCAAGTAAGGATTCAGAACTCGTCCATAAAATGTCCTCACTTCCTACAATAGTTCTGGTCCACGGTGCCTGGCACACCCCAGCCAATTATTCCACCTACGTGAACGCCCTCCAGAAGCAGGGGTTCCAAGTCCATTGCCCCCGCCTACCTACAAGCAGTAACGCACGACCACCAACAGCATCCCTCCCTGAAGATGTCGCCTGCGTGAAAGAACTAGTCAGCACGCTCACTGACGATGGCCAGCGTGTTCTCATGATCATGCACTCATACGGCGGCGCCGTCGGATCCAGCGCCGTGGAGGGCCTATCATTATCCGAACGGAAGGCATCCGGAAAACCCGGCGGGGTTATCCATTTACTGTATCTGTGTGCCTATATTCTTCCTACTGGATACTCCATGTGGAATATTGTGCAGGAAGCCAAATTCGAACAGGTGTTGGACGAATATATGACTACTACGACGGATGGTTTGACGATGCCTAAAGAGCCGGGCTTTTCTTTTTTCAGTGGAAAAGCGGATCAGGCTACTGTTGACAAAGCACTGGAAACGTTGGTCTGGTTTCCCGCGCGGGTTCTAAAGGATCCGACGACAGGGTCCGCTTGGAGAACGATTCCTACAACTTATATTCGCACATTGCAGGATTATGGGGTTCCGGCTGTTTATCAAGATATCATGTTGGCGAGGGTACAAGAGGAGGGTGTTGTCGTGAAAGCTGAGGTCTATGATGCGGATCATAGTATTTTCATTACTATGGAAAGAGAGATGGTACAAGCTGCGATTAATGCAGCTGCCGATGAGAGAAACATGGCGTGAAAACGGTAATATTATTCACGTTGAAGTATTAGTGGCTTAAAAATAGCCTGAATAGACATCAAACATGTATACCTTATACCTCGAGCTTATCATCAAGAAACAACCAAGACAGCAACTGCCCAAGGGTCCATCTTGACTGAATACGTCCCATTCTTGCTATGAACCTTGGTGTGTTCCGTCTCAACTTCCATCTGATAAGGTTGGTTGCCTTGGAACTGTGATCCAGAAAGCATTTCCAACCTTCCTGAGCTTGTTTCATGAATGCTGATGGAAACATTTTGCTCTTCTGTTCCATAATTCGCGAGTTTCACATAATACTTTGAATCCGTCTTCGTAGCCGTCCAATAGAGAGGTCCAAAGTCCGCCGACGAATTGACCGGAACAACAGTGTCGCCTTTATTCGAAGCAAACATTTTCTGAACATAATAGGATGTTGACGGCGTGAGTGATCCGGGAGTTGAATTGAACCCGTAGAGCGTCGGCTGAGGTTAAATACAAAAAGTTAGCCTGGTACAAGCGAAAGTCTAGTGCGATTATACTAACCGACCACGCTATCATTCCAAAATGCTCCAACATAGGCGCATAAGCTGCCATCGTGACAATATCGCTGTTCCGCTCCATGCCCATCATGTATATTGCCTCACTGCAGCTGCCTTGCATATATGACCAATACGTACCCTTGGCGCTAGATGTATTGCGACATCCGTACTCGCCCACCATAACCGGTTCATCGCGAGGCTGGTTGTCAAACTGATTGAACAATGCCACGAAGTCATCCGGGTTACGGTACAAGTGCAGGTCGATGATGACACCTGTAGGTAGTGGTGAAGGTAAGCATGAATAGTTACCATTCGAAGCGACGAGCGTGATATTGGGGTATTCATCATGAATAGCCTTGTAGATCTGGTTGAAGCGATCGGGGTAGGTATCACAACCGCCGGTAAGGTCGTCTTCGTTTCCGATCTCGATATAATCGATCTTCCATGGCTCCTCGCGACCATTCTGGGCCCGTAATTTTCCGAAGTCGGTTGATGTGTTACCGAAAAGGTACTCCATTTCGTTCATGATATCATCGACGAATGGATGAAGGTCGGAGCCGGAAACAATCCCGCCGTAGGACTTGCCTGCCCAGAGCGCCAGCAAAGGCGTCATGTTCATGTCCTCACACCACCAAAGATACTCATCAAGGCCCAACGCATCGGTGTTGGGATAGAACCAATCACTATTTCGTCCTGGCCGGTCAACTACTGGTCCGATCGTCCTGTTCCATTTCCACCGGCTGTCAACCTCTAGACCCTCGATATTGTTTCCGCCTGGGAATCGGAGGAATTTGAATCTAACTTCCTCAAGGAAGATCGCCAGGTCTTCTCGCAACCCGTTCTCCCGGTCCTGGTATTTTGGCGGGAATAGCTCAATGTATCCAAAATTCAATGAGCTTCCGGCAACTTTCGAGCCATCGAATGTCAAGTGCCACTCATTTTCTCCATCAGCGGATAAGGTGGAGTTAAAGGTCGCCTCATATTGAGTAAACTTAGCGTCTGTACTGTTCACAGTCAAGTTGTGGTCGGCATAAACGATGCCACTGTTCGTTCCAACAAGCTGAAGATTGATCGTCCCTGAGTAGTATCCCATCATCCAGAATGAGCTGGTGTATGTGGAATTTAAAACTGGAACACCATTATAGCCTGTGTTTGCGAAGCCCACATAGTCCGTTGTGTTTTCTGGAACTGAGACAGAAAGCGAAGATGTAATGGCATCGCTCACAGGATGGTTTTTATCTTGGGATATAGTCGCCGCTCCTACTGGCGCGTATGCTGTCAAGCCAAGGCTGTCTCCCTGGAAGCCATTATTCTGGAGTAGCTGTCCATGGATTCCACCATCACCTGTGCAATGGTTAGTGACACCTGTAGACTGGCGTGAGCCAGCGGCGTACCTGAATGGTCCATTTCCTAGATAAAAGTCAGCGATTTGAAGCAAAACAAAGTCGGTTCTCTGACCTCGAACATAATCCCATAGAGTAAAGGGCTCGATTTATTCCCTCCTTCTCGGGAGACTGATAATTCAACTGGATCGGCTGCTTGGGTCACACATAATGTGGTGAGTATGGTCAAGCCCCAGGGCACATGTCGTATTGACCCCAGCCACATGGTGGCAGGATTCAGGAACTAAAGCAATGATATTTGCCACGAAGAATGAGGTGCGGACATATACAGGTACTTATAGTAAAAGATTTTCGTAGGGTAGGAGTGTCGAATGGATGGAGCTCCACAATGAATCATGGAACTATTCAGGGACCATCTTAAAACTTACAGGTTATAGAATTCTTCAATTGACATCAAATATCAGCCACGAAGAGCTTTGAAAATAATAGGAATTATTTTCACTCCACCTCCTTTCTCAGTTCAATAGTTGTCAATTGATTGTCGTTGTTGACAATGTCCTGCCAAAGTCATGACGTCGGCCATTTCCGTGAACGCCAGAGGCTATCCGAATCAACCAGAAGCCTACAAAGATGACGATAATCATCATACCAGACTCTCTAGCTATCAATTACGTAAAATATTAGAGAATCAATTATAAAAATCGCGCGACCCCGGACAAATATCCAAAACCTGGAAATTTCGCGATTTGGTGGCATGTAGTTCAACAGCTCATTTTAAACAAGCTTGCCTGAGAAATCCGGGATTTAAACCCTTTTATTTCTATCGATTCTTTGCCAATATTAGTTGGGTCAAACAAGTATTGACTGGGCAATCAATCCCCAATTCCTTGCCTCGCTTGACGATCCAGCCATTAATGTTATTAATCTCCGTACTCCTCCCCTTCTTAACATCCTCGCGCATACTGCTTGAATTATGCGCCGTCTTTTCCACAGTATCACGAAGCGTAGTCTCTAAGGATGTGACCGAAAACAGCGAACGATCATAGTCGAAGTCATTTATTTCCGGAAGATTTTCGAGAACCGCCGAAATCTCCTCTAACAACTGATGCTGTAGTGGCTGGAGTGCGGAGTTCTCTAACAGTTCACCGTTGCGTATATCCAGAAGCGCTGTTAACGGGTTCAGCACGCAGTTCGTTGCTAATTTGAGTAGCTGAACCTTGATAAGGTCGGCTTTTTTCAATTCAGTGCAGCGAAGAATTGGCGACCGGACGAGGGTGTCGACGAGGAAACGATTGCGACGTGTGCTGTCCCCATCTACAAAGCCAACATCAACGCACCCATTTGGGCCTGATAATATAGCCTCGCTGGCGGATTTCAGGTACACGCCATGACGGATCACGCCGCACATGTATGTTGGCCGTGTCGAGGGGTCAGGGAAAAGGCGCTCATTGAGGTCGTCAATTTGACCAAGACCATTCTGAAAGAGACATATGGTAGTGTCGCGTCCAATTCGATCCTTGAAGGGCTCGAGAGCGGTCACTGTGGCAGATGCTTTGACGGCGACAATCAAGTCACGTATTGGGCTAGTACTCGATGTTGTCTTTCCGAGCAGCTCAGCATCGAATCCTGAGCTTTGCTTCAAATCTCCAGCCTCTCCAACTCGGAGACCGAGTTTCCAGTCATTCGCAGAGAGCTCCTTGAAGAGGCTTTGTCTGTGAATGAGAAGTGTCACGGGCGGCGGGACGGCAAGGGAACGGAGGGATTGGGCAATGAACGACCCGATACTCCCGAGCCCGAGAACGTAGATGGGCCTGTTTGCCATGATCAATGGACTGATCCGGTGGAAGTATACGATCACTAAGGAGTACCGTAACTCGTATGGATCCAGTGGAGACGGAGTTCTTTGCGAATAAATGCCGACGATACCCAGCCGGACATTTAGCCGGTCGGGCTGCCGAAAATTCTTCTTGCATTTTACGTACCGGTTCCATAGTAATTTGGCCCTGGCGTCAAACTCCACATTTATACAAGGAAACCACTGCCAATTACAGTCATTGCTCTGTCCATCAGGAAAAAAATTTCCAATGGGTATCCACAATGACTTCGGGGCGAATGCCGGTCCACAACAATATTCAGTTACTTCAATGGCTTCAATCAAAGTTCAATCTCAATTGAGCAAGCGATGGAATACCGGAGAGAATGTCGATAATTTCAAAGCAAGATACGCGATGCCGTACTCGGGAAACCGGTATGCCGAGCACTTTCCACCATCCTTTTGAGTTTGCCTTGGTATAGTACTCCCGAGTCGAAACATGAGTCAACTCCGCTGATATGGATTCTACAGCTGCGAAAGCTTCATATCGTAATTGCAGGTGTATATTTTGTCTTTAACAGCTCGCTTGGATCTTCAATCGCATCTGGAGCCCACGATGAGCTTGCCACCGATTTCAATATCGCTAGCGATAGCATTAAAATGGTTCTTCCAACTTCCCTTTACATGGCTGGGTTTGCGATAGGTACGTGGAACATTCGCAGCGCAAGACTGAACTTACCTCACTCACACATCTGCAGGTCCTGTTATTTTTGGCCCCTTGAGTGAACACTTTGGTCGGAAACCTGTTCTAGTAGCAACATACTCAATCTATCTCATTTTCATGATGGCATGCGCGTTGGCACCAACATTCCCAGCGCTTCTTGTCTTTCGATTCTTGTGTGGATTGGGAGGATCAGCACCAAATGCTGTGCTGGGTGGCCTCTTCTCGGATATCTACGAGAATCCTCATCACCGGGGATTAGCGATGTCATGGTTCATGTTTGCTACCACCTTCCCGCCTCTTTTGGGTCCAATTATTTCTGGTTTTATCTCAACCATCACATGGAGATGGACTTTCTGGGCAGGCCTTATCATCGCTGCCCCTGGTTTCCCTCTTCTGGTTACCATGCCCGAGACGTATGTGCCGGTCTTGCGCCGGAGGAGTGAAAGAGATGACGAGAAAGCTGGATATATTGAGAAACCTTCGGGTCATGGTGCAAAGTCTTTCTCCAGCGAGATGCGCGTCATTCTTGGTCGACCATTCCTCATGTTCACACGAGAGCCGATTGTTTTCTGTTGCTCGCTATACCTCGCGCTTATCTATTCTATCTTGTACCTGTACTTCCAGGCATACCCTATCATTTTCCAAGGTACATCCTGCCACTATTTTCTCAAAAAGCTCCAAGCTAACCATTTCAGATCTATATGGCTTATCGGCAGGTATAGGCGGACTGGCCTTCCTTCCAAGTGAGCGTCCCCATCCTCTACTGATCCTCACCCTCTAACCATCTACCAGTCCTCCCCGGATCAATCCTCGCATTCGTCGTCTTCTTCCTATACAGCGGATATCACAGCAAAGCTCTAGCCGCCGGCCACAGCTGGGCAAAATCAGAAGAATACCGCCGCCTCCCCTTAGCCTGCGTCGGAGCTCCAGGAATTCCGATTGCCCTTTTCTGGCTCGGCTGGTCCGCAAAACTCTCCATCAATCCCGTCATGCCCATGATGTCAGGGATTTTCTTCGGATTCGGCTACCTTCTTATCTTCATCGCGTTGCTCAATTACCTCACAGACGCGTATAAGCAATTCTCCGCCTCGGCTTCTGCAGCCGCAAGTACCTTGCGGTCCTCGTTTGCTATCTTCCTTCCCATGGCTGCGAATCCCATGTATACCAAGTTGGGTATCGATTGGGCGAATTCGCTGCTCGGATTCTTCTCAATAGCTATTGCCGTTGTTCCGTTTGTTTTTATCAAGTATGGTGCTTGGATTCGGGCGAATAGCAAATTCGCACAGCAGGCCCAATAGTGCATTGATGCATCGATACTGGGGTTATTACTGTTTATTTTTTATTGGGATAACGCGTCTATACCATTATATAGAGATAATTGCACGGTGGCGTTGAATTTGGTTCGCTACATACAATTTGGATAGTTCGTCGATATTTGACTCGCTTAAAGCTTGGATTTCGGAACACCTGCAATACATTCAATCTCAACATCCGTTCCCAGTGGCAACTCCTTCACGCAAACACAAGTACGCGCCTGTATAAACGTTGAGTTAGACTGATCTTAACCTTTATCATCTTGAGGAAAGCATCTCAAACTTACGGGCATCGGCTTCGTGAATGTTGCCGCATAAACTTCATTAACAGCTGCGAAATCGCTCATGCTCGTGAGGTAAATGTTACACTTCACGACGTTTTCCAGGCTAGTCCCACCCGCCTCCAAAACGGCACGGAGATTGGAGAGAATTTGTTTCTAGAGCACGGGATTCAGCATCCAGCATATATAGAAAATGATCTCAAGCTTAAACTTACGGTTCGCTCTCCGATTGAGCCTTCGATAAGTGCGCCGGTTTCGGGGTGACAGCCAACTTGTCCGGAACAGAAGAGGAAGTCGCCCATCAAAATGGCCTGCGACAGAAAGGGTGGAGGTGCGGGTGCATTGGTGGCGGTAACTGGCTTCTTTTCAAAAGACATTTTGTATTTAGAGATATTCAAGTGTTGACAAAATAATAGTTTAAGTGACAGATTTTGGTTATTGAGAAGATGATGACTAGGTGCTAGGTACCCCGCGCCTTCAAGGCATTTGTAATCGGCGTGGGGCTTATTTGGGGTGCTCTTATCATTGATGTGGATCTTCACCCCCAAAACAATTGGCCTCAACTCACTGTTGTGTAGTATGCTACCTAGGAATTTTTTCCTTCAATTAAATTCGGATTATGCAATGAAACTGCAAAAGGCTTTTCTGTTGCAGAGCATTGCGTTCAAAGAAGAGAAAGTCAATCTTTGTTTGAGGAAGCTTCTCTGTAACCCGGACTATATGAAACCCTGTAGTGTGAAACAATAAGGATCTCAAACAAGGAAGCACGGGGGACTTTAGAAGGTTAATGGCATCTTAAAAGCTAGCTACCATAATCGGAACTAAACCTAGCGACCTGTCAACGTTGCTCAGTGCAGTCAATGAATATGTAGCTATGTGGACCCGGAAGCACTTGAGGAACTATATAAGTTGATTGGTCATTTGACAGTGCAACGTCACGTCATTTGGTCGCTTTTTTCAATCTTAGATTTTTAATATGCATACTGGAGTTTGAAATTACGTCCCCGATGTACAGTATACCTGTAGATTGGGGCCAGATGCTAGAGTCGTGGATTTTTGGCCTCATGCAGCCCAGAAGTGGTCTAGCTGGTGCCTATAGATCGGCCAGTGATTTTCTTTCACCACCCCTCCCTTATTCTCAATGAACCCCTCTATCGTGAAGCGAATAATATCTCCAATGACCTCCACTTCTGATGCCATTGCCGCGGTCACTGCGGCTATACCCCAGCTACCTCCGGCGGAATCAACCCAAGGTGAAGAGCAATTCAAGCTTTTGGACGCAGTGGACAAAGTTTGAGGACACCCTACACGAGAAATATGCCCTTGCCTTCTCAGTTTCGATGGACAATTTGATGATGGAGTTGCATGCGTTGCTAGGACGTACTGAGAAGCAATGAATTGATTTATTGGAGCGGACGCAGCTCAAGGTGGGGAAAACCCGGCGTTGGAGATGAACAGGGTGTTGGTGCGAATGTATTATATGAGGCTGTTCCTGTATAGGTATGGATGTCAGGATGTCAGGTAAGGACGCAACCTAAAATCACGTTCCCAGTTTCTGACAAATCGCCATGTCCCAATGGTTTACATTTTGCATATAACCAGAAGCTGCTGGAAGACCTTTTAAGCCCGGTATTAAGTTTTTGTAAGCTCGAAATCTTTCGGAATTCTCACTAGATTGCACCGAGATGAGATGATAGTATATGTTTTCATAGCCACCTATTCTCGAAGATCAAATGACAGAGTTGCATGACAAGTCGACGATATCAAACGTAATCCAATCAGCTGTATGTTGAGGCACGAGGCTATATTTACAGCTCTTTGGCGAAAAGAAATGAGAAGGGGTACTTTGTATTGCCAGACCACGGCAGACCAAGTACAGAAATAGCTAAGTGGGTACCTCCAGGTGGATATGAAAGATGTCCATTACAGGTTTGTATAATTGCAATTGAAGCTTGTGGTTCAATCTAGAAGAGGGGAGCTTGATTAATTTGGCAGCTTAGCAATATTCCAGAAGTGAACTCATTCCACATGAAATGTAGAGAATGCAGAGTCTAGAGCGTGGATGCGGTGAAGAGAACGTGCCAATCAAGAAAGCGGGTCTTAAGCCAATGACGCGTGATGGAGCCTTAACTGCAGTGACAACCCCTGTATCACGTGACTTACCGGGTAAGCGACACCTCAGCAACGACAACAGCGGACCTCCTGAGGTCACTTCCGCTTCTTTAGATTCATACCCCTCTCCTCTTTCCATCCTTCTTCCTTTCTTTCGTCATATTCTTCTCATCCTTGTCCCTCACTCCTTCCTCTTCTTTCCTTTCATATCATCATTTTGCTGGGGCGTTCAGTTCGGTGGATCAGGTCGTACTGCGGCCTAAGTAAATATGGTTCTCCCTATCAAGTTCACAGAGGTGGTCAATGTAAGTTCATGTCATCTTGTCAAGGCTTCTACAGTCCTTCTTGCTTCAGCTACTGACTACAATTGCGAAAATAGTTGACCAATGTCGGCATTGCGGTACGTCCCCGGTTTACCTGCGCTTTCCCCGGAAAGTTGCTTGCGACAAACCCCCAATCCTGGCTACACGGATTCGCCGGTTGCGCTCGGCAATCATCCCTAGCTTGCTGATACAGTTGACTAACATATTCGGTGGTTTTTAGCCGGCATCGATTGGCTTCACCTCATGCGTAAGTGCCACATGTCCCTCAAAACAAAAGCGGTCGAGACGCGGCTAACCTGGGAATGACCGCATCGCAGACCCTAGAATCCGATCAATACATCTGCGTTCGCCAAAAGCTCGAGGAGGACGACAAGCCCCAAGTCATCATCGTTGACTTGAAGAACAACAATGAGGTCATGCGCCGGCCAATCAACGCCGACAGTGCGATCATGCACTGGAACAAGAACATCATTGCCCTCAAGGCCCAAGGCCGCACAATTCAGATCTTCGACCTCGGCGCAAAGTCGAAACTAAAGTCCGCGGTGATGAATGAAGATATTGTGTACTGGAAGTGGTTCAGCGAGAAGGCCTTGGGTCTGGTTACCGATACCGCTGTGTACCACTGGGATGTCTACGATGCCACTCAGCAACAACCCGTGAAGATGTTTGACCGACTTCCCAACTTAGCGGTATGCTCGCTTCTCTTACTAGATTCGTGTGGTTTTTTATACTGATCGGCTGTGTTTTCTTGCCAGGGTTGCCAAATTATCAACTACCGCGTTAACTCGGAAGAGAAGTGGATGGTCGTCGTTGGTATCAGTCAACAGCAGGGCCGTGTTGTGGGTTCCATGCAGCTTTACTCAAAGGAACGGGGTATTTCGCAGTTCATTGAAGGTCATGCCGCCGCTTTCGCCTCTATTAACGTCGAGGGTTCTCCCCTGCCTCACCATCTCTTTTCGTTCGCCGTTCGGACCCAGACCGGCGCGAAGCTGCAAATCGCCGAGATCGATCACCAAGAGCCCAACCCGCGATTCCAGAAGAAGGCCGTGGAGGTGTTCTTCCCCCAGGAGGCCGTCAATGACTTCCCTGTGGCGATGCAGGTGTCTACAAAGTACGACATCATTTACCTGGTGACCAAGTACGGCTTCATCCACCTCTACGATCTCGAGACTGGTACCTGCATCTTCATGAACCGTATTTCGAGCGAAACCATCTTCACAACTGCCCCCGATGCGGAGGGTGCTGGCATTCTCGGTGTCAACCGCAAGGGTCAGGTTCTGTCCGTTAGCGTTGACGAGAACACGATCATCGATTATCTGACTGCCAACCCCGCGATGGCTGGCCTCGCTGTGAAGCTTGCGTCGCGGGCTGGTCTTCCCGGTGTCGACCACCTGTTCCAAACACAGTTTGATAATTTCATCGCTGCAGGCGATTATGGTGAGGCTGCCAAGGTTGCTGCCAACTCCCCTCGTGGGTTCCTTCGCACACCCGAAACCATCACCCGGTTCAAGAACGCCCCCCAGACCGGTCAAATGTCAGTCATTCTGCAGTACTTTGGTATGCTGCTTGACAAGGGTTCTCTCAACCGTTACGAGAGTGTGGAGCTTGTCCGGCCCGTGCTGCAGCAAAACCGGAAGCACTTGCTGGAGAAGTGGATGCGCGAGAACAAGCTGGAGGCTTCAGAGGAACTTGGAGACATCATTCGGCCTTACGACATGGCCCTGGCTTTGAATGTGTATCTCCAGGCCAACATTCCTCACAAGGTCGTTGCTGGATTCGCCGAGACTGGCCAATTCGACAAGATCCTCACTTACTCCAAGCAAGCCGGTTACCAGCCCGACTACACTCAGCTCCTCCAGCACATCGTGCGGGTCAACCCTGAGAAGGGTGCTGAGTTTGCTACTCAGCTTGCAAGCGAAGAGTCTGGTGCTCTTGTGGACCTTGACCGAGTCGTGGATGTTTTCCTTTCCCAGAACATGATCCAACAGGCAACCTCCTTCCTCCTCGATGCTTTGAAGGACAACAAGCCTGAGCAGGGCAATCTCCAGACCCGACTCCTGGAGATGAACCTTGTCCACGCATCCCAAGTTGCGGACGCCATCCTTGGTAACGAGATTTTCACCCACTACGACCACGCTCGTGTTGCCCAGCTTTGCGAGAATGCCGGTCTCATTCAGCGCGCTCTTGAGAACTCGGACGATCCTGCGGTCATCAAGCGCAACATTGTCCGCACTGACAAGCTGAGCCCAGAGTGGTTGATGAACTACTTCGGTCGTCTGTCTGTTGAGCAGACTCTCGACTGCTTGGACACCATGCTCGAGTCCAACATTCGCCAAAACCTGCAGGCTGTGATTCAGATTGCCACCAAGTTCTCCGATTTGCTCGGTGCCAACCGCCTCATCGATCTTTTGGAGAAGTACCGCACTGCTGAGGGTCTCTATTACTACCTTGGAAGCATTGTCAACCTCAGTGAGGACCCCGAGGTGCACTTCAAGTACATTGAGGCCGCCACTGCTATGAACCAACTCACTGAGGTCGAGCGCATTTGTCGCGAGAGCAACTACTACAACGCGGAGAAGGTGAAGAACTTCCTGAAGGAGGCTCACTTGACCGAGCAGCTCCCTCTTATCATCGTCTGCGATCGTTTCAACTTCATTCACGACTTGGTCCTCTACCTCTACCAGAACCAGCAGTTCAAGTCCATTGAAGTCTACGTGCAGCGCGTCAACCCCTCCCGCGCCCCTGCTGTCATTGGTGGATTGCTGGATGTCGATTGCGATGAGAGCATCATCAAGAACCTGCTCGCCTCTGTGGACCCCTCTGTCATCCCCATCGATGAGCTCGTTTCCGAGGTTGAGAGCCGTAACCGCCTCAAGTTGCTTCTGCCCTTCCTGGAGGCTACCCTTTCTACTGGTAGCCAGCAGCAGGCCGTTTACAATGCCCTTGCCAAGATCTACATTGACAGCAACAACAACCCCGAGAAGTTCCTCAAGGAGAACGATCAATATGACACCTTGATTGTCGGAAAGTACTGCGAGAAGCGGGATCCCAACCTTGCATACATTTCCTACAGCAAGGGCCAGAATGACTTGGAGCTTATCAACATCACCAACGAGAACTCCATGTACCGTGCCCAGGCCCGCTACTTGGTTGAGCGTGCCGACCCCGAGGTCTGGACCTTTGTTCTCAGCGAAAACAACATCCACCGTCGCTCGCTCGTCGATCAGGTCGTTGCCACTGCAGTGCCCGAGTCCACTGAGCCTGACAAGGTTTCCGTGGCCGTCAAGTGCTTCCTTGAAGCTGATCTCCCTGGTGAGCTGATCGAGCTGCTGGAGAAGATCATTCTGGAGCCCTCGCCGTTCAATGATAACACCAGCTTGCAGAACTTGTTGATGCTGACCGCCGCCAAGGCCGACAAGGGCCGTTTGATGGGCTACATTCAGCAGCTGAACGAGTTCTCTGCGGATGAGATTGCTGAGATGTGCATTGGCGTTGGTCTCTACGAGGAGGCCTTTGAGATCTACAAGAAGGTCAATAACTACCTTGCTGCCGTCAATGTTCTTGTTGAGAACATTGTCAGCATTGACCGGGCTCAGGAGTTCGCGGAGCGTATGGAGCTTCCTGACGTCTGGAGCAAGGTTGCCAAGGCCCAGCTTGATGGTCTGCGTGTCTCCGACTCGATTGAGTCGTACATCCATGCCGATGACCCATCCAACTACAATGAAGTGATTGAGATTGCCACCCACGCTGGTAAGGATGAGGAGCTCGTGAAGTTCCTCCGTATGGCTCGCAAGACCCTTCGCGAGCCCGCCATCGATACCTCTCTCGCCTTCTGTTTCGCCCGTCTCGATCAGCTCGCTGAGCTTGAGGACTTCCTGCGGGCGACCAACGTCGCTGATATTGAAACTTCTGGTGACAAGGCTTACGAGGAGGGCTACCACCAGGCCGCCAAGATCTTCTATACCAGCATCTCCAACTGGGCCAAGCTTGCGACCACCTTGGTCCACTTGGGAGAGTACCAGGCCGCTGTGGAGTGCGCTCGCAAGGCCAACAGCGTGAAGGTCTGGAAGCAGGTCAACGAGGCTTGCGTTGACAAGAAGGAATTCCGCCTTGCTCAGATTTGTGGTCTCAACCTTATCGTCCACGCTGAGGAGCTCCAGACCCTCGTCCGCCAGTACGAGCGCAATGGTTACTTCGATGAGCTTATCTCCGTTCTGGAGGCCGGTCTGGGCTTGGAGCGTGCCCACATGGGTATGTTCACCGAGCTGGGCATTGCTCTGTCCAAGTACCACCCGGATCGTGTGATGGAACACCTGAAGCTCTTCTGGTCTCGCATCAACATCCCTAAGATGATCCGCGCCTGTGAGGAAGCAAACCTGTGGCCCGAGCTGGTCTTCCTTTACTGCCACTACGACGAGTGGGACAACGCCGCTCTGGCCATGATGGAGCGTGCTGCCGATTCCTGGGAGCACCACTCCTTCAAGGACATTGTCGTCAAGGTTGCCAACTTGGAGATCTACTACCGCGCTCTCAACTTCTACCTGCAGGAGCAGCCTCTTCTCATCACCGACTTGCTCCAGGTTCTGACCCCTCGCATTGATGTCAACCGTGTCGTGCGCATCTTCAAGAGCTCGGACAACATCCCTCTGATCAAGCCTTTCCTCTTGAACGTTCAGACCCAGAACAAGCGTGCTGTGAACGATGCCATCAACGAGCTTCTGATCGAGGAGGAGGATTACAAGACTCTCCGCGACTCGGTGGATAACTACGACAACTTTGATGCTGTGGAGCTTGCTCAGCGTCTGGAGAAGCACGACCTCATCTTCTTCCGCCAGATTGCCGCCAACATCTACCGCAACAACAAGCGCTGGGAGAAGTCGATTGCTCTGTCCAAGCAGGACAAGCTCTACAAGGATGCCATTGAGACTGCCGCGATCTCTGCCAAGACTGAGGTGGTTGAAGAGTTGCTCCGCTACGTAAGTCTTACTACCCTCCCTACGATAATTACAATACTAATTTTCCCTAGTTTGTCGACATTGGCAGCCGTGAATGCTACGTGGGCATGCTGTATGCTTGCTACGACCTCATCCGTCCCGACGTTATCATGGAGATCTCATGGCGCAAGGGCCTGAACGACTTCACCATGCCCTTCATGATCAACTTCCTTTGCGAGCAGACCCGCACCATCGAGATGCTCAAGAAGGATAACGAGGAGCGCAAGTCCCGGGAGAAGACACACAAGACTGAGGAGGACAACACCCCCATCCTCGGCGGTTCCCGACTCATGCTGACCCAAGGGCCGAGCCCGGCCGCCAGCCCTATGCCATATGGGCAACAGGCCAACGGTCTCACCCCCCAGGTGACTGGCTACCGCGCGTTCTAGATTGATGCAATGATTCCCTGAATTTTGTTCCCCCTCTTTTTATTTTTCTTTTATGTACCATAAAGCGACGTGATGACTTCTTTGGTGCGAAGCAAAAGACTTGAGTCCTTGAGGGGAATGGTTACCAAGCGGGGAAAATGTGCCATAGGAGGATATCATGACGGCCGCCCCGTTAATTTGTTTTTCGCGCTCTTCTTTCTTATTATCCAATGTATTTTGATAAGCTTTTGCGTTCTTCATGCTTCCCTCCGTCCGGCCTGGGCCATGATAGGCCTTCGTTTCAGTAAACTGCATGGCGTTTTGTTATCCAACTCAGCCTTAGTCCTCCCTGCACCGTCAGGGGTCTTCTGCACGATGTTTGCCAAGAAATGCAATGCCAATCAATCATAGGCGATTGACGATAGTAAAGTGACATCTATATCCCGCCAAGACGCCAAGGCAGGGCATCCTTCACTATCGGCCCCATACAACTAGTAGTCAATAGATCCCCGCGCAAGGAGCGCCTTGCCGAGACCTGGTCGCACCGAGAGATGGCTAGATTCGGTGACACCACATACGTGCCCAGACTGATCATCGAGGGTGGGTAGCATATTACAAAACTAGTCAAGTAAGCTCTTGGCGATCGACGCTGACCTGCTTTTTGAGTATCAATTTGCTTTTTCTGAGATACTATCAGTAGGTATGTAAAGTAATGTTTTGATAAAGTATGGTACCTCCGGTTCAAATGCAGGACGTCTGTGACCCTACCCTGGCGCTAGCAGCACTAGGCAACTGCATACACCCGAGCCGAGTGCAGCTGGCGAATCTCCGAATCGGCGTATCTAATGCTCGCCACTTTATTCTTGATTATATCTTTTACTCCGCTCTCTTTTGAGCCCGAGCCCGATAATCTGTAGCGACCCTCGGCCCGGCTGGATGGAAAAGCAGGTATGGTCTGTGTTCCGGGGAAATTCTTTACCCCGTGGAGAATGTGGAGTGTATAGCTCCCCCAGCTGTGCGGCGCGGGAAGAATAGTGGCAGTGACTTTTTCCGTTAGGAACGAAATGCTGGAGATCTGGGGTCATTGGAGCGCGGTTCCAGGAGGGGCTGACGTGTTGAATCTTAACCTTGAATCTGAAATTGGAATACCTGAATGACGTTGTCGTTCAGTTGGGATGGTGATAAGGTGTGGTGGTGGAGATGGTTCTGATTTGCGGATTTACTGTTTGACTTGCTTATCAGAACTGCAGGGCTTGGGACTTGGCTGCTGCAATGCAGTCACCTTCGAGGTTACGTGGAGCTTTATAAAATTATCAAGTAATTATTGTCTATAGTGCTTCCTGTACTCTATAAGATTGTACTCTTGTCACGCGGGGATGATATTTTTAGGAAGGGTTTCCGGCACTTGGGTGGGGCGGGGGAGGCTATCGCGTCTCCGGGTATTATACTCCGTGAAGTATTGAGATGAACCCCCCTTCATGCCGCAGTCCTTGGCTCCCTTGGCTGTTTGAGAAATCATCACCTGTCATACATTGGCGGGAGATCACCGTCATGCCAAGGTGGATAATGGATATCCTCGGTAAGGATCAGGTACAGATCGGTGACCGTCGGTGGTGGTCCCGTGCGGTCCTCGCGGTGTCGGATGGGTACACCGGGGACGATACGACGAAGTCCATTGGAGATCATTACCTCTAGGGAATTGTACGCATGACCCAATAGATTCGGTTATGCGCCCGATGCGTGTCCCTGGTTGAAGGTGCCTGGGCAATTGGTATGATAACTTTAAAAAAACAAAAAAATTCAACGAGAAGCGAGATTTCGGAATGACTTTCCCCGAGGTGAGGGAACTCCCCGTGATTAATCGGAGCTGGTGATTGGCATGGGGTTCGTTCTGCACATGAATCGAGAGTTCTCCGAGTTTCCCCCGGACAAATTCTCCAGGTTTTCCCGTCTATATCCGTCATTGTCTGGACTCATGGGCGTCGTTACCCACTTTTTCTTTGCGTGATCCCTAAACCTCTTTTCTTTTACCCACGAGAGCTCTGGGTCCGAGGACCCGAGGTAACTAGTGTCCTCACCTATTTACCTAATCCACCCGATCCCTATAGAGTCAAAGGTATGAGATCATCGGAAGATCTCGTCGCCGACTTCGCCTAGATTCCTTGGGGGACATGTGGGACGGCCCCTCATTTCCTCCGTAGATAGGCATTAGGAATGACTATATAAAGAGTGGGTAGGGCGTAGAAAAAGGGAGGATATTTTACCACATACGTATCAATACTGAATTTATTGATTTGCTTGGCTATCAAGTAAATTCCTTGGATCTGAAGAGAGTCCGGTGTACCGGTGAGTGGCGGTAAGTACTCGTTACCTCATTCTGCATGTCAGCGTGTTCGCCCCGGAAAGTACCTGTGACTCGTGCAGATCCACCATATAGTTTCATCCCCCTCTTTATCTATCCCACCTCCCACTTTTCTTTTTTCTTTTCCTCATCTCACTTCTCTTCCAGTTCCTTGATTCATTATCTAGGGAGTCGTTGTCTAATCTGACTCTCTGTTGCTAGTTGCGAGCAATTGCGCTTGCGTTCTGCCGAAATCGGCCTGGGGTTAGCTATCCAGAGCTTCAAAAGCCCATTACTCCGTGAGTCACTCCCCCGCGCAAAACATAATCCAGTTTTCCATCCTTCCCTGCCACTCGGGCAATTGAGTTTTCCGGGTCAATTTATTAATCGAACCCCAATCTCCAGTCTTACTTCCCTAATCTCCCATATCCCTTCCCCACGTCACAATGTCTGCCCCGCACCGTCAACCCGAGGAGGCTATCGATGAGTCCGAGTTCGTCGAGGACCATCACGAACACCACCATGATTCCGTTCACCGTCGTCTGCGGGCGAACTCCACCATCATGCACTTCCAGAAGATCCTGGTAGCCAACCGTGGTGAAATCCCCATTCGTATTTTCCGTACAGCCCACGAGCTGTCCCTGCAGACAGTTGCTGTCTACTCACACGAGGACCGTCTGTCCATGCATCGTCAGAAGGCTGACGAGGCCTACATGATTGGCCAGCGGGGTCAATACACCCCCGTCGGCGCCTACCTGGCTGGTGAGGAGATCATTAAGATCGCCCAGGAGCACGGTGTGCACCTGATCCACCCTGGCTACGGTTTCTTGTCGGAGAACGCCGAGTTCGCCCGAAATGTCGAGAAGGCGGGCATCGTTTTCGTGGGCCCGACCGCTGACACCATTGATGCTCTTGGTGACAAGGTCTCCGCCCGCCGCCTGGCGATCAAGTGCGGCGTCCCGGTTGTTCCCGGTACGGAAGGACCCGTCGAGCGCTTCGAGGAGGTCAAGGCTTTCACTGATGAGTATGGCTTCCCCATTATTATTAAGGCCGCCTTCGGTGGTGGTGGTCGTGGTATGCGTGTCGTTCGCGACCAGAGCGAGCTCAGCGATGCCTTTGAGCGTGCCACCTCCGAGGCCCGCTCGGCCTTTGGTAATGGCACCGTCTTCGTCGAGCGCTTCCTCGACAAACCCAAGCACATTGAGGTCCAGCTCCTTGGTGACAACCAGGGCAATGTGGTCCACCTGTTCGAGCGTGACTGTTCCGTTCAGCGTCGCCACCAGAAGGTCGTTGAGATTGCTCCGGCCAAGGATCTGCCCGTCAACGTGCGGGACCAGATCCTGTCGGACGCCGTGAAGCTGGCCAAGTCCGTCAAGTACCGCAACGCTGGTACTGCTGAGTTCCTGGTGGACCAGCAGAACCGCCACTACTTCATTGAGATCAACCCTCGCATTCAGGTCGAGCACACTATCACCGAGGAGATTACTGGTATCGATCTCGTCGCTGCCCAGATCCAGATTGCTGCTGGTGCTACCCTTGAGCAGCTTGGTCTGACTCAGGACCGCATCTCCATCCGTGGCTTTGCCATTCAATGTCGTATCACCACCGAAGACCCCGCCAAGGGCTTCTCCCCCGATACCGGTAAGATTGAGGTCTACCGCTCTGCCGGTGGTAACGGTGTTCGTCTCGATGGTGGTAACGGTTTCGCCGGTGCTATCATCACCCCTCACTACGACTCCATGCTGGTCAAGTGTACCTGCCGTGGTTCTACCTACGAGATTGCTCGCCGCAAGGTCCTGCGTGCCTTGGTTGAGTTCCGTATCCGTGGTGTCAAGACCAACATTCCCTTCCTTGCTTCTTTGCTGAGCCACCCTACTTTCATTGATGGTACCTGCTGGACCACTTTCATCGATGATACCCCCGAGCTGTTCGCCCTGGTCAGCTCTCAGAACCGTGCCCAGAAGCTGCTGGCTTACCTGGGTGATGTCGCTGTCAACGGCAGCAGCATCAAGGGCCAGATTGGTGAGCCCAAGTTGAAGGTCGACATCATCAAGCCCATCCTCCGGGATGCCACTGGTGCCCCTATCGACGTCTCGCGGCCCTGCACCAAGGGTTGGAAGCAGATTCTTGACAGCGAGGGTCCCGCCGCTTGGGCTAAGGCTGTGCGTGCCAACAAGGGCTGCTTGATTATGGACACCACCTGGCGTGATGCCCACCAGTCCCTCCTGGCCACTCGTGTGCGTACCATTGATATGCTGAACATCGCTCACGAGACTAGCCACGCTCTTTCCAACGCTTACTCTATTGAGTGCTGGGGTGGTGCTACCTTCGATGTCGCCATGCGTTTCCTCTACGAGGACCCCTGGGACCGTCTGCGCAAGCTCCGCAAGGCTGTTCCCAACATCCCCTTCCAGATGCTGCTGCGTGGTGCTAACGGTGTCGCCTACTCCTCCCTTCCCGACAATGCCATCTACCACTTCTGTTTGCAGGCCAAGAAGTACGGTGTTGACATCTTCCGTGTCTTCGACGCTCTCAACGACGTTGACCAGCTCGAGGTTGGTATCAAGGCTGTCCAGCAGGCCGGTGGTGTGGTTGAGGCCACCATCTGTTACTCCGGTGACATGCTGAACCCCAGCAAGAAGTACAACCTGGAGTACTACTTGGCTCTGGTTGAGCGCATTGTCCAGATGGGCACTCACAGTCTTGGTATCAAGGATATGGCTGGTGTTCTCAAGCCCCAGGCTGCCCGTCTCCTGGTTGGTGCCATCCGCGAGCGCTACCCCGACCTCCCCATCCACGTTCACACCCACGACTCTGCTGGTACCGGTGTTGCTTCGATGATTGCCTGCGCCCAGGCTGGCGCTGATGCCGTCGATGCCGCCACTGACAGCCTGTCTGGTATGACCTCCCAGCCCAGCATCGGTGCCATCCTGGCCTCGCTCCAGGGCACCGAGCAGGACCCCCAGCTCGACCTCGGTCACGTCCGTGCCCTTGACACCTACTGGGCTCAGCTCCGTTTGCTCTACTCTCCCTTCGAGGCTGGTCTGACCGGTCCCGACCCCGAGGTCTACGAGCACGAGATCCCCGGTGGCCAGCTCACCAACCTGATCTTCCAGGCTAGCCAGCTCGGTCTCGGCCAGCAGTGGGCTGAGACCAAGAAGGCCTACGAGGCCGCCAATGACCTGCTTGGTGACATCGTCAAGGTTACCCCTACCTCCAAGGTTGTCGGTGACTTGGCCCAGTTCATGGTGTCCAACAAGCTGAGCGCTGAGGACGTCGTGGAGCGCGCCGGCGAGCTTGACTTCCCCGGTTCCGTCCTCGAGTTCCTTGAAGGTCTCATGGGCCAGCCCTTCGGTGGCTTCCCCGAGCCCCTCCGCTCCCGAGCCCTGCGCGACCGCCGCAAGCTTGACAAGCGCCCCGGTCTCTACCTTGAGCCCCTGGACCTGGTCCAGATCAAGAAGGACATCCGCGAGAAGTTCGGCTCCGCCACCGAGTGCGACGTTGCCTCCTACGCCATGTACCCCAAGGTGTTCGAGGACTACCGCAAGTTCGTCTCCAAGTACGGTGACCTTTCCGTCCTGCCTACTCGCTTCTTCCTGGCCCGTCCTGAGATCGGCGAGGAGTTCCACGTCGAGCTGGAGCAGGGTAAGGTTCTGATCCTGAAGTTGCTCGCTATCGGTCCCCTCTCCGAGCAGACCGGTCAGCGTGAGGTCTTCTACGAGGTCAACGGTGAGGTCCGCCAGGTCAGCGTTGATGACCACAAGGCCTCCGTCGACAACATTGCCCGCCCCAAGGCCGATGCTGCCGACAGCAGCCAGGTCGGTGCTCCCATGAGCGGTGTTGTTGTTGAGATCCGTGTCCACGACGGCCACGAGGTGAAGAAGGGTGACCCCATTGCGGTGCTGAGCGCCATGAAGATGGTATGTGATGATTCCCCCTTACGAGTACACTTTCTATGAACCTTTTACTAACAAATCTTTCAGGAAATGGTCATCTCCGCCCCTCACAGTGGTAAGGTCGAGAGCCTGCAAGTCAAGGAGGGTGACTCCGTTGACGGCCAGGACTTGGTCTGCAAGATCGGCAAGGCTTAAATGCCTAAAAGTTGTGTATAAGATGTGCACGACTGATGCGCAAAGATGTGAATGATAGCTTTCAGCGTTTTGGTTTATTTTTCCTGCGGGATCTTTGGTTGTTATTGCTGGCTTTGGTTCTGGTTATCTCTTATTACTGTCATCGTCCGTGACGAATGGATATCTTTTTCTTCAATGATTCTACATAATAGCTAAGTCACTATATTCTTTGGTGTCGATGTAGTTACAGTTACCACCTCGGGAATACTATGTAGCCCGAGATCAGTGTTGAATACCCAAGGTCTACATGTCTCCACGGGTTCTGTTCAGCTGTGGATCTCTCATACCTTATGTGGAGTGAGTAAAAATCTGGGTGTCCCACCAGAACACAGCACTCGAATCCGTCATTAGATCCAGTTCAAACTCAATCGCAATCGCATTCGAGATCACAACAATCCTAAAACAATATGACGACGTAATCGCATGCGGCAAGACCAGATACCAAACCTGGAACTACCCAAACTGAAACATGATCGCCCAGCTAGTGTGCGGCAAAAAAGTGCGGGGTACCCGATACTTACTTCTGATATGCAAAGTAACAGATTAAGAGATGTACCGAGTACTAGGCTGATATATGCAGCCGTTAGCTGATTGCCTCTGAGCTTTCCCCGCATTCTTAGTTACGTCAAGCTGTTGCCGCGTAATCAAGATGGTGCCCATTCTGACTCGCTGAAATCATCAGACAGGTTTGTCCTCTGGATATCAGTGGTTGAATTCGCAGGAGATAACTTTAGGCCCATCCGATGTATGTATCTTAATCACTAATCACGGTGATTCTTTTGGTTTCACGATGATCGCCTGATGGGGTAACTACCGAAGTCCGGAGTTAGTTACGGTATGGACTTGAACGGAGACTTGTGATTAAGGTAGTAGGTTCTGGTTGTCTCGTGTATTTATGGTCAAGAGTCTCTTGTGTGTTGCTATATAAGTGTGGCTTTCCCCTCAATTTAGTCTTCATTCTTACTCCTCTACACTCATCAAGGTAAGCCTCTATCTCTTCTTCGTAGGTGTCTCTTTTCTTTCCATCCTCATGCATCTTCCAATATTCCCACTGTTCAGATCAGTTTCGATCTCATCAAAGATACCAAAACCCCCGCCCGTGGATCCCAAACATCCAGACCAAACATTCCCTCCATGACGTCTTTGACTCCTCTCCATCCCCGTGACTCTCCTAGCTCCCATCAATTCATTTCACTTTACTTCTACATATATTCAGTCCAATTTGAACGGAATTAACATACAAAAGTACTTCTGAAGAAACCATAACCCTGTTCCATTCACAGGAACAAGAAAACCAAGCCTCACGGATATCGCTCTATACGAATATACAAGTATGTCCGACAACGCGAACGACAACGAACGCCGCCACTGGCACGGTGCTGCTGGCGATCGCTACGAGCACGTTAATGCCTGGACGGCCGGTGGTGCAAAGGGACCAGCCTCTCGTGCAGCATGGGCGCTGACGCCCGAGATGATGGCTAATTTGAATGCCCGGAAGGTACCGTTCACCCTAATCCCTAATTTCTCCCAAAACATCACCCTCCACATAATTCGGGAAATGGTCTGAGTTTCGAATCGTTGGGGCCGAGAACTGGAAATCAAACGGTAAGATCCCCCCGCTGCAATCCGTATTTGAACAACTTCACTAACTTCATTTACAGCCCATAACACAACTTGACATCAACTAACAGGTTATGTGCAGGGCTCCGACGCCTCCACAACCTCAAACACTGGTAACACCGCAAACCCCTCCGGCTCGCCCGCCATACCCAGTGTCGGCGAGCGTCGACGCTCGAGTGCTTCGTCCCCGGGTGGTGGTGGAGGTCTCTTCTCGAACCTGCAGAGTCAGAAGCGGGAGAGTACGGATCCGAGTATGGAAGGGCGGAGGGCGAGTTGGAATGAGCAGCAGGCTCAGGGGGGATACTTTTCGAAGCTTTGGAATGGGTATACTCGGGGAAAGTAGGTGATTCTCGATCGGGTGATTTCAAGTTAAGGACGTGTTGGGGTATGAGATGGAACTTCGGTTGAATGGATATTATATTGTTCTGGTCTTGTCTTTTCAATTACTTTTTTTCCTTTCCTATGGCTGTTTTTATTTTACCACAAATTATGAACTGAAATGCATTTGAAAATTGAAGTTTGGACTTCCAAGGTTGCTGGTGACTGTATCCATATATATTTTCAACTGCTGAAGCTAGGAACGAATTGATATGCTATACATATTGGCCGATCGCGGAAGCGTAGTGTATTTCTTATTGCATCTCAATGCTATCACTACTCTGGTTTACCACATGCAAACCCATTTAACTCGACTCAATAATTCTGGTCTGCCTCAGATTTCGAGGGAGCATTACTTCAGCTGGGATTATATTGTACATTTCCCCATTCTGTGAGTTCACGTGACCCATGATTCGTTCATTAAGCAGCATTTGAGGTGCTGGATTGGTTTGCATAGGATGTTTCGCTTGTCCGTTAAATCCAATACCACTGATTTAGAGAATGAACTAAGGTTTTCTCGAACAATAGTTAATTCAAGATTGAGCTTGTCAACACTCTCTACCACTTGCTGACGCATTGCCCCGGCAAGTAATGTGATAGAGATCGATGATCCTGGGTTTCGTGGTGATAGTGTTGGACGTCAGAAGGCTGTCTTTCGTTCAGCGACCAGTTGTCGAATGTCACTGCCGTCTAGTGCAGTTCTTGTGGGAGATCTGTGATGGGCAGTTTCGAGTAGAGTGGGCTGGTGGGATAGTGGGCTGGTCTAGAGGGGCATCTCAGCCCGAGTACAACTACGAACTACGAAGACTACTGCTACGCAAAGAAAGCACACCAGGTGTAGACAGTAACGGACAAGATAGGCCAGATGGTACTCATCTCACAGGACGAACCTGGAGATACAGACCGACTCTTTGACGGGGCAAACCCATATCAAGCGAGTCTTGGTGACACTGGACTCGTCCAGTATCAACCAGTCTTTTCGACAATGGTTATGCGGAAATCAACACCTTTCGTGAAGCCTTCATTGTGAAAAGGGAATGCGCTTTGTGCAAATGTGTAGTGAATTCATGTCTCTAACACGCCTATCCTGGTTGCCGTGGTAGATAAAAAAATAGAAGGGTTCAGAACACCATATCCGACGCAGAGATCAGGAGCCCGGCCGGGTTGATTCTCATCCTGGGCCGAGTTTTTTGTTTTCTTTTCGGGAGGGAGAATCGTAAATCACAAGATTTCATTCACCCCAACTTTCCATGAGGCGTTTACCGGATGATACCGTCGAAGCGGTTCTTGAACCACTTCATGGTCTCGGTGCTGTTGATCTTGTGGTTGACACCGATGGAGGCCTTGCAGCGGCGACGCTTGGCAACACGCTCACCGGGGCGGGTCCTATATTAATTAGTTTTGTTCCTCGCCTCCTCTGACCTTGTTCCCGGATATCACTCACATGCAGCAGTAGAAGTCCATGCCGTAGATACCGATACCGGGGTCGTACTTGATACCCAGATCGATGTGCTCGGAGATACCGAAACCGAAGTTACCGGTCTCGGAGAAGTTGCGCTTGCGGAGCTCGTACTCCTTGACCTTGAGGCCACGCTCGAGAATCTCCTCGGCCTTGGGGCCACGGACGGTGACGTGAACGGAGATCTTCTCGTTACGACGGATACCGAAGGTACGGACGGTGTAGCGGGCCTTGGAGTAGACGGGGGTCTGACCACTCAGCTGCTCCAGCACCTTGGCGGCACGGGTAAGTCTGTCACCAGACTCGCCGACAGAGATGTTCAGCACGAGCTTCTGGATGCGCAGCTCGCGCATGGGGTTTGCGCTCTTGTCCTTTCCGTCCGACTGCATTGCTGTTAGAATGTGTGTTGTGCGTTATAGAATGGTGGTTGTGGTGTTAACATACCATGGCGACTGGTGTGTGGTTGGGCGTGAGGGTGGTTGACGACGAGATTGAACTTGCGAAAAGCACAAAAGCGGTTTGTGTGGGCTCCAAAATCACGGGATCCAGGTCACGGGAAGTCGGAAGCGAGCCCTCAAGTCATGTGATGGAAATCTTAAATTCAAACGGCACGTGACAATGTTAGGTCTGCTGATCTAATCGTATTTCTGTCAGGCGGTGTGGATTGTCAGTTGATGAGTCAGCTACTATCCAGAAACTGAGTGCAGACCTGCGCCGTATCAAGCAAGAGCTTAGCTTCTCACTGGATCCCGCGCCTCGCTCGATCTACCCGTCAAGAGAACACTGCTACTGTCTCTCTTGCAAATTTTTTGAGTCTTCGAAGTCGCATTCGTGCGCGTTCTAGCCAATAATGGCCGCCAACAAGCAAGGCAAGATGGTGAGTTCTCCGCGATCCCTCAGTGCAATCCTAGACTATGTGCCCCGAATGGCTGTCGCTAACTTCTTTTGTCTAGGCCAACCTCGTAAGTTCGATTGAAAAATTACAATCCTCCTCCAATTGCCCCGTTTAACACGTCTCTTAGATCAACTACCGGATGAGAGTTACCCTGAATGATGGTCGCCAGATGACCGGTCAGATGCTGGCCTTCGATAAGGTCCGTCCTTGTCCCCCATCAGCCCATGCTCATAGCAAGTACTGACAGCTTTCATTTCTCCGTAGCACATGAACCTCGTTCTCGCCGACACAGAAGAATTCCGCCGTATCAAGCGGAAATCCAAGGCCGCCCCCGGCTCCACTGCCACCCCGCAGGTCGAAGCGGAGGAGAAGCGAACCCTCGGTCTGACCATCGTGCGCGGCGCCCAGGTCGTTTCCTGCTCCGTCGACGGTCCCCCTCCTGCCGACCCCTCTGCCCGTCTCGGTAACGCTCCCGGCCTTGGCCCCGCTGCCACTCTCGCTGCCGGCCCTGGTGTCAGCAAGCCCGCTGGTCGTGGCCTGCCCATTGGTCTCGGTGGTCCTGCTGCTGGTGTCGGTGGCCCGCCTCCTCCCGGTGGCTTCGGTGGCTTCCCTCCGGGAGGCTTCCCTGGTGCGCCCCCTCCAGGATTTGCTGGACGTGGAGGACCCCCAGGTGGACCTCGTAAGTTCCTGGAATGTCGACCCAAGTATATCCTTGGAGACTAACGTTTTCGCTCTTTTAGCTGGCTTTGCTCCCCCTCCTGGTTTCGTTCCTCCCGGTGCTCCTCGTAAGTTTTTGTCTTTATCAGATTTTCTTATTGTTCCCCCAGCTAACGCCTTTATCTTTAGCGGGCGCTTTCCAACCTCCTCCCGGCTTCCAGCCTCCTGGACAGGGACGAGGATACCCCCCACCAGGCTTCGGTGGCAGATGATTTAAGTGTACATCGAAAGAAGATTCCAAGCTTCAAATTGGCGGTTTGTTTTCACCTGGAAAGGTAAAGGGACGGTTCAGGGCTAGGAGTGAATTGAGGCTCTTGTATCCAGGAGAAACAGCACGCATACAGGCTAGATCAGCCCACAATCTACCGGGCAAGGCGTTGCGGCGCATGCGGAATGGAGGTCGTGTCAAGGATTGGAAACCAAAAAAAGCCGAGAAATCCTTTTGAGATTTGCATTTAGTACCCAATAATGCTAGCTAGCTCCTATGACCCCTTTGTCGCAAAAATGCAATACATATTTGTTTTCCATTTCGATGAAGCTTGCACGTTTACTAGAAGATTTCCAAGGTTGTCAAGGCCTAGTCAGCCTTAGGGGCCTTTCTAGCACTATATATTTAGGAGGTAACGGCACGGTACATGTTCAAATTTCAAATTCCAATGTTAGTAAACCACAAGCAACAATTAATCCTACTGTGACTTCACTTCTCCATATTGAACATAAATCTGGCAAAATAAATACCTAGCAATAAATCCACCAAGGCCTAGACTAAATTCCACCTCTTATGATTGACGGAAATAAGCCGCTTGATATCCGATACAGGCACGTGACCAACGGCCGACCCCGGTCAAGTCGAGTCAATTCCACACCCGCAGACCCCCAACCTCAACTTACCGTGCCTTAACCCTCGATTGTTACCAGCATCCGTCGCCATGGCCGCTGCTATTAAGGCAATCAACGCCAAGATCCGCTCCAACAAGGTAGCGGACTATGTCTGCTCTACTCGTACGTTTCCTGCGCCCCAATTCTTCCGCCGAGTTTCCCGCTGTGCTTCCGGGACCGAGATCGGCCAGCTATGATATTACACTTTGGAAGTCAGAACGCATGAAACTGGCTGGTTTCAAGTGCATCGGAAACAACCGACTGAAGATCCAGACGGAAGCACGGACTTGGAGACGACAAACAGGCTTGAGCTACGTTTCTGAAAGCAGATTGCTAATGACGATGCTTTACTGCAGACTTCTGGGGCCCCGTCTCCAACTTCGGTATTCCCTTCGCCGCTGTGATGGACACTCAGAAGGATCCTGAGATGTACGTCTGACCCCTCCGACTTGATTAGTACCCCGATTCAATGCCCCGGACTAGTCTCATTCCAATCGGGAGCTGGTTTACCTCGTCTATCTATCACGGAGATCCCAGATAAGGAAAGGAAAGATCGCGACTAACACTTATCTCACTGCGCAGTATCTCTGGTACCATGACTGCTGCCCTTTTCGTCTACGCTGGCACTTTCATGCGCTACTCCCTCGCTATCACACCTAAGAACTACCTTCTCTTTGCCTGCCACTTGACCAACTTCGGCGCCCAGGCTACTCAGGGATACCGGTATTTGAACTACTGGAAGTACGTTGCCCCAATACATATCTGATGGAATCGATATGACTGTGTCCATGTTGAATCCCTCAATTTTTTGATCTCATACTGACATGCTTTTTCTGTTTTAGCTGGGGTGGCCGGGAAGCTCAGCTCGCCGAGAAGGCGAAGCAGGGCAAGGCTGTTGCTGAGGGCGCTTCCGCGTAAAAACTTCATCCTCGGCTGTACTTGTTGATGTTCATTTGGCTCGCTTGTCTTTTCCCTTGTTCTGCGTTATACCTCTATTCTTTACATATGTGTTCTTCTGATCTTTTCCGAGTGACTGAAGTTAGAAGAATATTGGAAGAGGGGAATCATAGGTATTCAGTGTGGTTCTT
This sequence comes from Penicillium sp. VS I D KN, assembly GCA_019775415.1. Taxonomy (NCBI): domain Eukaryota; kingdom Fungi; phylum Ascomycota; class Eurotiomycetes; order Eurotiales; family Aspergillaceae; genus Penicillium; species Penicillium sp. VS I D KN. The sequence continues at coordinate 83,325 of JACWFT010000023.1, read as the reverse complement.
GAGGGCGGGATCATAGAGACAAGAGATCTGACGGGGGGTTTGGCTGGAAAGTAGACTGATCTCCTTCAAAAAGGTCTGGTGTACTTGTCTGGTCACTGTACATAGATTACTAAATTGAATCATTTTATCCAGAACTTGCCTAGGCGGCACTTGACGTATTAAAATATGTACTACGGTTTTCATAGGGATAAGATGGAGAAACTTTGCTTTCAGGCATTTAGAAGACAGAATATGTACAAGAGCCCATACAACCCATGCAAGTCTTTCAAGTCCGCCAAATCAACCGGCCATTTGTCAAAAAAAAAAGCAGACACCAAGATTCATATCTGCTCGCTGCTCATGGGAGAAAAAGAAATACAACATGCTATGCCATCTAGTGTTGAAACAGACCGAAGAAATTATTGAACAATGCCGAAATCCGCAAGGAACAATCACTTAGAATCACAGTAGCCGGGGCTAGGAACATCACCGCCGGCAATCCAGTTTTGGATGGTCAACGTCGTTGTGTAGATGCAGCCAATAACACCTAAGACAGTGAGAGCGACATCGGCGAATACTTGACGCCGAGTACGTGCACAGGCACGGAGGTGAAGAAGGGGCTATGTTGGTAAGAATTAGTCTGGATACCTGGAGATATAGATGAAAAGGGTAGGACAATCTTACCGGGTAGACGTAGATCAATGGGACACAGGCAAAGCTTCCGACCAGCGAAACAAACTTGTCAAGATCGTCGGCTCCAGCCCAACCTATAATGGCACATAGAATGACCAAGAAGAAACGGAAGGCGTTCTTCTTCCACTTAATGTACGGGTTGTATTTGCCACTGCGCGTGAAGAGTTCATTCTCCATGATACGGATGGCAGGGAAGAGCTGCAGAGGGGTACTCAGCAAGATAGCGAGCGAGTAAAGCAGCTGAACCACATTGACAAACTTGTCATCCTGAGGCAAGTTGAGCAGGATGACAGTCTTGGTTGCCGATCCGTAAGCAGCATAGCTTAGAGCTCCTGCAGAAAGGAAGATCAAAGTGATGACGACCATGACACCAGCCAGAACTCCTGCGAATCGGTGGGGTTCCCTCATCGACTCCTGAATGGGAATGATGAGACCAATACCTTCATAAGTGAAGATGGCAGTTCCAATGAACATAGACCAGGTTGCAGGGTTGAAAGCGACAACATCTGAGATACCACCATTGCCGATGAGGGTGCTGGCGTCATAATAGTAAATGTACAATAAGCCCAGCAGGATGAACGCGTCCGCAATAAGCGCAGTGAACCCAAGCTTGCTGATGTCGCGAATCAGGGAGAGGGGCAAGAATATAACCAATTGCAAGAGTACCAGGTACTTGAGATCAACGAAGGACGCGCAGTTACTCACAGCGAGCACAAACGCTTGCAAGTTTTGCGACACAAACACAATGTATGCCGCTACGAATCCCAGTTGGCTGAGAACAATAGACCCAAGGATAATGCGTCTCATGTGCTTTCCGTATAAAATGCCTCCGATATCACCAAACGATCCATCGACCTTCATGCGCGTGTTCACTAGCAGGATAAAGGCATAGTAACTGAGCAGGGAGACTCCGAGGAGCACCATGCTACTGAATAGCAAGCCTCCATTCAGGAAAGCGCGGGGCAAGAAGAGAATTCCTGTACCCACAAAGGACTTGAGTAGCAACATGACGGCGCCAGTAACAGTTGTAGTACCTGCAGGTGCGCGCGCCTTGTGCTTTCGTTTCCTGCGGCCGGCGTGATCACCTTGAAGCAGGGCCGCATCTTCACCAGACTCTCTACCCTCCTCCGGTTCGTCCCAAGTATCAGACGAGAAGTACTCATCTGGACCCAGGACCTCGTCGTCTTCCTCCAGCTCTTCTCCAGCGAAGTGACCATACAGTGTCAGGAATTCCAAGAAGTTGGAAGTGGGGAGCTGGTGCTGAGGTGGTGCGCCAGAGTTAGACCCCTGCACACTTCCGCGGTGCGGGCTTCCCGCAGTTCTCCGCAAGTAGTCTCGTCGAAATCCTCCTGGCACAAGAATGGTGTGAATGTCTTCGGTTTCTGCCGATGGAGCTGGCCGACTGACGCTGAAGCTCTTGCTGCGTGCGAACCGGTTATCAGACTCGGCATCTTCTGCCCATCGGTAAACCTCCCGAGTCATGTCGCCTCCCTGCAGCTGCAGACTTGAGAAATGGTCCTCGCCCATGCTAGTTCCAAGCTCCGACCCCGTTTCACGGTGCTCGGAGACCTGTGACGGCATAACCAGATGCCTTTTTACCACCTCTGGATCCTCGTTGGGAGCTGGAGAGTCGATACCATTCCTCGTGTCGAAAGATCCATATTGCGAAGTCATAGCACGGTTTTCGAGAGCTGATTGGACCACGGGCGATCCAGCTACTCGAGAGGGGGTTCCAAAATTAGGGGGCGAGCGACCAAGACTTTCCTGCAGTTGAGACGCAAGCATGGAATGACCTGGCCCTGGTAGCGAGGAAAGGTCATTGACAGCTCGGAAATTGTGTTCGGAATTGAAATTCGAGGTTGTGGTACTGATCGGTCGACCAGCCGGGACACCTTGTCGAGACGACAAGGACGTCCCTAAAGATGGAGAGGGAATGGGCGAGGCCAACCGAGCCATGGAGGCCTGTCTAATAGTTCCATCTTGTGCAGGAGACGATGATCGGAAAGACGCTGAAATTGGCACTGCCCGCGCTGGGTTCAGCGAGGAACTCTCGCCGTTATCTGTCATGTTGTATGTTTGTGCCTCCTGATCAGGATCCGGGGACAGGTGTCGGGAGGTAGATGGGCATAAGGATAAAGGCCTGTTAGTTGGTGCCAAGTAATCCAGGGCCGTGCATCTACCAGGGGAGAGAAGCTGAGTCTGGTGGCTGGTGGAAAGAGGGAGGTCGATCGTCTCCAAGTGCGGGTGCAGTGCTCAGCTTTGCCCCGATGGAGCAGGCGGTGGATACTTATCGATAGCATCATCCTGCCTTAGGCTCCACATACAATAGCAGTAGTGACACATTGTTCTTATAACCTGATGAATTGGTTCAAGGAAATCCAAGGTATGCAGTCGCTTAGAGAGGCACTAATCACAGTGCAATTCCTGTTGTGATATGTTGCAAAGGCTGTGGGTTGAAGTTCTTGATTTGTCTTGGATTCTGCATTACGGCAGTAGCAGGCTGCAGCTAGAGTTCCTTGCCACGAAATCTACGAACATCAAGTTTTCAGTGCAGTAGCTCTGGAGCTTGGGGCACCAAGTGAATTTCTACCCCCCTACCTTTACGTTACTAAAGCACAGCAAATCAACGAAACCCAAAAGACACAAATTTGAGATCTATTTATCACAAAAACGTCAACCATTGATTTATGCATGGGTTCACCTTGGCAAACTTTATGGGCATAGAGTGGAGTGGATGGATTCGTGCAATATCTGGATAATAGCACATCTGCTTATATTTCACATGAGTACCTATTCATTCAAGAACAACTGGATTCGAAAGTTGCAGGTTGTATTAGTTCACATCGGGAGCTTGTTTTGATCGGGTCCAATGGAAAGTAGAGAATCCCGCCCCACCTTCTCCATCTCTATACCTCTGCATCCATCATAATGCCGACCCTGACAAGGGTATTCTGCGTATCCATCTCTAATTTGCTCTCAATAAAATGACTTTGAAGTTATTCCTCTTCTATATTGGGACAAATGCTAGGTCAATCGACGACCTATGCACGTTTGTATTGCCCTGTTTTTGATTACAAGAAACTTCAATTGCTAGTGAAACATATGTATATCAATTGACTTGCTGGACTATTCTCGAAACGGATTGAATTATTCGTATTTCCTGACTATTGGTATTTCGTCCACCATCTGTCTTCCTTTTAAATACCCGTGGACACTTATCCGTATGTCGAGTCAGGACGATAACAGCAGATATTTATTTTCTAGCTTGCAGCTTACCTTGACCTGATATACCTGGGCATCAGGTATTTGGTGTCTCAAAACCAAGGAGTTCAGAGAGCTCCCTGCCAACTGTGGACAGGATATCTCAATGTCATGGCCTGCTGACTCGCCAGTTAACGGCATCATTTTATCTGATTATGTCACTCACCACGTGACGCATGAGCATCCCGTCAAGACGCGCGGTGACGCAAGTGGTTATTTTGCTTCTTTTCATGACTATAGAAGACTCCTTGCTTTTTTTCTGCTTTTCCCTTTGTTTTCCGTTTCTTATCGAGGGGTGTGGGTGGTATTTATCCCTTATGCACCCATCGCAGTTGCATCGTTGTGTTTGACCTCCGAATCCGGCGGACATATCACACCCGCCATGTCTCGCCGACGCCCGAACTTCGCAGCTCGGACCGCTGAAGCAGATGATTCACGCCTGGATCCAAACGAGCTGGACTCCTCTGCCAGTGCTGGACTTCTGTCCCCGGCACCTGTCATTTCGGCCCCCGAACAGGGGTTGAACCCCACTGCTCCTGAACACCATCACCAGTCATGGTCCACAAACCCGTTTCATGGCCTGAGCAGATTGTGGGCTGGAAGAACAGACAATGGAAAAGGACAAGAAAATAATGGAGAACCTGCATTGGCACATATGCCTCCCTCTGCAGGTCCCCTCCGCGATATCAATGCCGACAAGAAGGATAGGAATGGGCATCGACCTCGACCGACGGAGGAGCCAAAGAAGCTTGGCACATTCTCTGGTGTATTTGTTCCTGTGACCCTGAATGTACTGAGTATTTTGATGTTCTTGCGCTTTGGATTTGTGTTGGGTCAAGGAGGTTTGCTGGGAATCCTAGGTAAACTCCTCTCCCACGTGCTGCTGCGATCATAGCTGATTTAGACAAGGACTTCTCGCCATATCTTACACGATTAATTTGGTCACAACTATGTCACTCTCTGCGATCGCAACAAATGGTACGGTTCGAGGTGGAGGTGCATACTATTTGATATCCCGATCCCTCGGTCCCGAATTCGGTGGATCAATTGGAATTGTGTTTTACATGGGCTATGTCTTCAATACCGGTATGAATTCGGTCGGCCTAGTCGATTGTATCTTTCAAAACTTTGGTAGTATATCCGGCAGCTTGGCAAATTTCCTGCAGGAAGGGTTCTGGTGGTCGTATCTGTGGGGAACCATTATATTGGTTCTCTGTACCGCCATCTGCTTTGCTGGAAGTTCTCTCTTTGCGAGAGCTAGTAATGGCCTTTTGATTATTGTTCTGGTGGCGACTTTCAGTATCCCGTTATCTGCCATATTCATGAAGCCATTCTCCCGAGAAGGCGTGGAGTTTACCGGGCTGAGCCTGAAAACCCTCGCGGGAAACCTCACACCCCACCTGACTAAAGGTGCTGCGGGGAGTCAAATGAAAGGAAAAGAAAGCTTCCAAGATCTTTTTGGCATCTTGTTTCCCGCAACAGCAGGCATCTTTGCGTGAGTTAGCACTACCATGGAAGAAAAGATTATCACTAATAATCAACTAGAGGTGCGAGCATGTCGGGTGATCTCAAGAACCCAAGCAAAGCAATTCCAAAAGGCACCTTGTCTGGCTTGGCTCTGACGTTCATCACATACACAATGGTGATATTTGCCATGGCGGCCTCCATCACAAGGCAGTCCTTCTATAACAATGTGAACGTGATTCAAATCGTAAGTTGCAGTCTGTTCTGAATGTCTTCAATCACGGCTCACCTTCAAAACAGGTCAACTATTCTGATGGCCTCATCCTGCTGGGAGAATTCGCGACTAGTTTCTTCTCCGTATTAATGGGCGTCACCGGATCCGCCAAACTTCTCCAGGCGATTGCTCGAGATAGCTTAGTACCTGGTATCAAAATCTTTGGTCAAGGTACAAAGAAAAATGATGAGCCCATCTATGCAATTATTATAACCTTCATCCTCGCCCAGGTCACAATGTTGTTCGATATCAATCGCATCGCCTCATTCATAACCATGATATACTTGATGACCTTTCTAGTCACCAATCTGGCCTGTTTCCTGCTAAAAATTGGGTCTGCACCCAATTTCCGACCATCTTTCCATTACTTCAATTGGCAGACAGCAGCCGCGGGAACCCTGGTTAGCGGCGTCAGCATGTACTTTGTGGATGGTCTATACGCCAGTGGTGCCGTCGGCGTTCTGTTTGTTTTGTTCCTGCTGATTCACTACACATCACCACCCAAGCCATGGGGAGATGTCAGCCAGAGTTTAATTTATCACCAGGTGCGGAAATATCTGTTGCGTCTACGTCAGGAGCATGTCAAATTTTGGCGACCGCAGATTCTTCTATTCGTGAGCGATCTTGATCGACAACACAAAATGGTCTCGTTTTGCAACTCTCTGAAGAAAGGTGCATTGTTTGTATTGGGCCACGTTATTGTTACCGAAGACTTCTCTTCGGCCGTTCCAGAGGCCCGTCGACAGCAAACCGCATGGACCAAGTATGTTGAATATTCCAAGATCAAAGCCTTTGTCAACATTGCCATTGCCCCCGCCGCAGAATGGGGTATGCGAAACATTGTTCTCAACTCAGGACTGGGGGGCATGCGACCGAACATCGTCGTGATTGATCAGTTTCGAGAGGACCAGTCTCTTGTGGAAACATTGTCACTGAGCAGTAACTCTAAGACAAGACGTCGCCCATCAGTGTTTGGCTTAAAGCGAGACGGATCAGACGAATCTGGGATACCGGTAAAGCCCATGACCAACCAAAGCTACGTGACAGTCCTTGAGGACCTTCTGTTTAAGCTTCGTATCAACGTTGCTGTGGCTAAAGGATTCGAGGACTTGGAGCTGCCGGACCCTCACGGCCGTCACACAAAGAGGTACATCGACCTCTGGCCCATCCAGATGTCAGCGGAGCTAGGAGCCGACATTGAAAGTAAGCAGAATGTCTTGACCACCAATTTCGACACTTATACCCTCATCCTGCAACTGGGTTGCATTCTCAATACCGTTCCATCGTGGAAGAAGACATATAAATTGCGGGTGGCGGTGTTTGTTGAGTATGAGACAGACGTGGAGGATGAAAGGGGACGGGTGGAAGCTCTCCTAGATAAGCTGCGCATTGAAGCGGAAGTCCTTGTCTTCTGGCTTGCATGCGGAGACTTGAAGGCATATCGCATAATAGTCAATGGAGATACCTCTTCAGAGATTGCCGATGGCCAAGATCATGTTCATTCGGTCCTTCAGGATGAGGAATGGTGGCAAGGAGTTTTGCGAGCTCGCATTCACCCCCAAAACCAGGCAGTAGACGTGAAAGGTGATGACATGCGGTTGGAGAGAGCGGCTACGTGGCAGGTACCATCGAGCACTGACAGCGGAAACCGACCAAATCAACAGGCGACCGGACTCAGGAGACTGATCCAGTCCAATAAACGCAGACGATCTGTATCCAGCTATAGGGCAATGGGAGGTGTCAATCTGGGGATGCAAATCAACCGTCTTGATCAAAGATTTGTCGACGACAATGGGGATTTCTCGAGCAGTGAAAGTAGCAGTGACAGCGATTTGGATCCATACACTAGCGATCCAGAATTTGATGACGAGGATCAGGAAAGGGTGGCCAGCAATCGGAATGGCTCTTCACAATTGCTCCGTTCCCAAAGTGACGACCAAAGTCCCGGTGTGAGTCCATCGATTCGTCCAATGGCGCAAGACTATGCTGGCCAAGCAATCCCCTCCATAATGACCGAAGAAAATGCATCCCCCAAAAGCAAACCACCAACTCCTGGCCTAGCCCGTTCCAAACGCCCGGGTATCAGCCGTTCTGCATCCAGCAATCGTTTTAGCTCCTCTCCAATCCCGGAAGCCAAGGTGAACACGGGAGCAGACGAGGCCGGCCCGTCGATCATGTTCGCACAGAATGCATCACCGCCTCGCTTTGCGCAGAAACTCGAGTCTATCTACGCACGGCGCCCATCGGCCGCCTCGGCTACCTCTCCCAGTGCACAGAGCAGTCAAACGGCGTCCGGGTTTCCAGGTCCAGCCTCAATTCCGCTGTCCTTCAACGATCTTCCTAGTCGCGCACAGCATCTCATTCTTAACGAGCTGATGGTCCAGCAAAGCAGCGAGACAGCCGTAATCTTTACGACACTGCCGTCGCCTGTTGAGGGAACATCTCTCCGCGAACAGGACAGTGCGTCGTACTTGAGCGACCTGGAGGTACTGTGGCAAGGACTACCTCCGTGTCTGTTGGTTCACAGTAATAGCATGACTGTGACGATGAATCTATGAGTTAATGATGGTGTCAATATCTTGTATCTAGCTCGCGTGATCAGTATGTATAGACAATACATTTTTCGGTGGTTCCAAGTACTCGGGAGTACAGAAACTCAAAATCTCTAATAAGGACGTGCCCAAGTATCGGACATCCCGAACGGATCTATGCTAGTTCTGCATGTCAGAGCCGCCACCCGGAGATCAGCGGGGCTGACGGAACTTAGTAGAATTGGGATGTCGACTAAAGCTGAAGAGCGGCCTTGATGAGGATACAAGTAAAATGACAATTATAGCCGACATGAGCACAGCCATGCTTAAGCGATGTTTTGTCCACATACCTCAGCTGAGATACGTAATATCTAGCCTAATGAAAAGTAGTGAGAATACCCGAGGCTCTGATTCGTCCGCAAATTAAAATTAAAAATAAAATTGGCGAAAAGTTGGGGAGAATGACCAATCAGAAATCCGGCGTCGATGATTGGTGGTCGCGCGTGCCCTGGTATACTCCGTAGGTTCGATCACTGAAAATCCCCCGACTTCTGGTTCTCTCTTTCCCATTGTTTCTCCAGTTTGGTGTTCCAGTGCCAATGCCAAGGATCCCATTGTGCTCCATACTTCTTTTTCTTTAACCCCTCCCCCCCTTACTCCTCCACGCCCACTAGAATAATATTACACCGCGCCCCTGAATTTCAATTCCGGCCATGTCAACAATCTACGAGGCGCAATTGAATGATGTCCGGACCTCAAATGGCCATCGTCGCCCGGTAGCCCATTTCTTACCTGACGACATACAAAACGGACTCCTCCACCCTCCTGTGAACGGCAACGGCAACGGCAACGGGGTTGACTCAGATCTCTCCGACTCCTCCACCGGATCCCCCAAAGAAAACGGTACCAGATCAAAGCGCCCAGGCATGTCTCGCAAGGCTTCATCCCCAATGGCACCGGCCTTTATGGTCTCCGCGCCTGGAAAGGTCATTATGTACGGTGAACACGCCGTCGTACATGGCAAGGCCGCTCTGGCTGCTGCTATTTCCCTCCGATCCTATCTCCTCGTCACCACTCTCTCCAAATCACAGCGGACAATTACTTTGAATTTTCGGGATCTGGGATTGAAACACACCTGGGACATCGAAGCTCTTCCCTGGGACGTCTTTCACCACCCCGATAAGAAGAAGTTCTATTACAGCTTAGTCACTTCCCTCGACGATGAACTCGTACAAGCCCTCGATCCCCACCTTGCAAATATCTCCGAGGGTCTCCCCGAGGAGCAGCGCAAGATCCACATTCGCTCCGCCTCCGCATTCCTCTACCTTTTCCTCTCCTTGGGGTCCCCACAAAGCGCAGGCGCCATCTACACCCTTCGCTCCACCATCCCCACCGGCGCTGGCCTGGGCAGCAGCGCCAGTGTTTGCGTCTGCCTGAGTTCCGCACTCTTGCTCCAGATCCGAACACTTGCCGGTCCCCACCCCGATCAGCCCCCAGACGAGGCCGAGACACAAATTGAACGGATCAACCGCTGGGCGTTTGTGGGTGAGCTTTGTATTCACGGAAACCCCAGTGGAGTGGACAACACAGTCTCCGCAGGCGGCAAGGCTGTATACTTCAAACGAACCGATTACGAGAAGCCTCCCCAGGTCATTTCACTTCCTTCTTTCCCTGAATTACCCCTCCTTCTCGTCGATACCCAACAGACCCGCTCCACCGCCACCGAAGTAGCCAAGGTCTCCGCGCTGCAAAAAGCTCACCCCGCCGTGACCGAATCTATACTCAACTCCATTGATCATGTGACATGTTCTGCTCGCCAATTGATCGAGGATCCAGATTTCGAGGGTGACTCCGCCGAGACCATGGCTCATTTTGGAACTCTGATTCGCATCAACCACGGTCTGCTTGTTTCTCTAGGCGTCTCTCATCCTCGCCTAGAGCGGATTTGCGAACTTGTTGAATCTGCCAACGTCGGCTGGACCAAGTTGACTGGTGCTGGTGGTGGCGGCTGCACTATGACCCTTATCCGTCCCGATGCAGATCCTGAAGCTGTTCAAGGGCTGATCAAGAAGCTTGCAATTGAGGGCAACAACAAGTACGAGACTACTCTGGGCGGTGACGGTGTTGGTGTTCTCTATCCCGCTGTCCTGCGCAACGGCACAGACGAGGAGGGTGGTGAGGAGATCGACCAGCAGAAGTTCGAAGAGGCCGAAGGCCACGTCGGGATTGAGCGTCTTGTGGGTGTCGCATTCCACGAAAAGCGCGAAGGCTGGAAGTTCTGGAAACGAGCCGTTTGATACTCAGACGCTACCTACCCCTTCTTTAATATTCGACTTTGATTCATTTTTCCTTACACTATGGGATTTTAATCACCCTTCTTCTTTCTATTCCCCTGCCCTCCCCCTTTTCAGTCAGTTATTCTGACATACATTTCTCTTCATCCTTGTCCTATTTCCTTTACACATTGTCACTTTACATTCACACCCAATTGTGACTGTGAACCCTCGTCCAACCATGATATCAAAGCTATTTGGAATGTGACTTTTCAAGAAGTCCTTAGCCATTTCGGGTTTTTTCTTTTGATCTATGTTTTAATTGGCTTTTGGGTTATTGGAGGAAAGGCTCATAATCCACTTGTCTTCGCATGAGCATGTCTTTGGCGCATTGTGTCTGCTGGTTAGCGGTGGGCAGCATGAGATATCCTAGTAATCATCGAATGAATTTAGCTTATGATACCATTTCGCAGTAGCAGTTGGAGCGATAGTGAAATCCCCGTGATCCCTTATTTCCCCGTCCATAGCTCGCATCCACAAGTGGATCCCGCTGACTCAGATCCTCCTTATCGCGCAGACCCCAATTTGACAATATGTACGCCACATCATGTCTTTGGCGCTCGCAAGCAAGGTAAGAAATGTTCTCTATTGAGTGTATATTACAACATGACTCAACTTGATGTAGTTCACTACGTCCAGACTTGGTCTGTTGACTCGGCAGACCTTGAGACCTGCCTTGCTGCCGCAGACTAGACTACTGGCTCCCCAGTGTGTTCACAGGCCTGCAAGTATCGAATCGACAACACAAGGAGTTCATATACAACCATCCTCAAAAAAGCATTACGCGACGCAGCCCAAGATGGCCAATGTCTCAACAGAACTGAAGCAAACCATCACCCCTTCTCTTCTTAAAAACATCCGAACATTCTGGTTTGACCACCTAAGCGATGAAAAGTCCCTTATCCTCCCGGGCCAGAGCGAAATGAAACGCTGGTTCGCCACAGATGCAGAGTTTGACAAAGCCTGCGTGTAAGCCGCTCCCAACCCCACACCGATATCCCATTTGTACCACCCCCTTACTCCAAGCTAACATAACCCAAGCGCCCAATTCCAACCAGCTCTAGAAGCAATCCTCAGCTCAGGAGCAACAGCTACAGGACTTCTATCAGCAGTGGACACGAAAAATCCCCTCACCTGGCTAAGCCTTGTACTCCTCCTAGACCAAGTACCCAGGAACTGCTACCGAGGCCCGGAATCCAAGAAAGTATTCACGAGATTCGATCCCTTGGCCTGCGAAATAGCTTTGAAAGCCATCTCACTTGGGATTCCAACCCAAAACCCAATCCGGTATATGCTCTCCTACCGATTTTGGTTCCATTTACCGCTTATGCACTCCGAGGATATGAGCGTGCATCACCAGGCTGTGAAGGTGCATGAAGAGATGGCTAGAGATATGGAGGCGTTTTTGAAGGTTGAGAGGGATTCTTTAGATGGGGATGAAAGGGAATGTTTTGATACTTTGTTTCAGAAGAAGGAATTCTTGAAGGGGTGGTTGGATAATACGTTGGATTTTGAGAAGAGGCATTTGGTCATTGTTGAGCAGTTTGGGAGGTATCCGCATCGGAATAAGGCTCTTGGGAGGGTCTCTACGGAGGAAGAAATCAAGTATTTGGAAAATGGGGGTGAGACTTTTGGCTGATTGGGTGTATATATGAAGGTTGGATTAGACTGTATTATCTGTAGATGTTACTTATATGAGGATTGCGGTATTGTTCGAATTCAGATTTACCGCTACTCTTAGATTTTCAGTCCCGAACCCTGGCTTGAAAGACGCTCACTGAGATGCAGCAGGTTCGATTAGACTGCAAAATCAGAAGGCAAAGCCCACACGGTGTGCTTGGTGTTGGACAATATTACAACTAACTGAACTTCTCTGTCTGCAATAATCAGCAGTATAGCATTTTGGGCTAAAATCTAATCGTATTAATACTATTTCCTTAGCGAACTAGATGTAGATTCAGCTAGGGAATGTCTATCCTCGAAATTCCTTGTTCTTGTCCTTTTCGATCAAATGAGTGGTGAGTTTACAGTGCGGTTATTCGTCAATACAGACCCAGTATGGAGCACATCCACTTGCCTACTCACAAACTCTTCAGCTCGGAGTAATCCGGCTATGTACACTTGTCGGTTGGTAGGTTCATGATCCCGCAGTGTTATTGAGGATCTTAGTGCAGACTCCACTTAGTGGAGTAGTGATTATTGGAAATCGTGGGATTATCATTCCTGAAATGGCGCAAGGGGAGCGGATCACTGCTGATCTGCGTCCAGATCTGCAATATTCGGCTTGCAACTGGAGTTTTATAAGCTAATGACGTAACTATCGTCCTGAGCTTTTGCCCTGGGCGAGCGCTCAGTGGAACCCAATACAGTATCTACAGTATGGTGAGATACCGAGGATTCCCCAAGCTGGCTTTCCTTGATCGGCAGGTTCACCAAAAATGAATCGATCCATCCTGTGATCGAGAGTTGATCGAAAATCACCGCTTTTAAGGCGCAGCGCATCCCTAGTTTGGTGCCCTTCCACCTTGATGCCTATACCCTGCTCGATCATAAACCCCCGCCATGAAGGCCACACAAGGGTCCGGAAAATTTCCGTCCTTAATCCTTTTTTTTCCCCAGTCTGCTTATGGACTAGTGGGCGGGAGTGACTGACGCATCTGCGAATAATGCTCCATTCACGGCCGCAGTCATCTCGAGCGGATTTTTTAGCGACTCCTATATCTGTGCTGGCTCGTTGATTAGCCCCAAAACTGTTCTCACTACTGCTGGATGTGCCGATGGATCCTCTGCGTCCTCATTAAAGGTACGATTGGGCAGTCTTGAACATGCTACTGGCGGCAACTTGCAGCAGGTCACGAAGATCATCAAACATCCGAACTACAACACCAACACCCGAGATTCTGACCTTGCTGTTCTTCATCTGACGGCCTCAATTACGGATATCAAACCCGTGACAATCGCCGAGCAAGCTACGCTGACAGGGGCACCTGTTTAGCCTCTATGGTTGGGGAAGGACTGGCAAGCTGTCCAATGAAAACCCCCAAGCATTGCAACGGCTCAATACCACATTCATCTCATCCGAGGATTGCAGCCCGCTGTGGACTGATGTCAATCCAGTGGCTAGCAATATGAATTCTGATGCTGCACCGGAGAAGCAGCAAGGGTCCTGTGACCATGACCAGGGAGGTCCTATGGTTAACGAATCCGGTGAGCTAGTTGGCCTCATGGGTTACTACGATTATTGTGAGCCTCAGTCGGACGGTCGTCCTGACGTCAATAACGACCCATTGAGCGCGGCCGACTGGATCGCTCTTAATACCATCTGATTGGCTAGATTGACTTGGGAAATAATCGTCAACGTATTTAAACATGGTGGCCCAGTAGCCTACAGTGGAGTTTTAGAAAGTCTAAGAGAGTAGACGTGATTCTAAACTCAAACGTTACTGTTGACATGGTCATATTGCATGGAACAGTCGTATTTTGCTGGCAATGCCATACTCAATAATAGCTGTTCTATACTGGGAGATCTTGTTTCCTTTGAATATATGTGTTTAGCAACCCGGACACTAATCATGACAGAAAGAGTCCATTGCGTGGGTCAGTGGAAGAAGGCAAGAAATGAAAACAGTTGTTACAGTCCCAGCAAGTACTCCATGATTTCCTCACGGCATTGGATTGAGTACAGAAATCCAAGAACTCTTAATATTGTTCTCTTTGTTCGAGCCTGAGGCAACCAATAGAATCACGCGAAATAGAATCCACGGCCCCACCAAAGCACCTCAACTCACGATGAATGATCAACTCTGATTGTCACATAAAGAGTCCAATTCCCTCCTGGTGAGATAAACAAAACTCGACCAGACCATTAAAGAAGGAACACTCAGTCCACCTTCCCTTTGTTCCGGCATCGTGTGAGATTAGCGTTTAGCGCATTCATCCACTCGAATTCCCCCGCATCGGGTTTGATAGCCAAATTCACCCCTCAAAATGGCCGGGAAATACGCCGACGATCCAGTTTGGGCCTCTGTGGCTCCAATCCAATTGGATGATGGTGAAGACGCCGATGCTTTGCCTTTGGCTTCCATTGCCTACCCCACCGAGTACCTCGAGGCAACATCTTACCTGCGGGCCGTGATGGCTGCTAATGAGATGTCTGATCGGGCCTTGGACTTGACTAAGGATGTTATCTCGATGAACCCTGCTCATTACACTGTTTGGTAAGTGGTTGAGTTTCTTTTTCCTTTTCTAAATCCGTGTTTGAGTAATTGGAGCCATTCTAACTCTTCCCAGGATCTACCGCGCCAAAATCCTCTTCGCGATGGATAAGAATATTGAAGAAGAAGTTGCATGGTTGAACCAGGTAGCTCTCAAATACTTGAAAAACTATCAAATCTGGTACATACACTCTTTACCCCGGATATTGGAACAAAGCAAAACTAACATTATCAGGCACCACCGCCAAGTACTCATGTCCTCCCGCCAACATTTTCCCAGTCTCCCACCTAAGGAACTAGACTTCTTAATGGAAATGTTCGCTCAGGACAGCAAAAATTACCACGTATGGACATACCGCCACTGGCTCGTCCGCCACTTCAAGCTATGGGATCACCCCCGTGAAATCGAAGACGTAAACGTCCTCCTGAAAGCTGACGTCCGCAACAACTCTGCCTGGAGCCACCGGTACACGCTCCGCTTTGGTCCCCGCGCCGATAACGAGCACGACGCCGGTATGGTCAATGCGGGCGACATGTCCACCACGCCGGCTGAGAAGGGTGTGTTGGCCGTTGTCGATGAGGATATGATTGATGCGGAATTGGAGTTCGCGCAGAACGCTATTGTGCGGGCACCGGAGAATCGAAGTCCGTGGTGGTATGCTCGGGGTGTTTTGGTCGCATCTGGTAGGAGCTTAGGGGAGTGGGAGGAGTTTGCCGGGAAGTTTGTTGTTTCAGAGGATATTGTTAAGAGTTCGCATGCTGTTGAGTGGCTGGCGGATGTCTATGCTGCTGATGAGAGAAAGGGCAAGGCTGTTGAGATGTTGGGGTTGTTGGAGAAGTATGATCCTATCCGGAAGAATTATTGGGACTATCGGGTGAAGATGTTGGATGTTTCTGCCTAGGGACTGGATTTTGAATGCAAATAAAAGATTGGTCGATTCTCTAGAGCTTTAAAGCTAGCGTGTAAAAACTAAAGCCCTTACCTCGACACTGATCCTCGAGGGTGCATCGTCCGGGACATCTGGCAGTGAGAATGATGTATGGGGGACATCTAAAACATAGAAAAGCTTGGTCAGACTCATCATAATGGCTCGAACATCCTGTCAGCATGGAATGGAACACCACTTACATTTGACGCTACCCTCTTTGGAGTCAAAGCTCTTAAACAGCAGCACATCCTCAACACCTTGTCTACTCATATAGTACCATTGACAGGCATGACTGGGGTCATACAAAGGGTACATAAGTGTACCATTATAATCACCCCGGATCATAATAGTTTCAATCAACTTAGATGTATCAAGAGTACGTCCATCGCACACAGCAATCGGATCGTCTTCAACTGGCCCGCCTATTGGCCGCCAAATGCTAACATTGATACATTAGAGACTGAAAAGTATCTGGTAGGTATATGACCCGAGGGCAATCAATATACTCACTTTATCATTTGTACTCGACCAGAAAGCAGATGATGTGCTTCTTCAGGGAGATGATTACGGATCCGCTCTGTCAAAGAGGTCTCGAGCTCATCTCTTGTCAAAAGCGTATCTGGGCCCTGTTAGAACGTATACAAGCATGTTTTACGCATTGAGGTAATTGATCGGCAATGAGGACCTTACCGACATGGACCTGCCGAGCGAATTTCAGTAAATTCGGGTTCCTCTTTCGTCGCTCTTTGGCGCTTTTCTTCTTCCTGATCTACAAAACAAAGTAAGTATATGTCTCATGATGTTCGAGATAAAACTTCTTACTTTCCAATCAAAAATGAAAATTCGATCAACTCCTTCAATCTCCTTTCTCAGGATTGCTTCACATTCCGGTAAAAAGACATTCCGAACCTGGTCAGGGTCTAAGAAGTCCTTTGGTTGTGTGAATAATGGCGGCGGGTGCCTCGCATACACAAAACCATTTGTCTCGAGGGTAAACTTTGTGTAATCGCTCACGCCTCGGATATCTTTGATAGTCTCAGCAGAGTCTCCTTTATGGAAGACCAGATTGTGGGCTTGTTCATCATTTTTCTTCTTGCGACCGAATTGGGCGATTCGATATGGTCGAGTTTGATTATAGCTGTTTTGCCAGTGGAGATATGTCAACTTGGTTTGGATATCTGTAGGCATAGCACTATTTCTGGAGAACAAAAGGGCAAGGTAGGTAAAAAGACCATATCCAACATGCTTGTGGCTAAGTATCGCATTTCATGTTCCATCTTATAGATTGTTGTGGAGAGGAGCCTCAGGGTCCATGCTTAGCGCTAATGCCGGAATTATTCTTGGCATAATTATATGACTCAGTGAGAGAAGCGAGAGGCTTGCATGGCCCAATTTGATTTCGTAATGACTCAGGGTCTTCTGGCGCTAAACCTAGAGAGGATGTCGGGGTCTCGGAGGCGCTCTCTAGTTTTTAGGTGATCAAATTAATAGAGGGGTATGATTTGATGAAAATAATACAGTTACATGCGCTACTTAAATGCTATACATAGTCGTACATAGTGGGGCCAATGTGCCTACCATTTGGCCCATCCTTTTGCATCGAAGGAGGAAACTCGCGCCAAGAATGTTTAGTCCTCAGCGAGAAGAGGAGGGAAAAGGTGACCCTTCTTGGCACCTTCACCGTACTCTGAATCCGATCCATAGACCGCGGCAGAGAATCCCATCTTGGCAGGGTTGGATGTATCTACGCGGAGCATTTCCAGAAGTTCCAGCGACTTGGCGGGCATGAATGGCTGTAGCATGATGCCAGAGATGCGGAGCGACTCTGCCACGTTGAAGAGAACCCATTGGTGGTCGGGGTTCTTCCATGGCTCCGTCGCATGGAAGTACTTGTTGGTCTGATATGCATGGTCAACTATTGTCCATTGAGGATATTGGGGCTCGTTCATACCTTCTCGACGATGCTCATGATCTCCTGCAGCGCAGCACGCGGGTTCAGTCCCTTCATATGCTCTGCAACCTTGAGTGGTGTCAAGACCAACATTTTCTGGTGTTCCACATCCGCCGGGGTGGGGGCAGGGAGGTTGTTAGAGGTGGCGTCCTTGATATATGAGCCCAATTTTCCTTTAGCAAGGCCAATTGAGCGCGCTGCCAGGTTGCCAATCCCTCCTTGGAGCAACTTCTTATAATCACGAATGATGAAGGCGTTATCGTAATCGGCATCGTCGGAGAAACCTCCTTGATAGGCTAGGAAGAATCGCATGCTATCCACGCCGAATCTGTCAATGGCGAAGAATGGATTCACCACATTGCCAGTAGATTTTGACATCTTCTCGCGATTCATAGTCCAATGTCCATGCACCAGGACGTTCCGTGGCAAAGGAAGATCCAAAGCCATGAGGAATGCGGGCCAGTAGACGCAATGGAAACTGTAAATGATCAGCAGTGAAGTCCGGGCTTGAATACTATTGCACTGCGCTTACCGAACAATATCCTTCCCGACTACATGAACATTTGCGGGCCACATGGAGTTGTTCTCTTGCCCGGGAGGGAATGGGTATCCGGCTCTAGTAAGATAGTTCACGAGCGCGTCCAGCCAAACATAGATTGTTTGGGTGTTATCACCGGGAACCGGGATGCCCCAGGTGAGTCGCTCTGCTGGCCGTGAAATCGACAGGTCCTGCAGTCCGGATGAGACAGATTGAATAATGGACGTTGAATACTTTGATGGCGTGATGAAAGAGTCTTCTCTCTTATAAAGCTCAAGCAGGCGGTCCTTAAATGCGGACAGGCGGAAATGATAATTGGTCTCCGAGGACCATTCAACCTCCTTTCCAGTCTCAATTGAGACCTGATAAGATTGTGAGCAGCCATGATCGATGTGGGCTGGTGGGGGAAAGCTTACCATTCTCTTTCGTCCCGTCGCTGGATCTAGGGAGTTTTGTACCTGAGTTTGCGGGTAGAAAGTCTCGTCGCTGACGGAGTACCACCCCTCGTGCTTAAAAGTGTAGATATAACCTCGGTGTTGAAGCATTTCCTAATCCTCCATTAGTTGTATCCTTGCCAGTGAGCGAGCCTGCCTACCCAGAAATATTGTACAGCCTCCCGATGCGCCGGATCAGTGGTTCGAATAAAGTGGTCATTATCGAGGTTTGCAGCTTTGGCTAGGGCCTATCACAGTTTAGAATTAGTCTGTTGTCCAGACAGATCGATTAGGATACCGTACCTCAAAGGTTCGGCAGTTCATGTCGCAGAAAGCCTGGGTATCCATCCCCGCTGCGAGGGCTGCTTGCTGGATCTGACAAGACTGTCAGTCAAATTGTCCCTCCAATCTCATGAATATCCCTGGTACCTTCATTCCATGTTCATCAGTTCCAGTCAATAACTGAGCATCGGTGTTTCCCAGTAGAACCTGCCATCGTTTCAAGATATCGGCGATGACCATAGTATAGAAATGGCCGACGTGTGGTGCTATCACAGACCAAAAGGTTAAACATTGTAATTGACTAGCAGCGGTAAGATTTGCTTACCAGCATTGACGTAGAAGATCGGCGTGGTCACATAATACGGCTTTTTGAATTCCCCCGGAGTCTGAGCCGGAGTCGTCGCAAGTCCCCGCTGGAAAGTCCTAGGACTTCCATATTTGCAGGCGGTGCAAGTCCATGACCGTCGAGAACTCAAAAAAAAGCTGGTCCTTGGGAGGACACGGAATGGCGCTCTTATGGAAGCCATTGGGAGCGTTGCGGAGAAGAAAATCAATGTCGCATGTTATTCCGCATCGCGCTCCGGAAGTGGTCCAAGCTCCCGCTCGTCATTTTTCTTTGATTCCCCACGCCTTTCCTTCACCCTCACAATAAGAGCAGAGCCAGTGAAAAATCCTGTTCCTGGTACATATCTACATTCACGAAGTGTACATGAAGGATCCCCTCTATACATGCTCTGTCTTTTATCTTCGCCATTCTTCAGATCGTCGCAATGTCTTCTGTAAGCGACGACCAGCTGGTCAAAGTGTCCACTGAGGGTATTTCAGCGCCCCAAACCCCTACCATTGTCGCTTGTACTGATCGAGGTCTCTAGCCGCCACCGAGCTTGTTCAAACATTCTACCAAGCCCTCTGTTCCAATCGCGAGTCTATCGCCTCCTTCTACGCCCCCATACCCTCAAAAATCCTCTTCAACGGAAACACTGTGGCAGACGGTGCTGCGGTGCAAGATATCTTCGTCAATCAGATGCCACACGCACACTACGAAGCCCAATCATATGACTGCCAAGTCATCAACCGCGCATACCCCACCGTTACCGAATCTGGCATCAAACCGGCCGCACAGATGACCATTAAGGACATGTCGATACTGGTGATTGTGAGCGGACATGTGCGATATGGCGAGAACCGCGATCAGCCCCAGCGCGGCTTTAGTGAAACCTTCGTCCTCGTACCCAACCCGTCTGCTGAGCGTGGCAAGCGCCGACGAGACTGGTTGATCCAGAGCCAAAACTTCCGCCTTGTCGTCTGATATGTGTCGAGTGTTGCATGGAAACAAAGATATGGATGAACAATTTGCTTATATTTTGTCGCTCATTGTGACGGCGATAGTTGTGAGCTAGAAGATATCTCTATGCCATCTTCAGGCATGAAACCTTTGCTGGACAAGAAGCTTATCAGGAATTAATGAGTTGATGAAAAGCGCGATTGCGAAACAATTGGGGAATTACACATGAGAACACATTTGAAGGATTGAAGACAACGAGACCAAATCACCGCTCGGCCATCACGACTTGGATACCGGGGCTTTGGAATTACGCAGGATCCGCAGATTGGCTTTGACTCTCTCTAGCAATTCTTCCCGGCTTGCATTTTCGCTCGGCAAAAGCCCCCGCTGCAATATAGTTAGTGAGGGTCTCACGATTCAAGGGATCTGGAACATACCACACGAAGCCACCTTCTCATCTCATCGACAGTCCAGTCCTCGGGATCTTTCCAGTCAGCATGTATTTGAATATTTGTCTTGCTTGTTGCTTACTTCCTTTGGGGTCGGCTTCACTGGGGAACATGTCGGAGCCCCAGATGGACCAGGCTGCAACGGCCGTCACCATACCTGCAAACCCTATGTCGAAATAGAATGTTAGGAGTTTTCTACATGACTGCAATTCATTGTTGTATATTCACCCATGAATAGGTTCTGAAAAAACCTTGTTAGCTATACTCAGTGTGGTTTCAGCAGAGTGGAGTAAGTACCTTAGAGTTCATCGCGCGATCCAGTGGCGTAGGCATCTTGACTTTTTCAATGTACAAACGGTTGAAGCCGCTGTAAAATGTGAATAGTAGGAGTTAATAGTAATATTCTCTTTGGTATAAACAAAAATTCGAACAGGCGACGTGTTGTCTAGAGCTTGAAGTGAGTTTGGACAAGTAGACCACTTAGAGAGATGCACCGCCACCTCACGCCACTTGCGCCACATCAGGTCGCTGCTGCCTTCCGATCTACACGCATCACAATAGCTTCCTTCCTACTCAGTCTCCTTGGATTCATACTCTGGGAAGCTACACTAATAACTAAATACAAGTTTAAAACTATCTTTGCAATGAAATTCGTAGTTTGGCTTCACGGCCACCTTCTAACTATACTCCACTCGGTCGACACCGATTCTCAATGTACATTTCCTGGCATCAGTAAGCTTCAGCATGGAAGCTGTCATTTTCTTTACAGCTGTTACCTTCGTGGTCGCTATGGGAAGTGCGGTCATTCAGGGGTGAGTGTATCATTTCTTCGTTTGTCAACAGTCTAACAGCCACCAGCATAATCTTCTGGAAACGCCATCGAATTCGCTTCCATGTTACCAACAAAACACCGTCTATCAATAGCTGCGACCTGGAGAGTCAAGGCAGCGGTCTACATCCCCAAAATGCGACAACATGTCCGCATGTCGTTGCCACGCCGATGCAGCGTTTGCGACATGAGAGCATCAACCCCCGCCGGTGGCCTTCAAGATGTTATGATCCTGCCAATCCCCTTTGGACTTCCGCTGATCGACGACACCAACCTAACACAATTGCTACTTTTGCACCAGGACCAACCCTCGAAGGGATATCGGAACGTTGCCCGTCGCCGACTACCATTAGCCTCGTGCACCTGACACCCGCCACGAAATCACGTGACCACCAGGGCTTCGTGGAGCAAAAACCCTAATCCGATCCACACAACTCCATCTTGACTGCGATTCCTCACCATTGCAACCTCAATCCGCATCAACCGTCACCATGCCTCGCGAAGTCTCCGATATCAAGCAGTTCATTGAGATCTGCCGCCGGAAGGACGCTTCCTGTACGTTTCGCCCTTTTTTCCGCTCGGAGAGGAGCCCGTCATGAGACGAGAACCCGGCATTGAAGACTAACAACAATTGCCTTTACAGCCGCCCGGATCAAGAAGAACGGCAAGACCCAGCAGATCAAGTTCAAGGTCCGCTGCGAGCGCTTCCTGTACACCCTTGTCCTCAAGGACTCCGACAAGGCCGACAAGCTCAAGCAGAGCCTTCCCCCTGGTGCGTCGAACCCCACACTTCCACCCGATCACTACTGCCCGTGACTCTATGTTGGAAGCCTGTTCGAAATCAATTGCGATTGAAGGAGGCAACGAAATTGGGAGCACATCATGAGACGAATTCAAGATCATTTGGACCTCAACTAACATCTACTTTTTGCTCTACAGCCCTCAAGGTTGTCGACGTCACCAACGGCGACAAGAAGAAGTCCCTGTAAATTCAGTGACAATGGCATAAAAGGAGGCATGGAGTTCGGTGCGAATGGTTGTCGATGAATACAAGACCAACTGTTGGAGGGATGAATGGCACGGCCTTGACTCTCTCTGCGAGCCGACACAGGGGAGGTGGAAATGAAAAAAGACGTCAACCTTGCGTTTGTATACCGCTGTGATAATCCACCGGTCAAACGAACTCGCATTTTCCGGACGCACTCGAGGATCGCTTTTGTCGGAGCTTCCAGTCCCTACACACCAATGAAAAAAACAGTTGAAACATCTTTACTGGGCTTCTTGTGCGCTTTATGCGGATAATTGGCTTGTCCATCTTAATGGCATCAATACTAAGCATTCCATAACTTGATGCACCCGTTCATTCTGTGCCAACAGTAGATTGGAACTTCCGTAAGGTGCTACGTAGACAGTCGAGCCTTTTCAAATCATGTCACGTATTCCAGGCCAAGGAATCTTGTGGTCTGCCCATGGCCCTACTACCACCTGGGCACATAAAAAAACAGAAACTTCCCCGCATGCTCTCAGAGACTGTTTATCGAACCACAACGCCGAGTGCTTACTAAATTCAGTCAACTCGCCCGAAGTCCTGTTCAAATTGTACATAGTATTTACGTGCCTGAAAACAAGGGAAATCCTGTGATTATGACTCGACTTTATACACGATGCAAAGCTCAACGTTGTTAGTAAGGAATGTATATATAGGAAGGAATAAGGGTGTCTTTACAAGAATTATCGGAAAGTCTTGCCGGAATTTGTTTTGTAGGTTTTGGCGCATACTAAACCCTTATGAGCAAGACGTCGACAGTTCTGTTAGGATATATAGGATCAATTAATGCTCGACAAAAGACTAGGGTAATCAATGGAAGAATATGAGCATACTACATATTGGAGAATGTGTCGCAAATTTTGAGTTCCCTTCCGAATTAGTGCTCACTTGCCGCTTTCTGCTCACTGGCATTACATAAGCACTCTGACCTGCTCACTGCGCGCTCATTGAGCATCGCCTCTGGGTAAGGACCCGCCCTCCACCCGACCCTCGCGGATGGAGGGCGGGAGATGCCGGCCCTTTAATCGTTTTTCACGAGGTCTAGTCACGTATGCTTCGCTCGATTGAACAAGACTAACGAAAGCCCCCCGCAACTGTGCTTGAACTAACATGCTCGTTCTTCTTAATCAATTGCAAGACTTCGGTATAGGCTAGTGGCTAAGCCATTTGAGCTTTTTTTTTTTTGTATTTTCAATTTCCATTGTCTTACATCCATAGTCTAAACTGATATCCATCATAGTGGGGAACCCTCTGTTATCTTTTGTTACGGAGTAGACCTGCAGAAGTTTTCCGACTGTATTGTGACACCTGTTTTTCAGTACGCTAGGATGCATGGGTAGTATATCCAGCACCTTGAAAATAGTATTGGATAGCAAGCTTATTCACCTCTATGATCTGCACATACAAATGCTGCCTATGAATATCTCGTACAACCTGCGCTAGCCTCTGTTGTTGTTTTGTGTTGCTGGATCGACCCGCACACCTTCGAGTGTGCTGCCAACGAGCTTTCCCCTTTTCACTAGTTAAATAGTCGGGCTATCCGCCTTCTTCAATGGACACACACCAACACCACCATAATCCGCTCTGTCCTGCACATAGTTTGAACATATTCTTTGCTTTATTTTATCCGAATTTTGACTACATGCATATCATGCGTCCACCGTCCCCCTGAATTCGAGGAAAGGTCTCGTCATGTCAGAATATCAATATCGGCAGAGACCAATCGGGTGTCACAATTGCCAGCAATATGAGCATGTCCGCTGTCGGTACGGCCGCCCTAGTGTCTGCACACGTGTGCCAGGGACTACGGAAGACAAGAATGCGCTGCATATCATGGAATACGCGGGAATTTTGGAGGCCATCACCAAACTTCTGGCTAGACCTTAACAAAACCGAGAGCTGCAAAGAGGCAAGACACACCAGGTGGAGCATCAACCAACAGATTCGTTGGGATCTAGCCACCTTTAGTCCCAGAGAGGCTAGCTTCCCCATACTGATCTCGGCAATAGTTGGAATTCAAACTCAATCCACTGCACTATATTAGAACGCAATGTTCTTCTCCCCAGATAGTTCATTTTTGACCCCTTTTCTTCTTCAATGATGTTATGCAGCATACGAATAGTGCTTGGATGATCTTGCAATCTGTGCAGCTAGCACCCTTGGTGCGTACATTTCACCATCAACATGCTAGTTACTACTAGGCGTGGGCACGGCACACTAGTGGCAATTGACCAACGCTAGCACTCGAGGGCCCACAGTAGATTACCGCCATGGCAGCTGGCCTCTGAGAACAATACATTTATGTAAAAGTTTCTTACTTGATGAAGCTCTGGACTTGGCAAATTCTTCATCCACCAGCTCCCATTGGAGCGAGGGCTTTTTTTCAGACGGCCGTTCATGCAGGGATCCACACTGATAACAGATGGCCGAGTACTTAACCCTGGCGGCGCATTGGATCTCTGAAACTTTTTTTTCCCCAGCCTGATTAACTTTGTTTCTCAACCAAAATCATTCATAATGACTTTTAATGAGAAGGCAAACGTGGTCGACACCGAGCTGGGAAGCCCTCGGGACTCGATCGAGGAGCAGGAGGTCTTCAAGAAGGACACGGATGGCGTCAGCTTCCGCAATGTTGGTTGGTTCAAGGCGTGCATTATCATGGTGAAGGTCCTCTTCGCCACTGGTGTGCTGTCACTGCCATCTGCACTGTACTCTCTCGGTGCCGTCGGTGGCTCGATCAGTATCGTCGCCTGGGGCGCGTTCAACACCTACTCTTTCGTGATTCTCGGCAACTTCCGCAAGAAGCACCCTCACTGCCACTCCATTGCTGATATGGCAGAGGTTGCCGGCGGCTGGTTCGCAAAGGAACTCACTGGTATTGTGTTCCTCATCGGCTACGTCCTAGTGACTGGCAGTGGTATCATTGGAGTGTCAACGGCACTAAACGCCCTTTCGCACCACGCCGCATGCACCGTCTGGTGGTCTTTGATTGCGGCAGTTGCAATTGTCGCGACGGCTTCGGTCCGCAAGCTCCAGCATGTGGGCTGGCTCACATATGCAGGATTCATCTCGATCTATGCTGCCGTTCTGATTGTTGTCATTGGAGTCACAACGCGAGACCGGCCAGCCGCCGCTCCCCAAGAAGGCCCTTATGAACTTGGTTACCTTGCCATCAACAACCCCGGATTCGCTGCCGGCATGGTCGCCTCCAGCACTATCTTCGTCTCTTCGGCTGGTACCAGCGCCTTCATCCCGGTGATGTCGGAGATGCGGAACCCGAAGGACTACAAGAAGTCGCTCTATCTCTGTATGGGCTTGGTTACTGCCTCGTACCTTGCTTTCAGTTTGGTTGTTTACCGCTGGTGTGGACAATGGGTGGCCAGTCCGTCCTTGGGTGTACGTATTCTCGCCTCTGCAGGTATCATGTCGAATGTCATCAGCTAACAATTCTTGTGTACAGAGCGCCGGACAGACGATCAAGATGGTGTCTTACGGTGTTGCACTGCTAGGCCTGATCATCAGCGCCACGATCTACCTACACGTGAGATTTCCATATCCAAATCTGATTTTGCCATGCTGACTCTGTTTTCCTCTAGATTGCGGCCAAGTACATCTTTGTGCGTATCTTGGCTAACACTCGCCACCTGCAAAGCAACACGTTCATCCACTGGGCTACCTGGATGAGCTGCACGATTGTCCTCGGAGCCATCTCCTTCATCCTCGCGGAGGCCATTCCTATCTTCAACTATCTGGTTGCCCTTGTTGGCTCCGTTTGCTTTGCGCCTCTGGCCATGTCCCTCCCCGGACTCCTGTGGTTGTACAGCAACGGCCACTACCGGAAAGGTACCTTCATGCAGAAAATCATTTACGTGCTGCACTGGGGAATGGTTCTACTGGGTGTCTTCTTCCTCGTCGGCGCCACATACGGTGTCATCATTGAGATCATTGATGCCTACAATACCGGAACCATTGGTAATTTTTCCCGCCTCCGAACCGAAAATTTTGAATTAACATTTCTCCTAGGCTCCGCTTTCAGCTGTGCTGATAACTCGAACTCGTCTTAGACACGAGTCCTTCGAGAATAATTCGTTCGGTCGAGCTGCATAGGAATCAGCTCCCAGCGGAAGAATACATTCCCAACTCCGAGAGTGGGCGATATAATGTGCGCCCTGGTGGTTGTAATGAGTTATACATATGTAATGAGTTATCATAATGAGTGGTCACATAATTTCATCAGATTTTTGTTTACAAGCCTCGTCTAATCCACCACGGGTTCTCTTTAAGGCCCGAGCCAACAGTAGTACCCACTTCCAAGGTTGGAGACCCCGGACGGTGTTCCCCGAGTCCAGTCTAAACTGCATTGAGTATAGTTCTATGCAACATGCTGCCACAAGGCGTAAAATCCACAGTTGATTCCTTCCACCTCCGATTATTTTCTTCAGTCGAGTCTGCAGGGCAGATTCTTACTTACCCCTGCTTCCGTTAGTTTTTGCACGTGCATATCACACATAAGGTGCCTCGTCACGGAAACAATCAGACTCCACAAACGATCGCGAGTCCGGACTTCATTGGATTCTGACATCCCGTGTGGATCCATCCACACGTGTTAACCCTCGGCTGCTCATCTTTGGAGCACGCGGACGAACTCAATTCTGGGTCTCGGTGGTGGAGACCTATACCTTAGTGGTACATATATGTTTAGCGGCCTCGTGTAGGTTTCTAGCTGCATGTGTGGATTCTTCAAGTCGCGCTGTATCCTGGCCCCACAAAGATGAAAAGAAAAAAACGCTACATAGCCCCTTAGGCAGTGTCTGTGTCTTCATACGTTTTCATAGCAGAGCGAAGCGAGGCTATTATGGAATGTTGTGCGGGTGGGGGCGTGTTGGAAAAACTACCCACTGGGTGGAGAATATCAGGCTTCTTTAAGCCACTATCAACTTAGGTGTCAAGTGTCAATCAGGCATCTGGCTGTCGACTAGCTTCAGCCTGTTTATGGCCTAGGCTCCACCTGAACGAGCAGACCAATTAGTTTTTCATAAAGATAGTAGAGATACGAAGACCTAGCTGAGGGCTGAGGAGAGATATTAATATTGCTTCAAACGTAATTCTACTTTATCACGCATCAATTAGGTCACTTGTTGCCCAGATCTCGATCTTACCCTAGAAGGTACGCCTGAGAACACTTTTTACTTTTGTATACAAGTCAATATACCCTCTTTTCTCCTTCATAGTAATGTAGAGACAACAGAGTTCAATGTATCTCTTATGATGCTTTAATATGCGTAGGGTCTTTGTTATAGTTGGTCTCTTGGCCGCCGCTACTGCCGCACATAGTGGCTGCGGCCCAATCACCTATGGCAAAGTTGGATAGAATCAGTGAGCGTTTTACTCGGGGATGGAACAGAGAGCTTCCAGGGGGCGGTCACATACAATGTAGGGAGCATGCCTTTCAGTGTGCAGTGGGCGCCTTCTACTCAGATACACATCTCAATATTGTAGCTGTAAATTCCATCACCAATACAGGGAGTGTTCTGCTCGGGACTTGCGGGTGTCAAACAGAAAAGGGCCCTTTAATCAACTAGAAGAATCATCATCATATATTGATTATTTCCAATGAGAGTAAAATGGGGTCTAGTTGATGTTTGAATGTCGTTGGAAGATCTATTAACAAAGCGCTTGATAGAATGACACGACAAAAGGGACAAGAGAACAAAGCTCTTTATGAAAAAGATCAGCTCAAAGCAATAATCGGAATGTCTCAAGCAAACCACTTATATAAACATGCTGAGTTCCGCCCAAGTTCCTGCCCATGTCTAGAACAACTGCCCATTCACAAGGTTCAGCATGGACCAACTTATCCTCAAACTCAGCCAGTTGAATCTCAATCATACCCATCTTGATCTTGAAGATGAAATATGTTCCCAAGACTCATCCCAAGAAACAGAGAAACCCCTTCCCATGTACCCAATTGGCGTCAACGACGATACAAATCCATCATCACCTTTATCAAGCAATCCACCAAGCAACCCACCAACACTCTTCTCCACTCCTAGCATCTCAACAAATACCACTGAAGTTTCACCATCACCATTTCCCCAAAGCCGTCTGGATACATTACTGAATAACCTTCTGACAGAACCGGAATACTTAACCCATCCCAACCTCTGCCGAATCCGCCAAATCGCGCGATCAACAGACGCAGCCGCAGCATTCGTCGGAAAGTTCCTTTACATCAACAGACGCTTCCACCACGAGCTAGAAACTGCCTTCCTAGGACCCTATCGCGATGCGCAGCGCGGACGAAAAGCCCCGCTCAATAAGCTCGTCTCAATCACCGGATGGCCGGGTGTGGAACCAGATGTAATCACGGGCGCGATTCTGGATGATTGTCCTGGATGTTTTGATTGGATTCGCAGACGACTTCCTGGCATAGATTGCTATGGATGCAATGTGTACGGGTGGACCTATGTTGCTATTGCTGTGTATGCTCGTTCGGTCCAGATACTTGAGTACATGTTTGCTTGGGACCATCCTGTTGGTACGATGAATTTGATTCTTTGCATGCCAGCAAATGCGTTTCAAATGACTTCTTTTCCGACTCCATTGTCGTTGGTGGCTTGGCAAGAAGATTTGCAGTTTTTGGAATGTTTGCTTGAGTTATGGAAGCCTTGTCCTGAGAGTCGGATTCGGAAAGGTCTTTCTTCCGTGGACAAGTTCTTTCTCTGTACATTCGTTACTGAAGAAGTTGCTGTTCGACTTGCTGAGATTGGGTTTCCTATCCAAGATACCATTCTTTCTGATCTAGATCGATCTGGTTCTTCTTTTACCAGGTCTGCGACTTCGTGGCATGCTGCTGTGCAAAATGGACCTGGCTTTTTGGAATACTTGGAGAGGCATTCAAAGATCTTGAAAGGTTCTCTGAATGCCAATGGCGAATCTCCTCTTCATTATGCAAGGCGGGCTAATCGAGTTGACTCTGTACTTTGGTTGCAGCAGCATAGCGATGCGCCTGGGATGTCTTTAAGATAGTTGCAATAAGCGATATTGCTCCATCTAATACGTGAATTCTGTAGTCGAATTTATTTATATCCACATTACTATATACTCTGTAAAATCTATTCCTTTCGCTGATAATCCAACTCAACGTAGCCCTCAACTCCAGCAACCCCCAAAGCCTCGACAAACCCACTAACCGCCAAATCCAACCTTCTCAACTCGAACTCCCCAAAGAAGTTCGGCTCGGCAGAAACCTTAACAAATCCAAGGCTTTCAAAAAGCGCCAAGCTCCTCACATTCTCCTGTCCAATCTTAACACTCAGACACTGCAGCCCCAATCCTTCTGCCCCAGCAGCCTGCACCACCTTCTCCCTTTCACCCTCATCAAGACTCTGCACAAACTCCTCCAAGATCTCGACCTGTTTCTCCGCAATATACCTCATAAATACCAAAACCGAAGCCTTACCGAATCCCCGTCGCTGATTCATTTTCTCGGCTACCATTAGCTCGATCTCGCCCACAATTTGTGGGGGCGCATCTCCGTCTTCGCCATCTTCGACACGGAGGAAGAGGTTGATATCTCCGATCATGTTTGCCGCAGACTCATCCTCGGGACACAGTTTGATTTGTGTTGAGTTGGTGCCGGGCTGTGTTACTGGCCGGCAGGTGATAAATGTCAGTTTGTCCGCGTCTTGGCGCCAGCTGCGTTGCATGGAGTATTCTTCTTCAAGAGTTAATGGTTCTGAAGCGGTTGCTTCTTGGATTTCCTAGTGCCAAAGTTAGTATGAGAATGTTAAGTTATTTGGGATGTGGGGTTCCCAATTCCACTTACCTCATCTTGCATCCATTCGTGATAGCGGGGAACATGCCATGTTGAGTATGGGACGAGTAGAACCTTGGAGGTCGAAATGGCTATTTAGACGAAGTTAGTATGCAATATGGACTATGTGGCTGCATGAATTGAGTTCCCTTCTGAGCTCGGAGAGATGGTTAAGGTCTGTGTGTGGAGGGGATATAAGTGCGTACCAGTTTCAGCATTGAGCAACATCAGGACGGTACAGATGAGGCTTTTTTATGCTCCAAATATCAAGTACGCCAATGACTTCAAGGTTTAAGTACTTGAGGGATATTCTACTGATCTATGTGCCTTTGGTGGTCAAGCATGAAATTTTGGCAAAGTTGCGCTCCGCGGGTATGATTTGTGAAGTGGGGCTTGGCAACTTTAACGTCTAATCAAGTACAAGTATTTTCAGATCCAGACTCCAAACTCTCATACACAAAGACAACAGATTCTCCATATCAGAACAGTGTGAGGCAACATCAGCAGTTCTCCGTTTTGATCAATCCCACCAGTCCCAGTCCCAGTCCCAGGTTTCCTGTCAATCCCAAATGCTGGCTCATTCCCGTGTGTTTTTCGAACATCCTTTTTCTTCCTTTCTTTTCTTTTGTTTTGGCCGGTGCTTCTTCACCGCATGCCGTCGTTGTAAACCTGTGGCTTGTGCCTCCACACCACAATGAGATAGAAGGTCTGTTGTGAGGAATTGAAAATCTGGTCGAGACCTGGGGGGGGGGGGAAGGTCAATGTGATGGTTGTGAGAACTTGTGACCCGATCCAAACTGAATTTGTCCTGACACTCAGCTTGTTTGATGTATGGTTGATTGTAGCTGAGTGACGCCTGTTCAGAGAGGATGAGCCACAAGCCATTGTCAAGAAGGTGATTGAAACCGGGGGCAGGAGGGGAAGGTCGATGTGGTTGTTGTGACCCAAGTCCATACTGAATTTGCCCTGACACTCAACTTGGCGATATGTGGCTTGTGGTTTGTAGCTGAGTTGTGCCTGTTCAGAGGGACTTGGGCCAAGCAACAAGGTGTTTCTCTGAGGCTGGGGACGAGTTCAAGGACTGTGTTTCCAGGTGCCGCGGAGTTGATTCAAGGATCCAGGGAAGAGTGGCTTTTTGCAGACACAGATATTGGGGTAAGATATTGTGAGAATTTGTGGCAAAAAAAGAGCTTGAAAATTCTGACAGGTTAGACCAGAGTCACAATGAATGGAAATGATCAGTCAGAAGGTACCTGGAATCTCGTCGCAGTGAGTTGGGCCTTTGTGATTGTAGTGAAAAGCGTGCTGATCAATGTGACCAAGATGTGAATGATAATGAGCACTCAAGAACTCTCTGAGGATCATCAGCACAAAGCAACAAAATAAGGGGAAAAAGCAAGAGAATAAAGTAAACAAGCATGTAAACATATGTGTTGAAGAAATTCTGCAGAACCTGAAGTGGCTAAGAGATGGATGTAATGAATGTCAACAAATGTGAGTGGGTTGATGGGGAAAAGGAAGTCCAAAAACCAAAGAAGAAAGGGAAAGCAACAGAGGAGGAGGAGGAGGAGGAGGAGGAGGAGGAGGGGAAGGGAAGGTAGGAAAATGAAGTAAACAAAGATGCAAATGAAAGAAGAGAAATATGAACATACATGTTGGAAGACAAAAGTCTGCTGAGAGAAGGACATCATGGGTGTGACGGATGTCAACAAAGGTGAGTGGATTGATGGAAGGAATTCAAGAGTCAAAGTCCAAAGAAGTAAGATGGAAGATGGAAGTTGAAAGGGATGGAGAGTAAATGTGGAAGGAGGAAGGAAGAGGGAGATCAGAAGAGAAGCTGGAGGTATTTATACCCTTGGGGGAAGGGAGAGTGTCCCAAGATCATACTTCATACCCCAGGATCACACTTGATATTCAGGATCGACCAATCGCACGAAACATCATCAGGACTGCAAGATCACCCTCCCCCAAGATGGACCTATCAAACGATTATGCATTCTATGAGGAATATATCTTTTCAATCAAGCTTCGCATGACACATGCCATTCAGTATTGGCCCACCAGCGGATTTTGTGCATCTGTTATAGACCTAACCACATCCTCAAGGACTATGGACCAATGGATAGCAGTGCATGATTGATTGGAATGTAGTCATGTCATTAGCCTATTTCGAATGCTATCGATCTATTTTTTCTCCTCTTGTCCTGCAAAAACACCAAACCGGATAACCTCAACCTCCAGAGTCTCAGAATCAACCAGAATCAGCTCCCCAGTTTCCTTAAAGCGTGGAAGAGATAGTAGTCGGACTCGAGGTACAGGTGTCTCGCCAGCAGAGTCTGTCATCTCGGTGTCACCACCATCGAGGCGGAGAGGAAGGTCACCGTCTATCACGGCAGTCTTGAAAGAAGGTTGGTTTCCTGTGAAAAAGATATGCGGACAGGACTCAATAATAAATGGATCGGTTTCTTGGAAAGGATAAGACCCTAGGACATTGTTAGTATGTAGATATAAGGTATTTGTAGAGGCATTGAACATACAGAGCGTGTCCGGGGCTGTGGGAACTCCAATTCGCCACCGGAGCATTGCTTCCATAACCTGCATGCGAGCGCCAGAATCGTCCGAGTCTTTGTCTGCGTCTCCATTCTCACCTGAGAAGTCGAGGTACCGCAAAACATCGTCGACATTCTGGCCGCTACATCCCCACACTCGCCAGCCTTCCACTTCGCCCTCCCAAGGATTGGTGACGCTGTCAAACCAACCTGCTTCCGGGTTTTCTTCGCCGGATGGTGGAGGTGCAGCATATGCTCTGGAATTTGGAAACATTGTACGATGAATGCCTTGTTGAGGAAGGGAAAAGTTTGCTGGGTCTGCCTCGCCTGGCATCAGGGTGACGGGGATACTTGGTAGAATTTCCGATAAGAAGCTGTCCAGCTGTGTAATGGGTGAAGAATTGTATGCCGAAGCGTCATATCCGTACTTTCTCGGGACAACCTTCTTCTTTGTGGCGTTGTCCGTACCAGCTGATGCTACATCGGTTATCACGCTAGCTCCGAGAGAATTACCCGCAATGATGAGCCGTGTGATCTTTGAGGCACCCGCTGAAGGGCCATTGTCCTCATTTCCAGAGAACCCTGTGTACCCAAGAAGATACTCTGTAAGCAACTCCAATGCAAGCGTATCACTCGATGTCCCTGTAATCCCAAGTCCACTGACAAAAGCAATCTTGCCAGATTCTTTTGGAGCTGCGTCTTTGCCATTATGTTTTGGTCCTTCACTGCCCCATCTTGGTGGTTGTGGGGGCAGGTCTGGAACTTTGATGTCGATAACCTCGAAATCTCCATTGGCATTTTCTGTTCCTAATGCCGCAACGACAGTACCAGTAGTGAGGTGGACGGATGAAAGGAAGTCTCCAGCCAGACGAACACGGCCAGACGCATCCTCTAGGGTAGTCTGGGTCAATGCTGGGTTGGATGAGTCGACATAGGTACGGCGTGGAGGTGGTGCGGAGGTAAAATTCTAGGCGCTGGTCAGATGTATCCAACAAACTTCAATATTTGTTGAAGCCTACCTCTTTGGTGAGATCATCCAGAATGTTGGGCTTCATTGGCATATCCATGTACACTGTGCCGGCTACCCAGCAAAGCTCACCCTGTCGCACATCAAGCACTCGATCCACTCGTCTTGCACGCTCTCCTGCGATCTGTTTAGTGCAGAGAAACATTGTTAGCCAAACTCTGCCGCAGAACACGCGAATCTCTGATCGAGGGATAATCATACACTGATACCCTCCCATGCCTCCGTCGCAATCTTCTCCACCGCGGGCTTCAGCCCTGCGAGCCGCAGGAAGTACATATCGCCATACTGCTGTTTATAGTGCCGGCCGGGCCCAGATGGGAGCTTGAATGTGTCAAGGGGTCTGTAGTTTGAGGGAGTACGGTAGGTTTCTTCGTATTCCTCGTTGCTATCCAAACAGAACACGCGCAATAGTCAGCCAGGTTTAAAAAGAGGACATATGGTTTTGTTTCCATGGAATCAAGCAGACTGTTAGTACATACCCAGGAGGTCTTAGAAACCCGTAGTCGTCACCTGGAGTCATTTTGTGGGTTTCAAGATCCCTTGACCTTGATGCGGAATGGAAGAGTTCGGTGATGCGGGAAACATTTGGGTGACGCGAACCCCACGCGATCTAGCGCGTCCAATTACATTCCCGCTTTAGGCATCGCGCCTTTTACCTTAATTGTGTTCAGTTCAACGCAACAGTGGAAATAGGTCTACGAATATTGTCTGAGTATTGACATGCTTAGACATTTCAAATCTACCGTATCTGTGTGTTCTTGTCGTACAGCGTAGTCGGCACGGATACCTGCTGCATTTCTCTTCTACCTTAAAGAGACTCGATTGGACATAGTACCTGGAACTCAGACCTGCTGGCAATTGTAAGATGTAGCTACTATAAAGGGTATCACAAGCTAGTGGCTAAGAGTAGCCTATGAGAAAATTTAAGAAAATGAACATAGGCTAGCTCAATTATGGAGAATTTTAAGTCGGCTATATGGTATCGGCACAAGTAAAGGCATGGTAGAATATGAAGCACGAGTTCTGAATCGACGATCGACAAAGCACGAGACTGGCTAATACGATCTATTGCCAGGGCTCAGTATGAAATGTGCATTCATAAGCTAATGACAATGCCTCGGTCCGGTTGAGCACAGCTTCCCCGCATTCTTCACCCCCGACCATCAAAATTATAGATACCCCAACATTCATACCTTGTATCCAAGTACCTGACGACATTCCGCGACATTACTTTTCTGATATTCTGCAATTCAAACACTTTTCGTCTCGCCATTGACTACAACCTTGGAACCTAAACACCTCTCATTGCTAAACAACACAACTCTAACTCCGCCAATGTCTCTCCACACGCCCCTCTGCACCCTCCTAAATATCCAACATCCAGTCCTTTTAGCTGGCATGGCCCGCGCCTCAGGTGCTCCCCTCGCCGCCGCAGTCTCAAATGCAGGTGGCCTTGGCACAGTGGGCGGGTTAGGCTACACACCAGAGCAACTATCAGAGATGCTAACGGAGCTGAAATCGCTACTCCGCGACCCATCACTACCCTTTGGTGTAGACCTGGCCTTACCACAAGTAGGTGGAGGCGCACGTGCAACAAACCATGACTACACGCACGGACAGCTAGACGAGCTAGTCGAAGTTGCGATCTCGCACGGCGCGAAGCTCTTCGTTTCGGCTGTAGGTGTCCCGCCCGAGAAGACTGTTGAACGACTCCATGAGGCGGGGCTACTGATCATGAATATGGTTGGAGCGCCGAAACATGCAGAGAAGGCATTCCAGCGCGGGGTTGATATTGTTTGTGCGCAGGGTGGTGAAGGAGGTGGGCATACGGGTGATATCCCGTTCTCGGTGCTTATTCCTGCTGTCGTGGATGTTGCGAAGAAGTATAAGAGTCCGTTGACGGGTTTGCCGGCGCAGGTTGTCGCTGCCGGTGGAGTTAATGACGGGCGCAGTCTTGCGGCATCTTTGATGCTTGGTGCGTCGGGTGTGTGGGTTGGGACTCGGTTTGTGGCCTCGGAGGAGAGTGGTGCGAGTCGGCTGCATAAGGAGGCCGTTGTTGGGGCTAAGTATGGGGAGACGAAGAGGACTTTGGTCGTTTCTGGGCGGCCGTTGCGCATGTTGCCTAATGATTACATTAAGGAGTGGGAGAGTCGGCCCGCTGATATTGCGGAGTTGACTGCTAAGGGCGTTGTGCCGATGATGCATGATTTGGAGAACGAAAAGGACGTTGATATGCCTTTCTTGATGGGAGATGTTTCGGCGGGCGTCAAGGAGATCAAGCCAGCCGGTGTGATTGTTCAGGAGATGGTTCAGCAGGCCGTGGATGTTCTCAAGACGGGCAATTCGTACATCACTGGAAATGGGCAATTGAGCAAGCTATAAATGGATCAAATCTGTCTAATTGTATTGGTGGATAATCTTTGATTGTTTGATATGGCGTGTACTTGTACAGAAACAATTGGACCTGGATGAACCAGTTGACCCATTGTGACCGATACAAAACAAAATTATTTAAAGTGTTGAACCTTAGAAGGGCATGTCATAGGCGACACATGTACCTTGAAGAGTATCAACAAACCCTATTGCCCATTTCATACCATCCACAATCGAGTCTATTTCGTATCTTAGTACATCAGGGGCTCATAAATCCCCTTGAACAGCAATGGGGCACAAGAGAGTAGTAGTCGTGTCACCGCCTCAAATCACAAAATCGAAGAATTTGGTAACATAGACAGGTCGAAAGGAAGGAAAGCAAAATATCAATCAATGGCAACCGTTCAGAACGGCATTCTTAGAAGCT
This sequence comes from Penicillium sp. VS I D KN, assembly GCA_019775415.1. Taxonomy (NCBI): domain Eukaryota; kingdom Fungi; phylum Ascomycota; class Eurotiomycetes; order Eurotiales; family Aspergillaceae; genus Penicillium; species Penicillium sp. VS I D KN. The sequence continues at coordinate 46,639 of JACWFT010000023.1, read as the reverse complement.
CGGGCCTCGAGAAGACTGGGAGGCGGAGGTGGACCAAAGACAGGCCGTTCGGCAGGGTGGGAGGTGGTACGATCGTGCTCGTCTAGCTCTCCCTCCTCGCTTAAATCTTCTTCGTCTTCGTAATCGTCGTCGTACTCGCTCTCGGTGCCTTCGTCATCGTTTTCCAAGTGATCATCGCCCTCGGCTAATCCTTCGCCGCGGCCTTGTGCCTGCATACGACGGCATAGAGCCTCGAGGTGTTGGCACTTGCGTCGCCATCGTTCGAGTTCTCCATGATTCCGAGTACGCTCTTCAGCCATTTCAAGGATGTTGCGGTTGGTTGATTCGTGCTTCCGATTAAGAGTGTGGTTCTCCTTCTCCAGACGCTTGGTCTTCTTGGACATCTCTTCCATTTCCTTCCGGAAAGTCAGGAAAAGCTCATTGCTGTTGTTCAAAGTATCCTCGACCTAATATTCGTTAGCTCAATGGCCGGCACAGAAATAACGAGGGCCTCCGTACCTGCTTGAACTTCTCTACGTAGATGTTGAGCTGACTGCGTAGTTCAGCTTCCGTGTGGGAGAAGGTAGAGACCTGCGCACTCAAAGCTCGGCCACGAACAGATTCGTTTTCGGCAGCACGGCGTTGCTCCTCGTACTTGGCGGTCAGGCTCTGGATCTCCGAGTCCTTGCTGCGAAGGAGACCCTTGTAATGAAGCTCGCGGGTGTCAAACTGCTCGCTAATAGTCTTGAGCTTTACACGGAGTCTAAAGTTCACGTGTCAGTCAAATGAGAACCACAACTGCTCCACTTTGGCGGGGGGAAGGCGTACGCTTCATCCAAGTCCGTATCCACTTTCTCGTTACGAGGATTTCCCTTGGCAGCCATAACATCTTGGATGTCGTATAGCAAAGAGTCCAATCGTTCATTCACGATCAAACGGGCCTTCTTCTCTGTGTCGTCGAGCTTTTTGTTCTCGTCCTGCAATACTTTAGTAAGCGCGATAGACCGGCCTCCGGAGGTCTAGCTTGCCTACCTTAACTTTCTTGTTCTCCTTGGTCAGTTCTCGGCACAGCTTCTCCAGCTTGTCCTTCATGGTGACAGTCTTTCCAAATTCCGATTTGCCTTTCTCTTGCTCCTTCTGCAGTTGATCGGCGCGTTTCTTGCTCTTCGCGTAGTCCCGGTCCAACTTTTTCATGTCTGCTAGCAACTCGGTATACTTTTTGGAAACAGCCTCCAGGCGTGTCATTGGGGATTCCATGGTATTGAGAAGTTGGTTCAGATCTCGAGTCGCCTTCTTAACCTCGCGCTCTGTATATTTCGGGTTAGTGACCAAGTCCAGCCTCCAGACGAAACACGTATGCAAGTGCCCCCAATATCTCAAGTTGGAGATCGCGAGGCTCCACGCACGCCTTGGTAACACGCACCGATTTCTGCTTCCTGTTCCTTCTCACCAACGGCATCCTGTTCCAACTGCGAGATCTTGGCGGCCAGTAGTTTGGATGTCTCACTGGGATCGGTGGCTTTCTTCCCCTTGTTGTTTTTCTTCCCCATAGTGGCGGACGACATATTGCGCGGGTATCCGCGGGGTCTTGCAAATCCGAGGAGGGTTCGATATGGGTTTGTAGTGGTCGCGTGGCCGGTATGAAGCCGAAAAATTGTGCAGATTCGGGGTGGATACACTCGGAGGGGGAGGTGCGGGTTCAATCGTGGGAGAGGATGGGGAGACGTGAAGAGATCCCAGAGGCAGAGCGGGCCCGGTCAAGAGCAACACCTCTGGGGCAAGTTAATAATGATTCGCCGTGCTTTCCTGTCTAGGCGGAGGTCAATGGCTCCTTCTTCGGAAGAGAACTCGACGAGGGGGAAGCCTTAGTCATCGACCCAGCCGCACGTCCAGCCACACTTATGGTTATTACACTTCCAATACGTGTGGAGCTACTTTACTCTTGACTGGTCACATAGGGGAATTTATTAGCTCCTACACTGGTGTCAGTATGTCCACAAGTTCCTCATTTGTAGGAGGGGGTTAGTGCTATTCCGGCTGACAAAAGTCCGATGGGCTCCGGACCGACTTGTGAGGTCATGTTCTCGAGCCATCCCAGCGCTCCAGCCATCTAGCCTAGTTGACGGAAAAGTGGTCTCACTGCACTTGCGTAGGTGAACATACTGAAATCTTTACACGGTATCTAGGTCTCTATCTGGTTCGGACAAAGCCAATGTTCGAATACTACAAGTTCCAATGAGGCATCATTCGCAAGAACTTAATGGTCATATATTAAAGTGGTCATCAAAAAGGCCACTTAATATGGCAGAATTGTAGAATACTAGTAACTCCCAGCTTTAATATTCACTGGTACTACTTTCCTCAATACCCTAGCTGTAGAGCCAGCTTTATTTCTAGTCCTTAGTAGCCGATCATGTAACATACCATACTAACCACGTGGTGGACCTTTTGATTTCAGCCTCAATTCAGAAAGGCATTCCTTAACAACCTTGCAATATAACGTTGTATGTGTTCAGGTCCATATAGCAAACTCCCGATAACACATAAGCGGGCCCGCTTGGCCCCCGCAGATAAGAAGTAGCACGGACTTCAAACATCCATCCTTCTCTAAATGTAAATGTCACGCCAAACACCATGGATAAACAGATCAGAACAGCTCGGGGACCCAAGCCGACGAAGGCTTGTGGTGAGTTACATAATTTCCCATACCTATGCAGCACGCCACTAACTATACAGCCAGTCAATTGTCGGCGACTAAAGGTATATCCTGCGTGGGTATAACTCTGTGACCGTGCGTTAAAAATTATCTTCAGATGAAATGTGAAGTCTCGGGGGCTCCCCCTTGTCGTCGATGCCGCCATACTCAGAATGCTTGCGTTTTTAAACCTCGGGCTAATGTATGTTGTTTATGATCACCATTGAACGGCATGCGCAATGTCGGTACTTACTTTGTGTCAAGGCCTCTGCACTTCATGATTTACTTGACCTTGAGGAGACAGACTTATTCAATATACATCCGACAATGCGTGACCATCAATCGATTCTGGACCGATTAGATCGAATTGAATCTGCCTTGGGCATTGAACGAGATATTCTAGAGGACCCTGTTGTTTCTCCAGTCTCACCAACAGAAGAAGGTGGCCCTTTTATATCCATGCAAGGAGCTTGGGACGCCGTTGCTCAGCTGAGATCCATTACTCGACCAGTACAGGAGGAGGCCATTTGGGCGAGACCAAATGTCAAAAGCCTCTGGACCTCGTAAGTCAATCCCGGGATTCATGTAGATCTCCTGGGATGACGAACTCACTGGCTTTACAGATTCCTAAAGAATCTACCACTGCTTCATTTCTTGAAGAATCGAGATGCCTTCAATTTCCCAACACCGTTGTTGTTAGCTGCAGTTCTATACATCGCCGCTCTCCACCACGGATCTTCCGAGATGGCCTCCCTAGGAGCGGGCTATTTTACGGCGACTTGCTGCGCAATAGCCGAGCTGGCATCCCCAAGTATAAATCCCGCCCTCTCTACTAGAAGGGAAAAAGAATCATTAGATATTACGAGAAGCAAAGCGTTCCACGATATCCTTGGTTTGATCATGGCAAGTCTAAGCTCCGAAGCTTATATCGAAACGACCGGCCTGTGGATCGCAATGGGATACCGACTCTGGTTAGACCACTGCCCCTTCGACCTGGAAACGTCAACGTTAGATTGGCGCGGTCTATTTTCTGGCCTTCAAGTGAGTTTTGTTTGGAACCCTGAAGGTTATTTGGCTATACTCATGTTTCCAGGTCATAGACATTGAACATGCGTCAATACACATGTCCTATCCTCTCATTCCCCGCCAACCACCAACACTTGGTATCCACCGGCTAGACAGCCACCAAGGGAATGCATTTCAAGGTCTGGCCGAAATGATGCACTTTGGTCTCAGCCACTTTGTGGGAAGAGACTTGCCGACCATTTGGTGCTCAATAAATGCAGATGTCGCTGACTGTATCCCGGCGGTTCGGAGTCCCTTTACAGAGCGAGACTCTGAGGTTATTCGTCTTTGGGCTCGAAAGCTTGATGACTGGCTTGTTCGGTATAATGGGGCAAGCCGTAAGCATCGCAGGATCTGAACTGATACTTGTTTGTTTGCTGATGGCAGCTTCTCGTTCCAGAGCCATCTCCATCCGATCGACATGGTATTTTGATATTGTTGCAGTATCATCTGCACAAGCTTTATGTGTTGTCAATTTATCATCCTGCTCGGGGATTCAATCTCAGCTCGGCAAACATGAGTCCTGTTGAGAGACATGAGCTGCTGGTGTCAGCACGAGCAGTATTGAGACTGCGCCAAGATGATGCAAGCATTTGGTCAAATTGGGATCTGATAGTGAGTACGGCTTTCAAGTTCCCTATATGGGTTTTGCTAAAGTTCGAGCCAGATGATAACATGGGCTGCTATTCTCCTTCTTCGTGGGGTAGAGGATGGCATGACGCACCAAGATGGTACAAGTTCCCAACCCACTAGTATGCTCCATTCTGACAACTTCTAGACCTACACCTCATTCAATCCCACCTTCAAAGTCTAGAGCGAAGCTCCCAAATTACGGTGAGTGTACACACTGTTCTATCACAGCGCCTCGAATCCAGCATGCAAGACATGCACACCCCGCCGGACACAAGTTCTGCACTGGTGTTTCCGGGCCCTGTTACCGATGATTCGTGGACGATCTTCGACCATGAAATCATGTCTCTAGCAAATCCGCCTTGGTTATTTGAGGACTGCACCACATCCACACAGGCCCACAAACCTTTCTCTCAGCTACCTGCCAGCCTGCCTGTCCCTTATGCGAGCCCACTGGACAGCAGTGTCCAGACCTTTCAAGCAAATACAGCCTGGAACAGCACAGAGTAGATTGGAGTTCAAAACCATGATGAATTTACATCAAACCCACCATGAATGAGCACAGCCCCACATAGATTTCATAATATAGAGATCGACCTATACTCTTACCATAGTCCATTCACTTACAGGCATCTAAACCCGCCTCACAACGAACCAAATCCCAATGGGGTTATCGCCATTGAGAGGCCTCATTGCACTTTTAGTATAGGCACTCCAATCCTCAAATCCCCCCTCAACCTCCCATTGCGTCCCCGTCTCCTCCTGTACCTGTTTCCAAAGGCTCTTCCAAGTCTCCAGATTGTGGCGATAAAGCAGTGACTCCTTGCCCTCACTATTAGTATCGTCAGGGTCAGCACACCCAATCTGGCGCCCAATCAGAAGTGAACCAGGCCGTGCACGAAGCAAGCCAACAACGCGCTTGGCGACAATGATTTGCTGGTCCCGACTAAACAGATGAAAGAACGAGGCCGTGTTGACGATATCTATTTTACCTGTGAGGTCTCTCACGACATCCGAGTCATCGTCGAAGATGTCAGACGCGATGAACTTTGTTTTGAGGGTTTCACGGTCCGCGAAGAGATCGTAGCCTATGTTAAAGAACTTTTTGTGGAGGTCAGAGGCGTATAAGTTCTCGGATGGGACGCCGTCGTAAGCCTGTGTTTCATTAGGAGATTGGATGGGAGCGCGGCATTGCCAAGGGGTTATCCACATCAACATACTAGGTGCCGCAGCTCTTGTCCAATAGCACAGCCCATATCCAGCAGCTTTTGACCTCATTTCAGTCGCTCGAGGGATCTCAGGGTAGACTGGCAAGTTGGGGATGCTCATATCCAGGAACCGGAACGATCCGATACAGGGATAAGGGAACTAGGTTGCAAAGTTGAACTTAGCATTGACCAAGGCATGATAGTGTTTAATCGACTGTTCTTAAGCTGAGGTGGGACTGAGTATGGGAGGAACTTACCACCTCAAAAGCGCGATCCCGCTATCAAGAAAATATTACATGTCAATTAGTGTATCGGTGCTTAGAACGGAGACTTGACTTACCACATCATTCACATGCTGCAGCACCTGATCCGGTAGGATCTTGCTATATTTCTCCAGCATGGTCTTCGCAGGTTCCGGCATCTCCTCGAAATCGGTTTTATACCAAGGTAGCTCGTGCGGAGCCTTACCCTTGGTAAGCGCGGCTCGCATTTCAGACTCAGTCCTGGCTTTGGCCATTATGCTTATGTAGGATGATGATGGATAGGTTTCTAGTGGGAGAAATGGTTATTTGCACAGGGATAGATAGGAAGGTTAGTTGAATTCTGTGCGATTTCCAACGTTATCTCCGAGGTTAGTACGATGTGACAAGGCGGTGTTGGGACACAATGGCTCGATCCCTACAGATTCTACATCCATGTATGGTTTGAAATACAGAAATGATGGATAGATGAAATGTACTACCCACTTAGAACCGTCACTTGATATATATCCCCCTGAAACTATGATAAGTGCATGCAACCATACCTGTCGTTCAGTCATCTACGCAACGGAGCGAGGGGACCGGATTTAGGAAATATTCATCTCCGACGATTCTCCGATCTTCACGGTAGACATGTTCTTCAACACGTTTCCATGATAGATAGCTCCTGAGCATACCAGAATACGATATAAAGATCTATCATTGCCGGTAGTGCTGACTATTGCATTCCAGGCGGTTTTGCATGCAATAGCCTACTGAATTATTGGGAGCAATTCTCTCATGATTTATTTACAGTGCATTACTACGTACTAGGTACAATCCGAATAGGAAGACTTGAAAGCCGCAATCAATATATTGCATCAGCATCGGTGGGGTATAAGTACAGTGAAAATAAAGTTCATCATATCGTGCGTGGAGGTGATAGATCCACTGAGCGTATCACATAGCATCATCTTCAGCAGAAGCTAAGAGCGAGCTTCATGAGACGTCAGTATTGTGGCGACTTGATTCACCAGCCAGGCTTACCCCGTTACCGGGATCATTAATGGTGTTAGGTTTGGATGAGGTGTCAGGAGATTCTGGTAGCGAAAATGACGGGAATGGTTCTGTTTGTTCGCCTGAAAACCGCCGAATAGATGAGCCGATGGACCTTTGATCAGCATGATCGAGTTGCTGTTCGCCCATCAGTAAGAGGCTTTGTTGCGAGGGTTGCTTGAGTATTGGTTCCTTTGTCGTTGAGGGTGATGTTGGCTGCAAACAGTGTCAGTGTTTAGTTATATCGTGGACTGTTTTGAAGTGCTGTGTACCTGGTGATTGTTGTCGAGATGAAGACCCCGTTTAGCAGCCAATTCTTGTGCGGCAATTCGGTTTTTCTTGATCATCAATTCCTCATGTACCGCCTGATCCTTCTCGACTTGCAAATCCGCCATTGACGGGGTATTGAAACCATGGATGATTTCTTGGTCTGTGCTCATTGGTGATTTTGTGGATGAACGCTTCTTTTTCTTCTTGCGATTTGACTTCTTGGATGATGCATCCCCTAAACTCGAAGTACCAGAAGCAGATCTCACCCTTTCTGACTTCGAGCCCTGATCATCCGACTCCAAACCAGTCCCACGACGTCCAAAAACGAGAGCAAATTCATCGTCCAGCGGAACTGCGTCTTCTTCTTCGTCACTCGGTAACAGATCTCCACGAGAGCTTAGTGAGTTGGAAGTATCGCGAGACGAGTCAGTCCCACTTCGATTTCTTCTATTTTCATTATAGGATATCGGGCCTCCTTCGTCCTCGTTCGCTTCCATTAATGGCTCATCTTCGTGTGCATAGCGTCGCGAGCTGCCTGGGTGTTCTTGCAAGTCCGCTGCAGAGGGACGATACTTGATTCCTTTCGCCCCAAACCTCCAGGGAAAGCGTTCCAGGAATCCGATCAGTGAAGAGCTAGGGATGACCGTAGGATCGCTGCGATCATCCGGGATATGTACTGTACTTCGCCGTCTTGTGTTACGTGTACCGTAACTCATTCTTCTTGGCCGGCGTGGCTGCTCCGTTGTATTTCGGGTCAGCCCACTGCCCGCCAGAAGACGGTCCAATTCTCCCGTACCCCATCCTAGCAAGCTATCCTCTTCCTCGGCGTTATCCCAGTCATCGTAAAAGTCGAAGTTGGCCTCGGCATTACCCCGGCGCCGGCGCCTCAGCTGATCTTCCCGGCTGGGAAAACAAGGAGCGGTACATCCATTAATGCAGTTGCCAATGGAGGCCACACATGGGGATAAGTAGTTTTGTGAGAAAGCGTATAATCCTTCCTGGGCGGTCTCGTTGGCGGACTCGATATTATGGGAGATCTGGTTGATCCGCTGTCGGATGCGCGGATCGCCCGATCGCATCATCTTGCAGCACGGTCAGGGTGAGCAGGAGAGACCGGAAGGGGCGGAAGTCAATTCATCGTAAGGGGGTTGAGGAACGTGAGGTCCGGGGCCGCGCAATTGTCGGGGTATTCGAACGATGTCATCTGGTTACTGGGTTAGTCATCTTACACGTGATACCAGCGTCTGGGGTAAAAAAAGAAAAAGAAAAAGATAAATTGATTTGAAGCATGAGAGAGATTTGGGTATTGGAAAGAAATTCTGACCATGGTTTATTACATTCGCTTTTTAAAGCCCCCCAAATTTCACCAGGCTAAAAAGAAAAATACCAAGTTGTCCCGACCACAGCAGAAAAAATCCGTCTTTATCACTGCTCTCATTAGCATCACCACTGATCTCGGGGATGATTTCCTATCAGAAGATGTGGATTTAGTTGCAACCTGGGCCCAGCGTTTACCCCGGGAGACCATTGATCAGAGTTCCCTAAAATGGCAAGCTGGCTCGCGACAACTTTCGATCTCCATGGGACCATATTCAATTGACCATGTCTCCCAACACGAAGCGGTGTTCCAGATCCGGACCCAAACTATCCCGCAAGATATACTTGGGATCGACACCACACCGCTGGTGATATCGGGGTGTAGTGCCCCCTTTAAGTGGCAATCAGAGCCAGCGGAAAAATTGATTCAGCGAGAATTGAGCATGACAAGCCAATCCGATCTATCTCTAAAAATATGGGAGGAGACGGGCAATAGCATTGCCCGACACATCTGGTGAGTGGCGTTATTTAGCTCCTTCAACTCGGTTCTTTATTTTGGTTTTAATCATTCATGCAGGGATGCGGCACTTGCATCGATCATTTTCCTCAATCAATCCATCACCGGCACAGCCACTGCCATGCCTCTTCTCAATCAGCTGCTCAAGCCACGCAGCTCAGCCCTTCAGGCGGTGGAATTGGGCGCTGGATGTGGTATTGTGGGCATTGCACTGGCAACAATGCTTGACCAATGCAATGTGCTCCTCACCGACCTCCCCGAGGTTGAGAAAATCGTAATGCGCAACATTGATGAGGCCCATCTTAAGCCGTCCTCGTCGGTCCGGTATCAAAACCTTGACTGGGATGAGCCGCCACCAAACCTCTGCAGCCAACCCATTGATTTGATCCTTGTGTCCGACTGTACCTATAATGCAGACAGCTTGCCCACCTTAGTTTCAGTTCTAGACCGATTGGTCCGGACTTCCCCGGACGCGTTGATTCTAGTGGCCCTGAAGCGGCGGCACGAGAGCGAAGCCATCTTCTTCGATTTGATGAAGGATGCGGCATTTATTGCCCAGCAGACAACTGTCCCGTTACCATCACAGCATGACCAAAGCGATACAATTGAGTTGTACTGCTACCGGCGTGAACATGTCGACGTGTCATAGTGCATGTTGATCGGAGCGGAGCTTAATGGTCCGTGCGCCCAACCCACTGGTGCGTCATACCCGAGGTTCTCGCCCTTATTAGCGTTAGCGCGGGGCCGAGCTTGATTGATTTGCTCTGGCACTTGCCTGTAACGTTTTGGGAATCCCGTCGCTACCTTGTAAGAAAATTTTCTTAAAGTCAAGGAATTGGCTTTGATGTGGGGGTTACTCACCGGGAAGCATGTATGAGTACATTATGTATGCGGACCATACATATCATCATCCACTAAGAAAGATTCCTAGCGTAATATTAACAGGGATGACTACACCGCATGTTTTCTTTTTTAGCATCACTCCCGAGGATTACCACGGTGTGCGCTATGCAATACGCAGGCACGCACGTACATGCATATCGTACCTATTACCAAGGGATATTCAGCTAACACGAAAACAAGTATAGAAATCGCGCATAGTGGATAGGTAGAAAAAAACTGGGTCTCGGAGGGGGAAGATCCCAGTTTTTGTGTGTGTGGACTCTCTTTGCGGGAACGGTTTGAACCCTGGGCCTGGATGCCGTAAGCAGTTCCATAGTTTTTCCCCCAGAGCAAGTGGACTTTCCTTTTCTTTCCCCTCGTGTTTGGGATCATCCAGGTGAGTACTTTTTTTGCTTGTTACAATGTACTGCGACTCGATGGCTGTTGGTGTGTCACAGTGCGTGATTTAAATACCACTATACCCTTTGTGTCTGTGTCCTTCATGCCCTAAACACCGCCTTGGTGGAGGTTGAAAAATCTGAACTTCCCCCGAACCTCAGCCGTCCTTTTTTTTCTCTCATACTATATTTTCGTCTACCCTCAGGTTGACTAACTTATGGTAGCGTCACACATCGTGTCCACTTTCTAGCCTTCTTTTCCTGCCTTAGGTTCAGCTAAGGCATCACCGGCATCACGGCTCCAGCCTCATTTGTGCTTCTCAGCCAAATTGTATCCACTCGACGTCTCCGGGACACTCTTAACAACATTCCACCTCCTGCTTCTCGCTGAGCTTCCGTCGGGTGCGCCTTTTTTCACCCCGTTGACGCCCCACGATAATCACTCAAACCTTGAGCTGCCGCATAGGACTTCTCTGAAGGTTCTTCCTCTTAAGGAGGAAGGGTCTAGGAGGCTTGGTCCAGTCAACTTCGGTTGCGAAACTTTTCGCCCTCCCTAACGCGCAGTCGCGTAAAATATCTACTTTCTTTTTTTATACCAATTTTTTGAATCCGTTTCCGTGCTGAGTCGCAGCTGTACGGATATGGCACCGACTGCGTGTGTTACCCCTGTTGAGGTATGCACCATGAAGAACGACATCTGTCGTGATCTTGGTGTGACCAGCAACCATGGGGAGGAATTGTTGCAATCTCGGTTGGCTGCCAAGGACCTGGTCCTTGACATATTGAAGAAGCGTGCCGCTGAGGTGGATGTGGACCGCTGTGGAGCGGGAGAGGAGGATGCCTTTTATGTCGCTGATATGGGCGAGGTGTATCGCCAGCATATGCAGTGGAAGATGAACTTGGGCCGTGTTAAGCCTTTCTATGGTAAGCGTTTCGCGTCTCCTTCGCCGTGAGGTACTCCCTTGGACCTGACTAACTGGCCCCTGCAGCTGTCAAGTGCAACCCAGACCCTGAGGTCCTTCGTCTCATGGCCCAGCTTGGCAATGGATTTGACTGTGCTTCCAAGTCCGAGATCGATCTTGCCCTTCAGACGGGCATCGATCCCAGCAGAATCATTTACGCCCAGCCGTGCAAGACCAAATCCTACCTCCGCTACGCCCAGGAGGTGGGTGTCAAGCAGATGACTTTTGATAACGCCGACGAGCTGTACAAGATCAAGGCCCATTTCCCGGAGGCTGAACTCTACCTCCGTATCTTGACCGACGACTCGACCAGCCTGTGCCGACTGAGCATGAAGTTCGGTGCTTCCCTGGATGTGGCCCAACAGCTGCTCCAGCTTGCCCACCAGCTCGAACTGAAGGTCGTTGGTGTCAGCTTTCACGTCGGCTCGGGCGCTGAGGACCCCCGTGCTTTCTTGAAGGCGGTCCAGGATGCTCGTCTGGTCTTCGACCAGGCTGAGGAAATTGGACATGAGCTTCACACCCTCGACGTTGGCGGTGGTTTCTGCCAGGATACTTTCGAGAAATTCTCGGGCATCCTGGGCGACGCTCTGGAAACCTACTTCCCGCCCAATGTCCGCATCATCGCTGAGCCCGGTCGCTACTACGTCGCCAGTGCCTTTACTCTGGCAGCTAACATCATCGCTCGACGTGACGTTCCGGACCCGCTGGATCCCTCCCGCGATGCGTACATGATTTACCTCAACGACGGTGTCTATGGCAATTTTTCGAATATTATTTTCGACCATCAGCACCCCATTGCCCAGATCCTTTCGTCTGCGGCCAACCCTGAGCAGGGCACTCCGAATTCTGCGACTTCGGAAAACATCTCGTACTCGATCTGGGGCCCCACCTGCGATGGTATTGATGTGATCAGCGAGCGGATTGATCTGCCTGGTCTCCTCAATACCGGTGACTGGCTTTACTTCGAAGAGATGGGCGCTTACACCAAGTGCAGTGCCACTCGTTTCAATGGTTTCTCTGACAACCACGAGGTGATCTACATCTCGAGCGAGCCTGGTGCTTCTGCCCTGCTCAACTATTGATTTTTCACTTTTGGACTTTTTGGATTCTTTGATTTATTGTTCCTACTGTTACACCTTTTCGGGTCTACTGTCTGTGTTATTTTTGCCCTGGAAAGTCTACTTGGTATACTTAGCTTTTGCATTTGTGCGTCATAGAGCTAGTTAGACTTTAGAGATTTGACTCGGTGATTTTTCGGTCCTAATCAAGTTTGCTTATTGCTTGCGCTCGCCTCCTAACTCCTCTGCACTCGATTTGATGCATGTATTTGTTCTATTCGTGCCTCAATTCTGTTTGGTCTACATTTTCAGTACTATCGTGGGTCATTCTGATGCTTGCCAAGGTGTGGTCAATCATCTAGCCCATAGAATTTGCATATATTAGATGAGGATGTCACATCGACGTTGCAATAGCACCGCTATGCTACTATTTGAAAATTCCTGCCCTTTCCGCCCAGGCCCGATCTGCCAAATCATTGCACGGCTATTGTTAGAGAAGAGGAAATGGGCTATTGTTTAGTTCCGACGTTACATACATGTAGGGTGAATATCTCTGTGGTATGTCAAGAGATTAACCTTGGAAACGAGAGGATTGGTGAGCAGCAATGGAAAAAGGGAAGGATATAAATAAAGGTTGTATGCTAAATAGTATGTTATGCCAAGAAATTTATGTAGAGGTTCGATATTCGAAGATTAGACACAGCCTTAATATGATGATATGAACATTACTAATCTCTCATGCAAACTAATTGACCAATCCATTCTAGCCCATGAAGCTGCGTGGCCAAAGTTGAACGCAGTTCCCGCACCAGCATGGTAATGAACAGAGATACCAGGGCATTAGAGTCTCTAAGCCGCAATGTTCTCTGGCATCCAAGTGCTGAACGCCATACCCTCAGGCACACTATTCCACTGAAGGGTTTGTGGATCCAGAAGCTTCTTGCAATCCGCTACGCTGTCTCTAATAATCTTTACCTTACCCGCAGATCGAGGCTCGATGTGGACCGGGTACTCACTCGGCTGCACCGTGATACCCCCAACAAGGTCTTCCACATCGTAGGTAAAAGGCTGACCCTGCTCATCTTTGGTCGGGGAAAAAGTGAATGCCCAAACGAGGCGCGAAATGCCCAAAAACAGAGATCTTTCGGCAATATGGATACCCTGGCACATGCGGCGGCCAGCTCCAAAGACAAAATTATCACGCTTCTTCGTATCACCCATCGCAGATTGGAAGAGGGTAGTGTTATCACCTGCGAACCGTTCTGGCTTGAAAACTCGCGGTTCGTCAGACCGATCAGGATCCATGTGAATAGCCCTTTTGCAATTATTGTTAGTCCCAAATCTCTTGAATGTGTATACTCATTTTCAAATTTCTCATAATGAGGAATACGTACCAGACGTTGTTCACCACTGTTGCTCCCTGGGGAATTGTGTAGCCCATATAGTTGTCTTCCTTCAATGCAGCATGCGGCACGCCAAGGATAACGGTAGGCATCCATCGTAGGCTTTCCTTGATACAGCAGCGGATGTACGGTAGGTTTTCGTAGTCATCCATTGTCGGAAGGCGATCAGGACCAACCACGCGATCGATCTCTTCCTGAGCCTTGCGTTGCACCTCAGGCCAAACGAGGAGGGCCTGGATGAAACCATACAAAGTGGATGCTGTAGTATCTGACCCTGCCTCCAGCAATGAGCCGCTGATGTAGCCTGCCGCATCGTCATCAAAGCCTTCTTTTTCTTGAGCTCTGTAAATGTCATTACAGAAACAAGGCTGGGATTATAGTTAGTCCTATCCCGTGGTATATTCGCTCCATGAATTTCACGAGCAAGGACTCACCAGGCCTTTACCGGTATCCAACGCTTGTTTTGACTTCATCCAGTGGTGGACATAATTCTTTCTTTCAACCGCGAATAAACTTTTAGCGTAATTAACGTTTGGAGCCAAGAAATCCGGCAGCTTCTGCAAAAACGGATAGAGATCCGCCAGTTGAGCACTGGAACTCCCTGATAGCTCACCCCATTTTTCAAAACTCTGGAAAGAATTAGTGCCAGGCTCACGGAAGTATCAGCGTCCAGCCAATAGCCTCAAAGCTATCTTACCTCAAAGAGCTGCAAGAGATTGGGGTCCTGGTTATTGACGCAGCGATAACCATAAATCATTTGAGTGGAGAGAGAGTATGTGAATCTCCGGACGTGGCGGAGTAGGTCTTCCGGGGTATCCAAAAGTCCTTCCAGGAGAAATTTGTTCTCTAGTTCTTGGTAAGGCACATAGGTGATGGCAGCCTTGATGTTGAGAAAATTGTGAATCATGCGGTGAATCATACGCCAGTTGTCGCCGTATCTCTGTTCAAGTCAAAATTGCCCATGTATGTTCGATTCTGGATCAGTGGCTAGCTAACCATGACGACCAGTCGGAGGTTTCCACTGGCGATCTTTTGTCCAATAAACATGTCTGGCCTGTCTGAGTAATTTCCGCTCCTCTTGTCCAGCACCTCCTTGACAACAGTGTCGGAAGACAACACGATCATTGTTTTTGTGCCCAGAATTAGCGAATAGATGGGTCTGCCAGTATGGTGAGAAATGCTTCTGTTCAAATAAGAGAGGAGAATGTTACCCGTATTCCTTGGCCCACTGCTGCAATTGAAGGTGCGGCTTAGAAACTGGCATCTATGTGAATATATCAGGATTGGATTTCTCTAAGCTCGAAAACAATAAAGTACGCACAAGATGCAAGTTGCCCAGCAGAGGCACCGTTGGGGGGCCAGGTGGGTATCCGGCAGGCCTAGAGCCAACCTTGATCACCTTAAGGAGTAGCAAGACGAATCCCGCTAACAACGGAAGCAAAGCGAACAAGAGACTAGTCATGTTGCTGTTTTGAATCGTCGTTGTTAAAGCAACTTGATAGTAAGCCAGTTGTCCCAGTCAAAATCTTAAGTGAAAGAGTAACTGCTTAGAAAGATTTCACAGAGCATGCTCGGTCGGACTTATAAGTCTTTTCAGTTAGCAATTGTAGCTAAACAAACTCTACTCTCCCTTAAGACTGTATGTTTAAAACCTCTACATTCAGTCACAAGCGTCTTAGCAACATGAGAGGAGGAGCGTCAATGCGGGGTAAAACCTAACCCCTGTAAGCCCACCCGTCAAGCAGTTAGGACAGATTGGAAACCTGGGGTATTGGTGACCATTCACGCATATGCGAGCTCAAAACATGGATCCGCCGTTTCCTAGCATGGGCCTTCCCTTCTCTGGAGCCCGAGTCTCCAAGCCGAGCCCGGCCGCAGCCACGGAGTTGATCGCGCGGCCTCGGGTTGCGAACAGATTGGCCCAGGCTTGAGGTTGCATTATCAGCCTCTCCGGATACTCTGATTACCAAAATACTGCAGGATCAAAGCCACCGGCCGCAAATCTTCCGCGCAAAAAGCACTCGGTGGCCTGGTCTTGCTGCGGTTATTCGCGGTTCTAAGTAATCGGCCATATTTGACTGTACTTATATCTTAGTACAGATGATTTGGCAATGTTTGCCTCAAGATCATTGCA
Source organism: Penicillium sp. VS I D KN (assembly GCA_019775415.1). Lineage (NCBI taxonomy): Eukaryota > Fungi > Ascomycota > Eurotiomycetes > Eurotiales > Aspergillaceae > Penicillium > Penicillium sp. VS I D KN. Next base: position 30,826 of record JACWFT010000023.1, on the reverse strand, counting down.
TGCTTGGCTTTCTTGGTTCAGATTCTCTGAAGAAATGGCCTGGAACAAGCATTCGTGGAATTTGGTCACGGCTGTTCGTTCACACCACTCGTCTACACTCGCGACCCTCTCTAACGGCCAACCAGCACGGCGTCTGAACCTCCCCACAGATTTTAGCACATCTCCGTTACTGCACCACAAAAGGGACACTTTCGCGCATACTCCAGGTTTGCCTACAGCGGGGCCTTCAACAAGACTCAACCTCTTCCAGTCGGTCAACTCTGCGCTGCACACGGCTTTAGCATTTTCGGACCGCGTGCTCTGTTATGGGCAGGATGTAGGATTTGGTGGTGTTTTTAGATGCACTTCCGGCCTGCAGGATGAATTTGGGAAAGACAGGGTCTTCAACTCGCCAATCACAGAGCAGGGAATGGTCGGCGTTGCTATAGGAGCTGCTGCCGAAGGCATGAAGCCTGTGGTTGAGATACAATTCGCGGACTAGGTTTTCCCTGCATTTGACCAAATTGTGAACGAAGCATCTAAGTTCCGATACCGAGAAGGAACGAGCGGTACTAACCTTGGCGGTCTTGTCATTCGCATGCCTTGTGGGGGTGTCGGACACGGTGCGCTGTAAGTACCTGCAAGATGAACTCCACGCCTCTTGACCAGAATTGCGGGAGGCGGCTGACTGAAAGGAACTCAACTCAGCTATCATACACAGTCGCCTGAATCGCTTTTCAGCCATATACCTGGGTTTCGGATAGTCATGCCCAGATCTCCCACGCAAGCTAAAGGGCTTCTTTTATCTGCTATCCTACATTCGAAGGATCCCGTCATATTCATGGAGCCGAAGATCTTGTACCGCGCAGCGATTGAAGAGGTACCTGACGAGATGTATACGTTGCCGCTGGGCAAAGCGGAGGTTCTCCAAGCTGGCAGAGACTTGACAATAATTTCCTACGGGCGTCCACTCTACACGTGCCAGCAGGCCATAGAAGCAGTCAAGAAAGACAGAACAGACGTTAGCATCGAGCTCATTGACCTTCGCTCCATTTACCCGTGGGACAGGGAGACTGTGCTAGCCAGTGTTCGGAAGACAGGACGCGCCATAATTGTCCACGAAAGTATGGTCAACTATGGAGTCGGCTCTGAGATCGCAGCTACGATACAAGAGAATGCATTGTTCCATCTCAAGAGCCCTGTTAGGAGACTTGGCGGGTGGACAACTCACACGGGCTTATCGTACGAAAAGTACATCCTACCAGACGTGACGAGTATGCCGCTTCCTCTTCATACCCGAATTCAGATTTATCTTGCTAACCTATCGCCACAGGGGTGTACGATAACATTCTCCAATGTCTCGAAGATGAGTGATTTCGTATTTAAGCAATTAGATGAAATGTCTCTTAGAAGATACCATAGTAAAAGCTTGAGAGAAATCGAATACCAAAGTCAACTACATATTCACAGAGTAGAGACACCCGGCAATAGCTGAGCTACACCTGTCACTTGAATACCTTCTTAATTGTTGGCCCAAAATAAAGTAATCAGTCCTTCCGTTGAGCTCCATAAAAGATCATCCTGTCTCATTATACACGCCGAGCTCATGTATAGGTACCTTATCCGCTGACCGTACCTAGAAGAACCCAAGCTAGGTTCCTTCACATTACAGTTTGCCGGCAAGGGTTCATAAGGCTCTGTATTTGGACAAAAGATGTAGTATTCGCAATGAGGCTGGAATTGATCTTATGTCTATATCTAATGTAGAATGTCAAACCCTCATTAACCTCCTACATAGCGAGCAAGACGCGAGTTTTAGTAAGATATGGAACATGATATGCTATAAGAGACTCTAAAAAATCTGGCAACTACAATCCCTCAATGCCGCCTAGATGATAGTCGACATCATACTCGGCCGGGTATTTTTCGATAAGCCGCTTCAGCTCCAGTCTCTGGGCCTCAGACTCCTCCGTGATTTCGGCATAGACATCCGTAAAGATGGAGGCCAGGCTTGGTTTCTTCTCCTTCTCGGCCGAAATTAGTTCTTGAACAACATCCTTGCGGACCTGCGCCCTGAAAAGTTTATCCTTGTCTTCATTCCATAGGCCTTCGTGCTCCAACCACTGGCGTAACCGCAAGATTGGATTCCGGTGCGGTGATTCTTTCCAGGAAGTGACCTCTTCGTGGCTACGGTATGACGAGCTGTCATCGCTGGTGCTATGATGGGAAATGCGGTAGCTCATCAACTCGAGCAGAATAGGACGGCCACCATCCTCGAGAGCTTTTTGTCTTGCAACTTTCGTGGCCTCGTAGACGGCGAAAATATCTGTTCCATCGACACGGAGCGTCTCTATCCCATACCCGACTCCTCGACTTGCGATGCCATCGCCTTTGTACTGCTCTGCGGCTGGAGTGGAGATGGCGAAGCCGTTGTTACGGCAGATGAAGATGACAGGGCTACTCATCGTGGCAGCCATGTTGAGAGCACCATGGAAATCCCCCTCACTAGCAGCACCTTCACCAAAATAAGCCACAGCGACCCTGGGAGCCGTATCTGGGCTCCGTTGGTCCTGAAGTTTCAGAGCATATCCAGCACCAACAGCATGGGGTATCTGAGTACCTAGTGTTGACGCCACAGAATGCTGAAAAGTCAGTGTCTAACTGAAATTGTGACAAGCAACACACTTACCGCTCCGACTTTCGATCTGCCAGTGTAGTGGTTCGGCATATTCCGTCCCTTCCCAGGATCATTGCAATTTGCAGTCAACTGACTCATGAAATCTTTGAGAACAAAGCCGCGCTGTAGGAAAACGCCATGCTCTCGGTATTGGCACGTAATCACGTCTTCTGGTCCCAGTGCGGCGGCTGATCCGACCATGAGACCTTCTTCACCATGGGAGACCTAAGAATGGTGAAAAACAGTTCCTCGACGAGTACATACGTTACTTAGGTCTATGAAGATACTGAAAATTGGAGGGAAAAACATACCATGTAGAAGCTAACGCGACCGTGTCTCTGAGCATCAAACATGATGCTGTCCATGATATTGACTGCGCGAAAGAAGATTCCTAAGTCAGCCCAGTCACGCGAGAAGCAAGACATCAGCCAAACACACCAGTTACCATGTTTTTGTACCACTGTAGTATCTCATCCTTGGGTATGTTTGAAGTGAGGAGTGCCGGATTTTCAATTTTGTTTTGCATATTCAAAATGCGAAAGGTCGGAATTCGCGTGTGCTCGGCGGGAATAATCCACTCCATCTTGGAGCTGAACGGGCTGTCGACAGCACCAGGGAAGCGAGGGCTGTTCTCAGCTTATGTCAGTTCAATCTCCTCATACTTGGTCAATTGCTTTGGAGGTAGACTGAGAACACACAACACATTATCGGTAGCGGGCGGAATTGAAGTAGAATTCCATAGACGACCGTTATGACGACCAAGCCGCGAATATCGAGAACGTAGAAAGAAGGCTCTGGTACTTGAGGTACAAGGTCTCATGGTGTTAGCAGACTGCGCGAGAGGGCAAGATTCGGGAAAGCCTTTGTCAACCAAGCGCACAACGTAATAGATTATTGTTGGGTCACTTGACCTGTATCTACCATATCCCTTCACGTTCAGTAGCTTAGACTTCTTCCTTCTTCATTCCACATGTTATCACCATATACGTTCTGTACACTTCCACACGTACGTCCGTAGAGGTTATGAGTCCTTTGCTCTGATCCTGAATACCTCCAATCTGAGCTTCTTTTTCTCTGCTTACACCTCGCTGTCGCTGCTTCTAGCTACTTTAGGCACGAGGCCCTACAGAATTTTCTTTTATTAACACTACGTCACCACCCCTCCACCCCGGTATAGCTATACCACCCTTTACTGGGCGATATCTCGCCTATACCTCGCTGCCACTAGTAGCATATATATCTTTCGTCTACTACATCCACAAGAGGGTCGAGACGATATCTAATTCGTTAAAAACGACCCACACAGGCCATGCCGAGTTTCATAGCACATATATATAACAATAATACCTTTCCTCTATCACAATACCTTTATAATATCTCTTACGCTAATATACTCCCCTCTAGAGTAGGTTAAGTTAGTGGTTAGTAAGAAGCTAAAGGGTAAGACTAACTACCACCACTAGGCGGGTTATATAAAGCGAGTGATTGAGTCTATTAATAAGTACTACTTAGATATACTCACTAGGGAATACGAACCCCTATTTAACTAGCGTATTAAGGACTATAGCGTCGAGGAAGCTAAGGCGAGAATTATCGCTTTCGAGATTAGTTAAGATCGTCCCTATATAATCGCTAACGTTTCTAATACCGCGGCGAATAACTTCATCTATAATAATATTACTAGGCCTAATATTAAGTACGATAAGTAGGATAAAGTATATATTATACTTACCTACTTTATTATAGTAACTATCGATAACTAAGTTAAGTTATAGGTTACTAATATTTATTAGGGACTAGATATATAAGATATACTTACTAAGCTCTATAGGCATATAATAAAGTTTACTTATATTTAGGTCTATAATAACTAGACCTCTATTAAATATAAGTAGGGGGGAGGATACTCTATATTCCTCTCTAAGTAGTGTTAGGTATATAATAAGGTTCTCGCTATAATATCTATTAGTTAAGCTATTCCTTAATTTATTATTTATATAATCTTTATTAATATAGTGTCTAAGAACCCTAACTATACCTACTAGATTAAGTTAAATAAGTGGTTAATTAATAAGCTTAATATTATTAAAAAGGTTATACCTAAATTTATTATTAATAAGTAGTGTATATACTCTATATAAGGTTATTCTACTTCCTCTACTACTATAATATTATAGGAAAAGAATAGTAAGAAGAAGAAGTATAATAATAAGAAGTTAGAGAAGAAACCTAATAAGAGATCTAATAAAAAGTAGTAGTCTAATAAGTAGATATATTACTACCGCTTCTATAAGAAGTATATTATCTATAAGGAAGAAGACTACTATTATAACCTAGCTATACCTATATAATTAATATCTATAGCGTCGGCGATATCTATAATAGAGCCCGCGGAATTATCTATAAAGATAGCTTATATCAAGCTCTTAGGGTTATATATTACTAAGCTATTTAATAATAGAGCTAATGATTACCTTAATTATAGTGCTACTTTCCTACCTCCTTCTATTACCTCTACCATAAGCTTAGATATAGATACTACCTACCTAGCGTTAGTATATATTAATATATATAGGTAATATAACTAGATAGTGGACTTAGGTATTATATACTCTATAACTCTATATACTATAAATTTTATCTCCTTTATAGAGTATAGATATACTATTAAGGTCGCTAAGGGGTCTATATATTATATAAAAGGTTATAGAGACATCATACTAGATATTCTAAGCCTAGACAGCACCCTATACTCACTAAAGCTTATAAAGGTCTAGCTTATACTAGAAATAATATTAAACTTACTTTTAGTCTCTAACCTTAATAAGGCGGGATATATTATACTTTTTATAGGTAACCAGGGTTATATCTATATAAGTAACACTAATTACCGCTTAGAGACTCTATTAGCGTCTACCATACTAAGAAATAAGTAATACTAGCTTTATATAATAGATACCTCTAAGGGATAGCTAAAGTACCTTATATATATAAACCAGCTTATAATTCCTACCGCTATAAGCGCTATAAGTACTAGAAAATCTCCTACTCTAGCTCTAATATCCATTAACCTAGCTTACTATAGAGTGTATTATACTAATAAGTATAAGATTAAGTATATACCCCACTACTTTACTAAGATCACCTTAATTAAAGGGTCGCTTAAGCGACCTTATAGCCTATATATATAAGATAAAGGGCATACCCTTCTATATAGCTCTAAGGATATATAGTCTCTTCTAGGAGAAAAGCTTTACCTAGATATCTAGGGTCCTATATCTATCGCTTCTTATAGTAAATAGTATTATTTTGTTACTATTACTAACGACTATTTATATTTCTACTAGGTCTTTCTAATTAAGTTAAGATTAGAGGTTCTAGATTACTTTATTAAGGTCGAGTAGTATCTTAAGATATAATTTAACTATATTATTAAGTAGATAGTAGTAGACAACACCACTAAGTATATTCTACTCGCTAATTACCTTATCTCTAAGAGTATTATATAATACCCGACCCCGCTATATATAAAATAGCTTAATAGTATTACTAAGATTAAGAATAGATATCTAATCAAGCCACTTATAATAGTTATAATAGAGCATTAGCTCCTAAAATATCTATAGGGCGAGCTCCTACTTAGTATTAACTACACTATGAATTATCTATAATATTCTATTATAGAGAGGACTCTATATAAAGCTTTATATAGTATATTACCTAATATCTCTAACCTTTATACACTAGGTTACTAGTACTAGTATCTTATATTAAAGGAGCGATATAAATCTAAGCTTTATCTATATATAGAAGAGGGTCGCCTAATAGGATATAATAATTAAGATTACTATATCTATAATATTAAAACCAGGAAAATTATATACTCTAGGAACGTTATCTTCTAGAAGAACCCTATATATAAGCTTCTATCTCTATTATATAAGCTTAATACTAGCGACTAAGACTTAACCAATAAAGATAAGATAAGCGACTATAGTCACTATATTCCTTATGATTTTCTTTAAGTAGCTCTAGAGTAGAGCCTAATTATCGAAAACTAGCCTATATAAGCCCTAAAATAAGCTCCTTGGCAAATTATCTATCCTAAGCTAGGTTCCCCTATAGATCCTATTAAGGCTCTACTTAATTAAGCTCTCTTAGCTCTATCTTAGTCTATAAGTAGTTAACCACCTATTAAGTTACTAGTTAAGGCCCCCACTCTAGCTCTAGCCCCACACTAATCTATATATATATAGGAATAGCTTAAGAAATTAGTAGGGAATAGTATATTCCTAAAGGATAAGATACTAGATATCCTTATATCTAATAAGTAGCTATATAATATTATTATAAAGGTTATAGCTACTAAGGTAGGGATTCTTTAGCTAAAAAAACTAGCCCTTATAGACCCTAGTTTCACCCCTATATTATATAAGGAAGCGGTATTATACCTAGAGCATAAGAGATAGAGAGCTACTATATATAAAGAGCTTTCTTACTATAATTATAATAGTACCTAGTATATAGTTAATAAGCCTAAGAATTAGTGTCTCTTAACACTTAAGTAAGTATTTAAAATCAAGGTAGATAATATATATAAGGTAAGACTAGTAGTTAGAGGTTTCCACTAGTAAGCGGGCCCTAATTATATTAACGTCTATACTATGGTCGCTAAGCCTATAAGCTTTAAGATATTTATAGCTATTACTACTACTAAGGGGTGGTATCTATATTATACTAATATAACCACTATATTTTTTAACGCTAAGCTTTAAGAAACCATCTATATATATCTTCTAGAGTAGGAGAAGCTTAATCCTACTAAGTGCGGATTATTTATTAAAACCCTATATAGTTTAAAGCAATCTCCACAGGAATAGAACTAGCTTATATATAATATACTACTCGCTACTAGATATAGCTCTATATATACTAACTATAGTATATATATCAAGGTTATAGTACTAGAAGAGCAGATATTTCTTCTAGTATATATTAATAATATACTTTTTCTATCTCTAAGCGAAGCTCTAATAGTAGACGCTAAGAAACTACTTTCCATACACTTTAATATAATAGATAAGGGCCCTATAAAGTGGTATCTTAGCATAGACGTCATATATATACATAGTAAGTTCTACCTCTTATAGGCTAATTATATTAGTAAAACTCTCTATCATTTTAGTCTCTAGGACCTTAAGCCAGCTCTTATATCTTTTAATAAGAAGCTAGTGCTCGTGCCATATGATATAGGTGACTTAGCGACCCCTAATAAGGTCAAGTCATACTAGGAGCGTATAGATAGGCTAATATAGATCATGATTTCTACTTAACCAGAGGTTTCCTAGCTAGTCTATAAGCTTATAAAATATATATAGAACCCCTCTATTACTCACATCATAGCGGTTCAATGGATATTCTAGTATCTTAAAGGTACTAATCTAGCACTTTACTATGGCCTAGGACCTATATCTATATCTATTATAGAGGCCCCACTAATATAGCTTTTATATAGATATTATAACTCGAGCTAGGTAGGTCTATATAATAACGCTGGTCTCTTAACAACCAGTTACGTCTTCCTACTAGCTAGCGGGCCTATTATATAGATTTCTAAGTATTAGAAATCAGTTACTCTATTATCTATAGAGGTAGAATATATTACCTAAGCAGCTATAGTTTAAGAGCTTAAGTAGGTAGATCTTCTATTATCTAAGCTTATGATTATAGACGACCTTCTTCGGCGTCCAACCACCATATTTACTAATAACTAGGGCGCTATGGCGCTCGCTTCCAACCCTAAATTCCATAGTCGATTAAAGTATATCAGCATTAAATATCACTACCAGCGGCAAGAGATCTCCGCTAGCATATACATACTGACCTATATTCTAACGGCCTCATAAGCAGCAGATAGGCTAACTAAGCCACTAGCAAAGGTCTCTTTTATAAGGTTTGTTGCGCAGATGGGCATGAAGGCCCTTCCCCCTGAGGCTTTTCCCAATTAGGAAATAGAGTCTGCTTGGTTTTCATTACGTTTTCGTGCAATTCAGCTTGCAGCGTGATTTTTCCAGTTTTTTGGGGATTTTCTGAGCGTTCTGGGATTTGATTGAGGGGGGTGTTGGGTCACTTGACCTGTATCTACCATATCCCTTCACGTTCAGTAGCTTAGACTTCTTCCTTCTTCATTCCACATGTTATCACCATATACGTTCTGTACACTTCCACACGTACGTCCGTAGAATTATAAAAGGTTGTTAGGAAGATCATGACGTAAGGACCACTTTGAAGTCCTGGCGCCCGATTCAGAATATACGAATGCTGAGACAAGTTGCAGATAGATAGCGTTGGCGTTGAGATCCTGGTCAGACGCCATGAGCGAAGCCGAGAGATGCCCGCAGCCCGACCCGGGCCGGCTCTCGGGCACGGTATAGCCACGAGGCCGGCGGCGCCCTTTCTTACTTGCTTACTGAAGATGGGGTATTGTGAGAGTACAACGAGTATTGTTGTCTTTAATGAGATTTTGCCTAGTTCACTGCAACAACTCAAAATCACCACAGCCATGATACACCCCTGGCACCGAACCCCAGCGTTGATGGTAAGGACCATCGCAGCCGCCTGCAAGTCAGTCAGGTCCACGGGCGTGGGGACAAGAGGCCAAAAGCCCAACTGTCGTTGGTTAGGAAGCACAACAGCGTTACGCACCTCGAAACCATACTTGCTTGCGGGTATTGGTGAAGGTTAGCATCTATTGTGATTCTCTGCTCTCAATGCGATCCAGTCTAACCTCAGGCGGGCTTGATACTCCAGGGATTACAGAATGCCAGGTCGTATCTTGGGCTGTGAAGCCTGGAGATAGAGTGGAACAATTTGATCTAATATGTGAAGTGCAGTCTGACAAAGCTTCAGTTGAAGTAAGTTTCTTTGCCCCGGCAGCAACTTTCTAATGTGTCCTATCTGACCCCTTTAACGATTACCTCGAGGTTCGAAGGTATCATTGAAAAACTGTATTACGAAGTTGGTGACCAAGCGAAAGTTGGGACTGTAAGTTTCCGCAAATTAGTAAACTAGAGGGTGCAGCTACGGGACAGGGGTTGATTCATTGCAGGCACTTCTCGATATTGATGTCCCCAACGACAGTCATGACGATGCCCAATTGCCAGACCGAGGCATACGTGAAGAAAGCGACAACAAGACCCAGGAGCTAACCTCGAGGCCACAGCTATCCTGGGGATCACAGCTGCCCGTGGAGCCGGCACCGCTTTCAGAGAGCTCCATGACAACTAGCATACTGGACGAAAAAGCCCAGCAAGCTTCGCCCAGCAGCACCAGTAACCCGACGCTGATCACCCCAGCGTTAAGGCGACTACTGAAGGGGAAAAACATCAACATCAAGCATATTGAAGGTACCGGCAAGGAAGGAGTAATCCTAAAAGAAGATATTATGCGATATATGGAGTCTGGTGCCAACGAATCCTTTGATGAGCCGCTGTCAAAGATCCAACCGCCTATCGCGGACGGTGCCGCCCACAATGACCGCCGAGTAACAATATCACCGATACAAACGCAAATGTTCAAAGCAATGACGACCTCTCTGACTATTCCGCACTTTCTCTTCACACACAAAGTCGACCTGACAGCCATAATGGACCTATGCGAGCGCTTCAAGTTGAACCCCTCTTTGGCATTACGGCACAACAAAGGCAATGCATTCAAGCTGACGCCGCTTCCATTCATCATGAAGGCTCTTTCAGAGGCAATCACCATGACCCCAATACTGAACTCAACATTGGGTGCAAGCGCGTCTGGCGACGGTCAGAAACCTGAGCTCATCATTAGGACCCAGCATAACTTTGGTATGGCGGTGGACAGCCCTAAAGGACTCCTAGTGCCCGTAGTACGAGACGTGAAGCACCATTCCTTGCTTTCACTAGCTGCAGAGATTTCCCGTCTCGGACAGCTGGCGAGAGATGGCAAGCTGAGTCCAAATGACATGACAGATGGCACCATTGTAATCAGCAATATTGGCAGCATTGGCGGGCAGGTGGTGGCCCCAGTCATTCTACCTCCTATGGTGGCCATTATGGCTATCGGCAAGGTCGAAAGCGAGCCTGTATATGAGAGAGATAGTGACGGGGTGGAGAAGCTCGTTAAGAAGAAACGGGCAACTTTGAGTTGGAGTGCTGACCACCGAGTTCTTGACGGTGCGACGGTAGCTAGATGTGCGCAGCAAGTCCAACAGCAGTTGGAGATGCCTGGGAGCCTAGGACTAGACTTGGACTAATTTAGACCGTACTTTATAAATGGAAAGCTGCCTTATAGGATCAATCGCCTCGTAATTTCTCAATACTCTATTGAGAATGGCCGGATCCAGAGACAGTCGCTTCAGGCGGACTTGACAAAGCGATGGCCCTTTTTATCTGTCTGGAAAGCTCTTTAGCATATACTGTAGAAGTGGCAACGACAGAGCTTCATGAATAAGGGATCTCAGATTCAGGTATGGAGTAGCGGCACTTTGGAATTTGCGTCCAATAGAGTTTGGTTTCCGGTGTCTTACTACAGGAGGCAGTCCATGGTGCCGGGCTCCCGATCACGATCCCGGTCGGTCTCGGGTTCAAGCCGCCCGACCACCGATAAGGGAAAGCCTAATATATTTAATGGTGCAAGAGGGCTTCAAAATAGTATCAGATCGCGTTCCCTGGGCGCCCCTTCAGTCAGTCTCACCAAGAAACCAAAAAAATGGCTGACCACGCGATGCCCCGCAAGCTCTGGGAGCATAAAAACATCCAAAGCACAGAGATGCACAAGCTCATGCAGGGTATAAATGCAACGCAAGGCACCAAACTAGAGGTAAAGCTACAATTTCGCTTCCGGTAGATGGCTGCATGGTATAGAGTCTACTCTAATCGTGTCATTCCGACTGCAGACTTTCACCGAGCTCTACGAGTATTCCATTCGCAATAGATCTGCTTTCTATGCCCAGCTATTTGACTGGGCCAATATTATCCACGAGGGCGTTTACTCCGCCGTGGTTGATGAAGCCGCACCGATCGATAGCGTACCTCGTTGGTTCTCGGGCGTGCGCTTGAACTGGGCTGAGAACATACTCTACTCTCGCGGTGCATCTGATGCAAAGGACCATAACGCAGTCTGTGGTAAGGAGAATGACAAGATTGCCATTACAGCGATACGCGAGGGTAACACAGAGAAACGCAACGTATCATGGAGTGAGCTACGTCACGACGCCTCTCATTTAGCTACTGCGCTCTCTGCCCGTGGGGTGCAGGAGGGAGACCGTGTTGTCGCTATCGGCGCCAACTCGTACAGAACTTTGCTTGTGTTCCTAGCTACAACGTGGCTTGGTGCAATTTTTACAAGCGCGTCTACCGATATGGGAGTTAGCGGCATCTTGCAAAGGGCTGTCCAAATCAACCCCAAGGCAAGCTTTCTATTTTGTGCCCCTTTTATAAATGTGCACTGCGGAGACGGCTGACCCTACGGATCATAGTTTGTCTTCTTTGACGACGCAGCTGTATACAACAGCCGGACCTGGGATCTTCGAGAAAAGATGACAGGCACTATCGATGGTCTGAAACTATGCTCGAACTTCTCAAGGCTAATTGCTATTCCCCGGTTCGATCGGCCTTTGGATGTGTCCAGCATTGCTAAAGCCGAGACATGGTCGTCATTCTTAGGCTCATCGGCTGCCGCTAATGAACCAAAAGCGCCCCCTTTTGCCCGCATACCATTCCACGCACCCTTTTTGATATGCTACTCCTCGGGGACTACAGGTATTCCAAAGGCAATCGTCCACACCGTCGGAGGGGTGATTCTAAACGTCACCAAGGAGGAGCGGTTGCACCACCGCACATCCGCCGACACCACTGCTCTGCAATTCACCACAACCAGCTGGATAATGTACGTGCTCCAAGTGGCTGGGTTACTCATGGGCGCACGTCTGGTCTTGTACGACGGATCGCCAATGTTACCAGATTGGAAGGTGCTTGTTGAGATACTCGGCGAGCAGCGTGTCACGAAGTTCGGAACCAGCCCACGCTGGCTGAGCGAGCTAGCCATGAGCCACATCAACCCGCGAGACATTGTCAAGCTGGAAAACCTCCAGGTTGTCACAAGTACGGGGATGCCACTAGCAGACCATTTGTTCGAATGGGTTTACGACGTTGCCTTTCCCCGACACGTACAGCTGATCAACATGTCAGGAGGTACTGATATTGTGCGTAAATCATTCACTCACTCCTGTGCTATCTGTTATTCCCATTGATCTAACAGAGCTATACAGGCAGGATGCTTTGGGACCGGCAATCCACTTAGTCCCGTCTTCGTAGGCGGTACTCAAGGTCCGTCACTCGGGGTGCCGATTGCCATTTATGACGCCAGCTCTTCCGGTAGCGTAGGGTCACCTGTAACCCTCGGCACGCCCGGAGAACTGGTTGCCACAGCTGCATTCGTTAACATGCCGTGCTTTTTCTGGGGAGACTCAGCCGGCTCCAGTCCAGCCGCTGCCGCGCCTCCTGGATCCCGATATCACTCATCGTACTTCGCACGGTTCGACCATGTTTGGACGCATGGAGACTATTGCATAATCCATCCAAAAACTCGTAATATTCACTTCATGGGCCGAGCAGACGGGGTTCTTAATCCATCTGGTGTACGTTTCGGAAGCTCGGAAATCTATGCGGTGATCGATGCACATTTCTCGGACCGCGTCACCGATAGCCTGTGCGTTGGACAAAGAAGACGAACTGATCTGGACGAGAGTGTCATGCTCTTCGTGCTCATGCGAAACGGCCAGCCTCTTGACAGGAACCTCGTGAGAGACATTAAAGCGACCATAGCAGAGGAGCTCAGCAAAAGACATGTACCCAAGTACATCTTCGAGATGCCCGAGTTACCAGTGAGTACTGATTTGGAATGCGCCTTTCCCAAGCTTTTCAGCTTTCCCAATCCTGGGGGGTGAAAATTTTATATGGGAACCCAGACACGCTTACAATATATACAGATCACAGTAAACCAGAAAAAGGTTGAGCTACCCGTCAAGCAAATAGTGTCCGGCCAACCCGTTCAATTGAGCGGCACACTTCTGAACCCTCGGAGTCTCGACTATTTTCATCAGTTTGTACAGGTGGAGGATTTGACAGGCAGTTCAAGTAAGTTATAGAAGGAATTACTGGGCTGTCTTCTGGTACTATTTTGGAGGATTGGGTGACTGAGAGTAAGCATGGGTGGATACAATTCTTGCGCAATCTAGATACAGTTGAGCCACCTCGCCAGCGAACGCTCTTTGATGATTCGACAATTGAAAACCTACGCAGAACTAGGAGACGTAATCTGTGTTTAAAACAATGAGCTTTAGTTTACTTTGGACCTATCAAGGCAAGCCTCAGGAAGGTAAACTGACCGCGTATACCTCCATGCTACTGATGCGAGGCTGGGTTGCAGAGGATTCGGAAGATCCGAGCTTCACGAGGGCCACAAATTCAGAGTCCTGGCTCTCTCCCTTGGCGAAAGTCATTCGCACAGTACCAAAAAGCGCTAGCTCTTCCTTGTCCCCATGACCTGGAAAGACCTTGGAGATTGTGTGTTTCCTTGAGGTCACAGTACCCCAAGCATGATCTCGGCACTTGGATATTTCTACCGTCACGGTTAGCTACGTACAATGAACTGGGAAAGTGATAATGAGGTGTTTCAATACCTGAAAAGCCTTTGAAAGTCCCTCCGGGTGTTGATAGTGTAGCGTCTTCGGAGAAAACTTCTGTCGCCATGAGCTGGCCCGCATCTGACTGCTTGGAGTCTGCGAGCTCGTAGAACCTTGCGACAAGATCTTTGGTATTACCAGTGATCTGATCGGACATCCATTTCATGTTCTCCGTAACATAACTTATGCTTGATTTGCTAGTCATTTCTCAGGAAAATTGAAAAATCTTTTTTCTGTGAAAGCAGTAAATAAGTTCAGATAATAGCTATGCGTCAGGAAATGAAGTAGCGACTGGTCACGGGAAAGGGCTTTAGTATACCCTGCCAAGGGTAATGCAAGCCATAAGCCATCGGGTAGCCTTCAATCAGGTTGATTACTGTAATTAGTTAATCGGAAAGACCGGGATTTTCATGCGCGGGGTCGGTTGTCGGGTTCGCGTTGCCACCGGCCTTGCCTTGTAAGCTGCAGCTAAGGTCCCTGATAAAACGTATACAAAAATATATCAAGCGACCGTTGCGAACGAGCTCGGGACCCTTCAAATCCGAAGAGAATTCATATCAATTATTCAAGTCCCCGAGCTACATACGATCTACTCAGCGATTCAAAGATGTCCCGGTCAGCTGTCGTGGACTTTGACGCGCCCAGTACCAAGGTGCTGAGCCCAGCCAAACTGGCACATGTTGTGCTACGCACCGCCAACCTCGAGCGCATGGTGGATTTCTACACTACCTTCCTTGGCGGCACCGTTACCTACGGGAACGACGTGATTTCGTTCATTACGTATGACGACGAACATCACCGTGTAGCTCTCATCGGGATACCCTCCACGGGGCCCAAAGTGCCCACAAGCTGCGGCCTGGAGCATATCGCCTTCACCTTCAACAGCCTATCTGACCTGCTTATATCCTACCGCCACCGAAAAGCTCGTAATATTGACCCGGTCTGGTGCGTCAATCACGGCCCTACCACTAGCATCTATTACAGAGACCCGGATGGCAACATGCTCGAGACACAAGTGGATAATTTCGACACGGTAGAGGGCGCAAATGCCTTCATGATGAGCAAGGAATTTGCCGAGAACCCCATTGGTACCGACTTTGATGCAGAGGAGATGATACAAGCCATTAAGAGCGGTGAAGAAGACCACACACTGAAGAAGCGACGCGAGATTGGGTCTCGGGGGTTGTCAGATGTATCAAGCATGTAAAGATCCAATCAACAATTCCTTGTGACTGTTCTTTGTCCTTTCTTCCATTGTCTAAATTTTCTGATTTTTGCTCTCCTAAATTAGTATGTCACCTCTGGCCGGCGCAGATTGCCATGGTTAAGAGGGCTTGTAGCACGACGCGTTTCTCTCTAATCTAGCCCAGTCAAGTTTTCCTGCAGAATCATAGCGTTCAATACGTGAATATGTGAGTACGTGACAAATACAGGGGCTCACTCTAGGATTTGTTCGCACTCCTATGCCGATTCGATTAGCCAGTAGATGCCACGGTGTACATGAGGTACTGACTGGGCTCGGGGTTCGGGTTCGGGCTCAGCGCACTTCCTCATTGGGCCGGCTTCGGGCTCGGAAGTAGACAAGAACAATGTTGCATATACGCAAATATAACTCCTTGCCTACCCAGGGACTGGGGCTGGGCTGAAGCGACAGAATTAAAGTGGGCTCTCCCGGGAAGAATCACGCGATCAAACATGTAGCGAGGGATGTGAGACGACGGCAAGTATCCCTCGTGTCATCAGAACGTTCCGTTTCGGGCATTGAGGCAAAAGCCCACTCAGATATAATAGTTTCAGGTCTCAGAAGATATATACAAATACTGGCTATGCTACAACAGAAAGCTTTCGGATGTGGCGACATGTGGCGAAAGAGCTACACATCACCTGAAACGAAAGTCCTGGATTCCTTCCGCAATTCTGCATCATAAATGGCTATTGTTTCGGGCGTTTGCTCGTTCAATGGCCTCTTTCAACTATCCCACAGAAACCCAATCCCCCAGCCAGTTATTAAAATTCGACGCGTCGTCATTAGAAGGTGGCGCCAAAAGGCTAACTAGATCTGCATAGAGAGCATGGCCCTGCCGAGAAACTCCAATATCATAGTCCATGCTGGCTGGCCCCATACCAAGCCCAATTGAGTTCTCTGTATCCACTTGCCGGGACAGGTTCTCACGCCCGTCTTCCCCCGTAATTCTGCTAGAGTTCATAGGCGGCTGGTCATGAGCGGCTGCGGCGTCACAGTTTGCCTTGTGCGGTACCTCTACTGTACCATTCCTTGTGTCAGGGTAGTTTTGCAGTGGTGCGAATGCTGTCGTCGTATCATGATTAGAAGCAGGTGGATCATGAAGCCTCTGGCTAGCGCAGCCCCGTGATTTATTTTGTATATCTGTTACCCTCCGTGCCTGTCGAACAAACTCGGCCGTCTTGGTGAAAGCGGTTTCTCCTGAGGTTATATATTCGAGGCGTCCAAAAAATCCAACCACAGTCTCCATTAGAGCAATGTCGCTCTGGGTCGATTCACTGGGTGGATTTGATACAATATGGACAAAGATGGTAGTGAGGGCTGTAAATGGATAGTAGAAAACGAGCCTGGCAAGAGCAAGAAATGTTAGAGCGGTTCGGATATACAAGCAGACGGCAACTTAAGTAACGAGAATCTCCGATACAAAAAGCGAGTTGGCGCCAGCATAGGGTACTGGATGCCAAAGAGGTTAAACACACCAGTGTGAAATGCGACCGCATGTAGATGCT
Organism: Penicillium sp. VS I D KN; assembly: GCA_019775415.1. Lineage (NCBI taxonomy): Eukaryota > Fungi > Ascomycota > Eurotiomycetes > Eurotiales > Aspergillaceae > Penicillium > Penicillium sp. VS I D KN. The sequence goes on along the minus strand of JACWFT010000023.1, from coordinate 13,703 downwards.
AAATAACCATTGGAATACGTACCATGCGGGACTGAAACTCTCGAAGTCAAGATGTTTTGTGAGTAAAGCTATAGACCTGGCAGCTTCTATATGCGACACGTGTGACTTTGAGTCGATTAGGTGCTCCAGGCTCTTACTATCTGGGGTAAATATAGGTGTAAAGCGCCGGTAGATGGAACACAGTATGTAGTAGTACGATGTATGCAGGACGACAATCTGGTCTCGAGACAGCCCTTGTGTATCCAGCATCCGGTTCAAGGGTTTACCAGGTCGAATTTTATCCGGTATTGAATGCACCCAAGTCTGTAGATCCGCCAACAGGCCGTTCAGCCTCAGAACAAGCCGAGAGGAAGGCGTGTACAGCGCCGTTGCCGAGTACAACATGCGTGAGACTTTGCCAGCAATGCGCGACAGCTTGGTGAAACACAGGAAGAAGTCAAAGGGAGGGCTCACTTCAAATGCCCTATTGGCGTCGTTCCCTCGTTGGACAACGTCGACGCCACGAGGAAAGCAGGAGCTGACTTCCTCGTCATAGATAACGCACGGCCGACCACACCGCAAACTTATCAGTTTGTCCAAGCAGTATATGGCCCAGAAGATCCTATTCCGCTCCCGCTTCTCGCTTTCAGTAAGATCCCACTCGGATGGCGGGTGGCGGTTGAGTCCGAGGCTCTGCGCCAGCCGCGATGCTATCGAGGAGAGTGTGTATTCAAGTCGCTGTGGACTTGACAGCCCCTGAGCGAAGATAGTCATCACGGCTACAGCCTGTATAGCCATGAGATCGGTCGCGCCGTGTAGGATTTGGGACTCGAACGACAAGGCATGTTGAAAGTAGCCCCAAGCCTCCCGCCCAGATGCTTTGAACGCCTCAGCTGTCTCCTCGGAAAGTGTGGCACGACAACCAGACGCAAGCACGGCGCTGTATAGAGCCTGCCATGAATTTGTGGAGGCTGGGGCTTGACCTGCCCCCGCTGCCGCCACCTGGGCGAGAAAGACATCGCGGTCGAGGATCGGAAATATGACCTGCACGGTCGAGAAGTACGCTTCCACGTAGGCCATGGCCTGCGCGGGAGGTATTTCACGAGCAATGTCACTGGTGCTGGCCCTGGCAATAGACGGTGTCAATAATGCCAGGGGCAGGTCCTGAGGGATACACTTGGGCTGGCGGATGTGGCTGAGGATGCTGTTGCGGATGTCCTGAATGGTCTCACAGAGGACATCCGACTCGGCCACGTTGTCGCGCACCCAGTTGAGGCCCAAACCGGAGACGGTGGAGATGCCCGATGACGGACCCGTGTACTCCTCACCATCGCTGGCGCGCACCCAAAGAGCCGGATTGCTGTCCTTAAGGCACTCCATATCGTCGCCGTCGAGAATTTTGTCGAGCAGGCTGTCATATTGCTTGCTGGCACCGGAGCTGGTAGGTGTCTGGAGGACCGGCTCTAGCTCGTACGACTCGCGCGACATGATGTCGCCTGCCATGGCGTCCTGCTCCGTTTCCATCGGATCCGGGTCCATGGGCCGCCAGCAAGACGGGCTGGCACCTGGACTCTGCATCTGCGGACGTGTCGGCGGTGATAAGGCCGGCTGGTCTACAGGTACCAAGGACCGAATATCTGTTGGCCGGCGGCGGCGAACCGCGGGCAGCGAGTCGGTGGAATACAAGCCGGCCTCGGTCCAGCGCCGAGTGCGCCGCTCGCCAGCGTAAGTGCAGTGGCTCGACCTCTGTTGGCAGTTTTGGCAGACTGGCCACGTTCGATCACACTTGATCTTGCGCGCACGACAGGCCTTACAGGCCATACTTGTGGGCGTTCTCAATCCTAGTTCCAGCAGGCGTGGAGTAGTGACAGATGGCCGTGCCGCGGTGATAACGGCGCAAGTTCAGTGCATAGACAAGAATGGTCATCCATGAAAGAATGCTTAGATCCAGGAAGCCCCTGACATCGACGGGTTTCAGCGTTGCGGGGCCACCGGCAAGAGTCGGTTCTGAGCTTCCCCGCGTTTCCCCAGGCTTAAGGCGGGGGTGGAGCCGTTGACGACTAATAAATGAGCCGTGCTTAGCTTATCCGCACGGGTGGATGATTATTGGACGATGAATGGTCGAAGTCTGGGAATTATAAATCTGGGGTAAGCGTGAACATGGGCTTTGTGTGAATAAGCCACATAGACGGATACGTGTGGCCCGGAAGGGCGGCATCTACGTTCTTGTCACAGCACCTAACTCACTTTTGTCAGGGACTATTATCCCCATTGTTGCTGTTGACCTCAGCTTCCACTCATTCATTTCCAGTAGCCCACCAAGGCTATTACGTTGAGATAGTCAACGACAATCGTTTTCCAATCGTTATGTATCTGCCTCCCTTTATGTCTGAATTTGCCTAAGCTTTTTACTAGGTAGTTCATCAGGCGAAATGAGGCAAGGTCAGGTGAACAATGTCAATGGGTATATAATGAACACCTAGTGGATACGTCATTTTAAAATGTTAAATCTTTTGTCTCCATTAGGTTGCGGTCAATTCAGCTTCGCGTTGTCGTTCCATAGCTACCTATAGGACACAGCATAAAGGTGACGGTCATAAAATTGACTGATGTCCATTCGGTTGTTACGTAAAGTATCCAGTATGGGTATCCTGATGTGACTGAAGGTAGTACTGTAAACATGTCATTGTGACCAGATCGAGGCATGGATTGTAAAAGGATTTTCAAGCTCAAGTGGCTTTCCACGTGAAGTAACATCACCGAAATAAGCTAGCTATTGGTCTATTGATGTAATCAGCGTTGATTCAGGCTTATCTATTGGCTGCCAAACGATGGTTCAAGCCCTCGTTCTTCGCTGTTACCGAGCCCGAGCCCGAGAGATCTGCGAACGTCATATGATGCTGCTTGGGATGGATTTATTTGGATGATAGGCTTACTAGAGATCATGAATTTGATTAGTAGAAGATGGTGCTTGGATTTGGTTCATCTGGTGGCTTATTTATCCCTTTCTCTCGACGCTCCGACCCGTACCTCCACGCAATGTATGGTGACCTATATTAAGTCCGCAGCCTTTCCTTTCCATATCTGCTTTTATCCCATCTGAGTCAAGAGATCTTGACTAGCGTAGTTGCAACCTCTGGACAACAGGCAGCGCGCAGCATCCTCCTATGGCGCCCTTCTCAAGCATATTCCGCTTCCGCGATGACAAGGGACGAGTCTACTTCGGTGATGCAGGCGAATCTTCCAACCACACTGTGGATAGTCTTACTGGCCGCTCGGTTCCGATCTTCAAAGGCGACCATCCTTGGGATGATGATTTTTTCTTGACAGAGGAGCAGCGAAGTGTTGCAGAGGTATTAAGCTTCAGATAGACCCCTAAAAAAATCGTTGTTTACTTCGGTGACTGAGGCATCGGAGACAGGTTCTTTGTCCACTACCGTGTACGCCAATCTTCATGTGCATCGGTCTAAACTACAAACAGCATGCAGAGGAGGCAAATGTATGTGGCATGTCTTTGCCCATCTTACTTTCGGGGGAGCATATACTGACCGGTCTTAGATGAGCTATGGAGACTATCCAGTGGTCTTCACAAAGCCACCAGGTATCTATGAATAGATCTATGTGTAGGTTAGGATTCTGACTTCACTTCCATAGATGCACTTGCAGGTCCATTTGAGGACATACCTATCAACCCTGCCTGCGTATCCATGGACTATGAGGTAGGCCCCGTCACGTGGAGATTCCTGCTATCCTTGAAGATGAACATATAAGCTGATATGTGTCCACTCAGGCTGAACTGTGTCTCGTTCTCGGCAAAGATTGCAAGAACCTCGCGACCGATGCGGATTTCGCTAGCTACATATTGGGTTATGCGGCGGGGAACGATATATCATCACGCTACTGGCAAATGCCAGAGCGGTCTGGGAACCAGCATGGAAGTGCCAAATCTTTTGATAAGTTTGCACCGATTGGCCCGGTCATCACATCAACCACCGTCATTCCGGACGTGACAAAGCTACAAATGAAGTGCTTCGTAAATGGAGAGAAGAGACAGTCAACAAAGCTTGATGACCTCATTTTTGATATACCCGCCATTCTTCAGCATTTGAGCCGCGGTACCACGCTTCGCAAGGGCACGGTTATCATGACCGGGACGCCCAGCGGCGTAGCGGCTTTCATGAAGCCACATGCGTGGCTGAAAGATGGAGACGTTGTTCAAGTTCACATCGACAAGATTGGAACCATCAAAAACAAGATCTCGTTTGAATCATCACCATAGATACAATAAACTTGATTTGTCGCGCTGTGTCTTTCATTAGTGGGACTGGAAAGATGAATCGTGCACTAGAAGGATGCTTTGGCATTCGCCGAGTCTTGTTGCAAGCTTTGAATCGCATTCCTGACAGCTATAGAAAGCCTAATGACAAGTTATTTGCTAAACAAAATTGGGAAATAAGAAAGGCAGTAATTCTCTGCATTGAATTGATGAGCGGCTGAGGTTGAGCAACTGTCAGCAACTGGAAAAACAAAGGTTAACTTATCATCTATTGTTGAAACCCAGCCATCCTGTCCAAAGTAAAGCTATTGACCTGAGAATCTAATCCAATGGTAGATGTGAACACGTTCTTGGGCTTTTCTGTCCTCCTAGCCTGGTTGATCGATGATTCTGATGACGAGTCGAGGCGCCCTGTGATGACTTCCAGAACGCCTTTCGCGACTTTCAACGACGACATTTCCATTGCTCGCCAGGCTATATGATGGTCTGGCCTTATCAGAACTAGATTCCGTTCATACAGTCTCTTCGCATCATTCTCTCCTGAGAGATCAACCTGGCGGAGACTAACCCCTGCCGCTCTGGCAGCTGTAACAATGTGACTTTGTCCAACTTCCTGGTTGGTGAAAACCAGTAGCGCCCAGTATTTACCAAGCAGGTCGAAAATGCTTGTCCCGTCAGTCAGGTAAAGGTGTGGTGCTCGACCTCCCGGCCAGGTGGTGGGTGTGTAGTTGTGAGGGTTAAACTCAGGCTCGACGCCATCATCTTCCCGACAAATGACGATAGGCGAGTTGTATCGATAGCCCATTTCAATACCAAGGTCTTTGTTTTCTCCGTCGTGAAGCTGATAATACTCGTGGATCCGCTTACGGAGAGCAAGCGCGGCCTCGTCATCACCGTCGACACGGCGAGGGTCACCACCACTTAGAAGGTCTTTTAGCCCGCCGTGGACATTGAAATGAATGCCAGAGTGCTCTACGTTTCGAAGAGCAACAGGCCTGCGCTCTAACTCGTATGACTTTAGCAGACCAGTGCCGCCTTGGCAGTTGATGACCGAGGAAAGTTTCCAGCCAAGATCGAAGGCATCTCCGATGCCCATATTCATTCCGTAACCTCCAGTGGGGATGTTCTGATGTGCAGCATCGCCGGCCAAAAACACTCGCCCGCTTGACCCCATCCAAGAGCGGGCTACGGCAATATTGGGCCTCCATATTGAGCGTACGAGTATCTCGTCGATCTCAATGCGATATGGCCCGTACAGGCCGCCGAGGACTCTGTAGACGGCATCATAGGAGTCAATCTTCTCAGGCTCGGCATCCAATGGTAGAAACAGGTGCGTGGTCCAGGTATCCTTCTCGTCTTGAGATATAATGGCAGCTTCAAATTCTCCAGAGGCTCCGAGGAGAAAGATGTGCCAAAATCTTCCCTGTTTATGCAGGCGAGTGAGGTCACGAGATTTGAAATGCACTAGTAACGCACACGAGGGACTGTACTGAAGTATTAGCGTCAATTAATCACCAAAAAAAATGAAGGTCTTACATTGGACCTCCATCGATGGGGATGGATAGAGAAGTGCGGACTTTGCTGGAAGCGCCATCACAGCCCGCCACATAATCCGAGCTCCATACCGTCTGCGTGCCAGTAGCAACATTTGTTACAGTCGTCTTTAGGATATCACTGCTTTCTTCAACTGACTCTACTTTAAAGCCATAGTTTAGATCAATCATGGGGTCTTCGTCACATATCGCTTTGAGCCACTTTTCGAATATTGCCTGTGAGACTCTCTGCCATGGTTCCTGAGGCTGGGTGCCATCGTTGGTTTTCAGGATTCGCTCCCGGAACTTATCAACACCGGGTAACTCCCACTGAGTGAGTACTTTAGCGGCTGACAAGCCTGTGGAGATGAGCACATTCTGATCAATGTCACCCGGTACACCTTGTTCTCGCAGGCTGTCGGCCAGGCCTATTTTGCGGAAAATCTCCATAGACCGCGCGTTCGTGAGATCCATCTTAGGCCATTTTGTCGTTGTCAAGTTGCGCTCGAATAGTACCGACTTGACACCATAGAAAGACAGGATGCGTGCAAGTAACAGGCCGACAGGCCCACCGCCAGCGATCAGGACAGTTCCGCTGGGCAACGCCTGCGTGACGCTATTTAATCTCTCTGCTTGTGCACACATGGTAGAAGCGTAGAACTTCACGTGGATTTGGGTTGCGGTTGGTCTATCATGCAATGCAGTCGTCTGATGAAAAATCACACAATAAAAAAAAAGACATGGGAAATGGATATACATATGAATCTATCTATGCATTCCCGCAGTGCCAGGCCGAGCTTTGGGCCCGACAAAGCTATCATCAGGACCTTGTACCATCCAGCTCGGTTCTACGCAGACCCAGTCTTTTCCATACTTTTACGGTCATCTTGTGATGAGGGGCGTCTGGCCTGCGGACGGCTATCTCGGGTACGTTCATTGGTCTACGATATGGGCATACCATCGAAAATGGCATAAGCTAAGCGATACAGTAGGAGCGCAGGATACGGCCTTGCCAGCACGGAAGATAGCTCTGTGCTCGGGTTCAGTAGTCAGCATACCCGGACCCGAAGCCGATAACATACCCCACAGTATTACCGCGGGAGATGAGGAATTCCTGCCAATTTTTATGTGACAAACAGCGGATGAACGGGTTTTACCCCAGGTTTTACGTATTGTCTTTGACTTCCGGTCTGTGTCGGGTATTGGGGGAATCGACGAACATGACGCCTCGATTTAGCGGTCCTCGGAATGCGCGCGCCGGGTATGCTTGCCTTTGCACAGAGAAATGAGCCCCTTTCGCAAAGATAGGCCCTAACATTGCAATACAGCTGCTTCATCAACAAGTGAAATATGTCGGGTCTATATTTTGAGGAACACTAGAATACACAACATAGTGGTGAATGACAAGACTATTGTTGCAATGACCAAAAAAAGGGTCATGGCACATGAAGGAGTCCCCTGATGGCCTATCATGCAGCCAAAATATCTTCTCGACTGTAGAAACGTGTCTTAACAGAACTCATTCAAATTTGTAATATCGCTAAGGCGACATATTAGACTATTTCTCGCTACATTTTTGCCAGCCCTGGAGTACACAAGATTATGTGGCCAGGTGGGCAATTGTATATTTTAGGCACTCAAGGTCATCATCGAATTCAACCGGGCATAGTCATTGTGCGCCTATATTGACGAAGACGTCGCAGGTGTTTCATGTTAAGAGACCAATGGCACGATGATAGCACCTGAAATTTATGTTCGCTTGAATGCCTTCTAGCTACAGAGAATAGTCGTTCGCCACATGTTCAGCAGCCCGGAAGCCGAATGTCATCCCTGGGCCAATGCTCGAACCACCCCCAGGATACTGACCTCTCATGACTGAATTTTGATCACACCCAAGTGCGTACAGCCCAGGGATTGGCTTCATTTGATTATCGAGAACCTGTGCGTCCTTGTTCGTTGTGACACCCCACATTATGCTGACGTTTCCTGGAACCAAAGGGAGCGCATAAAAAGGGCCTGTGACACACGGTGCGAGGCTGGGGTTCGGCAGAACCGTTGCGTCGCCATAGAAGCGGTCGTAGATATTCTCGCCGCGGTTGAAATCATCGTCTCGACCAGTACGAGCACACTCGTTAAAGTGACTCACAGTCTCCTGCAGGCACGTGGCATCTACTTCGATTTTGCGAGCCAGCTCTGCGATAGTCGAGCCGCGAACCAGGTAGCCCTGGCGAAGCAGGCCACCTATGGGGAGCGGCCATGGCAGAGCCATCCCCATGCCATATCTTCGTAGAAAAGCCCGGTCGGCGATGAAAAATGCACGTTTGATGCCACGCTCGTGCATCTTGCCGACGAACTCCTGATACGGCTCGCTCTCATTGGCAAAACGCTTCCCATCGGGGCCGACGATGATACTTCCAGGCTTTGCTCGATCGAGGGCGAAATGTGGATAGCGCCAGACCGTGCCGTCTGGGCGATGGAGGAGCGAGATTGGGGCAAATATGGCGTTTTGCTTATTCGGTGGCGGTATGTGCGCTCCCGCTTGCACGGCGATAGAGATGCCGTCCCCTTGGCTTCCTCGCGGTACCGCGCTCCACTCATGAGGAACATATTTCTGGCTGGAGGGAGACCTCCCAAGCCCTCCGCTGGCGAGCATAACACCACGGCGCGCGCGGACGCGGGTGCTCTTACCGGACTGGCGGGACACGACCAGACCCTCGACCCCGTCTCCAAGGACCGGAGCGACGGCCGCGCTGTTGCGCCAAAAATCGACACCCTGCGCAAGGGAACTCGTGTAAAGCTGTCCGATTAAGGCGTTGCCGTTGGCCATCTCGGCGCCCTTTCCATAACGTAGTAGATCAAGACAATACCGCAATATCTTGCGCGTGCAATAAATAAAGTTAGACACGCTCTTGAAAGGCGCTGTCAAAGTTCCGAGATCCGCTGGATCCGCCTGCATCGTACCCAACGCACTGAAACCTTTCATCGGATACCGAATCTCTTGAATGCGCTTTCCGAGGCCTTTGCCGTCGAAGGCATGGGTTAATATCGTGCGACCAATGCTGGAACCTGCCTGGCCGGGGTGATAGTCGGGCAGTGGAACGCCTTTGAACTTGACGACAGTGTGCTCTTCCACCCATTCTACCATTTTTGGGCCCGAGTCAAGGAAGGCTTGCATCTTTTCACCCAAGACAGCGTCTTCACCAACGATCTTGGCCAGGTAAATCTCCGCTTGGGAACGTGAGTCTTGCACCCCGATGCCCGGCTGATGCTTGTTACACGGAATCCAAGCGCCGCCTCCTGAATAAGCCGTCGTCCCCCCATAGAAATTGGTCTTCTCTAAGACAAGAACGCGGAGGCCCTTTTTGGCTGCAACCACTGCGGCCGTAAGGCCCGAGCAGCCGGAGCCGACGACGACGACATCATACTCAACGTCATATGTGCGCGCAGTCGTCTCATCATTGGAGTCGGTTTCTTTGAGCTTTGTTCTAACATCAGACCCGCTGGGTGCCCCTGTTTCCTCATGAATGGCATTGAAAGCTGGTGTAGATGAAAAAGGCCGGCTCCGGCTCCAGCTCCGAGAAGGGATACTGCTGGAACGACAAAGGCGCAGCAGCTGCGAGCATGGCCATTTTCGAGCGGTTGCATGTGTTATGGCCTTCATGGATCGAGTTGGATAGGCCCGTTGGATAGGCCGGGCCGCCTTGAGCTAATAAACACCTGACACAAGATGTTATAGCCCTCTGTGTACCAAGTCTGGTTTGGTTCACCCTGGTCCTGGGATGGCAGACGCTTGTGCAGTCAATGCCTGAGATCTTGGTGGGAAGGCTACTTGCAGTTCTGCAATTGAAAGAGCCAACGGAGAAGCCACATCGAGTAGCCACCCTGTGGCCAATCATCTGAATATTTTCTGAGGCCCTTGGCGAAGATCTTGATACCCCATGTTTCATGCTTACGTGGGTGTTCCTTTACCTCCCCCAAGCATCAGTTCAATCAACACGAGTAATGGTTTGGTTCCACGCACTAACTTCGGACGCTCTAATTTCGGCATGATAGTACGCCCTTTGCCTAGGGAAAATCAGTCCAAGAACTTCCAAATCCGTACGGAAGCATGCTGAGCACCTTAGAGATGGGAGCCTTTTTTCGCTCTTCTTCCCCACTTCCTTGATTCCCCAGGGCTTCCCGCGTGATCCGGGGCAGACCGAACCCCCGCGGACTCACGGGCAGACGATTAACGTTGATTGGCCGCAAGGCCGACGGGCAACCCCAACCTCGAAGAGCTAGTGAGATATTTGCATACTTGTCTCAAAGGTCATGTGTGCATTCGGGCATGATAGTAAGGAGGCTTTTTGTCGCGAGCAAAGTGTTGGAGGTGCTTTCATGATAAAACCAGAAAGGCACTGTAAAGTAACCTTTTTCAGATCACCTGATGAAACCATTGGCATGGTTCTTGCATAATGTAATTTATTTCTTTGTGACCCAAGACAACAGTTTTGACTTTCTTTATTGATTGGAATACGATGTATTTATGGCAGCGTCATATAGAATGATGACCTTCCATCTTCAACATCACGATAAATTCTTCTTCAGGTGAGGAAAACCTAATTCTTCCTAAATGTTCAAGCAAGAGGTGGTTGAGGGTGATAGATATGGTAGCACCAATTCAAAGTGTGTTTTTTTGGGGTCCAATCGCTAGCGAGCCACCTGAAAATTCCTATAGCACATGATATCTGCCGAGTGGGCTCTCGACGTCTGACATTCAAAGGGCAAATTATGTGATCCAAGATTGGACCATATTCTCACTGATGGTATCAGTGTTAACAATATGTGTGGGCCTTCCCACAACCTCCGTCGGTGTTCAGATGGACCACACAACTAGCCGACCTTAAAAATCTTATATGAGATTTCGACCTGAGTTCCAGTCTTCAGACATTTCGCCTTCCCGACTGAAAGGAACACTGAATCATTCACCCATGCAAATTGGCTGCTTCGGCTCCAGATCCTGGGCGTGACGTAGAGGTACTCTTCATTAAAGTCGAAGCTGCTCCCCGGAGTTCCTCCAAATACTTCGTTCGTTCCATCAGACAAAGTGAACTTCCCTAGATAGTGCATATCTAGGTTCAGACCTCCAGGACCATTGGAGCTCATTCTGGCGTCGACCGTTGCGGTCGTCCTGTTTGCACCCAAGTCCATCCAGTCGGAGATGGAAGTTATCTCGAGCCTAGTTGACCCATCGGCAGTTTCGACGTATCCACTCTCTCCTGAAAACTGGTTAGTTCCAATGGCTTATACATTTGATCTGAAAATGAAGCCACACCATTCAGGACAGTCAGTGAAGCATGTTCATTGCCAGGCCCCATGCCTGTTGGGACAGAGATCATGACATACACGTTGAAAGCATGGGTCAAATTAGGAGCGGCCATGGTGGATTAGCAATAAGTCCCTTTTGTTAAGAAGATCAAATGATACCTTCGAAGACGTTCTCATACATTAGACTCCTTTTATTTGTATCTCGAATTTCACACCGTAAAGCTTGGATCGTTCTGTCTACAGCAGGGACTTCAAATATTCCGAACCCGAGCCCGAGTGTAGGCTCAGCCCTGAACCCGGGGATCAGGAATCAGCTACTATCAAGTTCGTAATTAGCCGCTATTGGAGTATAATGCTGTAGCTAGGATACCCTCGAGTATCTCCGAGCTTTAAGTGCCGATCTAGGGTATTCTAGCGACTGCAAGTAATCTACAAAACAAGTCTACTATTTTGCTAATTGCTAAGCCAGTAGTAGCTTTTTCTCCCCCTCAACAATACCAACTCAACCTTTGATCAACACAGAAATATGGATCCTCTTTTGACCCAAGGAGTAGCTTTGATTACTGGCAGTGGATCAGGTACATGCTCCTGCATGCTCTCGATAGAGACGGGCTGACAAATCTCAACGATAGGCATCGGGCAACAGATCGCAGTAAAGCTTGCAAGCAATGGTTGCAAAAAGCTTTTCCTTGCGGATATTTCAGCTACAGGTTTCGGCGCGACAATAGCCGCTGTTAACGAGGTTGCTAGCGATGCTGAAGTCGCGACCTTTGTTTCCGATATATCAGATGAACAGTCGGTGATAGCCATGGTTGACGAATGCGTTCGCCAATTTGGACGAATCGACTTTGCCTGTAACAATGCAGGTATGATTACAGGAGCTGCGCTAACGCATGAGATGGAAGTCGACGCTTTTGAGCGTTTGACCAATGTCAACGCAATAGGAGTAGGTTGCCGGGTCTTACGCATTTGTCCTACCCCGTTTCTGTTAGGCACCGGACCCACTACTTGTCTTGAATACGAAGCTCCTGTATACTGGACAATGCTAACGGCAGACGCAGACTCTTCTATGCCAAAAATACGAGGTCAAGGTGATGTTGCAACAGGAGCCACTATCTGTGTCGGGCGTAAGACACGTTCCGCGGGGATCAATTGTCAACACAGCTTCTATGGCCGGCCTGTCTACGATGCCTGGAATTGCAGCCTACACTGCCACTAAGCACGGCGTCATTAGCATGACGCGGGTTGATGCTCGGCAGTATGCTGAACAAGGTGTCAGAATCAATAGCATCTGCCCAGGCTTTGTGGATACGCCCATGCTGAGAGGCGAGATGCCGGATGAGTGGGTGAAGGCGTCGGCACGAAATGCACCCATGAAGAGACTCATTGATCCTGCTGAAGTGGCCAATGGGGTCGTATTTCTCTCTGGAAGCCTTGCCACGGCTGTGACTGGCATTAGCTTGCCTGTGGATGGGGGCGCGCTGCTGTACCATATTGTCTAGCCTTTGCTTACTTTGGAAAATGAATCACGTCTTACTTTCAGGGGAGTATGTAGGTGGCCAGGTGAGCAGGTGGCCCTCCCACCTGGTCATGTCACATGATTTCATAGTCCACCTGGTCATGTCACATGACTTTTAGTGATTTTTTACCAGTTATTACTAGTAACTACAGGTCAAATTTAGAGGTCAGTTTGGTCATGTGAAGATAGCTAGGTCAGGTGACGAGAACAGGTGGTGGGAAGCTAAATTCTGAAATTTTTCTTACTACAATTACTAGTAATTACTAGTAATTAGCCACTTTTTAGCCAACTGGTCCACCTGGTCAAGTACTTATAAGAGCTTATAAGAGCTTGTAAGAAACGGTAAGGAACGGTAGGAGTTTTAAATTATAGTATTAAGATCACTGAAAATTACTAGTAATTTCTAGTATTTACTAGAGGATGAATAACTTTTTAAGAACTCTAGTATTATAAGTATTACTTATAGCTACTAGTATTTTTAAGTGTTTATAAGAAAATAATCAATTAAGTATACTCTAAGTTATAGGAAAGCTACTCTAATATATATATATAAAGATTATATTATTATGATTCATGATTTATGATTCATACTTATTATAAATTATTAAATACTAGTAAATATAAGTAAAAGCTAGTAGGCATGCTATATAAGTAAAAGCTAGTAAGTATAAGTAAAAGCTAGTAAGCATAAGTAAAAGCTAGAAAATAATCTTATTAATAATCAAGATTTAATTCAATCAATAATAACTTAAATTCTCATACTCACACTAAGATATATATATATCTATTGATTAAACCACCTACTTAACGTTAAAGCCTACTACTTATATAGCCTACTAGTTTATGAATCATGCTCTAATTAACGTAGCCTCTAGGCCATGCCCTATACTATCTACGCCCCCTCTATCTCTACTATCTCCTCTATCCCCTCTATCCCCTTGACCCCCTCGTCCTACTAGACCTACTCTATAATAAATATATATTGGATTAGACTTATTAGATCCTTTCTCCTCGCCACCCTTAGACTTAGCCTCCTTATATTCCTTATACTTATTATTAGTAGGCTTCGGCATATGGTGTGGTGCCCATG